>OY365811.1:15218169-15538702 GCA_959347315.1 Bimastos eiseni | reverse complement strand
AACGGACGACAGGTAGAAGGAGCGTGGCCTGTGCCAGAAAGAGACCCATATCATCCTTGTCATGGATGCGTGTAAACTTATTACACACATGAGAAAGAGAGGTGAGATACGGTGATACAGTCTAGAGTTGCAGAGTTAGCTTATAGAGCATAGTAAGACATTTTAGCAGACGGACCACTTTATTTGACCTGAGGTAGACGATCACCTCAGAGTCGTTTGAAGTGGCCGCGTATAGGCTCTTTAACTCTTATAATTAAAGTATAGTTAGAATTGTGAGACATTGCTAAGATTGTGTTAGATAATTTCAAAGAGATATGTTAATATTGTCAAATCATTGCATTTGTAGTTATTTTGTACTAATATGTAGAAACATGTCTTATCAAATGTGGCCCCGCTGCAGCCGGGGTGCCTTCCCTATTGGGTCACCTGAACATCATGCAGGGCAGGGTCAAAAACTTCCTAGGCTAGATCCTGGACTCACTAGCCATGAGTCTCCGCTTGACCATCGGCCACCTGGCATATGGATCCCTGCCTGCAGTCGACCCAAGATAGGTTAGACCCCGGAAATCTAGGTCAGGGTGGGAGTTCGTCACAGAATATAAAGAATCTATAAATAGGGAAACGATCGGATATAATGTTTCCCCCTCTACGCACATCATTGAGTAGTAAAGTCAGTCCATATTCCATACGGAACGTTGGAAAGGTGCTCATCTCCTTTTCCTAGGCCCTTGAGCCGGCAATGGACGAATCGCAAGATCCTGGACACGGGGCCAGTGATATCGTATGACTTGCCGTTTACTTCCCAGCTTACTGCTTGGTGACAGAGGCATGTGTTCGCAAACAACTTGCCCAAGGGTCGTTACACGGAGTCGAACTCACAACCCCATGCTATGCAAGCAAGCGCATTACCGATAGGTCATCGTGTAGCACGCTTGAGTATTTTTGAAAATAACAATTTTTATAATAATTGTAGTTATTCTGATTTTTTAAGTAAGAAATATTATTGTAATTATACAGATCTTTGATTTGTGAAAATAATAATTGTAATTCTAGTTTACTGATTTTTGTATGTAAAAATAATAGTGTAATTATACTTCTTTTTCTTTAGCACATGTTTTGGGTGAATAAACAGGAAACTTGCTTGTCAAAAAGTATTGGTGAAAGTATTGGTTTTGGTATTTCAATACTTTTTTTGATGAAGTATTGGTATTGGTATCGCAATACTTTTTTCCAGTATTGTTAACAGCCCTGATTTTTGAACAGTATCAATCTAAAATAGAAGCTCAAATACAGTGGAGGAATGTCAATGCACAAAATTAGTTGTCATATTTCATTTAAGATCACATATATTATATTTTTTTGTATATCCAGCAAAAATCTGAAAAAATGTGTATATATTAGTTCTACACAATATTACATGGCACAGTTGGGGTCCCACCCTCGTGCCTTTTTCATTTCCTAAAGACTGTCACACTGAGAGCACTTATGAACAGCTACTACTGCAAGAAGCTTTTACAAATTCTCAGATATGATACGATAATGCATGTGCATTTGTCAGATGCAAACAAACTTTTTTCTTACTTAAATCATGAAACCACAGCACAGAAACTTGCAGAAAGACAATTCTTCAACCAACCTCTGTCCTTTCGGGATAAAGTTTCAAACTGGAAAGTTCTTGCTTCAAAAAGTTAACAGCTTCCTGCTGCCTGCAAATAAAAAAATTCCCATTAATTATAATCCAAACGTCAACATGCACAATAAAACAATCACAATCTTTTAATGAACTGCACTAATGTTTTGCTACATTGCACTATCCATTGTTGCAATAATTGTAATAGCATTACTGTTGTAATTTGTGATACAGCATTACTGTTGTAATATTGTGACATGTGTACACTGTACAGCATCACATGCCATTATGACTGTACTGTTCTGCGATACAACACCCTTGCAAATAAAAATGTAGCTAGAGAATATAAAGAAGCAGAAGAAAGAGAATGAAACAGAAAAACCTCAATAAAAATAATAGCATAAAATTGATAAAAATAGTAAACAGATAAAGAGTTAGAGCACAGTTGGACGAATTAAAGACGAAGAACAGAAAAAGAAGCAGGAAAGAAGCAGGAAAGGAAGTCTGAGGGAAGTTACTTTGATTAAGGATTTAAGCAAAGCAGAATGAGACAGAAAGAAATGATCCAACCTGATCTAATTACTTCCATAGCTGATTAACTGAGCCCTAAATATGTTTCGATATGCCTCATCACCAGTGTCTATGCTTCCCTTGAGAAACCCAAGTAACAGCATTATGTAGGAATCGTTATTATATTATAATGCATTGAGCAAAACAATGTTGGACACCTCCACTAGTGGGTAACGACTGATTTCCATTACTTAATCCAGTTATACACAGCTCAAGTGTTATTAAATTATCAATTGCTTGCACTGGTGCACATAGGTTTAGACCACCATGATATTTATGACACAGCTTGGAAAATTTATTGGGTAGTCTAAGTTTCAAAGTGGATTTATGGCCCTGCACCATTGTCATTATACAATCAATGGTTTCAAGTGAAATTGTAATAAAAATCACTATTCGCCATCAGCAAGAATGAGTTCTGATTATGTCATAGAATCCAGAAGTTGGGCCACAGTGAGTGAGCAAGTTGAGAGAAATTGGTCTTACGTTAAAACCCAAATGACATCAAAGAATTGAAAAAACATCAGGAAATGACTGTTCACATCACATGTCTTACACATGAAGGTAAGGTTGATCAAGTAAATAAACCTTTGGGTAATTAACGACCTTCCCATGTATGCAACACATGCATACTACATTGTAAATTATTAATTAACCTACTTTTCATAGCGCTGATGAATCTGTTCGCGTTCATTGTCGAAATTCTACAAATAGTATCCAAAGACTCCGTTATGGATCGAACTATTTCTGCAGTTTAAACTGAAAGGCTCAAGAAATTAGACAATAAACTATATAGTTTTCATTAAAAACTTTACCATACTTTACCATACCATATTTTACCATATGTTATGGCTGGAAATGCTTATATCTGCCAGGTTTTTCCAATGGATTATGATATTTAATCTTCAAGTGCTCATAAAGTGATTAGATTCGGAGAAGACAAAAGTAAACTTCAATAAAACCCCATTGGTGATACAAATGTGATAAACAATGTAAACTGGACAACTTCCAATAATGGTATACACTTTTTCAGAACACCTAAAAGTAATCTCAAAGATTTAACTGGATCGAAACCAAAACATTTCTCTGCATTTTCACAGTTACAAACAATGCTTTGCTGTTATAATACTCAGTTATCGAACAACGATTAAACTGACTTTTGACAAGTTTACTCCAAACTGGACTTCCTTTTGCTTTTGTACAAAGGATTGTTGTTTTGAGGTAGGCTTCCATGTAGGTTTCACCAAACAGTCTGAGATAAGAGTCTCTGAAATATACCAGTTCATCTGAACATTCATCTGTAGTAGAAATTCTTTTTAAACTTTTAAACATCCTACGAAAAATGCCAGTAATGCAGAAATATAGGCAGGACAGGTTGTAATTGTAAACCCTTCAGCACCCACAACAGCAAACTACATATTTCAGAGAAATAATATTGTATTATTCATTAGAATTTCCCAAGGACAATGCTAATAAATACTGTTAAATTATATCTACAGAATACAATACAATACAACCAGCATTTATAGCGCGCCTTAATAAAACAGAGTCTTACTTTAAGGCGCGTTACATAAACAGTTTCATCAGTCATAATAAACAGAAAATAAATGGGTTTTGAGACTAGACTTAAAAACTTCCATCGAGGAAACTCTGCGCACTGCCTGTGGTAGGGCATTCCATTCAGCTGGCCCTGCTATTTCAAACATTCTGTTGCCAAACTGAAGATTCGATCTTTTAATAACAAAGTCCCCTTTTGAAGCAGAACGCATGCCTCTTGTTGATCCAATGGTAGGTAGCACATGGTGTGAATGCTCCATTTCAATTTAAATAATCCATATAAATCATTAAACTTTAATTATTCATTTAACTTATGGTATTTCTCTACATGTATCATAATTTGCTCCACTGGGTGGGATTAACACCATAATGATACCATGAAAACTATCAAACAACAAGCATTGCAAATCTACAATTTAGAAAACAGAATGTTCTTTCATAAAGTTTTACCATGAAACAAGATATCTAACTTATATACCTGACTTTACCAAAGTGCATTTATTTGTGTTCCAACCCAATTTTGGTACATCTGACATTGACTTGAATGGTTTTGCCACTGATGGATTTATATATTTTGTTAATATGTTATTTTTACATCATGGTGTCATGAATAAAAATGAAATTTGTAGACCAGAAATATGGTAATAGTATCCTACCAGGTTTTACAGGTGATGATCGATCCAGTTGGTTGCTTTGTCGTTCAATTTCTGCCATAAGAATCTGTCGATCTCTTTCGCTGTGAAGAATGGCATCTCTTAAATTGTCTTTCATCTTTGCCGCTTTTGACTGCTTCTCAAGTAGCTCAGCCTTCAGTAAGTCCAGTTTGTTCTTCAGAACACACAACTAATTGCAAATTACTGGGGTAAGACAGCTAAGGTTATCAATAATTTACTGTGGGTCTCATTCTTTAACAATCCCTCCCTTGACTATACAATAGGCACCAGCATTTGACACTTGGAATAAATTGTCCAATTGCTACAAGTTACAATACAATGAAACTGTAATTCAATAACAACCTCATTACATAGCTTAGAAGTGTATACTGAAACCATGCAAGACATTAAGAGCAGCAAGCAGACTGGAAGAGGTATGTTTTGATTTTGCTACAATAGACAGTCTAAGTAAGGAGTATTAAGATGATGAGAAGGGTGAGTTCAGCGCAGAGTTCCAGATGAAGGAACCAGTAACTGTGAAGAACATCAGCCACAAGAAAACATGTACAGCAGAAGATGATCAAAGATATCTGCAGCAGAGCTATGGAAGATGACAAGTGATTTGCATATGCTGTGCACATGAGGAGTGCCAGCCTGGATATGCTAACATACAGGAAGCCGGTATAGAGAATGAGGAGCAGATATGTTATTATCTCGGTACAAGAGTCAAAGACAGTCTTGCAGCTTGGTGTGTTATTCTTTCTAGAGGATGCAGCGTTCATTCACGTAGACACAATGCAGAGTTGCAGTAGTCGAGTCTCGTCAGAATAAAATTGTGCATCAGTCGCTGCAGTGATCCTGATTCCAGGTAGAGCAAAGACACTTGATCCTCCTGAGGTGAAACAAGCATGCCAGAAAAGTCATGGCTATTTGAGGCTTAAAAGAGTGCTGATTGATTGAATGATTCATTCATTCATTCTGAGCATTTATATAGCGCCCTTGAAAATCTACTCTGGAACACCACCAGCCCAGCCACGACTAAAGCAAAAAGACCTGAGAGACTTGTAAAAACTTGACCGTTCGGCCACAAGCTACGAGCAGAGCTCAACGATTCAAGCACGACCTCAAGATCCTGAACAGTAGAAATGGGGGAAATATAGAGTTCGAGTTTGATACATTGTAGGAGCTTAGACTGGTCGAACTTAAACTTTTCAGGGTTATTATATTCACAGTGCATAGAAAGACTACGAAGCAGAATGTCACCAATGTAGAGTCTCTGACGCTATGGCTAGCATCTGTGCCAAATATTTTCTTAGTTTTAGTGGCTCACCAAATGATTTAATAATACCTTGTACTGGTGGCTCATTGTCCTTCTACTGATGTCTGGCTGCAGCCCACGAAAATGCATAAATTAAGAGTAGGTTTATGCTTCGGAACCTTACATTTTGACTAAACCAATAATTAAATAATCAGATCTAGAATTGGTGTACAGTATTTTACTAATTGTCTGTATGCGGGAATCTGCATAATAGAATGAATGAATGAATGAATGAGTGAATGAATGAAAGAATAGACAAAAAGGTATTTGATACAAATCTAACATAGGGACTGCTCTTTTGGACCACTTGTTTCATGTCTTACAAATTATAAGGCCTACTAAACTAACATGAAAAATAAAATAAATAATGCATTTGTGAGATTAATTTTGAGCACTATTGACTGAAATTGAACACAGCATCTCAGAAATTAAATGATTTTAAGAAAAAAAACCTTGATTTCAATGTACCTTCAGATCAATGAAGAGAGTATTAGCATCCACTGCAGAACTCTTCTTCAAAACCTTTGAGTAAACACATTATACATATTTACCTTTTTGAAAATACATGACCAATTTACACACTGGAAGCCGAATATCAAAATCATTACACAAACTTTTAATAAACGCTTAAATAAAAAAATCTTTGGAAAAAATGCATCAAACCTTATCTAGAAATTGACATAACACAGTTTTATAAAAAAATATCTAATATATTTTGCACAAAGCAAAAACTACAGGTTAGCACAATCACCTAAAATCTTTTCTAAGAAACATAAAACGTAAAATTCATTGGCTTTTGTTTCCATAAGGTTGTTAGAGAGGTATTTCAAAAGCGTATAAAATGTTCAAATGTATTCAGTTAACCATATATTATTATTATTTGAGTTTGGAATTATGGATAGCCATCTCCATAACTATGTACAATCAGCATGATGCGTGTACTTGCCTGAATCTTCTCCGAACCCTCACCGACGGCCATCTGTATCAAGTCATCCACCTCTTCTGCGACCTTCTGAAGCATATTCTGCATCAATTCATTACATACATTTCAGAAATAAGAAGCTATATGTATAAATAGTAAAACTAATCTTTATTTAATTACATACAAACTGACACATCCACATGATGATTACAAGAGTAGTATAAACAGACAATCACAAGTTATTACAGGAGTTAAATTTAACTGTACGGTAACCATGCAAGGCGCCCATCAGGTCCTACATCTAATTTCACCAATGTCGTCACCTCGCAAAAGAAAGAGATTCAATACATGAAGTCATAACATGCAAGAAGTCATGCAAATAGCCATACAATTCCAGAGCAATACCATTTGATTCTTTCTCTGCTGAACTAATTCTTCTTTCGAATCCAACAACTGTAATTCCATTTCTCTACCACTAGACAAACACCACAAACAGATACCTTATATCAGATGTGTGCATGGAAGTCTCCAAGTAGGCTCAGATCACATTTACAGAGAAAAGGTCAAGGATCAAATAAATTTAAAAAAATCAGCAAACTTATTACTGCCATCAAGGTCACCACTAGGTAAATTAAAAAAAAACTGGTTCTGATGACTTTCCAGCCACCCTCCCCATATAACGAAACCAATTTCATAATATGGGTGGCAAGTTTTATAAAAAACTACTCATTTCATTTCAGTAAAAGCACTATAAGATTATCATTATTGCCCACCTTATGATGGTTTCATAGTAAAATAGACTTATTTCATTCCAGCAGGTGGCATTACAAGATTATTACCCATCCTAAAATGGCTTAAAAACTATATATTTTGAATGTGTGTTAAATTAGTAATATAAAGCATATTAAACAGCAGTTGTCCTACTGTCCAACATGCGGCCTGCTTAAATTTGGCCTGCAGGCAAGTGGAAAGTTTAACTGGTAATGACTTACAACTTAGATCTCGGCTGTTTGCTTTAAAAGGAGAGAAGTGGCAAACGTCTGACAATAGCAGTAAATTTGAATAAAAGGGAAAAATGTCGATGCTTACTGTGAAAGGCCTTCTTCTGTCAAATATGACTAAAAACACAAAACAAGTTACATACATATTCAATGAGTGCACAACACAGTGAAATCTAGTAAATTCAATATGCATATTGCACTGGTCAATAGTTAGTCCCATCTTCAATTCATGTAATGATCCCTTAGAGGGATAATGGGGGTGAGTTACCCCGGCATGACTTTGATAGTCAAATATATTTAATAACCATGTTCACTATTGCTTAACTTTATTGCTTGCCAGACTTGTAATCACAGTATAGCACTGTATGTATGTTTGCATGTATATTGTCTAGGTTAGAATATACAACTGCATATCAACGTAATACCTCTGTGGAAAGTTCTCACATATCTGTAAAAAACTCATAGAAACTTACATTTCCAAAAACATGCATTGATTAATTAATCTGTAACTTCCATAGCATATGTGTCTGATGCACATTGCACACAGCCCA
Source organism: Bimastos eiseni (assembly GCA_959347315.1). Lineage (NCBI taxonomy): Eukaryota > Metazoa > Annelida > Clitellata > Crassiclitellata > Lumbricidae > Bimastos > Bimastos eiseni. The sequence continues at coordinate 15,530,503 of OY365811.1, read as the reverse complement.
TTAAGACAGAGAGACGGCCCAAAATTTGAGAACAGAAAATCTCAGGTTGAGAACGAAGTGACATAAACAACTGAGAAAAGCTAACATAGAAAGGGAGAGAGTAATAGAATCTCATGCATCAAATACCTTTCAGTTTTAGTTTTTGTTATAACCAGAGAGACAGTCAGCTAACCCAGCTGAATCATGATAAGTGTGGGAAAAAAGGACTTATTTAATGCATTTTTGTAGTTGGCCAGCTGCAATTCAAAACAAATTTTTGCTTAACAAAGATTTAATTAAGCACAGACATTATGTTCATTTTGTGGCATAATAGTACCAGCTAGAGCCAATGAGTTCTGAACTCTTGGCAGTTTAGTTATCATGTAACTCTTGCAAGACAAACAAGCACAGTTAATACAAATATACAATTTGGTAGGCACTCACTGACCTGTCTATTGATTTCTTTCTATTAATTACTAAGCACCAGTAATCCATGTTAAATCGCTTTTTAAAAATATTGCTGTAGAGAAGAATGCCTTCTTACACTAGAAAGAAACTGTTGACGTATTTTCAAGAGCTGTTGTTGATGTAAACCGCTCTCCTCTTCACTCCTATCAAAGCAAATGATTAATTACAGCTTCTAATCTTAATTTACTAGAGTTGAGTTTATTAGCCAACAGGATAAAATAGAGGGAGGTCTTCCTTTTCTCTTTGCCAGATGAAACCTGTGAATACTTGCACGAGTCTTGATATTATGGAACCAAGCATATGGAAAATGAACTAGTGCAAATTAGGATTTCCTCTTCCATCTTATGTTGCCATCTATTATTACTATTATTATTATCATCAAATTTTTATGATTATTATTAGAAAAAGGTGCCGGAACACATCCGTATTGTTGAAAGAAATTATGCAAATATTAGCTTCCAAATGAAATAAATTGAACACAAGCTATACATTTATGGGGCCTACTCATTAATTTTAGCAAATAAAAAATCGAACTTGTAAGGTTTTATGTCAAGTTCCAGAGTTTTTGCACAACTACTATATTTATTATTAAGCACTTGGAAAAGGTGCCAGAACGCCGTTCCGGTGCGTTCCGCCAGAAAAAAAAAACTGATTATTATTATTATCACGCCTCCATTTTTTCATCAAGAATAAAAACACAACAGTAGGATTTTGTCGTTATGTAAAGTGAATCACAATCTCAATATTATCAATTTCTCAGAATTTCTTTTAAACTTGGCCCAGACTCTGGACATCCATGCCATCTGTCAGCTGTTGACGGGAATCCATTGGCTGTCAGCTGTCGATGGGAATCCATTGGCTGGTTCCACACTGGTGACTCTTTTCAGCTCAGTGTGCATAGTTTAACCAAATAATATATTATATTTATTCATAATGACATTTCACATCACATAGTGCCTCTGAGTAGATTTCTTGAAGAGGCACAACATCAAGTTTCATTGACTCATTCAATAGTATTTAATCTTCACAAAATATTTTAATGTTCCATATTAACTATGTCTGAAAGAAGATTCAAACCTAGACAAAGCCTCTGACAAGCGCTTGATTTCCTCTTGGCAGTTGTGTATCTGCTTTTTCTGCAGACGAATTGCAGCCCTCTGTTCGTCAATTTCCAGCTAGAAACACACAATCAGAATAGCAAACAACAGGAACATGTACATCAAAATGCTCCAATTTCAACCACCACAAGTGAAGACTGAAGAAATTTGTGATTTTGAAGAACAACTTCAATATATGATTCACAGAATCCCAAGACATAATATTAGAGCCAATGGGCCTACATATCAACTATAAAGTAGTAAACTATTGCTAGACATTACTGATGCCTTTGCAGTGACAGTCCAAACACTTCTGGCGCTGGGGAAATGAATGTACGTCTGATACCGAAAGTTTATGTGGACTTTGGAGTCTGCTCTTAGGAGACCTTAGTTTCAAAAGTACTCTAAACCTAAGCATTGATACAGTCAGGAATAGCCAACCATAGGAAATGGGAACCTTATGAAAATGGAGAGTTTCATGACCAAACACTGATCAAAGGAGTATGAGTACCTTGGATGCCTGTACTTCGGCAGAGTACTCTGCATGTCCTTTCTTCAGGCATATGGTCAACTCCATCACTTTGTCTGAATGTCTTTCCTAGTTCACAAAGTCAAATATCACATTTCTGTGATTAATCTAATAACAATGTCTTTCATTTCTTTCAAATTGAAATGTAAAATAACAAAATTCATCTGTAATTGAGATTGTAACTGTCATTGTATCTGTAATTGTGATTTGACATTTATAAATTGCCAATTCAAGAATAGACTCATAAGTGTCACTCCCGAACCAAACAATTGAAATCACTGTCATATAATACAGACTGTGGAAGGGACAAACTGAGTATCTGAGTTGCAAAGGTGATTCCAGTTGGTGTGTCCAATATAGACAAAGTCTCTGGACTTAGCTGCAGCTGTATGCATACAAAGGACACTCAGAAGGAGTCCATAGGCAACCGACCGAAAGGTGTCACGACCCGGGATCAAGGAGCCTGAAATGCAGAAGACCTTGCTTGAAGTATGCTTGAGCAGATCTGACAAAACAATATTTCATAACAGTCAGGATCCTAAACTGAATAGCTGCTGGTTGGAGAGTCAGTAAAAAGTATCCTGCATAAAGGAAGATATATTTCCACACCTGGGGACACATCTTATAAGAAGGCAGCAGCATTCAGAACAGACTGAAGCTTCAAAATATCAGCTAAAGAAAATTTTGAAAAAAAATTGAATTACCAAATTCCACTTTGGTGCAGATATGGGCATGAATTAAGTGGTGACAGCATCAAAGTAGAAGTTGGACAGTTGGTACACAGCTGGTGCAGTTGGTACACAGCATGAGGGGCAGACATGGTCAACATGATCAGTCCAGGAGAGATGACATCACGATTCAGAACAATTACAAGAGCACGGATTGTGACAAAGGAAAGAATGAACATTCTCTAGATTCGAGCACATTTAAACAGCCAAATCAACTGTCAGGTTTGGTAAAGGTCAGATCACTAATCTTTGGACTGGTCTTTTATAATTTTTACTTCAAGTGACATCGTATGACACATCTGCAAACTGACTTGACAAAGTCAGTTTGGGAATGCCTCAGAGCATTTCTTTTAATAAATGTCACATAAATTGTACAATCATAATTACAGTAACACTCAGAAGTGGAACTTAATTGAACATCAAAGTCGAATTGCATGTTAGAGCAAATGAACAACAAAACAAGGTCACCTTTAAACAATCCACTTCCTTCAGCGTTGACTCCAATTTTGAAGCAGTCAGATTCAATTCCTGAAGATTATTTGACAAATTATCAAGAGGTCAGTAAATACAGAGAATTAACATTTACTAAGTAAGTTTATCGAACATAGTCTATCACTTTTCTCATGTGCTAAATTTAAAACAAGAAATGCAATGATGAAACATCAGGCATTAGCACAACCAGCACCAAGTCTTCCACAGATCTTGTTGTCAAGTAACAGTCAAGTATCAGAAGAGTTTACAGCAGATCAATTTAGAAATGGTTCATAAGATTTCTAACACACACACACACACATTGATAACATACAGGGATCATACATGTATTTTACAAAAAGTCTTAAATAATTATTGAAGTAAGACATAACACAGAATGGAGAGAATAATAATAAGAAAACTAATGAAACTAGATATATTAGAATTCATCTTGATGATAAATAATGCATATGACAATTGTAAACATGATTGAATTAGGGGAGCAGCAATAACTAAAATCGTCTAATGCTCAGAGCAAGATCTCAGCCATTAATCCATTAATAGCATTTAATAAAACACATGATCTCTTGTATGACCTATTGTACCTGAACATCTAGTAGCACCTAATAATATTTCTGGCAGACTGCAACATACCTCTGTCAACCTCTGTTCAACGGTATCGGCATCATCTTTAGTTGAGATGTACCTCTTCTTCAGATCTTGAAAATTATGTACTAGCTCCTAAACAAAATCAAGATAGACATATTAGCCAGCCTGCCAGATTACTGGTCAGCCAATCAATTGTCAGTCACACAATCAATTTAGTCAGTTTTACCAAACTCATTGTATCATGGTTTTATACTTTTCTGATACAAGAAAATACAATAAGCAAGCAGAGAGAAAGAATTTCAAACAGTTTCAAACCTGATTTTCTGCATTTAGCCGAGAAAGATGGGCCTGAAATTCCGATTTGGCGATGATAACTTCGTTCAGCTCTCGCTACAAACAAGCATGCTTAAAGTTCACGACACCTTAACGAACATACAAACACCAACTGATTAATTATTATTTATCATTATTATGCATCTATATCAGGCACAACTGTCTACTGACCAACCACCAATTGATGGTGATGAGCAATTGTAAGCAAAGGACATGCTCAAAGTCCCCTACACAGCATGGGTGTAACATTGTAATGTGATATCTGGTGTGAACACCACTTTTTAAAAGTGGTGGCGACAGTCACCAACACTTCATTGCATCATGTCCTGAAGTATTTTTCTGTATTTTTCTGTCACAACAGAAGTCTTTCAGAGTGAAGCAAGTTCATGTAATGACAATTAATGGTGCTGCATTCTTGCATACTTATAAATATCACAATACTGATAAACTGATCACTGATGCCTTAATGTTAGTTGACTTATTTATTGCTCTATGTTGTGCAAAAGTGATGACATCATTCGTTTTGTTGCAGTTGACAATATATCAGATCAAGTGGATTGGTCCTCATAGCTTACTGGATTAAAGATATGCAGTAACCATATCAGAGGAGGATCAAACCCTGTACTTTACACGTTACAACAGGAACCCTCTACCCATTTAAAAATCATGTCTCAATGAACTGATTGTCTTACAAGATGACAGATGCAAAAACTAATCAGCAGAGTGACGTACCTGTTCACTTAAGCTGATCAATTGAATGATTTACCAGTTGATTGGTTAAGGAATTGATTGGTCAAATACCTGCAGCTGTTGAACTATATTATCTGCTGTCATCTTTGATGACAGTGTTGAACGCAGCTCATCCTCCAGAAGATTCCTGCTCTGGTTAATTCGACACACCTTCTCATTGGCAGCATGAAGTTCATTCTCTAACTAAACAAAGAAATTATCTTTCTATTAAATTATTTCATCTATTCCACTTATTATCCATGTAAGATCTCATAAGTAAGAACCCACTCAGTGGTGTGTACTCACAATCATAGGGTTACAGGCCTCGCATACTGGTCTGTTCAGTAGATCACTGTTTAATACCCTATTTACTCTTGCTTATCACATAAGCTTTTCTGCCAAAGCTTCATCGACAAACCTCTATAGCATAACTTTAATAATACAAGAATTATCTACTGATAGTCATTGCCATCTGTCACTAACAAGCAAGCTTTAGACCCGGATCAGTGCTGTTGAAACCATTGGAAAAGACAATAAATTAGTCAACAGATGAAACATACACACTGTCTCAACATGCCTCACCAAAAACTGAATATTCTTTACTATCCTGCAGGTTCAACAGTGACAATCAGTTTATTTGCAATCTACACGTGCAAATTCTGTGGAAATATATTGAAATGTGTGTTCATCGACTCTTTGGTATTTTGTATTGGTCCACATGTGAAACCTCAGTTGGTGCAAGTTGCTTACCCGCTCTATAACTGACTTGCAATCCATGAGTTCTTTGGTTAAGTCCATTTTTGCAGAAACAAGTTCGTTCAATTGAACATCCTTCAGATGAACTTGTTCATCGAGCTGAGTTCTCAATATCTGCCACAAAAAACAAACATACATGTAGAAACACCACAATAAACAAACATACAGGGACACCACAAAGAACAAACATACAGGGACACCACAAAGAACAAACATACAGGGACACCACAAAGAACAAACATACAGGGACACCACAACAAATAAACATACAGGGACACCACAAAAACAAACATACAGGGACACCACAACAAATAAACATACAGGGACACCACAACAAATAAACATACAGGGACACCACAACAAATAAACATACAGGAACACACAACAAATAAACATACAGGAACACACAACAAATAAACATACAGGGACACCACAACAAATAAACATACAGGGACACCACAACAAATAAACATACAGGGACACCACAACAAATAAACATACAGGGACATCACAACAAATAAACATACAGGGACACCACAAAGAACAAACATACAGGGATAACACAAAGAACAAACATACAGGGACACCACAACAAATAAACATACAGGGACACCACAAAAACAAACATACAGGGACACCACAACAAATAAACATACAGGGACAACACAAAGAACAAACATACAGGGACACCACAAAAATAAACATACAGGGACACCACAAAAACAAACATACAGGAACACCACAAAAACAAACATACAGGGACAACACGAAAAACAAACATTCAGGGACACCACAAAAAATAAACATACAGGGACACCACAAAAACAAACATACAGGGACACCACAAAAACAAACATACAGAAACAACATAAAAAACAAACATACAGGGACACCACAACAAATAAACATACAGGGACACCACAAAAACAAACATACAGCGACACCACAAAAACAAACATACAGGGACAACACAAAAAACAAACATACAGGGACACCACAACAAATAAACATACAGGGACACCACAAAAACAAACATACAGGGACAACACAAAGAACAAACATACAGGGACACCACAAACAAATAAACATGCAGAGACACCACATAAATAAAACCGATGTTCAGACTGAAATGACCAATTGGTACCTCGGACTTGGACCAATACTGCTAGCGCCATGCAAGTTCATTGGCTGGCCCTTTGGAGGTCTCTGATCAGGTTGAACTGGAAGAGGCACTTTAGAAACCCGAAATACAATGCATTGCACACACAAAAATTGTAAAAATCAACAGCAGCAGTATCAGAGCAGAAGGACCGTTTCCGTTGTTGCCACTGTGATTATCATCATAATTCTCATGCTCAGTTTTTGATACTGATCCAAGACCCAACATGGCCAAAAACAGATCTGAGAACTAGCTAGTTCACTGGTTACATCATCTACAAGTTATCTGAATTGAACAGCAATTTGATGTACTTGTTGGCTACATTATCAAGCATTGCTGCCAACAACAAATTCTTGAACTGTCATTTTGTTGAAATAAAAATTAGCCTTTTATAGATCTCTATTCAATATATTAATTTGAGAACAAGTATCCGTTGTTCCCGCTCAGTTCAGTACAGCTACATAGGATGGTCAAGCCATTGGCCTAAGTTCATTTAAACCAGTTAGGCAGAAGAAAGGAAAGAGGAGAAATGAGAAGCAACAAGGATATTTCCTCAGAGACACAGATAAAAAAAACTAGGCCGTGAATAGGCTGATGCCTGCGCTTAACCTTAGGGCAGCACCTTAGAAATCATGGAGTTTACATTCTGCCCACATACAATGTCAGCAAATACTCTCACAGGAATAGTCTATTCTTACTTCATATAAATACTGAAGATGCTTTGATGCATACATGTAGTAGTTATGTAACTCTTTCACATAACACTAAAGGCCTGGAGACAACCAGTTCACCCTTAGCAATTTCAAAAAGATGAGATCCTGAATCCGGACCTGAAGAACATAAGGAAACATTTAAAGTTAGCCACTGCCGGGCTTGCTCTCAAAGGCAGGATCAACCATAGCATAAATTAACATGGTTAAACTCACCAAAAGTTCTTTGAAATCTCTTTTTAGCTTTTCGAAAGAGACTTCTTCCTTTCTCCTGACTTGTTCCAATTCGCTAGTCATCGTCTCATTCTTTGTCTTGATTTCATTATATAAATCCTTGAACTTAGCAACTTCCTTTTCCAGCTTCTGGTTCTTCTGTTTCCACCTAATAATCAAAATCTATTCATCAGACTTGACTGACCAAAATGTTCCAACTAAATGTAACTATTGGAATTAACAGACACAATCTCCAGAGACAGGACTTTGACATCTGAACATTTACTTATAAACTTCAACGTCTAGATAGTAAGATGGTCAGAAAGTAGGGCTGCACCAAATATCCGCTTCATTTTATTCGCTTCGGAGCCGAATAGCAGGCCAAACAGCTATTCAACATTCAGTCGAATAGTGGTGGTCTGACCGAATACGAATATTTAGTAATCACGTGACATCTGTTTCTGCACAAGCGGCAGATGCTATATGGAATGGACTGAATTACTGTCTGGATCACAGTATCGCAGTCTCAGTCAGCTCATCTCTAAGTTCAGTTAAATTAATTCCGAGTTTAAACACACTGGTAGAAGTATGCAAAAATAACAAGTAGTCAACCATTTACTTTTAGTTTATGAATTAAATTTACTAACTGAAAATTTTGCTCACATTTGAAATTAGTCAGTATAGACCTATTTCTTACACTATTCGTATTCGTATTTGGCCGAATAGTTGGTCCAATTATTCATATTCGTTTTAATAGTGAAAATCACTTATTTGGTACAGCCCTGTCAGAAAGAAAACCAGAAAGTGAACCAGATAGGTGGGTATTTGAGTCAACTAGGCAGACAAGCAGAGATGTCTATTCAAATAGGCAAATCATAGTGAGATGGGTAAGCAAACATCTAACCAAGCACTCATACAGAAAACCAGTCATTATATATGTTTCAGGCAATGTGTCAAACTAATGATTTTTTTAAATGCCTAGGTAACTTGTAAAACCCTAACTCTACACTAACCCAAACCCTGCACTAACCCTACACTAACCCTGACCCTAACCCTGACCCTATCTCAAACCCTAACTGTGAATGAGTGATGTTACATATTGCCTAAAATCTAAGAAATCAGGCATTTTACAAAATCCTTGTTTGACACATTGCCTGTAATATATATAATACATATGAAGCAGAAAGACAGATGCTCACAATTTGACAGTTTCCTGGGCCTGGGCTTTCAGTCCTTCGTTCTTTGTTGTACTTGCTTGTAATTCGACTCTCAGTGCATTTGCCTCTGCAGTCACAGTCTGCAGACGTGACTCAGTCTCCCTTTGACTGGACATGGCTTGCTGCCTGGCACTCTCAGCATCCCTCTGCTCATCAACTGCCTCTTGCAGCTGCCGAAGCATTCGCCTCTCAGGCTTCTCTCTAGTTTCAAGCTCTCGTTTTAATACCTGAAAATAAAGGCCTACAAAATGCAATAACTCTGTCTAAAATTAACAACCTTCACCGATGCAATTAACTTTCAATAGTGTAAACACAGAACCAGTTGGACCTTCATGCATGTCCAGCAGTTTAAAAAGTCCTATTACATGAATTCAAATTCAAATTTCATAAGAATATGACTCAGGGCTGTACCGAGCTATAAATTGCGCCCTGTGCCCAGCATCAATCTGGTGCCACCACATTTTGAAAATAGTGCACTTTATGGAATAATAAGTTATTCCATCCTGAAATTTGCGCCCTTTCCATATTTGCGCTCTGGGCCACCCACGGCCCCACTGGCCCCCTCGGTACGGCCCTGGTATGACTTATCATTGACCTCAACATGATCTGACAACTGCATCCTCTGCTTCTCGCTGGTCTCAAGTTCTTGTCGCAGATGATTGTAACCGGAAGCCAACTCTGTCCTCAGTTGTCGTAGCTCTTCCTGTTCACTCTGCTTCCGTCCTAGGTCTTGAAACAAATGGTTTCAGTAGGCATTTGTAAACAATAAATACATACTCGCACACAGCTTGTAGCTGAAACCATTGCTCACATCTAAACAAGAATATTGCAACTTCATGGTCACCAATGGTATCATCAGTAAGAATGAATGACACCTTTTGACTAACGGCTTAGTAACAAACCTCAATTAATGATTTTGGCATGATAGCCACCTTTCAGAGTGGTGACTTAGTCATAACAACCATCAATTGGGGCTAAGGTTTAGTCATCATAGCCAACTTTTCGAGTCATGGCTTAGTCAAGAGAGCCAAGGAGCCTTGAGAATTATGGGTTACCATTTAGATTCATGGAAAGTGGTACATCTGGAATGTGTCGTTGCATTTTGTGTTGTTGTATGCAACCATCCATTAAAGATTTGTCCAAGTACATTATATTAGCAGAGACACTCTCAATGTAGGATACAAATAGCACATATATAGCAAAGCTATACTCTGTGGATCACTAGGCAAAGGAAGATTCTGAGATTCAGGGCATTCAACTGCTAGATTAAGCATACTAAGACAAAGTATTAAGTATACTAAGTAAGATTAAGTATATAAATAAACTAAGACTACATCCGTGGCAACATTTCTTAATCAAATAAATGCATGCAATTAATAAAACTCAGAATAGTCGTTTATCACAGGATCTACCTGTTCGATTCTGTATCTGCTGCTGAAGCTGCATTATTTGCTGCTTCATAATCTTCTTTTCATCTTCTGCCTTGTTTAGTTGCTTCTGAATATCTTTCACCTAATATGCAATATCGTAGACATCAAAAAGCGCTCCCAGTGAGTATCTAATTTTATACCTAATCTAGCAGTGCATATATAGGAACATTCTCGAGTTGTTCCTCTGCAAACATAGTGCCTGAAGTTGTCATTATGGTTCTTTCTTGTTTAAGAGCATAATTTATCACTTTGCTTAGCTGAAAACAAGCTATCTCTTCCATATAATCGCAAAGCTGGCAAACATGAAAATTATATAAAATTTGTGTCTTGATACCTTATCTTGAAAATCATTATAAATATCACAAGGAGATAACAACATTAACAATATTATCTTTAACTTAAACATAAGTTAGGTGTAATCACAGAGACAAAAACTGACTGTAGACTATTACTGACATCTATATCAGGCATGTTGCAAGAAGTAAATGGATAAATTGGATATAATTATAATTCATTTATTTCATAAAACACCAGGCAAACTGCTAATGTTGACAAAGAACATGTTCAGTGTGACTGCAAATAGGCCGATAGTGATTATTATTAAACTTTTTAAAGTACATGTTTTAGAGCAGCATTTGTAGAATTAAGTTTATCAAGTCCTTATCTGGCAGAGAGAAGATTTGTATCCTTCATCAAAGGCTGTATGGCTACATCGCTGTGCTGGGCAGATTCCTTGGTGAATGTGGAACTCACTACACTGAACTGATCAAAAGAGGGCGGCGTTGACAGCAGCACATGCTCAGGATGTAAGTAACCAACATGCTAATGTCCGTTAATTAACAAGATCCTCAAAGTGAGATTTTCTCCCTGCATTTGTAAATCGCCACCATGCTGTGAAGGCAAACATTGTAGCCCTATTGACTTTCGTAGTGGCTTGGGTAATCACATGGAGACCCTGTACATTTTTACTGCTTTTACAGCATATGTCAAAGTTGCAAAATTAGTTATCCAAAATTATAATAATAATATGCCATACCACCGACAGATGCGTTGTTTGCCTGACTTCAGAATCATTGTGCTTCAATCGATCCAGTGCCTGCAAGATAAAACTCTCTGAATTAACATCAGTTCCACGAATTCAAGAAAGTGGGAATTCCCCTTTGCCTTATGCACAACTGGCTAGTGGGGGTGGCCCCAACCTACCTGAGATTTTTCTGCACTCTGGTGTCCTATATTCCTTCAAGGGCCTCCATGTGATCTTCTACTCATGGCCTTCTTTGCCTATGTTGGCCACTCAGCTTGGAACCATAATCCTTGTGCCCGGAATTACTGGCCTTCTCACCGTACCAGTTCTGGACATGCTTTAGGACTTTCCTGTTCCCCGGCCCAAGCACAGGTGCCCATTGAGAGTGCTGCCTGTTGTTTTGAGCGGCACCATGTAAGTGTTCAATTATATTACATTACAATAAATGCACCATATCAATAATCTCTTAAAGACAAACCGGCATAGCTAACCTGCTTAAGTTCTGATGAGATGCCAATTTCAATCTGTTTATTTCGAAGCTTCTCTTCATTGCGCTCATTACGAATGGCCTCAAGCCGCTTTGCAACACTCTCGTCAACCTATAAAATGACGAAGTCACCAGATGAACCTATTTACCAATAATACCAACTGATCAGCAAAATAAGACAATCTAACATACTATAATTACAAAACCCATAGTCAATGATATCAATCTAACCAGAAGAGAGAATTTACATGAAAAATTCAAGGCTGTTAATTTTACAAAACCTGAATTTGTGAAAAAAATTGTCAGGTAAAGTAATACATTTTACTGTTGTTGTGTTTGTACCTCAAATATACATTTCTCAACCCCATGGCATTAAGAATTGATGTAAACAGAACAGAAAACCAGCATCAGATTATATCAATAGCAAGTGCTTTACCTTTTCTTAGAAGAGAATTTAACCTAACATAAAGAGAACTTTTTAAGAACGCTACCTCAGTGGCCATTAGAAAATTGGCAGGCTTTTGGTTCATTGTCCCAATTCTAAAAAATAAAATGTAAATGTGAATGCAAACTACAGCAACCTGTACAGCACAGCAATATTTCACTGGCTGGTCCAGTGACCTGGAATGGCCTTCCAGTAGCAATGCATCTCACACCTATAGGTCAATATGCTCTATTTTTCTCTGGCCTTAAAGACTGTTCTGTTTGGCCGTGGTTGGGCTGGGAGCGCTTCTGAGTAGAAGGTCTTGAAGAGGCTCTATATAAAACTGCTGCAATAATAATAATAATAATAATAATAATAATAATAATAATAATAATAATAATAATAATAATAATAAAACAACTTCAAGAAGACTCTGAGGGGTCAAATCCTCAGTCTGAGTGTTGAACATATGTGTGATAAACTGTTTTATAAAATATGTGGGCTATTCACTTCTTGAATGGCTATTCCTCAAGCCTCCATGTACCTCATTACCTGACAGGTTTAATCAATTACAGTTCTGCTTCCTAACACAGACATTGACACACCTTGGTGATCAAGATCAGGATCAATCAGGATCATCAAATAGTGGCTTTTAAAGTCCACCCGATTTTTCTTAGCAAAACTACTGCAAGGAAGTTAACTCATTTATTTACCAGTAGCACCCGTTACGCACACAAAAAGGTAAAATCTGAATCTCAGCTGTCTGAAATAGAATCATGCAAATAAATCAACTGACTTAAATGTAAGCAATTCAAGTGGAGACAGTCTGTAGGCACTCACTCATCTATGGCAAAGGAAGTTGATTCAAACAGAATTTCCCACATATAGATCTGAAAGTAAACTAGAACTTAATCAACACAATACTGTCATGATGACAGTGTTGTGTTGATGTGTTGATTAGAAGTCATCAGGGTCCTGTTGCTGTACTCATTGTCGTCGTTGTGTCATGGGTTGACTAGAGCAGTACTAATATCACTTTTCACCGATTATGCCGATACCGATTATTGCCGATTATTCATTTGCCGATACCCGATTATTTAGCCGATTATTTAGCCGATTATCTTTGTGTTTCCCAAGATGTCCGGTTCCAAAAGATAGACCTACTGCTACTGCCTATTGTTGTGATACAAGCAAACACATCCCCCATAGGGGGAGACTAGGAGACGTATGCATGTAGTTGGTGACTAATCCTAGGCAGGCAATACAGATTAGACACCTCCTGGTGTGGAACTGTGCCCAGGGTAATTAAAAGCCAAGGCACGGCTGTCCTATTCACAGTCACCTATCTAGTCTCAGCCAGAGTTGTATGGTCTCAAGACAGTGTCTCGGTCGGTCTCGAGACGTCTCGAGACAGTTTTTTAGTGTCTCGGTCTTGGAAGCCTGCTGTCTCAGTCTCGGTCTCGAGGTAGTGTCTCGAATTTTTCGAAACTGTCTTGAAGTGAATGTCTTGTTCTGTCTCGAACAAGAGATCTCGATAAGTTTTGCGTGAACTGTCTTAAAATCTTGCGTGGCAATATAAAAACTGTTCTCAGGAATTTGTACTATATACATTATAAGTTTCAAATTGAAATCACAAATAAACATTATTCCCGAAAACTGATACATTAGCATTTTAGAGCATTTTATATAGGATCACTAGTTTTTTACTGTCTCATACTGTCTTGTACTGTCTTGAACCTAGTGCCTAGGTCTCGGTCTTGGTACGTTACTGTCTCGGTCTCATCTTGGTCTTGAAGTTTCAAATCTTGCATGCAACGCTGGTCTCAGCCTCTCAGGCAACTGACACATGTCGGGGAGATCTGATTGGCAGCTAGCATGTATTCATTAGGCATGCCTCCACGGTGTACATACATAGGTTTCTCTGTTGAATTGGCTGGAATTGGCCAGCCATTGCTTGGCCCATAAGCAGGCACTATGACTCACTCTGCACAAGACCTATGTTGACACATTCCCATGGTCTATACTAGCACAGTGAGTGGTCTCACCACTGGTCTGAAGAAGCCATTGGCTCGACGACACGATATGGGAATGAAACGAAATGCCGTCCTTCACAGACCCAGGGATGTTGCTGTCATCATTTTGCTTTTATAGACTGAAAATAATATTATTATATAAAATATAATTTTTAATATCGGCGCCGATTATCTTGCCGATATCCGATATTGCCAATATTTCTATAATCGGCATGATTAATCAGCCGGCCGATTAATCGGTACAGCTCTAGGGTTGACCCCAAACAACATCAAAATGGCTCAATACAATATTGCAAAGCCAGGAATCCAAATCAACTCATATCAACCAAGGCACTTTTACAAACCTGAATGGTATATAACATGTGAAATAAACACAAAAATAACTGAAACATAATGTAAAAATTAATTAGGTCCAAGAGAAGCATGTAATTGACAAACCGCATTGGTGCACTCCGTCGCAGATCAAGATCATCCTGGAGGCGCCTCTGACCATTGCCAAGGTCACGGATCGACTGATGGAGAGAGTGCAGATGCCTTCCTGTATCCATGTCATCAAAAAATCGAACAGAAACGTCTGGCCTTGACTGACGGCTATGCTCCATGTCGCTCTCAGTACCACGAGCCTGCAACCATACATCCAGAATCAGGAGCTATATAAATATGAACCTATAATACATGTCATAAACAACTCAACATACTATTTTGGTGCAGTACAAAGCCTATACATGTAAAGCCTGGGGAAAGGAGGAGGGCATTGCATATCATCGTTATTATTCGACGCAGTTATACAGCAACCAAAACACACCCACTTCTCCTATTTGCATTTAAGACGTCCCTGGTAATTCATCGCTTTTTCTCTCATTACTTTAGTTCTTGCTTCTCTATGTTTTCAAATTGACTATTACTGAAATTCCCTTCTCATTGGTCTTAAATAAGGTTCATCTCTCTCTTCTTCAGTTGGTACTCAACACAGCTGCTAGACTGACAGCCCACTTTGCGTGGGTCTCTCTGTTCCCTACATTAATGTTTGATGACCTTCATTGGCTCTCTCTCCAGGCTCACATACAATTTAAAATCATCATTCTAATCTTCAAAGTTCAGCAGGGTCTTGTCCCAAAATATCTGGCCATAGTAATATTTCAGTCTCATTCAGCTTGTTCCCACCATCCACTTAATTTCTCCTATATACTTGACCACTTAGCTCTCTATACTAAAACTGCTATTGCTCATTCTAGATCCTTTGCTTCAATTGCTCCCTATCTTTGGAATATGTTTTCTTCCTCTGTTTGGTCTCATCTTCAGTCGCTTTACTCAAAACCTGCTTCTTCTCATGGGCCCTTGTGCACTGGGAGCACTTCTGAACAGTTCACCCTACCAGAGGTGCCTTACGAATGCCTAAATACAATACAATACAATACAATGACCATCAATGGGTCATATGGTTGACATGTTCAAGCATGTAGCACCTCCAACACTATATCTTGGGTATGGATCATGGATTCATGATGAATATAATTATTTTATCATACCAACAAATACTACACTAACTTTTTCCATGTCGAACCTTGCAAAAGAACAGTGTTGGGTTCTTGGGCCTTCTGAGTGGCTGGTCAATGTTCATGCATTCAAAGTCTATTTCTCTATGTCTTGTGACTTGCTTAATGTCACAGAATTTAAGACACATCAGTTTCAACTTGTTCGCCAACCAAAGCTTGACCTTCTGGTTTCACTGATCCTTTGAACTTTGAACAGTGCTCCAACTAATAAAGATGTTTGACCACACATCAATGTCAGATGACCATCATTTGATGTCATCTTGTGTATTATGTTAAGGGCTCTACAGAAGTAATTAGATTTGACTAATTATTCATCATTTGACCCCAAGTGCCAATGAATCTAAACCAATGTTGATCATATGAGATTAACAATAGGGGCAATCAACATATCAATCGTTCTGAGTGCAATCAGTTGTACAATCAAGTGCTAATCCCACCTCCTGGCCAGACACAGGAGTTGTCATCGTGTGATGTCTGCGTCGAGAGACTGAAACAAGGAACAATGAAAAGACAACAATACACACAGATCCATGGTAGAGACAAAACATTCAGCAAAACAATCACACTATCTGGCATATAAATGATGATATATTATATCAACAGGTAAAAATGTGATAGCAAAACATCATGAATGTGACACATGCAAAAATTAAAATGCTAATATAATACTGATCAGCAGTAAACCAAAACCATCTTATTACTGGACATCACAAAGACTTCAGCCATGGCTACTAGAAGACATAACTATGCCAGTAGATGCCCCACTTCAGATTCATCAGTTCAAGCAGAAAGTTTGAGAAAATTCCATTAAAGTCTCTGCCTATGAATGACAACGTCATTCCTTTGTGTACTGTCAAAACAAAACCATTCGTTAAGATTGACCACTCCTGTCTCATATGCACACGTATAACCATATCCATAACCATCTTTTTTTATTAATCCAATCAAACAGTGAAATAGCATACAACAGTGGTTAATATATTCAGAGAATGATCTGGAAAATAGGGAAGAGATAAAACCCTTAAGGGACCTTAGTCGTGCTAGCGGGGTCACCCCTACATGTTTACAAGTATAGCAGCTGGTTAGGGTAACACATACAAGTCAACGTTGCTTATCGTATCGTATCATATCGTATCTGGTTATTTATATAGTGCTTCTTACAGTACTAGCTATTCAGAAGCGCTCTCAGCGTGACAGCCCCGAAGACATAAAAATGTCTTCAGGCAACGAAGGGATGAGGGTGGGAGCCTGATTAAAAGCTTGCTACAGATAGTGGGGAACCGGTCATTCCACATAGAAGAGTCCACAATGGCAAAGGCACAGTGTTGAGTTATAGGAGTTCTTGCCCATGGAAGAAGATCAAGTCGATCTGCAGACCAGAGAGGGCGAGAGTAGACAGCAGACAGAGGTTTTCGCATTAAGTCGCAGAGATATTTAGGAGCTTTACCCTGTTGAGTTCTCAGGACAAAGAGGAGTACATTGTATTGGATGTGAGAGGGAATTGGAGTTTGTGCAAGGAACATTCTTAATTGTAAATAACTGATTCAATAATGGGCAGTAATGTAAAACAGAACAGAACAAAACAAGGTATATACAATTCACAACGATGATTAGCAAACGCATTGACAACAATGAAACTAAGATACCTATTAACAATGAACAAGTTCATTAGGTTATAACAGAAGATGATGTCTTAATATACGCTTAAATAGACACAAATACGGTAAAAGACACAGATCGCCAGGTAAGTTATTCCATATTTTAGGACCAGCATAAATGTATCAATGGCCATTGGAGATTTGAATGCCAGCATCCATCATAAAGTAAGTGCTGAAGAACGCAATGGTGCACTCATAATGGCTGCTTATATAACACACCAGCCCTGATAAAAGCCGATGCTTGAACCCTAATTTAACGGTGACCTAATATTAGCAGAAGAAAAACTACAACTCAGCAACATAAAATTATTAAAACTTTAGCAGAATGTAAAGAGACAATATGATACACGCTTGTCACACCATCACTTCTGACCTGTAATATCAGAAAATTACAGTCACATACAAAGAAATAAATGACATAGGATCATTGAAAATGCATTTCCAAACTTTCTTCAGACGATCATTTTGGATGTTCCCTCTGACTCAATGGAGTGCCCATGAATAAGCTGATGCCCAGTAGTTGGCTTTCGAAGGGTGCTTTAGAAGTTAGGAGTTTACAATTACGATTACACATCATCTCTATCTTCAGTTCTTCCTTCAGGAAAAGAAAACTGGCCAGCGGAAGCTGATCATAATTTTGACCAAGTATGACAACTTGAAAATTCAATTTAAACTGAAAGCTGTGCTAGACAATAAAGCAGTTTGTATAAGAGAAAAACCAACTTCAAATTTCTTGAGTAAAAAACCAGAGTAATTCTATTAATTGCCTTTAAAATCAAACATACACATTGAAGATTCAGTCAATCCCTCATTGCCAAATCCTTTAGGCTGTCGGGCAGACTTCAATCTCTCTTCACGAAGACGCTCAGAATTCATTGCAAGATCATCTTTTAACTAAAATGTAATAACATAATGGAAAGGAAACATGCACCAATGTGCCTGCACTTTTATGAAGCACATCTTGGGAATCCATCAAAGTTATTGCCTTTTGGGAAACGCTGGAATAGATGATGCAAGTTAGGCCATCGACTTAGCCTTAGCCTCCTAACTTCATTTTTACACAAATTCCAAAAATCTTGCGAGTATGGGCTGCCACTTAAATCAGCCTGTGTGCTGCTTTTTGGACAGTACTGTTCTAAACACTGGTAGTTTAGTGATACAGTAGCAAGAGTTTAGTTGATGTAAAAATATAACACATAACACATAGTAAGTTAGGACAGACGACAAGTTCGACCTAGACTGTTGCTCTGCCAGTCCACATGGATTGATTGCCCCAAGGCTTGACACTAGATTTCTGCCTATACTTCCCTAGTGTCACACACAAACAACTACCAGTACTGATTTTTTTACACATTATGTTGATGGTGCTATTGAAGTGCTTAGCACAGACATGTACAGTTTCTGCACTGACAAAAGCCAGATAAAAGCTTTGTGGTTTGATCAAATCTGCCAGATTACTTCTATGACTTATCTTGCACTGACCTACACATCTTATTAGATCCTTAACAGTGCAGAATCAGTAATACTTAACACATAATAAAAATTATAAAAAAAAACATTATAAAAACCAACCATTTCGACTCTGGCTGCCTGCTCCTTGCTCATTTCCTTCACTTGCTTCATGTGCTTATCTAGGACCAAGAGATTTCGGTTCGTGTCCTATATACATACAAACAAATAAACACAGATATATTATATTGAAACTCTGTAATAAGGAGAGCCCCACCATGTACTGCTTCAAAGACACATTAGAAAGAGAGCCTCATGTAGAGTAGTATTAGTAGGATAAAGATAGAAAGTGTAACGGTTAACACAAAAATACAAAATATATAATTTGTAATTATAATTGAACATTTATATGGTGCCACTTGAACAGCAAACTGATAGGGTGCGTTTTCTGCATTACATTACATGACATTCAATGTCATTAAGCCCTGGAGTTTTATCAGTTAGAAAAAACAATGCACAGAAAGCCAGGAGTCACCAGTGCCAGGCCCACACACGCAATCAATGCATTTCCATTCACTGTTGACAGAAAGCATCATGTAGAGTTTTTAAATCATGCTGCAGAAATAGTTTTGAAAAAAGTTAGCTGGAAGCTGTGACTCTGTGAGTGTGCGCAAGCATCCGGGACTCCACAATTTTGAAGCTGGGCACAAAAATAAAGAAATAAAGAAAAATAAAGGTGATGCATACATGGATGCTTCTAAGTTGAGAATAGATGTATAGATAAATTAAAGATGTATGCAAGGGATACTGAAAAATACCATGGGGTCTGTGTGACTAAAAAAATGGATGCATGTCAAGCCCAGGAGGACTCTTAACCATTTCATTTGAACTCCAAATTTGGTGATGACACTCCATGACAGTGGTTCCCAACCTTTCTCGACTTAGGGCCACTTTTATTTAGTTGGAGGAAACAAAGGGTCACAAGGTTAAAAATAGGCTAATTATTATAAATTTTAACAGATTTGTTGAATAGAATTAAATTACACAGGGATAAATACATTTGATTGTTACTTATAAACTTATAAACGTCAACAAAGTATAATAATTTAAAATAGAAAATAATAATTCTGTCAAATATTCATTTGTTGCACGTATATTTTGTATATCTTTGATAGACCAAGGGCCACTTTTGGAGCCCTGGCAGGCACATTTTGGAATTGACAACAAGACGACTTGCAGGCAAAATACATATGACAAACCTACATCGAGAGATATACTAAAATATATAAAAACAGAAAGCTCACAAAAAGAGTTATTCGCGAAAATCGAAAGACAAAATTCAGGTCTCTTGCCTGAATATCATGAAAACGGAATCAGCAAAGGTTTAAGAAAAGATGCACACTGAATGGTTACTGGCTTCAATGCTCTAACTACTAACTTGTGGCTATACATTGCCCAAACTGATAAATGGACTAAAGCAAAGTAGAAAAGAAATAAAGATGAGACAAAACAAGTATTTATTTAAGATGCACTGCATATTCATCTGAAAAGGTGCTATATAAAGCAATCCCTACCCTAGTACATTACACAGCATATAAGAGGACTCTATAAAATCAAGAATACATCTTCAAATTCCAAAGAACCATTACCTGCAAGCATGTATTGAGTTTTTCAATCTGACGAGCATTCTTTTGGCTAGAAAGCACCCAATGACCTGCATCTGAATCATCCGACATTACTTCTGGAATATAAAGAAAAATCATTCCTAAAAAGTTGCAGGGATTTCTTTACATCTCGTCCTGTGTCCAAAGATATCAATTGCAGTTTTCTTAATATTGGGCTTGCATGATGCTTGCATACATTTGGGTAGGCAAATTAATGTATATATGTTTGTACGTATGTATGCACGAGAGTATGCATGAACGAAATTAATTATATATGTACATATGCCATCCTGCCTACTGGCCTGTATAGCAGCAAAATATGCCACTTACATCTTGATGCACCTCAACAGCAGTAATTCTTAAAGTCTTGTCCAGAGTCTGTCTGCCTGCTAGTGCCTATCTGTCTGTATGTCCTTCTGTCTGCTCTTTCCACATCATCTCCACACAAAGGGTCCTAATTATTTCTAGAGTTCTTGAATCACAATACTTAACAACACCTAATTATAATAAGGAAACATTGCTTGTTCAAAATTTGGTTCAATTATGTGCCATGTGAAATGTAAATCTCCTAAATTTAACCGCACTGCATAAATGCAGCATCCGGGTCAATCATCACGTGCTATTCAATAATACAATGAAACTACAATTCATATTGTTCTCCTTCAGAAGATCAGAAGTGAGCACAACTGTACAAAAGTGCATCCATGGCACTGAATGGTGCAGTATGAAGGACACGCACAAGGTTTCTATGAAACCTCATTGTAAGCATGAACCCGTACTCTTTTTCTGCATTACACTAAGGGGCCAGCCATGTAGACTCCATCCACTGAGCACATAATTCGAGTATTTGGATGTACTATTTGTGAAAGAAAAACTAGTCATAGGGGCGACAGGAATCGAACTCGCATCCTCTGCTCTGCACAGGCACTCGTTACTCTAACATGTCCCAAATCAAGTTCGTAAGCGCAACTTTGTTTGATCACGTTTGGTGCAGATGTAAATGTTGTAATAATTGATTATACAAACAATACTGAATTAGGGCCATGACTTTGATATTACATTAATTATACTAAATTTGCAACGTTGTGTTTGCAACGAAGTGCAATGCTAAGGAAACCAATTGCATTGAATATATAATGTCACATTTGTTAAATTTATTAATTTTATGCCAATTTGTTTGACTAATACTAACAAATAAACCAAGTTCCTATTGACCAAAAAACATGACTGTTGCAGCTTTTATTTGATATAGCACAAGGTCTAATTTGAATGCTTTACTTTAAATGCATTATTCACCAGAGTGTGGATAAGCAGTTGGTTGAATAAAGAATACTTACTCACTTACCGTCTTACTTACAAGCTACAAATTTCTTCAGACTTATGTTTGCACTAATGTCTATGCGATGATAATCATTCAAATAAGTAAGTAAGTAAGTATATTCTTTAATTAGACGTCTGCAAGCGCACGACATGTACAAATTAACAAGTACAAACAAAACATTGATTATACATAATCTGTCTGTAAAATGTTTTGAAAGTCAACAATCTCATGTAATCCACACTCTGTTACACTACACTGTTTGCATGGTGGCCGATTGGTTAGAGCGGTAGGCCCGTAAAGCTCAGTGTGCTCTGAGCGAGCGGGTTCGAGCCTTTTCCGGGAGTCACTGTGTAGGGACCTTGAGCAAGTCCTTTGCACACAATTGCTCTGCAGTACAACTGCAATTGTGCCGTTTAGGCATGTGTGTGCATTTATGAGCAAAAAATTTTGGAAGAAGGGTGGTATAAAATTTCGGTAATAAATAAAATAAAATAAATAAAAGTACAGTTACAACAAATAAAGAATATTCTTACATACTTAGTTATTTTACTACAGTTCTGTCAATGACTAATAGAGTTATTACAATATTACAATAACTGTCATTAGAAAGTCACAATTTTTTATAAATGCTCTGAAGATGCAATGTAATTGAATGTAATGTAACCGAACATGATAACTATACTGCTGTGCATGTCATCGGCCATTACAGTCAATTGATCGACTGCTTCGTCATTTCAACCTATATTTTCATCCAAAAGCAGAATTTGCTAAGAAAGATTCAACATGTTAGAGTATTTTAGTGCTAGGTTTGCATACCGGATTTATTCATTGACTTTCCCAAGGTTTTGTACGTTTAAGAGGTATTTGTTCGCAGGATGCCTTGGTAATGTGACTGGCCTCAGCCACAAGGACTGTGTACACCTCTGTAGCCGAGCTTTTGGCGGAGGGCGGCTGGCGCGACCATTGGAGTGACCTCGACCGGTATGTCACAGGTGGCTATTCAATCTACTGACCAACACACGATGAATGCCTTTTCTACATATTCCTTGTGCCTTGACGAATATCAGGGTGTGCTTCATCTTCCATAAGTGAGAGATTCTTGTTTATATCATATCGTTTCTGCAATTTCTGTTGAGTCGTCTCTCTACCCTTTGGACACAACCTGGCCCAGAAATTCCGTACATCCATGCCATCTGTTCAACTGTTGACGGGAATCTGTTGGTTCGCTCCACGACTTTGCGTGTACCCATCGATGGTGACTCTTTTATCTTGCTGTGCACTGTTTTGCTAATTGTTGTTACACCATATGTTAAAATTAAGTTTAACATCATAATAGGCCAGTGCGGAGAGCGCCCTTGAATAGTCATTCTGTGAGAGGCGCTATATAAATCTAGAAATACAGTGCAATGCATAGCACTCAAGTATGCCACAGATTCTGTAGGTGAAACAACACTCTCATGTGAAGAGCAGAATATCAAGCAGGAATCGAAATCAATAACTGCTTCCCTTAAGGACCGATTCATCCTTCAACTCCTTAGGTAACGAATTTAAAATGAACAGCAGGACAACATTTCTAATAAAAAACATCTTGGCCCCATAGATCACATTTCTCATGTCTGATTTCGGAGATCTTTTACAAAACGTCTTCTGATATTAAAAGTAATGTCAGGTTCGGCTGTTCCTTAGGCCTACTTATCATTTTATTTATAGGCCTACCATATCGTGGTACTCTTAAGTCAAGACGTGAATTGCGATCATCTTCAATAGGAAACTTTTTAATCAAAAGAGCATATCTAGAACTCGGAAACAGAATGTTTGAAGTGGCTGGTCCAGCTGAATAGAACTGTTAACCAAAAACAATCTGAAGATTCTCCTCAATTAATAATTTTAAATCTAAACTGCGAACTCATCTCTTCTCTGGTACCATGACTAGTCACTACATTGTAACGCATACTTTGAATAAGGTCTGGTTTTATTATTAAGTCGCGTTATAGGTATAAGTTGTCCTTACAGGCAGGTTCGAACCTGTCTGTCCAACGATCGTTAGCTTTAACAGTCTCTGCGTGTCACGGTGCTGTAATTACGCACTGTATCGCACCCCTGCTATCTGGCATTCTGTCACAAACCCAAAGAACTCCAGTGGAAAATAATAAACTCACCAAAGTTTAATAATTTCCTACAATATAAAGTTCAGTCAACCAAAATGTTCAATGTAAACACCCAAATTATCAACCACTCGCAAGCGTCGCTAGCGTTGCCATAGCGAAACCAATTGAGCCGCCAAATGTATTCGATTAATTTGATTTCTACTAAATAAATTGTTGTCATTTATAATTTTTTTGGATTTTGTCAGTTAATCTGAAGCAAGATATAAGTTGTTGTCTGAAGTTAAGACGTTCCCACATTATTTAAACCAGCACAAAGTAAACTCGTAATTCTGATTTTTAACTCATTAAATAATTTTCAACATTGACAGCTAATTTTGCCTCTCTTACGACTGTACTGTCCTAAGTCCTTTACTGCTCTCCAACGTTCCAATAACGACTGAAAGCGAGCCCTTCCAGTTCCAGCCAAGCAATCCGTTTCTACTGACTCTACTTCTGTGCTACGTACACCATCAGTCCACGACCGTTAGTCCGTCACCCTCGTTAACGATTTCCATCGACGCATAGGCTTATGATTTTACAGTCTTTGATTCTTCATGTAATGATGTCACGCACGCGCTGCGTCTGCAGGCGGTTGTATCAAGAATTATTTTATTTGCATTTAACAATGTTTAAGTGGTCAGTTACTTACTTACTTAATGCGAAATGATGCGCAAACATAATTATTATTTTTCGAAAGTCGTCGTCATTGTGACGAAATAACAATACACCCGAAATTTACAAATACGTTAATTTTCTGTTGCATTTACCAGATAATCTATTTTGTAATAATTTTGAATCAAAAGTAAACTATATTTTGTTTTAAGCGTTGACGTATAGCGAAGTGATCAACTTATCGAAGAACTGAAGGAAGATGGATCTGCATCTTATTACAGTACAAGTTAAACCTTCTGCATATGTCAAGGATGTAATTGACGGATCGAAAAAATATCTAATGACTGGATTGGAAAGCGTCCAAGGGAAAATGGTCCATTGCTTCAAGGTTAGTTGTTGACTCATTTAATCTAATCTAATGACTTCTATAGCGCTGTTATGATAATTTGCAAGACATCAATCGATGGACGATTCAGTAAACAGTGGTCAAAGTCATAAATATTATAATTCATTTGGGAAGCAAGTTTCGAAAGCCGATGTCAGATAAACCTGAAGTTAAGCTGTGTAGCTTACAATTTAAGCTGCTGAGGGTAAACAATCTGGAACTGGTGAATGTCGATCTCTGAATGAGATTAGACAGCAGCCAGAAAGCACAAAAATAGATAGTAACTTCAAAGGTTTGAACCAGTCAGAGAACAACATCTGGTAGTTGAACCAAGGATTGTTTGATATGAAGCACAGCAGAAGTTAGGTTATTCATTGATTGAATGCAATATTTGTTTTGCTCAATGGACAGCAAGTGTAGTGAGTGCAGTATTATATGTTGATACTTGGGGTGTTTGTTTTGGCTCTGCCAGAGAATTTGAATCATTTGTAGTTTGTTCAAATCTATCCTAGCAATTCCAGTGACAGTTCAGTTGCATCCAAGGCAGCTTTAGGCCTGTAGCAGCTAGATGTGATTCTACAAATATCCCATAATCGAAAATGTACTGACTTGCACGTGGTTCAAATGCAGCTTTGATCCCTGTTTTAGAGTTTTCTGTTTTGCACTGCTTCTGTCCTCTGTTTCTAGATAGCTACCTAGTCCATCGGTCCAAACCTGTTGGATGCAACTTTGATCCCCGTTTCCTGAGTTTTCTGCTGCTTCCATCTTTGCTTATAAACAGAGTATCTGCACCTATCATACTTCTTCCATGGGGTAGTTCCAGGCATGGGACTGGTTCTGATACTATCCAGTATCCGAGGCAGCGTTGCATACCACGTTAGCCAGCATTTATTAGAGTTCCTGCTTAGCCTTTCCACCTTTTGTGGATAAAATGTGGACTACAAATCGCATCCTGTGTGTGTGTCTTTTTTGTGTGCATGTGTGTGTGTGTGTGTGTTTGTGTGTGCTGATTACATCTTTACAAGTCATAGACCTAAAACAAAGGTTTTCAAAATTTGTCTTTATTCTCAATGTGTTAAACTTTTTCAGATTGTAGGAGAAAACAGACTCATTGCAGGCAAGTGATATTCAATTTTGCACTTAATAACTTTTTCACAGCTATGTCGTTTTCTTGAATTTGACCATTATTAGTTCATTTGAATGAAATCGTATAAACATCCTTAGATGTCGTTTTGTTCATATTTTTTCCTCAGCAAAACTATGATGAACACTTTACCAGTTTATGCATTAATCTTAATGTTGATAGATATTAAAGGTTTTATACAAAATAAAATAAAAGATAAAAAATTAGCATTCTATAAAAATGTCACTAACACAATTAAATGTAATTTTTAAGCTGCAAAATGTAACCACTCATATGGCAAACTTGTAACAACAGGTGAAAATCTTATAAACTCAAAGAATGTAGTCTAATAAGTTTATTTTCTGTGTAATTGGTGATGACACTGGCCCTCAAAACGTTTCAAATTAGCCACTGCCGACTTCAAATGCTAATTTCCGCATCGTCAGATGTATTTTATTCAAAATTTCTCTTTTTCATTCATTGCAACATTTGCTAAATGCAATAATTTCAGTTTTGAACTTGGCTGATGAGTAAAAACATTTG
The DNA here is from genome assembly GCA_959347315.1 of Bimastos eiseni. NCBI lineage: Eukaryota > Metazoa > Annelida > Clitellata > Crassiclitellata > Lumbricidae > Bimastos > Bimastos eiseni. The sequence continues at coordinate 15,503,649 of OY365811.1, read as the reverse complement.
AGCACAGGGAAACAGCCCAATATGAGGCTATGTTTCTCTATAAATGTTGACATGGATCAAGCTTTATGAAATTTGCTACTATCTGTCTTCAAATCCCAAAACCTTTGCATGTTTGTTTCAAGAGCCTGTAAAATATTCACTGCACATTGCACAATATAGTTTACTTTTGGACTGCTAGAGTAGGGCTATTTAAATGAGTGGATGTGAATATTTAAAAAAATTGAAAAAAAACGATTAAAGATCTCTTTTCAACATCTAGAATGATTCTTCTATGCAATTGGTATAAATAAAACTATAAACACAGATAATTTTAAGCTAGAGCAGTGCATTTCTCTAGTGTGATCGTTTTTTAATATTTAAAGGATTTGGCTATTCAGTGGCTTTAACTTATCTCATTTCAGGGTATATGCATGTGTCTGAATTTAGACAGTGTCTTTCAAAGAGTCTAGTCTACCCCAGTTTACTGTTTGTGATTATAAATGTATCTCTAATGTTATGGATTTTTATTTGCTGTTGTAGCATCAATGCAGTAAAGAATATTCTAGATATGATTAAAATTTCAAATGTATCATGCTTTTCTGTAGTGGCCGCATATGGCATTGACCACGCTAATTTCTGAATGAGTTTGATCACTCGCCTGTTTGGATGGATGCCAGACCAGTTAGGTACCCGTGCTAGGACCCTTCTAGCTTAAATAAGCTGGTATCGGGAAGCAAACTGCGGTCTTTTGATGGACCTACAAGCCGCATATAGAAATTGATATAGAGTTATTGTTGTTGTTCAGATTTTGTCTGTATGTAGTAATGCTATAATTGGATGATATTTGTACAGTTGTGGATGGCGGTGTCGAGTCAGCAGTTGCCGCCATCAATGCTGCTTATGGTGACCAGACAGAGATGAGCTGTTGTCCACTGCGAACTTACGAAGGATTTGCTGACCATGTCCTTGGACTGAGTCCAGCACTGACCACTAGACCAATTAAGAAATTCCTCCCCGAGGGACAGGGTCGACTGTATTGGATGCACTTCATCATTGGCTACCGAGGCAAGTTACACTAATTTATAACCCATGAATGCTCTTCATTATGTACCTTTACTATGGGCTGTTCTTTTTGGTCATTTGGTATTAATTGCCCCACAATAGAGTATAATGATACAAATATTCATAAAGTTCTGTTGCTGCAAGACTGAATAGCCATTAAGTGGTCTTTTGACTGAACTGATGAAACAATACTTAAAGAATAGTATTGCAAATAATACTAAGTGTAGTATCTAATAGTTGTAGTATTAATAATAATAATACTATTCTTAATATTATTAATAATTCTATTCTTATTAGTATTAATAATTCATAACATTGGTGTTTGGAGATTAAGTCTCAATTCAAATCAATCAATCAATCAATGAAACTTAATATAGTGCCTCTTTAAGTAATCTACTCAGAGGTGCTCCCAGTCCAACCTTGGCCAAATAAGACTGATTTCAGAGTGGAATAAAAATAGGGTAGAGAGTTCTTAGGCAAGAGCCAAAGATCCTTAGCTGTTTCTAATTTGCAAACTACTTCGGTTATGGCAGGCAGTGCAGCTGAGAAGACAACAGTGTGGAAAAGTCATAGATACAGACACTTTTGAACACTTACAATTTCAATCAATCAATCATTTGTTTCATTAACAGACAAATGTTCTCCTTTACATATTAATCATATAACAATGTCATGTCAGTTATTAATTAATATTTGGTAGTAGATAGCCCAGCAATCCCTTTGACCTTTGAAATTCTGTCATAGTAATAGTGCTGCTCTGGCTTTCATTACATGTTTTGTACATTTTTTACAAATACTCTTTAATGTCGTTTGAGATGCAAGAAAGATGACATATCTTCTTGATGCACGATATTGACAATTCAGCACTTTGATGTTCTTGCTTTCCATGGCCTCTTCCCTTTACCAGACCTTAACAAGCAGTTATTTGAATTTTAATCTCCAGAAATGTTCTAAATCTCAGGTGATCATAAATTATGTGCTGTCGGTACACAATGGATATGTAGTATTAGACTTGCCTGATGTTCCAGCTGAGTTCATTGTATTTGCAATAACAAATGTAAGTCTGGTAATATATTTATTCAGGAAAATCTGCAACAGAGCTGATACAATTATGGTCTCATGAAGCCAAGACAATACTAACCATGAGAGAAAAGGGTGAACTAAACCTTGACCTGTTCAAAGTTGCAGGTCAGAAAGAGGTGAGGAGTGTTTGTTCATAAAGTACTCCACCAGGTCTATCCTTAGATCTATGCTTATTGTCTTGAGCACTTCAATATTCCAAAAAACAGTGTTTCACAAGCATGCTTAGTTTTGGTGTAATTGTTATAAAAAATATGTATATTGCTTAGTGCTGTTTGTGAAGAAAAAGTACACAGAAGTGGAACACAGCTGAAAACGGATTTAAAATATCACTGTACGGTATGATATGGTACAGTAATCATCCATCCTTAGCAGGGCTGCCATTTTAAGACATCCTAACTCTCTTCCAAATCCTGGCTTATGTTCATTTCACTGTGGTTTGACAAGGTTCTCAAATCAGTGCTCACTGGCAAATTTAGTCCTGAAACTCGTTACTGGGCATGTCATTCATCTCTGTGCAGTACAGTGGTATTTTTTAATCTGTTTTGGCTGTGTACCAAATTACATGTCCTTCCTCTTCAAAAGCGGCAACTACAGAAATTTCTCATTACAATTACACGTGGACTTGTCAAATCAATGTTGAAAAAAAAATTTTAATCACCAAAACTGACATTATCTGTGTATGATTTTGAACATACTTGTTAACTCCACTTGTGAACGCCTCTGTCGGTGACATGCAACTGCAAATTGTTCAGATTCTGTACCCTTTGAATGTTACCCTTCTCTTAGGTATTTATGTGCGTAACAGTGCAACGGGGCATTCTCACAGGTGTAGCCTTCGATGATTTTCTTGCAGTTTCCAATAGCAAGTATAAATTATTATGGTATTTTTTTCCAAAAACATACTACACCTGATTATCGAATTATCAGCAGTCTGGTTGTAATTTTGGTTTAGGTACATGTGTTCATGAATGTTCCAAATGCCGAAATCCTGGATGATATCATTTTCACATTGCCCATAATGAAGGATCTTGGAGATCAAGTCACAGTCACCACGAAAAGCATCGTCACCCTTGTCTAAAGCATGGATTGCAACACTGGCCATTAAGTTTTGGCAATATGCGAATCATTATGGTTCCTCTTGGCTAGAAGAGCATGTATGTTGCGTTTAATATTTTGTTTTGAATATTTTGGACCATAAGCAATTTTGAGTTCCATTTTCAGTTTTTTTTCAACTTGGTTTACATTTACAATTCAACTTACTGTATTTCGCAAAAAAGTTCCTACTCAAGTACTTTAACATCAGCCATCTCTTTTCAATTTAACTTTTGTTCACGAATATTTTGTAACATAAGTAATTTCACACACTCTACACTTCTTCAGTACAAGAATTGTTTTTAATACAAATTTATGTGCTTGAAGAATCTGAAACATCTGTAGTTTTCATTAAATTTTATAACAAAAGAGGTGGCATATTTGTGGATATTAATTAAAGCTAAGATAACTGTTGCCTAATGATTTTAAACCCACATATGTGGGAACTTCACTGTACTTTACTCATGGTTAACATGAATGAATCATTACCAGTAGATATAAAAATGCCATGGTAAAGAAATATAAAAAATCCATTGTGCTGGATCCACAATACAACATTCTGAATTAACTAAGCACATGTAACTAAATAAATTTAAATTTGGTACTATGAGTTCAGTTTTTAACTGAATACTCACTGAATTGACAATACCTGCAACTTGCTAACTTAAAATTGTCCTTTAAAATCAAACTTCTGTGTTGGAATTGTAAAGTGTGGTCATACCAACAAACTTCACACTTATAACTGTACAAGTGTGTGCATGAACTTAACGTGCAAATTAAAAATTCCACCTCTTCTAGAACTCTTCCTGATTATCCACCTTCCAAATGTCAATCTAAACAACAATCACATTTGCAGCTACTGCCTCCTATGACCCTCTTGAAACCCGACTTGGACCTCTTTTGGACTACCCCATGACTTGATGCAGCACTCATGAATTAGCTTACAAGTGCCCTGCACTTCGTTTTCAAGTGGTGCTTTAGAAGTTTGGAGATAACAATTATGATTTTAGTTTTGCCAGTATTCTTTATTGTGAATCATAATATTTTGAAGAAAAAATAAATAAAAATTACTATAGTGATGACTTTTCTGATATTCAGCGCTTGTGAATAAGCTGGCGCTTTATAAATTTGGAGATTACGATTTTACAATTAAAATATCAAGTGCTGATAAGTAAATACAATGTCAATGCCACAAATCATATTATACTTTTTGAGAACATAAAAAACAGAACATTGCAATGCCAATGTTGGGCTTTTGAGTGACTCATATGAACAATTGCAATTAATACATGCAGCATTATGGCAACTTGAATTTTCTATTTATTTCATCAGTTTGTCCCTGTCCTCTTGGAACCAACCATCGAACTTGACCATCATACCTAGCCTGATATATGAATAGCTAGTACTGTAAGAAGCTCTATATAAATAATCAGATACGATATGTCATATGCAGTCGCACAGAAATAACTATTATGCCATCTGACAGATCACAAGCCCACAGGTCTTAAACTTTATGTAGCACAATACCTGTGATGTATGCACACTATTGTTTCAGGCAAAGTTCTTTAACTTGGATCACTATACATAGTCTTGCTACATTACATAACGATTTACACATATCACCCTTGTTATGGATGTGTCGTTAAATAAACCTTTATACATACACATAAAGAAATATTTCAACAGTTTATGAAGGTTAATCTCCTTAGCGTTACATTACCATCTTAAAAACATGTAAAAAATGTTACATTCATTGACGATTATACTAGAAACTCTGTGAGAATTGAATAAACGAAAGTAGTTTGACTTTACCAACTTTGCTTTCATGTAATATATTATAGATTATAAATATATATATAAATATATATATTATATAATATAAACATAATATAAATATATATAATCTAAATATATATATATATAAATATATATATATGTAAATATATATATAAATATATATATATATATAAATAAATATATATACATTATATATATATATATAAATATATATATATAAGTAGATAAATGTATTTATATATAAAAATAAATATATATATATATATATATATATAAATAAATATATATATATAAAAATAAATATATATATATATATATATTTATATATATGTAAATATATATAATATAATTATAAATATGTCTTATATTATAATATATAATTATATTATCCCAGGGCCCGAGTGTGACTCGGGGTTAACATGGAATTCCCGGCCCAAGTCATACTCGGGGTTAACGCTAAGGAGGTTAACTCGCTGTGCCAAATATTATTATTACAACTGAAATTTGATATTGCCCTTCCAAAATTTTTGGCTCAGAAGTGCAAACACGCCACGATGCTGCAATTGCAGTTGTACTGCAGAGCAATTGTTCACAAAGGACTTGCTCAAAGTTCTTACACAGTGACTTTTCGGACGAGGGTCGAACCCGCTCACTCAGCGCACACTGAGCGTTATGGGCTGACAGCTCTAACCAATCGGCCACCGTGCCACACAATACTCACATGACTAGGACTCTAAGAGGTCCTTAGAGATACTCTGTGTGTGTAGGTGTGTGTGTTTGTGTGGGAGAGAGAATTCTGTACATAATAAAATCTTCTGAAAGATACACATTCCTTGTGGTGTAACTTGTCAAATATTTACGAGTATGTGCGTGTGAGTGAATATAGTAGTTACAAAAGATTTTAATTCCAAAGTGCAACCCTCATCTCCAACTCCTTACACAACATGTGAAAGGTAATGCTTGCATGATAAATGGTTAATTAACAGGCAACCTATTGAAGCATGGTTTGTCTCCACAACAAAATTCGGAAGCCAACAGAACCTGCTGCAATGTGAAAATTCAGAACTGCCTGTTAGCTACAGCAGCACAAAGACCAAACCATAGCAAAGACTTAAAAACTTAAAAATATCATAAATACAAGGCCAAGACTCAGAACTGCTTTACATTAGGCTATAAAACAGAGGTTAAGACTAAATGTGGAAGGAAGATTTAGCTACTCATTGCATCCCAGTATCGGGATCATATTATTTTGAGACTTTAAGACTGCATGGTGCCCGTCAGTTCCTTTATATATTAAGTACAGTACACCTAGCCTGTTCTGTGTCACTGAAAAATTCTTATCTGCCATTAAGTTTCCAAAGAATCATTCATGTCAAGCACCATGAGAGGGATGCAGCTGTGTGAACTGGAATCATGTTCATTACTTTTGTCATTCACAATTGTTAATTCATTTGTCTCTACCAATATTTCATGATTTTCTTCAGCTTCGATCGACCTTTGTCTGACTACTTCTTCTTCTTCTGCAATAACAAGCGTTGTATTTGCTTCACCTTCAATGTTCTCCTCATTAACTACAACTTCAAGTGTCTGTACGTTATCATCGTCATCATGCCCACTGTCAATTTCCTGACACTCGTCCATGCTAGACTGAGTGTCGTGAGGTGTATCTGCATCCTCGACTCCATTCTGCGAGTCACAATCAGAAGAGGCTAGGCTGACTCTGCCACTTGTACTTGGGTCCACGTTAGTTATGAACATCGGTTGGGCAAACGCAGTTGTTGGACTTGCAAGGCATATAACGTGATTTCCAAAGAGGAGGTTTGATCTTTGTAGTTGACAGCATTGCAAATGTGCTTCCAGATTCATTCGCAATGTCTCCTTTTCTTTATGTAGCTGCTTTCTTTCATACACGAGTCTCGTATTGTTGCTTTGAGCGTTAAAATATTCCTACAAGAGAAAGTTAACAGCATCAATAATAATAAGTCTATAATACTAAAAATAGTATTAACCAAAACATGTTGGTATTGCTTTTGCCATCTCATTGTCTCTAGTATCCTTAAGCACAAGAAGATGGCTGATAAGTTGAGCGCTTATCTCGTAAGAGCGCAGATTACGACCACTAAAATTATCTCTGTGCAAGGAGCCAATAACAGTGGCAAGGAGGAGAATTAGAAAGTCAGCTGGAGCAATGGAAGGAATTTGAAGGTGTGTACATGAAGTTAAAGATTGTCAAAATGTGTATTTGGTGTTTTACTATATGCATGTGTGAATTATGAACATTGCACAAACATGACAAGCACAGATTGTTTTGGCATTTGAGATGAGATGCTACAGAAAGACCCTATGCATTAAAAGCCAGCAGAAAACATAAAATAGAAAAGTATGAAGGTGCAGAGCACCTGAAATATCCTGCAGTAAATAATGTAAGGGCTCAATTTCCTTGGAAAACTCTGTAGTATGACAGCACCAGACAGATTAAACAGTTTTGTATGGAACGATTCACAGCACATGGATTAGTGGTAGACCAAACAGATCACGATGATGTCAGTGCTTGCCATACGATAGGTTTGCATGGAATCTCGATCTGGTGGCATAGGATCAAAATGAGCATAGAAAGACAGCGAAAATAGTGGTTAACACCAACAGATGAGGAACTATGGACAGAAAGAAGACTGCTGTTATATAGTACTGGGTATTCATACTTGAATTTGATCGAATAGTAAAATGCTATTTTGTACAGCTGTAGTGCAAACTGTCTTTGTTCAGGAAACACCTCAAAACTCATTATATCTCGCCACCTTTTAATAATCAAGCAAGTATATTCTTTAATCAAACGTCTGCAAGTGCATGACATGTACAGACAAAATTAGCAAATACGTTCAAAAATATTTATGTATATATAATATATATTATCAAAAGCATAGAAATTTACTAAACATAGAAGAGGCATAAAATGCCTGATAGTACTTATCTGAAGGATGGGCATCAATGGGGACTGATATAGTAATCTTTTGATGAAACCACACCGGGTGAAATCATCAGCCTGGGGAACAGACCTATTGTGAGCTCATGAGCACAGCTGGTGCTCCAAAGTCCGAATAGGTGTAGATTCTGTAGAATGTGGTCAGGATTAGAAAGGACAGAGGTGAAAAGAGACACAGCTCGTTCGCAGAGACCATCAAAAGATATTTGTTCAGAGGAGCATCTCAAGTCGCACATGGTCAGCTTTCGAACAATAGCATTGAGGCGAGCACAGTGGGTCATATTAGTGAAACCATACCATACTGGAGATGCATATAGAAGTGCGGCCAGAGTGGCAGCCCGGACACCATCATAGATGGCCACACCATGAAGCCCATGGGCTCTAATAACGTGCAAGGTGTAAAAGGACTGGTCCTAGAACAAATCAGGACGACATGTGCATTGAGGCGCAGCCTGCAGGCAAGTACACCCCAAAATGTTCGTCTCCTCAACCATATCAATTCCAAGCAGCGTAGAGGCAAGGCATCCCTCAGCCCTAGGTCGAAGAACAATTATTTCTTTCGATTTAGTTGTGTTAAGTCATGAATGTATGTATGCTTGTATTATGTATTAATACATCTGTTCTTCAGCTGGTTACTAATGGGGCTTCAAATTCTTATTTCTGCATGACTTCTGAGCATGTTTTGATACTAACAAATGCTAGTAATAACAAGAGATAAACCTGGCGTATGGTAAGAGCACGTTCTTTCTGTCGGTTTCTCAACTTCTGTGCTGCGAGGCGATTGAGCTCTCGTCTCCGCTCTTGTGTACCGTGCTCCGTCTTCATTTCCGTTCCTAAACAAATTATATTTACTTAGGGATTGTTAATTTAGATATCCAACAGCTCTTCACTTGACGACTGACTAATCATGCCTCCCACTTACAATTCGGTGTGGCTTTGTACCCATTAAAATGTTTTAAATAATAAAGCACCAACGCAATTGGCCATACATCGAAGGTGTGGTGCTTCTACGGCTGAAACTTCGGCCACACAACACATGGAAAAATTACTTATGTGGCCTAAGGTTTAGACATATTTGCCTAAAGACAGCACTACCCCTAGCCCTGACCCTGACCGACCATCACAATCAATATTAAAAGAATTTAGGTGCAGTGGCCCTGAATTTTTTCCATGTGCAAAGGTCTTCAGCCGTGTTATTCTGTATTTCTTCCAATTCACAGAAGAAAAATTTTCATTTATATTGTGGTCGAAAAGAGGGTTTAACTGGAAATTGCCTCGGACATTCGCCTCAGCCGAAAATCCTGTTTTTCTCAACTATTTGGAAGTATTTGCCTTGGCAAATATCACACAAACAAATAGTTAAAAATTTAAAAAAATTTGATTCAATAATTTTTTTCTAAGAATCTAATCTACAATCTAAGAATGAACATTAAAATTTGAGACTACTGAATGTTATTACAGGCACAAACATTTATTTGGATAATTTTTCATTACACAAAATGGTAAAAGTGACGAATGTAAAAAATTTTTTAGCTTCATTTGCAGGTGGTACTTGCAGGGCCAGAGTTGCTACTAAGGACCCGGATAATAGTGCATCCAAATACTTGGATTTGATAGTCCAAGCTAATAATCCATAATAATATCCATAGCTTAATAGTCCAAGTTAATAACGCCCAGCAAGCAGCATGTCACTCATATCCTAAAATAACTGCCTTGGCTAAAAATGAGTGAATCCACTACCAAGTTCTATCATCAACCTACAACTCCTTACTGCAAGTTCAAATGTACTCGTGAACTCTTTACCATCCAGCCAACTTGTTCTACCCGATCATCCTCCTGTCTCAGTCTTTCTCAATCCCCAGTCACTTCTCTTCTCAAGTTTTCCAACCGAGGCAAGGTATATCCCACACTGCACCGCGTCTCTAAAACACACAACGACCTTTCTATCGCATCTTTTCAGTTCATCTACGTCACTGTCAATCAGTGACCTTTATCTGTTCTCGATTCTTTTATCATCCCTCGAACTTTCCACTCAGAACTGAAGTCAGACCTCTTCAAGAATTCCTACCCCGTCTCAAACGATCCTCCACCTTTCAATTCTAAATGACATCCACCTTAGCAGCAGCTATATGCCTTCTATCAACCTCAGGCAGCCAGACTCGGAACTCATTCGGACAACCCTTGCGGACAACCCCTCTGACTTGACAGGGAGCTCGATAGGGCCTAATTAACTTTGCCATGCGCTTGGCTTCGAGAAGTTAGAGTGGCAATTAAGAAGTTTGGAGTTCATGATTATAATTACAATTAGACAAACTTATCAGCACCTATTGGAGAATGTAGGCAAATAATTATAATTATTATCGCTACGGAGAACGATGATTAGATTGGTCACATGGAATCAACATGTTTTATTCGTTTCCTCATTTTGAAAGGGTGCCCTGAAAACTAAGCAAGAGGGCGACAAGGAGACTAACTGCGGCACTAGATGTTATTTCTACTGTCAAATAATTGGAACATTAAAATGGTATCTTCTATATGTTTTGTCAAAGAAACACCATTCCGGGACGTTACATTGTCCCAAAATGGGCCTGCCCGGGACACTGTGATCAATTCCGGGACTGTCCCGGCCAATTCTGGACATGTGGTCACCCTAATTGGCAAATGTCCGGGGAGGGTGAATGTGGGCCGTGAATGTTCGTTCTTTTTAAAAACTACCCACAAACATTCAACAATTTTCATAACTCTAGTTATATACCAAATTGCTTTACAAAACTAATAGCAAATTGAGTACCTGATTTGTGTAACAAATGGATTGTGAATAATACGGCGCTAGAGAAACCTAGCATTAACGAGGATCAGTGCTGCGAGAATAATTGCACAAATTCTCATTAACTTAAAATGGTTGTCAAAACATTTCAATTAAGCAAACCCAATCCAAAATAAACTAATTTATAGAAATAGCGGCAAAATTAGTAAAGTTTCAATAAAATAAACAAAACATAACGCTAAACTTCGCAACAAAGAGCATACGTAAGCCTAATTATAGCGAATTTTTCAAACCTTTTTGTCTCAACGCATATGGAACATACAATATTTAAATGACAAAAATAATGTCAGATGCTTGATTAACACAGAGAAATAAATTTATGCATTTTAAAATGTAACTAAGCCGTCAGGGAAATTACGTCTAATAAAACCACCATGAATTTATTTTGCATCGTGACTTCACATCCGTTGACCGTATTGTTTCAGAAAACCGTCACAGTATTTTTAGAACCGGTTAGTCAGTCGATTAGTTTAACGATTACATTAATTTAGGAAGTTGCTGCTTAAGACTTATGCTTACAACAAAGATGACAATTATAGTCACTTGTCCTCTTTTTCGTGCACAACGAGTGCGTACCAGCTATAACGGAGGAGTTTCACGCAATGCAAACGAGGTCCGTGCTGACCTTCTGAAAACCGAACTCTGACCTCCTTTGGACAACCTTTTCGATTGGACGCGTGAATAAGCTGGTTCTCTGCGGTAGGCTTTCATGATTGCAAGTGGCGCTTTAGAAATTCGAAGATTACGATTACGGTCTTTGCTATATTTTCTTACAACTTATATATATATATATATATATATATATATATATATATATAAACTTCAAGACCAAGACAGTGACGTTCAAGGATTACGACAATAAAAGAGATGTATACGGTGTTAAGATTGAGTACGAGACTATAGGACCCATGGAACGAATTAAGGTCCAATATTATTGCAAAACAGTATATTAATTGCCTAGATGGAAAGACTTATCGAGACTCTTCAGAAATTATAATACATAAGGACAATTAAACTAGGTAACCGACTGTATAAATTGTGAATAAGGCTATTTTCTGCCTTGCGCTTCGCTTCGCTTCTGAGAGCCTGTGAGAGGCTCTCTTGAATTTGGAAGTAACAATAACGATTAAGCCGACCCTTCGATGACTCCAAGAACCAATAAATTTTTAGATTTCTTGGGTCAACTCTTGCGACTTAACGCCACGGTCAAGAATAAGCTCGTGCTCTGCGCTTGGTTTTCGAATGGCGCTTTAATTAGAAGTTAATTAAAGTTTGGAGATAACGATTGCGAGACTGGATAAAATAATAACGATTCTGATCGACTGTGGCTTAACTTAAATTGTAGGCGCTATAAAACATTATAGACAATGTTAAACCATAGATATTGCTAAAGGCACATCTAATCAAATACGAGAACTGCAGTTGTTTGGAAACATTGGCGAGTTTATGAGATTTTGGACCAGAAAATAGGTTATTTTAGTTAACCAAGCTTGTAGAAATGTCATATAGAGCAGGCGATCCTAGATTAGGCTACAGGCGCCACGGTGCGCACACGGATGCGAGGAACTACTTTGACCACTCTGCTTCGGATTCTCAGCGGCCATTTGGTCAAGAGGAGAGCAGCCGAAATGTGCCGAATCGAAATGCAAAGAATTATAACGTGGAATCAGACTACAGAAATCGACTACCTAAGGATCGCCATTCGTCAAAGGTTCATTTATTGTTTACAAATTTGAATTGGCTGACAGCTGCGTTGAACAAGCAGAGTTATGGGCGCGGGTAGGTCCTCTGGACAGGCTCCGAATTTCACAAGCGTGGTGCTTCTGCGACCGAATATTCGACCAGTTCACGTATGCGTAAAAACGACACTAACCCAAACTGACCATAACCGATACCTCACCTGACCCGAATCGATCATCACGACACCTATTAATCCATTTACAATAAACTGAATTTTTTATTTGTTTCCACATAATTGTATTTATTTTTAGGTATTCATCCAAATAGTAGTGATTAAAGGATGAGTGATATTTGTAAGTGTTGTTATTCAGTAGCCTTTCATTAGTCAAGGAAACATAAAGGTCAACATATTTAGTAAACACTAAGCTCTATTGATTAATGTTATTATCATTTTCTAACAATAAACAATACTTGTGTGATCTCTGCCACCCAGTGTCTGATGTTGCAGCGCGTCAGGTGCTTCGCTCTGCGACAAGGGGTGAGCTTCTAGTTCAGCGCGCTCGCTTGGCTATCAGGCAGTGCTGTTCTTTCTTGGTTGTGGGTCCTCCCAATTGAGCTCCGCTCTTAGCTCGTGGCCCAACCGTCATGTTTCTACAAGTCCCTCAAGACCTTTTTCTTTAGTTGTGACTGGGCTGGGAGCGCTCCGGAGTAGTTTTCTTGAAGGGGCGATATATAAATGCTCATAATGAATGAATGAATGAATGAATGAATGAATGAATGAATGAATGAATGAATGAATGAATGAATGAATGATGTATCTTGTCATAAATAAGCCACTCTTGCAACCCATATTTTGTGTCAAGGCTTGCGCAATGTGCGTGCGCAGAATTGATTGCAATTGAATTGCACACTGATTGTGTGCGTTTTCGGCAGAATTGAAATTATTGTTTACATTGCTAGAGATCTGTCCTTTCCCATTTACCTGGTGATACCTGGCGCTGAAAGTAGTCAGACTCGCATATTTGCAAAGCACACCATGATAATGTATGGCATTATTTGCACTACATCAATGCTGTGCAAAAGATGAATGGCTTGTCCGCTTTTGATGAGGTTTTGAACAAGTCCAAACCCACGACTAAAGAATAAAAACTTCAGCGACTTGTATAACCCTGTCGGTTAGACAACAAGTAAAGGACAGAGCTCAAGTTTAGGTGTTATTCCAGATGGAAGGACCCACCACCGAAAATGCACGGCATTGCCTTCTAGCCAAGCAAGCCCACAGAACTAGAAGCTTGTGACAGAGCAAAGCACTTGACATGCTGCAGCATTGGACACACATTGGGTGGCAAAGATCATGCAAGTACCATGGAGCACAACCAAGAAGGCAATGCACAACCAGAGCAACAATGCAGTATGAAATTCACTGGGACACAGGCAGGCAATGCAGCACATCACGCAGAGACTGAGAGAATTTAAGAAGCCACCAAATGAGCTGAGTAGCAGAGTGTGAACCCGATCTAGTTGCCCCAGGACCACAAGGGGAAGGACAAAAAGTAAGGAACAAGAGCGGTCAATTGGAGCCATTTATAAGCAAGGCATGAACGAGGATCACGTTGTGAGTGAGCGAGTGAGTAAAAGATATGATGAAGCTGGTATTAATGGCAGTTTGAAACAGTTTAGTAGAGACTAATGATTGTGGTCTAACATAATTGAAGAACTTTTACAGCAATATAAATTTTATAAATCATAATGCGCACTATTTATTAATTAAACCACAGTGTTTAAGTTTAGCGACTAGCTCAGTTGTTGTTTACTGTTGTTTTCAATTAAGTAAATTATGAATTGTATATAATGATGGCAAAAGAAGGAGGAACGGTTTGGTTGATTTAGGTCATACTCCACGTTTAGTCCATGCATATAGTTTGTGTTTGTAGGATCGAGATTTTGAGTTGGCTGCAGGTTCTAACCATGGGAGCACTCGCTTCCCATCATCATCACAGTCTGAGATGCGCAAGCAGTCTGGAGAGTTGAACGTTGCTAAGCACACGAGTGCTGATGATGAAGACGTGTTCCTTTATGGTTCCGAGACAGGTAGTTCTTCGGTTTATTTGAAGGACTATATGCATGGACAGAAAGAGCCACAGAAGACTTCTGCCGATGTTGATGAAGATCTCGGCATTTCTGAGGCTGCTGTTGCTGAGAAGCAAGATTACGACCCAACGATTGAAAACATTTTGAAATCCATCGGGTTTAACATTGATCTGTCGCAGGTAATAACAGAACCAACATCAAAGATTGAAGCAAATGTTGAAAAGAGAAGAGCCACGGCCATCCAAACAACCGATCCTTCGATAATGATGAGTGAAGCCCTTGGTGGAAGCACCTTTCGAGGGGGATTCTCAAAAAAGATCGACAGCATTCTGCCGGCTCAAGAGACTTACGAAGCACGAGCGAAACGATACAGGGAGGAGCAGACACGACTGTATGCCGAAGCAAGTGCTAGCAGCGATTTGGTGAAGGCCGTGCCAAAGCAGCTGACCCCAGCAGTTAGTGGAAGGTCTTCGCTCGAACTTCTGCAAAGTAGCTATGATTATGACACTGTCGTCAAAGAATTCGCAAAGGAGATAGAGTCTAAAGAGATACAGCAGCGGGACAACTGGGCAGGAAATGAGAGAGAAACTGACAAGTCTGAGAGCATTATTGATCCAGCTGCTACTAACAGAGCCAAACGAACATTGTATGAGGATTTTTCTGATAGCGATGACAACTTGAGTGATTCGGAAAAACCTATGCAGACGACAGAGATGAAGAAAGTGGTTGATCATTTAGAAGGCAAGAGATGTATTGGATCAGGAACAGATGCCAGGACGAAAGCTGTTGAGCCAGGCTATCGTAACTCTAATGTTGAGCATATATTAAGTGCAGAGAGGGCCTCAAAGAATGTGCGAGAGTCTGAAACTACAGAAAAACCCTCAAGGCAGGTCAAAATCATTCCTAGTACCACTGTTTCAGAGGCCAACAGTGGCAGAAATTCAAGTGGAAGTGTCCGTTATGTTGTTGGTTCCAAATGGGACTCGCCAAAAAGAGACGAACTACAAGATATAGAAACTGGAGCCAGGAATGTGACTGATCCAAACGTAACAGAGAAGCGACGGTCAAAAATCGAGAGCCTCAACAAAGAACTGGATGGACTTAAACAGGAGCAGAAGGAGATCATGCGTCGCAAGCAGAGAGGAAGACACGGCCACAAAGACCCTGAGTTACTAGAGAACAGCAGATACCAAGCAGACATCAGCTCTGAAATTGATCGACTGATGAAGTGCACAGATGAAGTAAATGTCTTTTCTATTCTAATTTAAATACCAGATTAAACTCTTTGTTTTTGTCTTACTAGAAATTATCTCTGTTCAAGTGAAAATCATCCCAGCTCTTCTAGGTGCGGCACGCGTTGAAAGAAAGCTATTCTCTACAAGTTATTTGGTTATTATTATAATAAGATGATAAAACATAAAGTTATTATAAAACTAAATGGGTTTCAAATGTAGTTAAGTTAGTAAGATGGTGTGAAGCTGCAAGTCTTCAGTGTTTTTCAGAGTTGTCCCGTGATATAGATGGTTATCAAACCCTCTTTTATGAGCTTAATGTTAAGTGACTTATGGTCATTTTATGATACTTTTCATCTGTTGATTAAACATGTTACATTTCACAATGGGTGAATTCAACTAACTGCCTCTGTCTGAAGCGTGTGAGTGAGAATGAAGCTATTTCAAATGAATGATTCTTGTAATAGAGACACAGACAATATTTGAGCTGTTGTGGTAAATGGAGAATTACAAGTTTATGACAAAGACAAAAGGTTTTTTCAATATTCATTTTACTCTTATTGATTTGTTGAACTCGTCTGTGCTACGGCGCTATGCAAATCGTGTTGTTATTATTTGTGTGCAGACTATCGTGACTTGAGTCTGTTATGTTGATACTAAATGTAACAGCATTATACTTAACCATTTGCGTGTCTCCGTATTATCAAAAACCGATTGAGTACTCGAATCAAAACACAAAACATGTGCACTACTTGTAGTGCTGTGAAAGTCACTATGATGCATTGTTAGCTCTATGTAATTCTCAGGCTTGGTAGCATTGAAGTTTGTTTGACATATTGCAGCGTTTTGTTTTAAATTAGGAGTTTTCAGAGTTGGAATGCAGACAAGCTAAAAAGTATCTATCCACAGAACGAAAAGTTATAGTCACAAGCAGACAAAAGGTGGAGAGCAGTGCGCTCACTCCAGAAATTAGCAGCATCAGAAGTGAGAAAAAATCTGACTCTGGTCCTAAGGACAGACCAAAACTACAGAAGATGATTGTCCACTATGACTATTTTGATGATGGTGATCACTGGTGTCGCTGCTGTAACTATGTCTTCGACACAATTGATGAGCTCTGTCAACACTTGCATTCAAGCAAGCATCATGACGTGAGCTTTGATGTTACAATTCGTTTAAGGTCTTTCAATTTGGATTGCTGTCCAGTGAGGCATTAGATTGTATTATATAAATAAAATGTCATTGTTTGTGTGAAAAATAAAGTGGGAGACATTGATGTCAATATCATGATGGTGATATTTGAGTGTATTGTATGAGTCTATACGGTGTAAGACACAAGACTAAATATCTCTTAGTAGGCAATGAATGCTTGGTTTGCTTCGATGCCAATACAGTTTAACATTAAATTATTGTTTTGATGAAACTGATTATTTGAAAATATTGGTTTTTACTGTAGGCTACCTGTTCCAACATATGGTACTGTGTATGCTGTTGTTTTCAACATTCATTTCTGTGTTGCTGCTACAGAAAATGGATTCAAACCACCGACCATGGGCTCCAAAAGATACATCAATAAAGAAAGGCTGCAAAGGGGTTCCAGTGCCTATTAAAGGTATGGCCATCTCCATCTGTATTTCCATCGAGGTACAAAGCTTGGTGGCAATTGTTTGCCTTTTTTGACCATTTGTGTTTGTTCACTTACAAGACCACACAATGTGTGACTATATTCAGTCTAGACATAAACCAAATCTTAGCCTTCTCATCTTGTTGTGGCTTATTATCATTATAATAGACTGACACAGAATTGTGAATCTGAGACTGTCCATAGCAGAACAGCAGTACTAGCAAGGATTGAGAAGGAAGACAGATAATATTGGCACGAGACACACATGAATACCTCAGATTTAAAAGTGTTTTTTTGACAACCATTGAAACAGAACATACGCTGAAGAAAAGCACTATTCAAGTTTTACTCTGTCAGATAGATAACTGCGTGATAGAACAATATACAGCCGATGATTGTTGGCATTCTGCTATAAATGCACTCCAAAGTGATTACTGAAGTGGTTTTTCAGAATTAACCAATGGTCCAGAAATCCATGACCATAAGCAATACAAAATGCTGAATATCTAGTTGTCGTTCAGACCTTAAACCATAAAAGTTTATTGAGTTTACAGAGTACTACATTTAAATCAGACAACTGATCTTCGTTCTCTGGTCTCCTAACAGAGCAACAAAATATCGTACTTGATCACCTTAAACCTACTAATATTGTCACTTCTCATCACAGCAATGTTTTAGGTACTCGGATTTTCCCAGTGGCTGGTTATAAAGCACTGGAATTTATTTCCTAGTTCTGTTTTTTATTGGTGCTTTGATATCATTCATAGCTAAGCCCAAACTTGTCAAATTCAACCTGCCTTATACTGAATTTTAACTGGTTATGACTGTGAAAAATTGGTTCACTTCTATATGACTGTCAAATATTGTCTTGTACATCCTGTTAGTTTTCAGATTAGGTTAAATAAGATCAATTGAAAGCAGGTGTAATGCAAGGATTTTATCACTTCTTCATAGCTGTTGGTTTGTAAATGTGATTTGATTGTACATAATATGTATGTACATTCAAATCACATTTACAAACCAACAGCTATTATGGTTTTGATGAAATTTTGTGTTTGACAGGAGTGGAGTTTCTGATGCCAAGTGAGGCGTTCTACTGCTCACTGTGTTCCGTATTTACGGGTGATGCACAGTGTGCAAACAATCATCTCAAAAGCAGTGAGCATAATGAATGCTATCAGGTAACTCTTCGTATAATTTATGTGGCGATTTTGGGCAGAGATTACCTTTGCTATATTCACCTGCAACCGAAAATGCACGGCTTTGCCTTCTAGCCAAGCGAGTCCACAGAACTAGAAGCAAATCACCTGACATGCTGCAGCATTGGACACTTGAGCTATGATCTCCTAATTTTTGACTTTGAGATTGGAAATGGGTGTCCATTTTCTTGTTACTTGGCTCTGCAGGTTTGGCTGTGGAGTTAAACTGGAGTTACTGTTTCATCTTCTGTGGCTTTTGGGTTAGAACATACTACTATTCTGGTTTTTACCTTTTTTAGTCACTGTTTCAGAGTTCTTTTTATAGATAGTTGCCTTACATGATTGATTAAAAATAGTATCTATACTGTATGTATACACTTGCTTCTCTCTCATCCATAGTAATCATTATTTGTGACTTTAGTCACCTTTGATACACGGCCTTTTCTGAAATAATTGTTTCGTTTTGTTTCTGCATTTGCAAAAATTCATGTGTATTTGTTGTTAGCAGAGCAAAAGTAATTTCTGAGGTGATAGTGATGTTCTGAGAGTTGCCAGCTGACTACACACTTGTGCAAAAGTAGTTAGTAGGCCTACTATGTACAATGAGTACATGTACATTACTGCTATGCCTATCCGGTAACTCATTAGGCTGAGTACGTGTAACTTGTGATTCTGATAAAATACCTCTCGCTAGCTGCTTGTTAGTAGTGTTTCACTGTATCTGTATGTATGTATGTGCAGCAATTCTTATATTTATTTGCATTCATCCATGTCAAATGTGAGTTTCATTGTATAGGTTCTATGATGCTAGCCTAGAAAAGTTTAAGCATATATATGATATATTTGGTTGCAATTATTTGCACATAGATAATAATTGTAACTTATTAATTTTAGAGATTATTGGAGAGCGATACGACTTACGAGCACCACTACAATCTGGACAAGGAGGCTGCAATGTCGCTTATAGGTAAGCTGCAGCTGGAGAATAAATACGACAATGGGATCCAGAAATTCAGTTCGAGCACAAAGAGACCATCATTCTTGAAACCTTCCAACCAGAACGACACCAAGCGAACGAGGTTATCTTCAGAATTCTCTGAGAAATCACTTGATGATAGTTCGGATATGCAGGATGCAAAGTCAGACACGACATTAGCAGATGACAGAGTGAGCAATGCGTTATCGGATGGATCACACTCAGATAAACGAGGTAGCAAGACCAAACACCCAGCATCTAAAGCACCATCTATGCTACCAACAAAAACTGCTCCACCTCAGAAGAAGCCGGCATTCATTGGAAAGTTACCTTGTTTGACTGGAGCAAAAAATCGAAGTTCAGTTTCAAGGTTTACCAAAACTAATGGAGTTGATGTTAAAGAATCAAATGAGTCTTCAGACAGCAAACAGGCATTGCAGCATGTCGTGGAGACATGTGAAGCCCAAGAGGATGTCGGAGAATTGCAAAATGTGGTCAAGTCCTCGATCTTGTGTACGTCGGAAGACGACTTAACAGCCTTGAACAAGTCACGTCCAGTTCCTGCGGATGATTTAAGGGAAAGAGATGATAGGATCTCTTCAACCATTGGGCAACGATTGGCAGTCATTAAAAACTCCCAGTCTAGCCTCGAGTGCAGTCAGGAGGGCGGCAGTGGGAACCAAGAAGAGAAACACGACTCAGAACCCAAGAAGAGCGTGGGTCAGTCGTGTGTAACGGAAATGATGTCAATAGGTGACTTTGAGATTTTTGATGAATGTGATGCAGAGTAAGGTTCTGGAATTGAAACACATAATCCATCATGTGATTAACCTTCAGTTAGCGTGAAAGGTCACAATGACTAGAATGGTTTTTTTTCTGCAGAAGCTTCAGAACAGAGTCACAACCAGAAGTAAAGCAATGGTCTTATGGTCTCACCTAACAGTCGAGATAGGACCAATTGAACGGTGCCATCACCTTTTCACCATTGCGCTCGGGTCAAACTCTAGGCTGAGAGTTGGTACTGTTTGTATTCGTGGTGTAGAACCGTTGATTTCTCCTCGTGTATTAAATTCAAAGAGGACCGCTTGTTGACCAGTTGTCGAATTAGCATGTGCATAATTTCTCAAAACACTTTCAAGTGTTTTTCTTGCAGCATATCTGTGAAGCTGTTGTTATAGTCCCTGAAAACTGTTGCATCTGTATTTTGTGGTTGTGAGCAGAGAAACTGATTGAGCATGGCGCTTTACCATTTTCATCTTAGTATTCTATTCATTCATTCTGAGCATTTATTTATATAGCGCCCCTTCAAGAAACCTACTCAGGAGCGCTCCCAGCCCAGCCTCGACTGAAGGAAAAGGTCTCTTTCCACAATGAAGGGCCCACAACCGAGAAAGAACGGCGCTCCCTAATAGCCAAGCAAGCACGCGGAGCTAGCAGCTCGCCCCTTTTCGCAGACCGAAGCATCCGGCGTGCTGCAACGTCAGACGCTGGGTAGCAAAGTAATGTTCAGTACCGTGATAAAATGAAGCAATGTCGGTCGACTCTGTGGCATATCATACTCCAAGACAAAGGACTGACTGAGCTTTTGAGGTTCTTTAACTGATTTTGGGTATTCTGACGAATTATTCACAATTTTCAAATTAACATTGTTGTTGTTGCCGACCTTTTAGCTAGGTGGCAAAGTTTCTTTCTCTGAACAGCTGTATAAACATTTCTATAAAAGATGTTTATCATCCAATTTGTCAAGTCATTTTTACTGGCTTTGGTCAGTATTTGTGGATTCAACCTGCACTTACCTGCGTGTTAATGGAGAAACGCACCAGAACAGAATTCCAAAATTTGACTCTAGTAACAGACAGCAAATTTTCCTTTGGGATCAGCATATCAGCTAATCACTCCAGTCTGACCATGCCGAATACATTTATACTTTCATGAAGTGCAATAACTCAATGGTATATGAAGCAGCAAACTGGTAGAGGTAAAAAAAAGTCCAATTAAAACTATTGGTTCTAAGTATATAAAAGAACCAAAACAAATCAAGCACTTTAAAATAAGTTATTCTTACAACTGATATTCACAAACAAATGCATATGATGTCAAGAGTGTTAGCTCAAGCTTCAACAGTTTTCAACTTGATTACATCAGTTAATTGTAGTACAACATTACTATAACCCTTTAACAACGAGTGTGTACTATGATGTATGGGAAACCAATGCAACTCCTCATTAACCCTTTAACAACCAACTTTTTTGATTACTAATTCCCTAGGTTTTATAGTGCTGGTCCTCAAAGGGCCATCAGTTGCACACTCAAACTGTTAAGCTGATTTTTATTACACAACATTTACTGTAACTAACATGTACAAACCATATCAGGTCCTAACTGATTTAATTAAATTGTTCAGTAATAAGGGTGGCATTTTATGGTCTATTGCAAATTATTGTTTCAATTCATTACTGTTAGATTCATCAAGGCTTGTTTCAAATGGGGATTGTTCTTCTGACACTTTAAACAAGTTAAAAAGCATTTCTGTTAAAATCAAACACACCAAACATGATCGTTTTGGTTTTACAACTTAAGAATAAGTAAAAATTTCTCCAGGCCTTTGCTGGGCATTATTGTGCAGATTTCTACTTTGTACTGTGATACATGAACACAAAATGGCAACAAACACTGTCTTAGGTTGCTTCATATAATAAATAAAGACAAACAAAATAAGTTGATCTTTGGGCAGCTTAAGCAAGAAGTTTGATGTCGCCATGATCAGACCCAATCATGAGAAGTCGATTGAGTGGTAAAATTGTCAGAGCTGATAGTGCGCCCCGAAATATGTCTCCCTTCAGTTTTGTACATGAAAACTCGGCCTGAAAATAACAGTTTTTAGCATGTTTAAAAAGGCATTATTAATAGCAAGAATTTTTTTTATCAAGTGAAATTCAATCATCCTAACTTGTAACTCAATTATCCCTCATCTTGTTTCACAGTTATTGATTGTTGAAAGAATACAGATGCCATGAGAATAATAATAATAATAAAAAAGATGTCCTGGTCAATGATAGTTAAGTTCAAACTGGCTATTACTCCAGAATATAGTCTAAATCTGCAGCTTCTCATCAACCTCTGTGCTCCTTCGACTGGCATGCTTTCTTTGTTCCACGAGTTAGGATCATCATCGCCCAAACTAGATCTGTCACCAACAATGTTCCCTCCCTTTGGAATGCCCTTCACTGATCACTATGTTACCTCGTTCTTTCTCGGTATCTTCCTACATCCTCCCTCCTCAAAACATTTTTTATTCTCGGGATTTTCGCACTGTAAGTGCCACTGAATGGCCAATGCTGCGAGTGGCAATATATAAATGAATAAATGCAATACAATATATGCTTACAATGCTTAATAATCTATCACAGATAAGAAATTTGTGCATTCGTCACTGGTTCACTCCCCAAATTGTGAGTAAGCTGCATGAGTTTCGAGACTTCTGTTGCGTTTGTATTTCAACACAAGGCCCTATACAGCAGCGTTGGAATGAGCAGTCACATCAGGTTTTTTTTGTTTGCTGTAATGAGACGATATCTTAATCAGTGATAAATTACCATGGAATCGATGCATGATCCAACATACACCTTGTTTGAAGCACTTCCGGCAACAACCGTGTCCTTATAGAAGCTGAACCGATGGACAGGCTCTGCCAGACCTTAAACGAGAATCATATTGCAACTCATACTTAAAAGAAGATCTAAATTGTGACTCATCTGACCAAAAGGAGGTTCAAGTTACCACACACGTTAGTGAGATAATTGCAAAAATGTGAGAAAAAGTCATTTGTTTCAATTTCTTGTGTTTTACAGAAATTGATATATAAATATGTTTGAAACACATAAAAACCAAAATATTTTAAAAAATCTAATTTTTAAAAGCTTTTAGATGACTTTGTGGCAGCCAGTGTTTTAATAATTTAATGACTTCTTATAATTTGCCATTATTAGTCAAGCTCAGCTTGTGGCTAGGACTACAATCTTGATACAAGTAGAAAGCCCAGATATTCGTCTAGCCTGTGCTGCATTAGACAACAAACAAAAGCTAGTTTGTTTGTCTCAAATTTCACTCAATTCTGAACAATGTTGGTTAGGAATTTTGCACTTCAAAATTACACCAAAGTTTAAATGCATTTTTCTCGGAATTATAATCAAACAGCTGATCCATATATTTTACTCATAACTTTGGATAGGAACACCATAGAGCCATAAGGTTAGTGTCATTTTGAAGGAGAGACTTTAACCCTTTAAAATGTTACATGATACTCAAATTGTAAAAAATCCGACTTAAGCCTCCTTTAGGTCAGGTGGGTCACAATTATGCTGACAAAATTGATCGATCTAACATTCATTAAATACTGTCGACACTTTCAAGTCAAAATTTAAGTCATATTAGTTTCAAGATTGCATGCCCTAAGTTGCTAACTAAATAAGCTTGACTCCCCGAATTTCAACCTGGCTCTGGAAAGAAACGAGAGGATCGGCTATTGGAGACTTGATTTGGTATAACACCGTTGAATAGGCTGGCCTCCCTGATGTGGCTTGATTTGGTATAACACCGGTGTATAAGCCGGTCTCCCTGACGTGGCTTTTGTGGGTGCTGAGAAATTTTCAATGATTTACATTTTCATTACATTTGTTAAGCACCCTTGTAGCACTATGTGCTGTGGTGTTATGGCACTGTCATATTCACTATCATCATCTTCTTAGCGAACTTCATCAGCAGTTAGAGCCAAATACATTTATGGTGTGTTTATGAATATTCATTAAATTTAATGAAATTTGTAAAAGGAGTTAAAAAGCACGATCAAGAAATAAGTATATTTTACATAAATTATTTTTCATTAAGCCAGAGTTGAACCTTGATTTGCTGCATCCCTGCCACCAACATTACATATATAATTATTAAAATATATGTATTTTGTCCCTCACCCTTTATAGATGACATCATTTTGCCATCATCATGACGCCACACTGATATCATCTGGTCTAGCCCACTGCTCACAAACCTTTTACTGTCAAACGTCTTCATCTGTAAAGAACACACAAAAGCCAAATGACTTCAAATGTCATGCTGAAATCAAACACAGAATAGCAATGGGCAAGAACCACTCCACAAAAGAGATCCTGAGAGGAAAACTGAAATTTAACTTGGAGAAAAGAATCATGAAAACTTATGGAGTGTACCGGTGTACGGATCGGAGGCATTGACTTTCAGAAACGTGGAAATTGAGAATCTGGGATTGCCTGAAATTCTGATATGCCAGAACTGGCTGAATCAGCCGGAAAACATAAGACAAATGATAAAGTGCTGCACTTGATGCAAGAAGAGAGAAGACTTGTGAGTACAACAGACAAATGAACAGTTACGTACACAGTGGAAATTTTCTCCAGAAAACTGCTTGAAGGAAGAACTGAAGAAAAAAGTTACAGGAAGGTAAAGAACCAACAATGTCGTTGGATGTGAAGGTAACGGATAAATGAAGCAGAAGGGGCTACAGAGATGCTAAGAAAAGAGATGCTAAGAAAATGGCAGAGAACACAGATGAAAGGTCAGAACAATGAAGAAGAAAAGAAGACCAGATTAGCTTACTATTATTACAAATCACAGTGGCCGATTGGTTAGAGCGGTCGGCCTGTAATGCTCAGTGTGCGCTGAGTGAATGGGTTCGACCCTCGTCCGAAGCATCACCTTGAGCAAGTCCTTCATGCACAATTGCTCTGCAGTACAACTGCAATTCCGCCGTTGAGGCGTGTCCACTTCTGAGCAAAAAATGTTGGAAGAAGGACAAAATCAAATTTCGGAATTAAAAAAATTTGGAAAGTCACAGTATTGCTGATTCAAAACTCTAATGAGCTTGAAAGATTCACTCTTAACATTAAAATAGCTGTTGACATCTACTGTAGCTCCTATACTTGTAGGTTGTCTCTCACTTCAATAATTTCAGCTTCATGTGCTTTCCATGTACAGAGTGAGTAGCCAGTCCTAAGATCCAGTGCAGTAATGAGTCCTGTTGAAAATCCAACAGCAACGGTTCGTCCATCCTGACTCACAGCCGTACTTCGAATGGCACCTAACACACACAAAATGCAATCTATCAACTGTTATGAACCCACAAAGAACTCTGTAGCTAAGACAATCAATTAAAGTTGGCTAGAAGGTGCTGTCATTTTCTGCTTAATTAATTTAACAGATTCTTTAAAATCGTAATCAAACGGTCACTGACACTGTGGAGTTTAACCCGGCAGAGCTCAGACCTACGAATTAGCTCATTCACCTCATGTTTTATTAAACGCTGAAGAAGTTTTGCATTTCAGGTGCATAAGGAAAAAGAATATGTGCAGTCAAAATCAAAGCCACAGTTGAACCTCTAATAAAAAAAACAAGAATTTATGTTGTCGGATCAAATCTTCTTCAGTACAATTCATTCAAAAATTTTAACAGTCCTCTTGTGACAGAAGTTTGCACATAATATGCACTTCTTATTTAATTATGCTGCATAACACTCTAATTGTTGGTACAGTTGTCAATAACCAGACAGAAGTAAAATTGAGAGAAATTTCACCCTTAGGTACTTATCAATATTAGACAATTTGTGTCTTGGAATTAGTTAAAAGCTGTCACCTGGAGGAGCTATAGCAGTTCGAAACTGATGTGTAAATCGTCCACACCTTCCATCAATAAACCTGAATTAGACAAAAACGTTGCAAAGAAGTGATTCAAATGATGCAAACAATTTTGCCAAACATGTATGTAACTTGTATAAGAGAAATTGAATGGCTCACTCAAATTGAGGGCAGTCTGGCACTTAACAAATATGTCTTAAGGTGAACAGAAAATGTTTCCCAAACTGTTAAAGATGCTAATTATTGTAAGTCTAACGGCAGATTGTTCCTAAAGGTGGACCCACAAAGGAAAAGGTACACCCAGCTCAAGCTGATGCACAGGACCACAAGCTGACCATGGGAAGCTGAACACAGCATGCATCGGCAAAGATAGCTCAAGACAGAGGTGTGAGGAGCAACAATATTTAGTATGGTGCCAAGCCAGCAACCAAAGCCTGGCCCACAAGGAACATTTTAAACTATATTCTCTATTCAATGTGGAGTCAATGCAAAAAGCCATGCATGGAAGTTGTAGGGCACCGGTTTATTGATGAGGAGTTTTGCCCTATCAACAATTAGTCTTTTAACATAGACAGCATGTGCAGGCATGGACTGGTGAAAGGTCAGTGTACAGTATAAGTTGGAGATAGTTTGAAATGTCGTTCATCCTGTTTGCAGAATCACAATTATCAGGAAAACGACCAGTAAGATACCTCAAAATGGAATCTGAAGAAGCCGTAAGAATTGTGCTGCTTGGCGCTGGAAGAGCTGACATGACATTAACAGTAAATGATCTTCCAGCGTTGATCTGTCGAACATTCGTTCCCATAAATGGATCCCAAATCTAAAAATGATTCCAAACAGTACAAAACCTAGTAAATAAACCAAAACGAATGTTTGAAAATTTATGCAAAATCTGAATTCCCACTTGTCCTGGTAACAAACCGCCCAAAGACCGATTGCAATTACACGAGTTATACACCGTATTATGACGACCAGAAAATAACTGGAAAATCTGAAATTGCAAACTCTAAGGCCTAGCATGCATTTTAGACTTACGTGAATGTTTCCATCACAAGAAGCGACAAGTCGAATAGAGTCAAGAAATGTGACAGAAGCAACTGCCTTCTTGTGCTTTGTGTAGGTCCACTGACATCCAACCCTGCATCATCCGAAAATGTAATCAAAATTCATTTCAATTATCACCACCACCACTGTTGCCTATGAGTATCTTTGATAAGCACCAGTGTTTAATGACAGACATGTATATATGTTTATGGGCATGTAATTATCCCCTTATAACTACACAGGTAGATAGGTAATATTGCTAAGACACGATACAGCATCGAAGAGCCCCCCCGATGGCCCGCCAATTAGGTTTCTATGGCTTGCAAAGCCTTGACTAAAGACTAAAAAATGCTGTGACTGCTGATGAAGATCAAAATTAACATTTTTTTAGCCTAATTTAACTGTTCGCATGCTAGAACATGCACGGTTTTAGAGACAGTTTTGCAGAAATTTTCTCAGGATGTGTTCCCCGAGCCCTCTCCCAAATCCCAACCCCGGTTTGCTTAGGTGCGTTCGGCATCCTGGCCCACCACTTTCCGGAAAAGTTGCCAACGGCCCACCACTAAAACAAGGTTAAACACCCCTGCGATAGAGATAGATTAATAATAATACATGCAATAACATGCATGTACTGATTAATAAGTCGGCATCTTTGGTCAGTCTCATAGGGATTTAATATTATATGTGATCATTTTTCACAAAACCAGTCGGAAGTCGCATTTTTAAATGCCTCATTTTGGCCTTTTCGTGGGAAAATCCATTTTTCATCACTTTTGACATTTTTGCACTAATGATTAAACAAATCATTAATAAACATATATTGTTAATTGCTTTTGCTATAAAATAATACTAAACGTTTTTTAGTGAATATTTATTGGAACCTATGCTTATTTCAAATTTTAATTTCTGCATTATTATGAAATTTATGATGATTTTCTAAGTCTGTTGCATCATTTTCCCATGTTTGCACCCCTACAATAATGGTATCGCCTGCAAACTTAACATCTCCTCTAGCCGTCCTGTGTATTCGAAATGGACTAGTTTTTAATTTAAGCCAATCATAGCTTGAGTAGGAGGTCACGTGCAAAGAAATACCATGCTACGGAGAAATGATCAAATTATCCCACGAACTTTGGAAGCGATTTTCTCAGAAGAGAATGTGAACATAGTATGATTTTAAATTGACATAACTTTTCTCAGGTATAAGATATAAGAGAACCAAAAGCAGTTCTGAAAAACTAATAAGAAGCTCTCTAATGTTGCATCAATAACCCATTTTTCAAATTTGGAAATATGTGACTGATTTCATACTGAACCGTCACATATAGATACGGTGCAGGGCTATCTCACATTTTCTGGATCAAATTAAATAATATGGAAGATAAAATCTCAAAGGACTGTAAAATCTCCATGCACAAATATGCGGTGTGGAAAGCGGTGAGTCGACGTGGCAGTGAGAAACTAACTGTCAGGAATCGAGGATGTTCTACGTTGGACAGACCCAAATTCACTCTTCTGGATCAAGTAAAGTGAAGCTTTTCCAATAGTAATGATCAGCTATGTCATGAACTCGAGTAAGTAAATAACCTCAGTTCATCGATGCACATTGTAACGATATTCATCAACGTTATATCAAACAAGAACGTTGTAATAGAATTGAAGACTCAATGACAATCATGATAGATTATTTAAGCTTTGTTCTGAAAACGCTGTATGAAGGGATCATAATAGACTTTGGAGAGGTGACTTGTTAAACGTTAGTCAAACAGAACTGTTTGAAGTTGGATTCATAATGGCATTTGTAAGAGAAATATGAAATCAACCAAATGATGAAAGCAATAACAGAGTGAACCTTCACAAGATGAGGGCTAAGAATACTGCTGAGGCGTTGGTGTATCAAGGACGGGTGACTGTATCAATTGCTTTAAAAGATGAACATTAATACACTCAAGTTTCTTGAATAATTAAAACTTAATTACAACTATTTATTTGCATAATTTCTTGCCGAAACAAATTCTGCCAAAAAAGATTTCCAGCTGATCCCTATATCTGACATGGAACATCTGAAACTCTCTATGTCCTCATGTTCACAACTCTCTCAGTCTTTCACTCAAACCTGAAAACCTACTTCTTCCAGTCTGCCTATGGCTCTTAATGGTTGCTCGGCTTCAAGGCGCACTTTTGATCTTTCTGCAAGGAGGGCATTATCAAATTACAGTTGTATTGTATTATCTTTTTGTCTCTCATGAAATTAACTTAAATCTAATGAACTGAACTCATGATCTAAAAAGAACTATAGAGTGACCTATTACTACATATCCTTAATATCTGAGATTGACTGCAAGTGATGAGGCAAGATCCAGCCCTAAGCTGCAGGAATGTCACAGGGCACTTTGCAAAATGACAGTAATAATAACAATAATAATAATAGATAGATACACACATAAAATATCATACATACATAGGTAAGGACCTTGTCCTTGGTGTGACACTAGATCAAAGAAATTTAACTATACAAGAAACAGATTAGAGGTTCTCACTTTGCAGAGCCATCGCCATAGCTTCGAAGAGACCAGAGCTTGACAGTGCGATCTTTACTTGCACTTATAAAAGAATTCTCATTGTCCAGAACAAGTAAATCGCGAATCGCACTCGAATGACCTGCAGAAAAAAACAAATTTAAGTGATCATTAACATAGCTCCTTCTTTAAAAGTTTGGAAAAAGAATGCTTCAGATGTTACAGAGAAGATTAAAAAATACACTGTGAAAAACCAGAAAATTTCATTTAAAAGTTGTCTGGCACAATAATTAGCATTCACAAATATGGTTCACTACCAAATATGTTCTATTCTTTTTGACCCACAATCAGAGAAACAGCAAAACTATGCAGTTTTTTACAATTAAACAATCCACTGATACCTGATGAAGCCACTGTAAACATTTAATATTATCTCAAACTCATATGATGATGCTTAGCACCCTCCTGCTGGAATACTCCTTGTTGATCTCTGTCAAAAAATAACTCATTGCATAACACTGCCGTTGTCTCTCGAACGCTGGCTTCACGTATCGCTCGAGAACGTTTGTAATGTAGTACTGCGAGTTCAGTCTGTTATCACATGGCACAAAATGAAGGCTTGTTAGACCCCTGGCCATCATCTCATCCCACAATATCACTGATCGACTGAACATCATCTGTGGAGCAGACGGAACATTCTACTCCTGTGAAACCCAAACAGTAGCGTTTTGTGAATTCGATACATAAAACACCTTGAACGTCACGTCACATACAGGCAAGAGCCAGAAATGCACCTCGCGCCGCAGTGTACGCTGTCACGTCATTTAACGGACGATCGACTTAAAATTTTCAGGGTTATTTAATATTTGAGTCCTCTATACGCTCAAAAAATATTTAAGAGATCTGAATAATTTTAACCAAAATATTTAAGTTTGAAAATGGTGAACAAACCCTATAGTAATCATTTAGTGTGTGCTCTTCTATAATCAAGTGAGTAAGAACCTTGAAAGCTCTGAAGTGTGATCTGCTTGAGGTTGAAATCGCGGATTCGATCATTGAGACCCACTTCGTGCTCCCAGTAAGCCAACCAGTTCCCTCTGAGGTGTCTTCGAGTGTCTGCCTTCATGTCAGAGCTATAAACCACAGCATTCTCATGGTCAGTCTCAGATCAATGGACAATCAGGTCAGGTTAAGGAAAAGCTCAGTAAAACCTATTTCCTAAAGGCACTATATAAATGATACCAGTAAACAATCTTATATCTTAACCAGGTCCCTGTGAAACTAGACACATGAGATAGTTGCCAAACAAAAAAGAACTCAGCATCGCTGACATATTCTATTATTTAATCCGAACAGCTTTTTTTCATAGCATCTCTTAAAAATTTTCATTTTCAATCAGTTTAAGACAACCTCCACCTTGTCCCCAGTTCAACTAGACTGTTGTACCAACAATCATGAAATCAAATTACGTGAAATATAGAGCAAGAAGTTTTAAAAATTGGCTGATCGGTTAGAGCGGTCGGCCTGTAACACTCAGCGTACGCTGATTGAACGGGTTCGACCCTCATCCGAGGCATCAGTCACAGTGTAGGGACCTTGAGCAAGTCCTTTGTGCACAATTGCTCTGCAGTACAACTGCAATTGTGCCGTCTAGGCATGTGCACTTCTGAGTAAAAATGTTGGAACAAGGGCAGTATCAAATTTTGGTAATAAATAAATAAATACAAGATGTTGGAAGAAGAGCAATATCAAATTTCAAGAATACTCAATTTTTTTCAATAAAAGACTGATTTAAGCATAAAGCACTGAAACAAAGCTCCAATCCGGTCAACACTGCAACATCAATAATGCTGCCAAGACAAAGAGAGAAATTACACAAGAGAGACCAGAATGAACAAATACATGGAGACAATTGCATATCTAAGTCCAAAAACCAAAAAACTCATTAATCAAAAAGTCCTAGTTCAATGTTTGACCATAGATAGGCAAATCAAACAGCATCATTGAATAACAAGGTCATCTTATTACAACATTACTACATGTGACAATCATAACACGGGACAAAGGACTTTTTGATTGGCTACAGTTCAATGTTTTATAACCCAGAAGTCCTAATATGAAAGATATTCTTTACTAAACAAGAAGCCAATACAAGGATTCAGATACTATGATCTGCATATTTTCTGAATTCTCAGAAACTTCTGCAAATATGACTTTGCAATACCATTAAGAAGCAAGTTTAAGTAATCTAGGCAATTGACGAACGCGGCAATCACCAGAGGTTTCCTAGCAGACATAGTGACATGATGTCCAATTCTGCATAAGTCATGAATATGCTTATAATTATAACAATTTAAAATACTATAGACGTAGATGATGAAGAACCTAGTTGAGTTTAGATACCATTTACATTCCGAGCATCAGCCAATTAAAACAAGTTAAAGTAAAAACAGAGGTTTTTCGGGACCCTCTTTAACTGGTAGATGGTGCAATCGTTCCATTTCCTTAAGAGACTTCTGATTACATATCATTGATGATGTAAACTTGCCGGAGAGGAGCTTGTCAAGGAGGACTCGTTCGAGTGGTTAAACGATATTTAATTTTTTGTAATTTTTTTCCCCTCAATTTTTTAGTTATGTCTATAAAAATTTGATACATTGCATTGTCATCCAGGCCTCAAATTTGTGTAAAATCTCAGCTCTGTAGGTTGACGGGAACATATCTAAAAAAGAGTTCAAAGATCACAGTCCGAATGTGACAAACTTTACGCAAGCCAAGTTAAATACAAGAAGGTAATAAAACGAGTCCCCAGCTTAAAATGCACCGTTCAAACTCTTTTTCCGTCATGTACCAAGCAGCAAAAATTCAGAATATATACAAATAAACACTGTTATGAGAATATTACTTCTGACAACTGTTCAGGTAAAGACTGGACCCTATAACTGCTATGAATAACAGATTCCAGCAATTCTAAACTGAATGAAAAGGTATGTAAAATGGTATTTCAAGTGGAAGATAGTACAAACTAGCCCAACTGCAATCATTATTATGCTCTAATACAAGGCTACAATATCTTGGAAATAAACAGCAAAAATATGTAAAATGGGAAAACATACTTTCTTAGATTGGATGATTCACTTCGACAAGACAGAATGCTCATCTTCGTGTGACCTTGGTCCAACTCCATTTGCACCTCCTTCCTAATCACAATTTTGTTGCCTTCAACAATTAGGTTGTCTCCAAAAACTGAATCACCAGATGTCAGAGCAGATGATTTGCCCGATGAACCCATAGCACCACTGCCTGTGTACATTTAGTACACAAAATTAGTTAAAAACAAGTTGGTCTCAAACCAATTGCCACCAATTGGCAAAACTTGTTTCAAACAATCCACTCATTTGCTGAAACCTAAGCTTGTTGCAAATAGTGTCAAAAGACACATTCATAAGTTATATTTCTGCCTCTGAGTAGATATATAGAAGGGGCAATATACAAAGCTCACAGAGAATGACCGACTTGGAAATGGGCATTTGAACACAATTGTTTTACTTTCATGAATATTGCAAACTGTAATCATAAGCTCCATACTTCAGAAATGCTAATCTCAAGCTAAGTGCAGGGCACAACAGTCTACTCATGAGTACTGTGTCATGTCAGAGGGGTTGTCCCATGACGGTAACCCAAAGAACGAAAGAAGAGTATCTGCAATAAAGACGACATTAAAGTTAAATTAAACTTAATTTAATACCTCATAGAACTTAACATACCACAAGTTGTCTTCAGACCATGGTTAAACAATGTTCATATAATTTGCTTTAACGTTTGTCTTAAATGGCAGCAGATACACGATTAGTGGAGAAAAAATCTATATAATTATGAAAGTTTTCCCCATACATGCACAATGTCTCACATCATAACACTACATTGGAATTCAACATAGATACGTACTGAAATTGATAACTGAAATATGAATACCAAATAAATAACTAAATAGAAAAATAGCTGATGTCAATAGACCTGACCTGACAATGAGGCAGACGCAACCGATGATAAACTGTTGCGCTGTTGTCCCAAGAGAGACTGGTCGTACAGAGTACACAGGCTACGAATCAAATCATCGTTGCTCAAATGCTGCTCAACATGGATCCTACACAAATCAAAACTATGAAAAATAAGCAACCCCACCTCATTGACCAGACATACTATTGTTGCAATAGTAAAGTGTTAATTGAGGTGTGTTACAAAGCAACATTCATACGCAAACTGAAAGCACAGCAACACGTGATCAATCAATGTGCTAATTCAGTTAACATCTGGCAACATCATGTCATCAAACAACAAAGACTGTTGACAATACTGAAAAGAGTATTAACAATAAACACTTAAAATGACAGAAAGTTAGTTATTTCCAGATAATTATCTTCACAAATATATTTGAAGTGATTATTTTCACATATTTGATGAAAAATTACAAGGTTTGAGTAATATTCATATAAATGAGATAATCTTAATATCTATGCAAAATCTGTGATAAAATACACTGGTCATCCAGTCACAAGTCAATCTATCAGAATTTTGAAAGTATGAAGAAATGCTCAATGATGATCGTACCCTCCTGCTAATTTGCATATCGGGACATAAGCAGTGTGAGCCATCTCTGGAGTAAATGTTTCACGAAGTTCTTGAAGGATCCTGTCACAGTTTGTAGCCTCGGGATTTGACGACGACTCTTCTGCCAATCAAACAGTTACAAAACAGTTCAGCCTTCTGCTAATCACTTTTCTTTAACATGAATTAACTGGCCGATACTTAACATATTCAACATCTAAACGTGAGAAAAAAGAAACAGCAGGAGAAAACTGATTTTTCTGTAAGAAACAAATATCTAGCACAGCACAAGCCAACATGTGACTCAATGTGCTGAGAGAACAAGACTTAGTATACACTGTAAAACTCAGCTGTAATGCATTCTAGACTTATATCACAGTAGCGGGAATGGACATTTAAAGTAATGCACTAAAACAGGTTATGGAATGATGGTGTTATCTGCCATGTACAAGGTAAGTATATGCCTATGTGAAGAGCAAACTGTCAAGTATTAACTGGACTCGGGGCCGTACCAAGCTACGATTGCGCCCTGTGCTGAGCATCAATCTGGCACCCCCACATTTTGAAAATAGTGCATTTTATGGATTAATAAGTTATTCTGAAATTTGCACCCTTTTCCACATTTGCACCCTGGGCCACGGCCCCGCTGGCCCTCCCCTCGGTATGGCCCAGACTGGACTTGAGTGTAGTGCAAACACCCACTGATGTACAGTCTACCAACCAGACTAGTAATAAATAAAATATAAGGCTAATTACAAATTTTCTTAGTCTTTTTATGCTACCATTCTAGCAGTGGTTAAAGAGAGTCTAGTCTGTCAGATTTCCTGCAACAGTTTTTTACAACAACACAAAAATCAAGTGAAGATCTGCATCAGTAGATCAAACCTGTGCCATTGTTCAGGACAGAAGGCGAAAGACTATGCTGCTTCAGTGATCCGAGGGAACTCTGGCGCTTGTGCTTTGAACTGACCACATCAACCGTGAACTGGTTTGTGTTCAGGTTCAATCGGACCTCATGAAGCACATCAGCCTCTACATCTGACTCCGCCTCAGCAGCTGCGACAAGTCAAGCACAGGCAAACAGGTTGACTGCATTGCAAATCATTCATCTAAAACCATTCAAAGCTGAATCATTCTACAGCATCATCAGCCACATCAAATTGTTACTTCAGTCTAAACCATTTAGATTTTAAGAATTCAAATGGAATCGTGAACATACTGCGTCAGGCATCATTTGAAGCTAGGTTAAAAGTGAAACTGCAATTAATAGCTGACACTGATCAGCAAAAGTGCAACTGAAATTTAAACGAAAACCAAAATGCATTTTATTTTAACAATTCCTACAATGCTATAACATCAATTGTTTTGGAAAATATCTGTCACCACCTTCTTTCTTCGTCACTGGAACTGTGGCGGAATTCTTGGTCATTTCAACTGATGACAAGTTGGCTTCTAAAGTCTTTTCGTCGTGAACATGGCTGAAGCCCTCAAACATCTTCTGGATTGGCAGCGTCATGTGCTGCCGTGTGTTCTCGAACCCAATTCGGAGACTGATGATGCACAGGACGTCGACCAATCGGTAGCAGGCTAGGCGTCTTGCAAGACTGCCCGAAGGAAAACTCAGATCATTCGAAGCGACCACATCCATTAGTGGTTGAAGGATTCCAGCAAACATCGTCTCCTGTTAAGTGTTGTTATGGATATTCATTCACTTTTTAATGCACCACTTACACCTCTACTGCACAACACGATCTTTCAAATGTACGCCACTCAGGGAAGTAACGTAAAGCAGTGTTGTGCAAGGCTAGAACTTACATGGGTGGCAAATAAAGTTATTAAATAATAAATATATTGTTATAGCCTAGAGTGCGATGATACGCTATATGAAGGATATTGTTATTGATAGTTCTCCGTAGCTGTGCACGTGGTTAACTATGCTTTGCCTACAGATGGTACTCGCTGGCAGAGGCGGCGCTGCATGAAAGCAAAATACGCAATTGCCAAAAGAAAGATAAAAGATCAAGTTTTAACGAAATTATGGTACATCTTTCAATATGTTTTAAATGAACATCATGTGCGGAACATGCGTATTGCCGCTATTGCGTATCAAATTTTCAAGGCTAACGCCGCCACTACCCACTGGCCAGATTTGCCACTACTATTCGGTTCATAGTAGAATCCGGCAAATAGTTCATCCAAATACTTGGCATCAGTACTCGGTGGAAATTGTCTACCCGGTTATGCCCTAGTAAACTCTCATCATTAAAGTCTAATTAATCACGCAGCAGCAAACCAAGAAACTGCCAACAACTGACCTGTAGAACATCCATAAGCAAAGGGTCTGACATGTATGGAATTATGTTAAGTAGAAGGACGAGACAGCTGATCAAACTTCCTTCAGATTTTGCCATAAAACTCTTGCTCAGCATTGGGACCTGTGCAGACAAATTCAAAGAGATTCTTCATTATCAACACTGATATGATCAATCAGTAGCCATTATGCTCTTGTTCCTGATCCCAATAAACCACAATACCAGCACATGCATAATTATAATTTAAACCAGATCTCTGTTCAAAATGGTTCATTAGAGTGGCACAATCAAACATCTGATTGCAATAAATTACCAAAAAAACAACTATAATACAGTACTCTGCCAACTAATATGAATCTTTACCTACCAATTCCTTGACATGTTGGAGATACTGGAGCAGAATAATGTTCTCTCCGTACAGAGTCGCGATAAAAGCCAGGCACTCCAAGAGTAGAGTAGCCTGCTGGTCACCAACAACATACTTATCAGTTGTACTTGGAAAGATCCCTAAAACGAAACAAAGAAAAGAAATCCAAACCTCAAACGATTTAATCAGCATTTTTAAAGTGACACTAATGAAGAAAATTATCAACAAGTTCACTAGAAAGTTGAAAGTGGTCAACTAAAGTAACTAAGAGGTAGACCAATTAGTTCAGAACATACGAACTTAAAGGTTCTTCAAAATTCAAAATGAGTAACAAGAACAACGAGCATTGACAGAAGTGTTAGAAACGCTCTACTTGGCACCAAGAAGGGTTTTCGGACAATTCGGCGACTGACAATTCGGCGTCGGATGAGTTTGTAAGTGTATTTAGACCAGATATCATTTGTAGTAACAGCATTTTGAAAATATTCAGAATGGGAGCAGAAAAGTATTCTCCATATTATCGAGCACTTGTCTGATTATTATAGAGACTGATGAAGACAACAGCCCTAAAATACTGACTTTCAGTAAGTGCGATTAAAGAGTACAGTAACATTAAGACATGGATTTATCAACTTCTACTGCCGTTAGTAAATACTATGTGAGTCAGAAATCAATGTATTTTGTAATTTTCTATAGTTTTATCTACAGTGGAGGACTACTCTAGTTAGAAGGAGACACGGTCCCTATGTGCCAACTATGACTCTACAATAACCAAACATGTACTGGATAATATGAAGAATATTATTTTTGCTCCTATTCTGAATATTTTAAAAATGTCAGTTACTACATACCGATATCTGGTCTAAATACACTTACAAACTCATTTGTTGCCAAATTGTCCGTCGCCAAATTGTCCGGTCACCCCAAGAAGGGATGTATTCACTTTTTTTGACACACAGTGTTATACATTCAGGTCCATGAGAAAATGCAGTGATCGAACTATTGCAGTAGAGAAGTATTACCATGATAGTCAATAGCAGTAAGTTGTTCCTCCCCAATATAGCAGAGTGCCAGCATTCGCAGCAAATTCCTTGAGATGTGCTTAGCTGTCAGCACTGGTCCAAGCCGATGAGCCAGCCACTTGATAGTCTCTGCAGCCACATTAGCCACATTGTAATCACTGCCGTCAGAGCCGACGAGGGAGGCATCCGTGGTCAGGTTCAGTTTCTGGGGCGTCACAGTGATGCAGATGCCACCATCCGTATCATTGCTGCTTCCCTCACCTCCTCGAGAGTCTGAGTCACCTGTGACTTCATCGCCAATGACAACCAAGTCACGGCTGTCAGAGCCAACCGAGATATTGTCAAGGTTGAGCGACGTCTTTCTGTCCGCGTCTACGGCCGGTGACAGGATTTCATGTGACACAAGATTACCTATGACCACAAGAGAAAACAAAATGCCGTCTACAGAGACAATGGAGTCTAACGTCTGGCTATATTAATCATCGCCGCCATTGTCACCATTAATTGATAAGGCATTCAGAGACTCCAGCAGGAAGGTGCATAGTAATAACAGACCTGATGGTCATTGAGTAGGAACCGTCGTCTAGTATTTAAAGCATAATTACTCATCAGACATCTACCAGCTCTTCCACTGTTTGCAGTCCAGCAGTGCCAGTCCCAAGCCTGGATAAGGAGGAGGGCAACGCTAATGATCTATATTATCATACAGTCTCGTTAAACTGCAACCAATCACCCAGTCATCTACCGATGTCTTGTCACTAGTTAGTAATGCCAATTTAAGAGATATGAACAGATAACTGCATCGCATGTTGTGCCCTACAAGTGCTACACTGCACCTTTGCACTTGTGCAGAGGCTTAGTGAATACAGCAAGCACCAGGTTAGCGTGTGTCACTGCCTTAACATGTACATTGCAGACGGACATTGAGTGTATGCACAATGAAGTTCTAAAAAGGCTAAGGAACATAAATACATCGTCTCGAGACTACCCTGAACCTATGCACTTAACGAACTTATGCACACAAGAGAAATTCACGTGTACCGTCTAAAATTGGCAACATTTACTGAATT
This sequence comes from Bimastos eiseni, assembly GCA_959347315.1. Classification (NCBI taxonomy): domain Eukaryota; kingdom Metazoa; phylum Annelida; class Clitellata; order Crassiclitellata; family Lumbricidae; genus Bimastos; species Bimastos eiseni. Next base: position 15,464,414 of record OY365811.1, on the reverse strand, counting down.
TAAAACAGAGATTAACCCTTTAACGACCAGCGTTATTGATTATGCTTTATGTTTTACTACTCGCTGGTCATTAAATCTACATACAGTACTGTAATGCCCTCAATAACCATTCAATTAAAGTAAATCAAAGTGTCAAATTAGACGTGTAAGTGCCAAAAACGAGTATCAAGCAAGCTGTAGGAACAGTGCGTATACTCCAGATTGTCAACCAGTAGAAACATTACATCACCAGCTGGAGTTGTCTGCTGTCTATGGGTGAACTGCATATGTGACTACAATGTTCTAGGCTGTTCATGCAATTAAGCGACAATGATATACAAAGAGCCCTGCATAATGGGCTTGTATTTTGGGCTAAGCACATAACCCAATCATGCAATATACACATATCGGAAGTTGTCATTCATAAAAACACCCTACATTAAAATGGAATCGACCAGCATTTATGCACATAAGTGAATCGGTCATGCACTTAAGTGGTGTCGACTGGAGAGCCTTTTATAGTAAGTTTCCAGAGCGGTGATATAATTAAACTGAGAACGACCGACTAATGGACAACTAATTCTGCTTATAGAATACCAATCAAAGAATTCACAGCATATATTTCTGCTATATTTATGAAATACATAGTTTGAGTGGTATAAGCAAATGCACTATAAAAGATGATGTTGTAGTTGGATTCTGCACCTGATTCGACTGAGATCACATCCTCTTCCTCATCCGTATAGAGTTTCTGTCCATCTCTGTCGATTAGGTCCCCATCAAAGACCTCATCTGCATCTGCATCAGCCGCTTGATCTTCAGAGAAGAATTCCACCTGAAGCGGATGCAAGTCATCCTTCAACTGCACTGCATCGGCAACGAATCCGTCACTGTGACCACCGTCGGCAGCGGAATCAAAGTTTTTATATCCAGATACAGCCTCGATCAGCAAAGTGGAGAAAGTGTTAAGGAAGACGTCAAGACCCAGTCGGACGATGAGCTGGTTGACGAAACTGCGGTGGTAGATCTTCAGGTACTTGACGGTCGTCTCTTCCGTGTCAAAGAGACTCACAAGTGGCGAAAGAAGGTGCTGTGCCGAAGCAGAAGGACCAAGCGCCTGCGCCACCGGATAGAACAACGACCAGGCACACTGAACGGAGCTGACATGACTAGTCAGAAGCTCAAGGATGTGTGGAATGACAAGGCTCAGTCCATCAGGACCCATCCTGTGTGATATTCTTGTCAGAAGGTTTGTCAAGAGAAAGACTTTCTGGTTCTCGACTTGACCATTCACTTTGTTTGAACCCGGTGAGCTTGCGACAGATAGGCTTTTTATTTTCGTCAAGTAAGTATGGAGGTTTTCAAAGTAGACTGGAAAGTTCAACAGGCAAAATGATGGATGGAGTAGAATGTCAATATTTGGAGGAGGAAGACCATCGAGACCAACTGAAGGATATCTGAACACTTCACCAAGACTTCCTTCAAGTTCTAAATCAGGATTCCAAGTTTCATTCAGGTTGAGCAAATATATAACACCCTGTCTTATACATCTGCAATACAAACACCCAAGTTTACTGATTACAACAACAGAACAAGCAGACCAGAATCAACCAAGAAAACCACTATTTATAGCCTGTGAACCCCAAGACTGATTATACATATTCTTTAAATTTCATATTCATGCATATATTATGCTGACCATGTTGTAATACAGTTCTTGTCAGGACATGGCTTTTGACAACTGCTACCAAGTTCTGAATAATATTTGAGTACAGTGGATGGCCACCAACAGTCACACCCAAATTAAAAAAGCAAGCTATAAACTAAAGCAAAGGGGAACGAAAAATCGATACTATCTGTCAAATCAACTAAGAACTGATCAAACCTGTCATCATTTTAAATGAAGTAAAATCCAAATTCATTTCTTGAGCATATATATTTATTAGCATGTCTTCAAGACTTGTATGTACAAGTCCTCACAACCCAGTCCAAAGGAAAGAGAACAGGTTTCAACCACTGACAAAAGGTGCATGGAATGCCTCTGTAGTCATCTTGAGGGAGGCCATTCCTATCATAGGAAGGCTTTATACTGTACAAACAAGTGCATGATAATCTAATGGTCAGTACATTGGACTGTCAACTGACGGGTCAAGGGTTCAAATGCCAATGAGGAGATATTTTTCAAGATGTCTGTTCCACCTGTGCACCCAATCCAACTCAGCCATAATGAGAACACTGACCGAACATTGTCGGTGGGAAGATGTGACTGCCAGGGAGAGGAATGGCCAACTGCTGTCATATGCTGACACTAAGGAAATGAAGTCACTAACACTTCATACTGCTAGCTTTAAGGAACTGTTCTTCTTCTTCAAACAGTAAGTGCATTGCAAACAACCAAACTCAAATCAGAGTAACAAAGTACAGGCTCAGTACTCAGCTGGCACTTCCAAAATACCACTAAAAACTTAAATTTTTTGCACTGCAGGAAGAGACCCCAATGAACTACATAATCAGAAAAAGGCTAAAAATGATAAGTTAATTATGTAGCATAAATATTCTATTTAACTCACATGCCGTAGTTATGAATGAAAACATTAGCCACTCTTGATGAGCAAAACAACACACTTCTTGTGATGCCACTAAACAGGAAATGTAAAAGTACTTCTAAAACAGAGTCAGTTGATCAACAGACACATAATAATAAATTAACCTAAAAAAAGATATAAAACCACTCTATTAAAAGCAGAGCTTTAACTCACAGTGGAAGCTCGTTGAGGTTTGCCTGGCAAGTTCTTCTTGCTTGTTCATATCGCTTGCAAAGGTCGTTTGCTGGTTGGTTTATAACCCAGGTCTTTGGAAGAAAAAGCTCCACAATTAAACAGCCAATCGTCTGCATATCACGCGCAACCAACAACTGCAACTTTCCCTGTATGTCCTTTTTCTAAAATAGCAGAAACACAACTTTTCATTATGATCAGGGCATAACTGAGTAGACAATTTCCACCGAGTACCGAATACGAGTATTTGGATGAACTATTTGCCGGATACGGGTACGAAATGAATAGTAGCGGCAAATCTGGTCAGCGGCAGTGTGTACCATCCGTAGGCAAAGCATAGTTAAGCTGCCATGTGCACAGCTACGAAGAACTATCTATAGTCAATGCCGAGTCTATAGCAATATCTTTCATATCTAGGCTATAACAATATATTTATTATTTAATGACTTTATTAGTGAACAAAAATGTAAAACCTTGTTATAAAATTTGAAATATGAAGTCATGAACGACGTCTTTACTCTCTGATGTTTATCGGAAAGTGGGTGGAGCCAATGCAAGCGGGAAAATTACTGATTTGGCTGCCACCTGAGGAATGCAACCCAACCAAAACAAATTAAAATTTATAAATTAACATAATTATTTTAAAGAAAATTCATTGTTTAATTAATCAATAACTTGTAAATAAGTCCGTTAGTCCTAAATTTATTTGCTGAAAAAATATTATTTTGTGAAAAAAACTATTTTTTCAAAAAAGTTATTTTTAGCTATTTACGAGTGTAATATTTGCCGAGGCGAATACTTCCAAATAGTCCAATATTCGGCCAAGGTGAATGTCCGAGGCGATTTCCGGTTATGCCCTAATTGTGATACATTTTTAATCCATTTATTCATAAAACTACAATGTCTCAAAATCATTATTTTTAAAATAGGAGATTAACTAAGACATGGTCATTGATTTGACTCTTCTGTTTATCACATTATAAGGCTTTGTGTTATTATTCTGCCAAAAAATTTGATTGTTCAACTATTACACTAGCAATCTGAATCATTCATTCATTCATTCATACAATGCCCCACCAAATCTCTAATCAGAGGCACTATCAGCCCAACTCTGGCAACAAATTACACTTTCCTAGTGCTTATGAAAGGTTTATGGGAAGAGCCATAGGAAGGTTATTCCATGTGTATGGTCCAACCACTGAAGAGGAACAACGCTGCAACTTTGAGGTGTGCACAAAGGAAATGACAAGTTCACAATGAGATGCAGAACGAAAATTTATGTAACCAGCCTCGTGGGAACGCAATTGGGCAACAGCAACCTCACAGGTAGCTAGAGTGACATTGACTAACTCTTTGCAATATTTTTCAAGGAGTTAGTTTTGTCCAGTGATCGTACCAATCACTGAGATAAAGCAGCTGACGTTTACAGGCTTCAAAGCTGAACACAGCTGGAATTATTTTTTCTTTCTTAGTGATTGATAAATCAGTTGAGATACCGATACCAATTACGCACCAGTAACAGGACCTATGGATCGCTTACACATGTGCCATATAAATTAAATTAAATTATCTTAACCGATATCGTAAACTAAACCTTTGAAGTTCTCGATGGTGGCAGTGAATTTGTTGTCTTCATCACAAATTCATACAATGACTCGAGTTGTTCGAGTTCAATGAGTGCAGTTACTGCATTCGATTTTGGCTGACCAACAACAGTCAACGGACTCACTGGTTCCGCATCTCTACAGATGATTAAATATGTTTGAAGTCAACTTATAGATAAACACATACATGTTAGGGTTATACATGCAATCAAGTCTACTTTACAAGGTGTCAGAGGAAAAACTCAAAAGAAGAAGCTTTACAGTTACTCAATAACAACATCAACGGTCGTCGGTCAGTTTATTAAATACAAGTTATTATTTCAATTGAAATCTGTTAAAAGTTCATACTATAGTGACAATCTTAATATCATTGTGACAATAAATTTCAATTTTGTTAATAAATAAATGCAGAGTTAAATGTGGTTTTGATATGTATGTGTGTGTATGTGTGTGTGTGTGTAAGGCACACAGCACTAACCAATTGTAGAGACTCTTATCACCATTATTCATCTATCTATCTGGAATCTACACAGCACCCTTTCTGGATAACCATTCACAGGCACTCCCGACCCGGGCCCGGTCAGAGAGTACTTTTCAGCCGAGGATCAGGCCGGGATCGCCTCTGAGTAGATATCTTGAAGGGCGCTATATCAAGTATTTTTGACTGATTAATTAAAGTCTTCAGCAGTTTATAAAAAGAGCTTGACAGGTCCCACAGGATACAACGCAGGTCGAAGGAGAGGCTATTCCAAACATCCTGCTGATTCTCCATTGTTGTAATATATTACATAGCAAAAACGATCGGCTGCAAATTTTAATTTGCTAAAGTCAAAAGGAAACAGAAAGACCAACAGGTTTATCTTTCAGTATGGATATATGTCCTGATAGGCATAAGCTTCCTTGTTTTGCCAACATAACATAAATGGACCAAATAATGCAACAACTCAACAACTGCTAAAAATGAGTTACTCAGTTTCCAAGAACCGCAGCTGAGACCCTAAACATGCAGCATTGAAATTCTGATATGCCAGCAACCACACATTATGCATAGAGGACTTGCTTTGAACTAGGTATTTACATGGTGCTTTTGAAGATCCTATAAAGGTACCAATAAAGCAGAGCTATTAATGATAAGGACATGAATCCCAAGCCTGACACGAGTCCCAAGTCTGGGTAAAGGTGGAGCGCGATGCTAATGATCTTTGTTATCACAGTGTCGTTAAACTGCAACTACCACCACCACCAGCTAATGATAATATGCATCATCATCATTAATGCCTTCTTATCAAATCAAGCTAAGGCACAAATATTATCGAAACAATACATCAATAGGACACCTAATCTAACATTAAAGTATGGTTTGATAATCATTTTTACCAACAAATACAGAATGGGGGGAACCAAGTGCACTGGTGGCAGGTAGAATAGTACCCCACACATTTTCAACCATCTAACTACTAGCCTAGCTTGATATGTCTTAGTTTACAGAGACTGACAGCATCTAATCAACAAAACTAATCAACAACCCAAACATGAAGAAACAAGAACGCCTGACAGATTTAGGGAGTGGGAGCATTCCTTAGCAGAAGGTCTTGAAGGGGTACCATATAAATCCTAAATAAATACTAAAACAAACAAATTCAACCCAATGTCACTTGTAATAGAAGATGAAACCATTGTCTTATAAAATGACTGGCTGCATTCAACCATTTAGAGTTTTAGACAATTATCTTGGATTTGAGGTATGCAATATAGATGTGACACTTGACTACATTACTTGGCATTCAGGTCCTTCACAATCTCTCCTCCCGAAGGTGGAAGAGTTCGGTGATGGCGTGATGGATGAGGCCAGCCGAAGAGCTGAACAACTCCATGGTTCTGCAGCTGCTTGTGACGGTCGACCAACTGCAGGCAGATGTTCTTGGAACTGACAGCAGCAGAGCCACTGAGCTTTATAAGCATAACAATAGGTATACAAGTTGGTATTGCTTTTGTTCACCTAAAAAAAAATAGAGAGAAGAAACAAGAGGAGAATAGAGGAATGCATGGTTGGATGCATGCATACACGAATGCATGCACATAGTGATAGATGGACGGATAGATGAATGGGTGTCGAGATGAATAGATAGAGTGAAAATTCAATGTAAAAATAATAGATGTAACCAAATGTTAGATCAATCCAGTGATGCAGATTGTCTGAAGATACATATGAATAATTGGCCAATTCACTTCCTACATTCAAAAATGTGATTTTAACAATACAGGTTTCAAAACTGACCTTGTAACCGAATGTTAGATCAATCCAGTGATGCAGATTTTCTGAAACGTAGTCTGATTCTAGGATTTCACGATGAATTCGAACGAACTCTTCAGCCGAATTTGCCCAGGTTGGCAACTCCAGATCCGGAAGATCATCATGAATCGAAACAAAGATCTGGGGATCCGTAAAAAACTCCGGGATGCATTCATCTGGCGTCCACTCGTACAGTCTCTGCAGACTGACTGGATAGTGGTTTGGGACCCAACGTGGCCGTACAAATTTACAAAGAACATCTTTTGGAGTTCTCCTTGCGTTATAAACATAGTAGGTGATGTCCGACAGAAAATCAGAGACATGGAAAGGTGTCTGTCCAGCACTACGCATAATTGACTCAGGGTTGGAAACATCGAAGGTGAGGTCGAGTTGTTCGTCACCTTTGTTCAGTCGGTATTTCGTCTTCGTAAGATCTCTGCGACTGCACGAAGGTGAAGCAAAATCTGTGACCCATGGCAAGATCGGATAGTGATTTGGATCGTTTGTGTTTCGGCCAGCCAGCTGGTTCAGCATCATGAGGTAGTCGAAGTTGGAGATTTCTCGATAGACCCACAGTTGAACGACTGATGGCAGGTCAGAAGACTCAAAAAGAGGCAGCGTCAAGGAAGCTTTCGATGCATTGTCTGAAGATGGAAGAACACCGTGACTATCATCACAAATGTCTGTCGAACGACACAGAACATCAATCGGAGGTGGAATTATCTGCAGCCAGAGCTGATCATCGATCAGAATATCTTTCAGACTCATGTTGTAGATGGAGATTCCACAGCCGTGCAGATGCCTCACAGCCTTCAACAACTCAAATAAGACAAAGAGTTTCGTGTTCTGTGTGTCGTCCCTCAGCTTTGAAGGACTGAAAGTAACTAGATCGCAAACGGTGTACTTAAGAAACGGATGTACAACGTAAAATGCTTTGCTTGACTCAATCACAGCATACGACGTCAAAATCCCAGGATGTGTTGTTGATTGAAAATCATTCTCAATCTGGTTGACTTCATCCACAGATGAATAACCATCGTTCAAATGTATCAAATGACAACAGTAGACACGGTTCAACACTTCACGAACAAAGTTGTTGTATTCCTAAAATTAATTTGAAACTGGTTCAACATGCTCAAATACTGAAAAAGCAAATACATGAAATATTAATTAGGTAAAAACATGGAAAATTTAATTGAAAATAGCTAAATGCAATGAGTGGAGACCAAGTTCAAAAAGTTTATAAATAAATGATCACATGCATTGAAACAGCAAATAATACATATGCACTAATATAATGATGAATAATTATATTCAATTCAAATTACCATGAATGATAAACCAAATAATTAATGCTTTGTTCCAAAGGGATCATTTTTTTTATCTTGGATTAAAAATTTAACTTTAAAAATTTTAATAATAAATTACTTTGAGGCATGGTTTGTAGACATCACTGTCACACGTCAGCTGAATCGCTGAAAAATATTTTTCCTCTGCATCTCGTTGCAGACATTTCCTTCTCTCTTCAGAAACGAAGGCTTTGATGCCTGATAGACTCGTTCCACTGCATTGCCCCAAACATAACGGCTGCTCAATTAGGCTATGAATGAAACAAATAAATACAAATGCTAAAAATTCAATAAAATTCATTTGTATGCGGTGCTAAAATTAGCACCTCTTATTGCCGCATCATGAGTTTGAATTATAGTACATCTGAATCATATAGCTAACAATTAAAATCATCATCAGCTGTTGTGCCAAAAACTCGTAAACTTTTCCGTTAGTTGAATTGTTGCCGGGTGTTCATTATACTGAGGTGGCTGAATCAGAGCAATCATTTTCCTATTAGATGGGCAAAGGCAATTGGTAGGACTGCAAGAACAATTCCAACATCCTCTGCTGTCTGAAAACCTCAGGCTAAAACAAAAGGAGAAAAGTCGTTTTGATCCAAGCTGATCACCAATTAATTGCATATTCATATCTTTAATGGAATAATTCAAACTGTAAACTGTGCTGCCATCTGGAAGTTACCATCTCCTCATCTCAAAAATTGACTCCTTTTGCACAGTGATAATGGCACCATAACAGTAATTAGATAAGAATAGAAGAGTTGTCATATGCTACAGATGCAGTGAGTGCTATATAAGCCAGCCAAGGATTTACTGACCAGCCTATTGCTGTTAGAGGCAAGCGATATATATGTAATAGACTCAAATGAGCATAAAGCACATCACAACAGTCACAAACACAGATGTTTGTCTATTGTACACAGTCCATACAGCAGAATAAGCATAGCGTACAGATAATTATTTATTTAGCTCCTGCTGTTACAAGGAGGGTGGAAATAGAAAGGGCAATTGAAGGAGTAAAAATAGCTGGAACGACACTGAATAACCATGCAGACGACACAACACTACTAGCTGCTGGAGAGAGAGAAGATCTAGAAGAACTGATAAGAAGGGAGAAGAAAGACAGCGAGAAGGCCGGCCTATACTTTAACATAAAGAAGACAAAGGTCATGACAACAGACGACTGGGAGAGTTATGAGGTAGACGAAGAGGAAATAGAGGTGGTAACAAACTTCACGTTCCTGGGAGCATTGGTAGGAAAAGAGGGAAAGTGTGATATGGAAGTAAAACATAGGATAGTAATTGGAAAAGTTGCAATGAATGAACTTGGAAAGTATGGAAGGATAAGCATGTTAGTGTAGACACGACAGAAAAGACTAGTGAGAGCACTGGTCTTTCCCACAGTATCAAATTTAAGTAATGCTTTGTAAGGTGTAACTGTAACTTGTACTCTACTTAACTTGTGACAATTTCTGAATAGATGCTAAACATATCATGACAGATGCATAAAACAGAAAATGTTGAGGCATTTGACGTATTTGTCTTTTTTTAATTTAGTTTGACCATCGTTATCTTTGTGCATCAGTAAAAAAAGCAACGCTTCACAATAAACTTACCTTTCAACCACCTTGGAGCACTTTTTGATAACATTCAAAGTGATTCGTTTCCATCCAGAAAGCAAACGACTTGTAGATGGGGAAAGAAGTAGTCTTGCATCAGCACTACTCAGACTTTTGTAGATAGTGTCATTCAAAACCGAGACTCGTCGTTGAGAACACAAACAATTGAACCATGCATCAGGCACCTACAGATGACAAACAAATGGAAAACACAGCTAAAACAAGTAAACAGATTGTGAGGTAACTCTGTTCGGGTTACAAGTGGCTTCTCTAGGTTATAGTCTAGGAGGGCAGATACGCTATTTGTACACCAGCTGGAACAGGTGACAATGTATATAGAGGATTGGCTGCAGATACCTATGTGTCAAATGCCCCTTATGGGTTGAGTTTGTGTTCGAGTCTCGGACCGATGTGTTGTCACGTCGGGCTCTCACAAATCTCCGCTTGTATTACGTAAGGCCGTTTAGTTAAGTGTTTAACAGTTTTCGGAGGGTATTTGCTATTATGCTCATAAGTTGAGAGAGTCATTGACGTTGCTGGCGTTCGCAGACTGTTTGAGAGGGTGGCGATGCTTCGTGTTTTGGACTTTGGAGGACACTGAAAAGTGTTAAGTATTTTTTCGTTGCTGTTTATTTTGTCTCATGTTTTGTTGCAGCATTCAATACAAAAATGAACCTTTGGACAACGAGATTATTTAGAGGGTCGTAACAAGATATTTTCAATACTTACCCTTGAGCATGCATATGCTGCCATCTCCTTGGAAGGAAACATAAGTGTACTGTACATATATAGTGTTTGTGTCTAAAGAACCATCCAAACACACATAGTTCAAGATCAGGCTTTTTTAAGTTTCAGGGTCCCGAACACCAACAGTTTAATTATCAAGTTTTGAGTGATACCAAAACTGGCCAGATTCTGTGCTATGGCCAAGAGGAACACAATTTTCCAAAGATGAATCATTAAATTTTCAGTGAACATTTGTGTTGCAATTTCTGTGATGCTGATATGTTGAGAATTCATCAAGATTTTGACCGGTATGTGGCATACCAGTGGCCACTGTACTCAGATGTCAGCAGTGATTCTTGCATTTCTCATATGGGGCATATTATGGGGCCTTGCAGAAGAAAATGTCAAGATCACAAGTGCATTGAGAGTGGATTTTTGGAAAACCCCAAAAGAAAGGGCTGGAAAATCCATACTTGCAGGTATCCCTAGGCGAGCAATATTGGCATTGACTAATAGAGTGATGGGCATGTCCAGACTTGTCTGCTAATATGCATTCTTGAGCCTGAGGTAGTGAATACAATGTGAGGTAGAGAGAGTGCATGAATAAGTTGTAGAGGTAGTTTGTCATGTACCGCATACACATATCTAGTTTTTAAGTTATGGGTGTCAAAGAGTCGACCAGCGTGTCAAATTTGGTTCGCCAACAATGCTTTTCTAGCCTGCGTTCCTGGCCTTACCCAAAAACTACACAAGTTCAAATTTGTCATTTATATGGCTTAATGGTTAAAGTTATGTGATGTTCGTGACTGAAAATGAAGATTAAAATTTCAAAAGTCGAATCTGGCTGTTAATTAAGATTTAATTAACAATGCCTTTTCTGGACACAGACATAGAGAGACCCTCCCAGATCCCTACCCTCATTTTGCTCAGGTATTTTCTGTACCATTGCCCATCATCACTTGGTTATAAAATATTGCAAAACGCTATGCTGTTTTCAAAGGTTTGACAACCCTGTTCCAAGCAGTGAACTGCCACAAGTAATGGTATAACCAGCAAAAGACATTAAATAAAATTTGCCAGGCAGTCATCACATGATTGTGTCCACACCCAGTTTCCACTACATAGCATAACTATAACATTTATATATTAGCTTGCCATGCATGAATTGTTGTCAAGCATTCTGTCCTAAAAACGTGTTTGGAATAATCGTCAGTTTTACTTTATGGTATTTGTTGTGCATTCCCATATAATACTTTGACCCACATTACCAAGCCTTCTGGACATGGTGATCTATGGGTGTGTAAAATATAATTACACTGTATAGCATATGCATCAACCAACTGCAAGCCACCTGCCCAAATGAAATCAATACACTTAATCAAAAGTTCTGTTCCACAATGACAATTCAGCATCCTTGCATCTAATCAGAAGATGCTAGGTTATTAAGTAAGACTGTTTTTACAGTTACTAAATTGGACTGTATCGTACCACATCATTTTGACAGCATGTAAGGTCTCAAGGTCTGCAATCCAACAGAGGCGTATTTAGGCTATTTTGCACTCAGAGACAAACTACAGAATTAGTTTGCATCAAAATAAAAAAATAATTGCTTAACCCTCATTTTGGCGTCCCTTCCAACTTGGCGCCTGTCTCCTGCCCCCAGCTACGCCTCTGTATTCCACTGATTGTAGACGTAAACTTTCAAAAATCTCACAAACACGATGCCAGGATGACCAGTTTATTCACTGGCATAAAATCAAATCAAGTCCTCAATAGCCATGCTGCTCTATTCGTTCCGGTGCTGGGTCAAAATCTAAGGACTGAGTATGATTGACCTACTGATCAGACTCAGTGCAATGACTGTTGGAAAGATTTTTGAACATGGATTTAGTACTGTCGTTAGGGTCTAATAAGGAAAACAAGCACCTTCCCATATCCCACTATGAGATATAGAAGACTACGGCATTTCTCCGATCGGCGGTTCCAAATTATAAAAGTATTAAAAATGTGAACATAATGAAAACTTCTACTTTAGCATGATTCCTTTCATCCATCCAGCACCTACTTAAACATGGTTCTTTTCGTCAATCCTGCTGCTACTCAAGCATGATTCTTTTCTTCAATCCACCTACTAATCAAATATCTTTTCATTATCCCTGCTTCCATTAATGCCACAACATTATCATCAATCCAACCTCTAATTATACACAATTCTCTACAGCACTCCAGCTTCTAGTTAAACATAATTCTCTTCACCATTCTTGCTTCCACTTAGGCAGAAATTTGTTCATCATTCCAGCTTCCATTTAAAGTTTCATAAATCCAGCTTAAGGCTAAATATAAAGTCTTTCATCAATCCAGCTTCTAGTCAAAGAAAATATCTTTTCATCATTTCCCACATAAAACACGAGTGTTTGACTTAAAGTACACATGACATATATAAGTCATATGTCTAGACGATTGTGATATTTTTAAATTTGGGACTGCTGCTCAGAGGAGTGCCAAGACTATTGTTTACTTAACATAGTGGCCAACTGGCATGGCTAACAATGCGTGGAGCTTCTGCGGCCGAAACTTTGTCCTCTCAACGCACTGAAAAATAACTTCTTTGGCCGAAAGTTCTTCTCATATGTCTAAAAATGACACTAACCCAAACCCTTACCCTAAACAACCTTCACGACGCCTAGCCTGACCTTAACCGACACTCACGAATCCCGATGCTTTACCTGACCCTTACCGACCGTCACGACGCAGACTAACAATTTTAAGTGTTTTAGCAGTGCGCATGCGCGTAAGGTTGCGCATATGCAGAGGTCTTCACGCGCCAATTTTTTATAGATTCGGCAGTAGAAGTAACATTTTCGTCTGTATTGCGGCCAAACTGCCGCAGAAGATTTATCCAACAACAATAGTCACCATGGATTTGGCGAATAAACCCCTTGAAAGGCTACAAACGTTCACTTACAACACACGCCAATCGATCTTCTGACAGCAGTCCTATGGCAAAAGAGGGTATGTTTAGCTCGCTTTCCACCAGTCGTGCAGAAATACCGTCAGTCATCTTTTCACACAGTTCACCATCAGATCTCTTTTAGTCTTGGTGCAATAAAACCATATACCGCTGCATTTTTAATAAACTGATCGCTATTTGAAATCATTTATTTCCACAGAGACATTCCGGATGTTTTCGTGATCAGTTGATCGCCAGAGCATAGGCCATTTATTTCTATTCAGTGTGCTACCAATGACGTCATCTAAACCTACAAGATGTAGACTACGTTTCATCGTAAAAGTGAATTCGTATGTAATGTAAGTTTTCATTCAATAGTTACAAAGCCCCATCAGAGCGACCAACTTATTTTAACGGAACCATAGCAAATCAAGTCAGCCATGAGTAATTTGAAAAATGTTGGTGTGAACTCAATTCGCCATCCTACCATTATTCTATTTTCACGAAGCTCGATTAACATTGAACCATCAACCCAAATTACACTCATTCCACCGCATCAGCTCCATCGACCTTGATGCAGTTTTTAAACTCGACCTTCAAGCATCCTCCCTGCTCCTCAATCCTCCAACAGACCATAACGATCTCTTATCTGCATACATGCCAGAACTCGTCAACAAACATATGCTCCAATCATCGGTAAAAGTGAAGATCATGCAAAAGTCCGTGGTTTAGGGGAGGGTGGGCAAAACGCCCATGGGAGTCAGGACGACCATGAGCATTTTTTTCAGTCATCTAATATACCGAACCCAAATTTTAGTTTGAATCACTATGTCAAATGCATTTCCGGTTGAAATACAGCTTTAATTCTTTCGTCCTTCCTATGAACAAATCAATTGCTATCAACAAAAGGCTAATTTTGCAAAAGCTGATGTAAGCATTAACTGTTTGTATTGTTTAAATATAAATTATATGGGTTTACTGTTATCTATAGATGTTTGTTTTCTTGGATAACTTAACACTTAGAAATGTACGTTACAGTGCGATTAAACCTGTTATTGAATTACGTCGTATTAAGAGTATGGAATATAGTTACACGTGTTGGGGAGGTAAGATGCCCATGGGTGTCTTGCCCACCGGGCATCTTGCCTCATGTGACGGGGCGTCTTACCTTATCTGATCCACCTCTCATGTGCACCAAAGGTGCCCCACAACTTTGCCACAATTGCAATTTTTGATAATCTGCTGTTTGAAAAATGTTAAAAATATATATTGCACTAAAAAACGTCTGCACTGCAGAAAATGATACTATATATTACCTATATAAATAAAGAGAAGGTTCTGTATGTCTGACTGTCTGTCTGTCCGGGTATGCATTTGCACAGTTTTAGAGCTATCGACTCGAAACCTTCGCCGTTGGCTCGGGAACACAAGCTATATATACATATATTAATTAGTAACTTACTATAGTAGGCCTATTGTCATTACAGCGTATAACTTTACTGCGAAGCGTTAACGCATAGAAGTAAGCTTGCCAAAATAAGATATTGTCGCCACCGTCTGTAAATTAAGAGCTAGCTTGGTCATCAGATAGTACAGCAGTAACAGCACAGCACAGCACACTATCCTGAAAACAGACAGAGAATGGCAACGTGCTGCTGCCAATATTCGCCATGCAGTCAACCAGTTGGATTAACTTCACGCCCAGAGACCACCACGAGGAGGTGTTGGCAAAGGTCTCCGTAGGCCATTCATTGCAGCTCTCAGGCAGTAGAAAGTCATCACAAGTTTGGCATCACCCACAAATAGGCCAATTTTAGAAATTTTCAATTTGAGTTATTTGCTTTTACTTGGATTGAAATGCCAGGCAAACATTGGCGCTGGGGCGAAACGCGAAAAGACGCAAATTAGAGACATGGAAATAGAAATACTATAGCCAGAGAAGGTTTGGAAACGACATAAGCCTACTACACAAGCATAGGCCTATAAGTCAATTCAGTAATCGAAAACAAAGTCCGTGAGAGTAAAACTGAATGAGAGAAACGGAGAGCGAGAGAACAGAGACACTGCAGCGATAGCGAAAGAGTGAAAAAGAGACACTTAGTTTGAAGATTGAGAAAAAACAAAAGACAGGGTTAGCGATTGGGTGTTAGATATAGAGAGAGAAAGTCCTAGGCCTAAATGGAGATTGATTGATTGATTGATAGATAGGCATGGGAGATACAGAAAGACTGCATAGACAGATAGATAGACAGATAGATAGATAGATTAATAGAGAGAGTCATAGATGATAAATGGAGATAGATAAATATTAGACAGATCTATAGAGATAGATAGATAAGGCAGAGAAAGAGAGAAATTACAGATAGAGAAATAGATGAATTGATAACTAGATAAATTGATGCACATATAGATAACTGAATTGATCAATAGGTAGGCCTACATACGCAGATAGATATCTAGATAGATAAGACTGAGAAAGAAATATTAGATAAATTGATAGATGCATGAATAAACAGATCTATACATCAATTGATAGATAAGGAGGCACCTAAGATGACAGATAGACAAGTGTATCGAGAAAATTATTATTAGATAGGTCTACGCAGAGAGAAATTGGTTATACAGTGCAATGAAGAAAATATGCCGTTTGGTTGAGAAAAAGTACGACAAACATGAGACTGAAAGTAAGATCGAAACTGAAATAATATGGACGCAGCAGAGGCAGTACATACTTATGAGCGAGAAGTACGGTTAAAGTGAGTGAGAGATTGAGAGCATAATGTAGGCTAGATTGTTTAGAGTATCTGCTTATACCCCTCTGATTGTAACGTCTAATAACGTTCAATCACAGACAACTACGTCAGTTTAACTAATACTACATCAAAATGGAAAATAATGAACTGCCTGAGAGACTTGCAATGAGTGGACTACCCAAATGTAAGCTACTTAATATTATGCAAAGAAAATGTGACGCATTTGGCCCATCACATTTTCATACGCAAGCAGTTGGAAGGTGTTGATCTCAGGTCTGAGGTGAATACAAAACTATCTTCGAACACCTTAATCTTCTCATATCAGACTGAACGCAACATAATCATTCAATAAACTGGTGTCCTGAATTTGGCTTTCGAGTGGCGCTTTAAAAGTTTTGAGAAGTTAACGATTACGATTAGAGTTAGGCCTATTTGTAGCAGCATAATTTTTATACTGTACGCCATTTTCTTTTCGCTGTGCATTTAGATGGAACTTATTCGTGTTGAATTGGGTACTTGTGGTCGTTGTTGAGGTAATCAATTATCAGAACTTAATCAAAGGAGAATACAGGGACGGATCTAAAACTAACGTATACCAAAACTGACCAAAGTAAGTGAAGAATAAGACAAAAAAGAAAATGAGAAAGGAGATCTAGAGTAAAAACTCAGAGTAGGACAGTGAAACGGAAGTGAAAAACACAGAATGCACCGAGAACGGAGATAGAAAGTAATGAAACAGTCTGATGATGATGATGACGATGATGATGATGATGAGTCCTTAGCCCTCAGACAGGTCCATTAATTGGCTTATATGCCACCCACGTTTTACAAGGGTAAGGTGATTTCCCATTGCCTTCCTTCCTCACAGACAATTCTGGGCAATCAACTTGTCCAGTGACCAGGGTCACTACACAGTGGCTTGAGGTAGATTCGAACCTGCGACCTTCCACTAACACGGCATAGAACGTATATCGCTACACCACTGCGTCCCACATTCATCTAACCTAGTATAAAGCAATTAATTCTGTAGCTTAGAATTCTAAAACTTAACTCATTACTGTAGTCCTTCTCGTGTAGGTCTTCATATCGAGCAACGCATCTCCTCCTCATCCACTCGTCTCCTCTGTCCATGTCCAGGTCCTTCTCGTTTTCGTCCCATGACATCTCCACTCTCCAGGCATCTCAGGTCGTCTGTGATGGTTTCCAGTCAGTTCTAAAAGACAAAACAATAATGCAAAATGTCATAAAGTTAAGAAATGGAGTGAACCAGATAACAGGAAGAAAGAGACGTAGAGTAGGATAGATTGAAAGAGAGCAAACAGTAACTGTATACATGTATCCTATCATTTAACTGAGCTGCAATATGCCAAAATAATTTTTGTTCAACAGCAAAGCATAGGAACAATGTTACCAAAAGCTTTCTTCAAAAATCTCTTTCCATTCATCCACAACAGGGAGGCAGCCACACCTAAGATAACATTTTGGGCACAAGAAAAGAGAAAATAGGGTGAGCAAACCCAAGGGCGTCCAGATAGGAGGAAGGGTCCAAGGCAATTTCAGGTGAGGGATAATTGATTAGTCTTAGGGGGGAATATCTTGCCTTCCTGACATCTTGGACCAGGGGGTTTGCCTCCATCGCTCAGAGGGCATTGACGCCCCTGAGCAGACCCAAGAGAAGAGGGAAATAGTGATAATAGAGCTGTAGACAGACTTAAGACAAGAGGAAGAGAAATTTAGGAAAGAGACAGGCAGAGAAGATATAAAATGCTCTGTGTTTCATTATCCTGGTCGACATTTTGCTACTTAATTAGAATCTTCCAAACGACCCGACGATTTTATTAGCAGCCAATCTATGGGATTTTTCGCAAACCTTCATAAAAACTGAAAAAACTAACCTATAACCGCTTGCAGGACAGTCGGTCAGTTGACGGCGGTCACGAACAGGTCTCGATAACCGAAGACAGGTAGCGCTTCATGTCAGATGCCACAGCACCTCTACCAGGATGGACGGTGCCAAAACTGCCGGACTTCTCTGGCTTGAGGCTGCCAGGATGGACGGTGCCAAAACTGCCGGACTTCTCTGGCCTGACCTGAAGCTGCCAGGATGGACGGTGCCAACACAACCGGACTTCACTGGCTTGAACCTTCCAGGATGGACGGTGCCAAAACTGCCGGACTTCTCTGGCCTGACCTGAAGCTGCCAGGATGGACGGTGCCAACACAACCGGACTTCACTGGCTTGAACCTTCCAGGATGGACGGTGCCAAAATAGCCGGAATTCGCTGACCTGTATAATTTATACGCTTGCTGATATTGTATAAATCTAAACAGTGCCTTAATTGAGTAAATTTTATTAAGTTGATAAAGCATTGTACAGAATGTAATGTAGGGCCTATAGCTCAAAAATAGCAGACTTTTTGCTGACTTGGTGCCACCAATCGTCTGGCATTCTGAAGCTCAAATTGCCTGTTTGCTATGGCATTGGCTGCTTACATGGAAACAGTGCCGTACCTAGAGGGGGCCAGCGCGGCCTTGGCCCGGGGCGCAAATGTGACAAGGGCGCAAATTTCAGGATGGAATAACTTATTATTCCATAAAATGCACTATCTTAAAAATGTGGGGGCGCCAGATTGATGCTAGGCACAAGGCGCAATTGTTGCTCGGTACGGCCCTGCGTGGAAATGCTTGGGTTATGGCTAGAATAAAAAGACCTCAGAGGGGCAGTCATGGATCCATACAATCCAACGAGAATAACAAACTACCTGAGATACTTGTAATGAGTGGACTACACAAATCAAAATGTATCCAACTTAATATTATCTCAAAGCCAGGGCCTTACACAGAAAATGTGATGCATTTGGACAATCACATTTTCTCTAGCAAGCAATTGGAAGGTAGTTCATTGTTGACCTGATCAGGTCTGAGGTCGACATCTAACTATCTTCAAACACCTTAGTCTCCTCATTTCAGACTAAATGCAACATATTTATTCAACGCCTCTGAAACAATGCAGCGTTCTTGGATAATCTGGTTTCCTGCGTTTGAATTTCGAATGGTGGGTGCTTTAGAAGTTTTGAGAAGTTGACGATTACGATTAGAGTTTACAGCAGATTTTTATACGGTGTGCCATTTTCTTTTCGTCTGTGCATTCAGATGATACTTGTTCGTATTGAATTGTTTACATGCGTAGACAATTAATCATCAGAATTTAACCAAAGGAGGATACACAGATCTTAAACTGACGCATACCGAAACTGACCAAAGTAAGTGAACAGTACGACAGAAAAAAAATTCGAAAGGAGATTTAGAATAAAACTGAAAGTAGGGCAGTGAGACTGAAGTGAAAGACACAGAGGATGCACTGCGAATGGAGATAAAAGGCAACGAAACAATCTGATGACAATGATGATGATGATGGTGGTGGTGGTGGTGGTGATGATGATGATGATGATGATGATGATGATGATGATTTCTCTGCTTGCATATGCTACCCGGGGTTGAGAAGAATGAGATGGCTTTTCATTGCTTTTCTTCCTCACGGACAATTCTGGGTAATCAAGTTGAAAGAGTTAAAACTCTTAAGATTAAAACTTACTCAGTATACTGTAGACCTCTGCATATTGGGCAACGGATCCCCTCGTCCACTCGTCTCCTTTTTCCATTGCCAGTTCCTTCTCGGCCTCGTTCCACTACATCTGAGGTGGTAAGTCGTCTTCGATGGTTTCCAGCAAGTTCTAAAAGACATATAGTGATGCATAGCGTTGCAAAGCAAGAAAGGGAGTGTGCTAGACGACAGCGAGAGAAAGACGTGCAGTAGCCTAGGATAGATTGAAAGAGAGCAAACAGTAACTTTATTACTTAACCGAGCTGCAATATGTCAACGAAATTTTTCTATGATAAAGTATAGGGATATGTTGTCAAAAGCTTTTGCAAAAAATCTGGTTCAGCCAGACCTAAGACAAAATTTTGGGCACAAAAAGGAGAGAAAATAGGGTCAGTAGATCAAAGAAGAGACAAAATTGAGCTATAGCTATAAGCAAACTTAAGACAAGAGAAAGAGAAATAATAAAGAGACAGGCAGACAAGACAGAAATTGCTGTGTGTCTCATTATCTTAATTGACATCCCACTACTTAGCATCTTCCAAACGACCTGACGATTTTGTCAGCAACCAATCGTCTGTCCATCGCCAATTAAGTGACCGTGCCCATCTCTATCAACTCCGGATAAGTCGCAAACCTTCACATAAAGTAGAAACTGAAACTAACCTAGCTGCTTGTAGGACAGTCGGTCAACCGAATCATTGCAGTTGATCCTGACTGGAATTGAGATCCTTCCAATGAAGAGCTTCACACGACCAGCGGTTGACGGTATCACGTACAGGCCTCGATGGAAACATTGTAATGAATGTAATGTATTTAAATTAGGTCAAGTATAGCAAATTATTTTTGCTAACTTGGAGCTACCATCGTCTGGCACTCTGAAGCTCAAATTGCCTGTCTTGTTATGGCTGCTTGTATGAAAATACTTGGGTTATGGCTAGAATAATGCGACCTCAGATGAACAGTCATAGAATCCAATGCCGTAAGTTCCTAGCACCAGGTCTTCAAAAGTCGTGATCAGCAACAGAGGATTACAAAATAGACAAATACAAACTAAAGGATCCAGTGACCCAGGATCTCAAAAATGGTCAGGATTTCTAACCTAACCTCTGTAATGCGGGTAAAATTAAAACTGACCTGTTGAATTTCAACATATTAATGATATTATCACACTGGACAGCGGAGTGAACTTATTATCAATAGCCCAATAGGCACAAAAAATATGTTCAATTCAATCTTCTCTTCAATCTACAATTAATGTTCGAACATCTAATTAGGCCACTCGAAAACCAGAGAAGACAAGAACACGTCCATGTAGAAATAAGATAAGAGAAAGAGAGAAAACAATAGGCCTTCACAACAGAAAACAGATTAACTAAGGAGAGAGAGATAAATTTGCTAAAGTAGGCCTAGTTATAAAGTATCATCGACAGGTTTAAATGGCAAATAACATTATAGCATCGAAATTTGTAGCTTAAGATCGATAATTCGATCTCCAAACTGAAAACATTCGATAAGAAATATTTGTTTTGAAATTTGTTAAGTCTACTTGCTACTTCTCGACGAAAATTCAATCGAAACAAAAGTTGGCGATGCTGAATTTGCGAAAATTTTGCGACTGTCTTCTTTGAGATCTACCACGGCCGGCTATATTTAGTAACATTAAGAATGGCCGTGGATCTACGCCGCAACCAAAGGTCAATACGCTGACGCAATGCATGACGACATTTCGTTTGTCCAGCATAGATAACATGTAAATCTACATTATAAATAAGTAAGCAAATTAAGCATATTCTGTAATGGCGATACTAATAATTTTCGCTCAAATTCAAACCGCTCTATGATAACATAAATAGTCGCCTATTATACGTTATACACTTATTTAACCAACAATGCAGCTTAGTAAAAGAAGGACATGTCAACGTTACAGATATACAATGATCTCACTCGCAGGGTCGTACCAAGCTCTAAAATGCAAATGCGCCATGTGCCTAGCATCAATCTGGCGCCCCATATTTTGCATTTTTAATATATTAAGTAAGTAAATTAAGCATATTCTTTATATAAAATTTATTAACACACAAGAAATGATTTAACTGGTATAACCAAAGATGGTATAACTCCCACCAAAAACTTTCTTATTTGCACTTCTAACTGTAACTGTAACTTTAGTTTTTATTCTTGAATGAAAATTGGGCCACATTTGAAAAAAGAATGAATTTATAGAATAATAAAAGTTATGTCATACTGAAATTTGCGCCCCCTCCATATTTGCGCCCTGTGCCACGGCCCCGCTGGCCCCGCCCTCGGTACGGCCCTGCTCACTCGGTTCGTTAGCTCTGCGCCCCACCCCTCTTCGCTCCCTCATCTGGATGTTGAAGATTCGAACTCCGATGCACAACCTGTAACCAAGGACCAATATACACCTTGACCTGTAGCTAGGAATAGATAGGCCTATAATTCCTATATGAAAATTATCAGAATTGTAGATAGATATTACATATAGCATCAGGATGATCAACGTGATTTTGACTTGAGGCCTGCATATATCAATCAATCAATCAATCAAAAAATACTTGATTGACCGCCCCTTCAAGACATATACTGAGAGGCGCTCCCGGCCTAACCCTCGGCTGAAAAGGACAGTTTTAAGAGAGGCGTGAAAGGAAGATGATGAGTTTTTAGGTAGGCCACCGAGAAAGCCCGATTCTGTATTATGGAATTGCGTACAAAAGGGACGATCAGGTCACCATGAACGGCAGAGCGAAGTGGTAGTCGACCACTACTGACAGTGATAGGGCGACATAGCTCCTGCAAATAGGCAGGTGCAGTACCGCCAAGGCAGCGAAAAACTAAGGCAGATACCCTAAATAAGATGCGCTGGGGTAGAGGCAACCAGTGCAGGATATTCCGCATGTAGGCCCTACTCTGATACTTGACCTGTTCTGGGAATCCCACCGATCAGTCGAGCGGCCGCACGCAAAACCCGCTCCAAACGCCCAATCCGAACTTGGGGAGGCCAGCGTATATTGAGGAGCAATAGTCAAGGCGTCTGGTAACAAAGACATGAACCAGAGTAGCTGCAGCGCTGATTTGACGACATCCAGCCACCAAGGGAGTCTATAACACTGTGGCAGAAAGGCCATAAGGCTTGAATGAAGGATTTATTTTTAAATAATCGGCTCCTCATAGAGCGTTATATTAACGTACATTTTTTTACAGTGTTGCGCCTTGCAACTTCGGTATAAGAGGGAAGACCTATATAGGCCTATGATAATAATATAGACTTGTAAGAGCCTATCAGGGATGATACGGTTGATACCCTTCGTTTTTTTCATTTATTTTGGCCTAAACTTACCTTCTCCATAAATATAGTATGCTTATAAGTGTCCGGCCCGCATGCACAATGTTGCAATTCAATTTATCTGATTGTCACTGATTAACACGGGATTCGGATGTGGACAATGGTAGGCTACGCTAAAGCGGTGCTGGCTTATGTACGAGATTTTATATTAGTGTCGTCCGCTACTTTCCTCACTCGGGTGCCTTGAGGATCTCTTGCCAATGAACGCATGCACAGAGGATGTAAACCGTAACGAGTGGTTATAAAAAGCACAGTGTTGAAAATTGAGCTCTGCAAAAAATTGGTAGGTCGAAATGGGTCCGGGTCTGGAACCCGACCCAATCCAACCCACCAGGATCCCGACCCGACCCGCCTAATCTAGAGATATTCGTGGACAACTCTGATGGCTCTTCATCCGCAGGCTGTTTCAATTATACATAGGTACGGCGCTCGTGAACAAGGTTAACTTTCAAGTGGCATTTTAGAAGTTTGAAGATTACGATACGTCGACATCCATACCGTAAATTATGGAAATTGTGATAGTTAGGATTTTTTTCACTGAAGTTCTTTTTTGTTGAACTTTTGTAATCAGGGTTTAATACCTGTTCGCATCTAAATTGAAACCTCTTGGCTAAAACAAAGGACCAAACGATCGTCTAACTTCATTAAAGGAATCCTATCGAACGATCGCAGAAATCATTCATTTTTAATTACATGTAGATGCATATTTATTATTGCGCCTTGAAACAGATTATGCTAATGCATATTCAGCAGTAACAACTGAACTAGCTGTTTGCGTAATCATGACATTACTTGCTGCAGCTCTTGAGGCTGGGAATGTGTAACACAGAGCTATGCTCTAGATTTAGGAGACTTCGATATCTATAGCAAGAAGGCAAAATTGAATTAAGATTTTTAAAAATGGAAACAAATCCAATGATGTCACCATAATGAACCAAAATCAAGAGCAAATATAAACGAGAAGGCAATAATTGTCTAGTGGATCTGGAATAATGGCACGATTTTTATTGCGGGCAATAGGGCCCATTCGTAGTCCTACATTGGGACGCACTGGCAACTGCCTTGGCATTTAAGCTTTTCGTTTTCTCCAGGGCAGGGTCCCCTGCATGCGTTGTCTGGTGACCCATAGCAGTTATCACCAATTTTGAACTTCTTATCGCATCGTTTCTTGGGGACATTGCACCAAAGCGCCGTCGTCATGCATTCGGCGTCGGCGCCGTTGCACCTCTGCACGGCGCACGTGCACTTGCCGTTGACGCAGTTGGTTAGCTGCGGTAGCACGCAGGGGCCCAAGCATGCCGTGCGGGGCATTCCTCTGCAGTCGCCACCCTTCTCGACCTTCTTCCGACACTGGCCAGTCGCTCTGTCGCACCACTCGACCGATGGGCAGTCCTTCGGTGATTGACATCGCGGTTCCACTCTTTGCGGCGGTGCCTGTTCCTGTGATGCCTGTTCCTGCGATGCCTGTTCCTGCGATGCCTGTTCCTGCGATGCCTGTTCCTGCGATCCTTCATTGCATTGGCACTTTCCAACGTCGAAGAGCATGACGCATCGAGGAGCCTGGTACCGTCCCGGACAGAAGCATGCCTTGTCGGGAAGCCCCGTGCATTCTCCTTTCTCGACTACCTTCGCCTTGCAGCGCTGTTGTTGTTGGTCGCACCAGAGAATCTTGGACTTGCACTGGGCGTCGACGCTACATTTCTTCGGCGTCGCCTGGCACGTGTACACGAGCTTCGTGTAGTCGTTGCTCAGCCCGTCGACGTTCTTCTTCTCGTAGAACGGCCGCATTGGGTCGTCCTTCAAGTGGTACTGCGGAACCTCATTGTCGTCCGGATATACGTTCGGATTGTCTGATCCTGGATGTAGCTCTCGAAACTTCTCCCAGCAACAGTCGATGAATGCATGGTGCATGTGGAAAACGACGTCGTTCGGAGCACAGGTCAGCGACATCATGTGTCCTCCCATGTAGGCGTGAACATCGCCGTGATCGTTTTCCCATTGTGGGTCGTAGGGAACACAGACATCGGTGAAGGTCTTTTTCTTCAGGAAGCGTTCCACCTTTTCGTCCGTCATCAGGAGGGATCCGTCGTTTCCACATTCCCGCACCACTTCCTTGCCCATGTCCTGGCAGTCCTCTGGGACGACCTTCCAGTGCGCCATAAAGCCTGTTGTTACGACACCGAAGCTTGTACCTAGATAGTCTTCGCTAAAGAGGGCAGACTCGCTAGGGTTAGGCAGATAGGAGTCGAGAGATGAGTCCCAGTAGGGTAGGAAACATTCCGGATGAAAGTCGTTCAAAGCTTTTTCGAATCTGAAAAGAAATTGCTCAAATCATCATTTGCTCTACAGTGATCAAGTAGACGTGTTGTGTTGTACTGTATTAAGGAATATATAGATAGGATATATATAGGTATACGCCCCTCTGGGCATCTTGCTATTATGCTATATATTTTCTGGGGATTTAAGTCTTTGAAAATAAACGCCAACGACGACTTTGGAACCATTACACGCAGAGACGAAAAGGTGCTTAAAACTGGCATATGATATTTGTGCTGAGTCATCTTGAGATAGTTCACCTTGAAGAACATGAAGCGTTCAAAGCGCAGCACATTATTATTATGACACGGATAAAGCATTCTTAATTTGGATCGATCATATCACACATACGCTACGCAGACTAAACTTGCAGAAAATATGAGTTTGGGTTACTTATTTAAAAAGATGACGGGTTAATTTAATTGTGAATGACCAATTGGTCCTGTCTGACATGAAGTCACTCCCAGCTGCAGTCCATTCACTGCTTACCACAGAGTACCAGCTCAATGCGGGTTCTTAGATTTAATGAAGTCCTACATGCGGAAATACAGAGTGATGTTCCTGTCAAACACAATTAAGTGAGCCTATAAGCCAAGGATTTTTAATTGTGGATGAGAGTGGAACAGCTTCTGGGTTCTTTCTCTCTTTGCAAAATGTTAGCATCAAAGGCGAAATACAAGTCTGCAAATTAGTCTATCGCAAGTGGAGCTACAGGCAAATTTATTACTTTTGTAGGTCTAACCTTATGTGCTATGAATGCAACACGAATGCTTTGAACTCTGCAGATTCTGATGCCACAGGACGGAATTTTTCTGAGGACTAATATAATGAACTGCATATATTCTAGGTTTGATTATCTATGCCATAGGCCTATATATATATAGATATATATATATATTCGTATACAGTATACATGCACTGCAGATCCCAACAGGTGTTCGACGTTCCCTTTAATTAGCCTTTTGGGTTATGCTGGTGAAAATATTATAGAGTTCGCCTCGTGCGATATTATGAAAAGGAAATCAATTAGATCTAATTGAAAACACATATATTGTTAGCGCGTGTTTTTGCGCATTATTAAAGACTTAAAGACAGCGTGTACATGTGTCTGGGTTAAAATAGGCGTTAACTGTTACCATACAAGGCTCAATGGGCTTCAATATCCGCCTATGCATCATACGAGGGTTTTATACACGATTTTACTGCGGCTAAATCCTGAATAGTCGGTTCTTTAAAGATAGTTTAGAGCCCGTGAATGCTCTGCCTATAGGAAAATAAACGAAAAAATGGTTTAGGCCTACATAATGAAAATGAATGAGAGGAGAAAGGAATAAAGGAGGAATACTGGAATGAAGAAGGGAATTAGTAAGCTTACAGAAATAAATAAAGACAGAAATGAGGCCCAACTGAACTCCCAGCAACGATCGAGGTTTAAGTTAACGTAATTATAGGCAATCTCTCTAGGCCTACCGGGATAAGTATTCACGGTGAAAAGAAAGAAAAGCAGGTCCAGTGTGCGCTCCTGGTGCTGCAGCGGCTCTGTGGTTGATGGTAAACATATCGAACACCGAGTATCCAGGGTTGTTCATGTACGGCTCGTTCTTCATCTTCTGCAGACAGCCGTGGAACCGTGTCCGTTCCTCGTCCGTCAGTGTATGGTACTCCTTGCGGATCAACGGATGGTCGTATCGTGGAGCTACATCATCCGAACTACAAAATGCTTTGTCCAGCTCAGGCGGAACATAGATTTTCTTGTACTTTGGATCGGTCCAGCTGTCCATCACCGTCGACCTTCTGTCACGCGTGACAGCACCGTTGGGAGGCAGAAGGACGAGGGCGAAGAGGAGGAGCAGAGGAAACAACCGCATCATCGTCTGGCTTAATGATGGCGCTAAGAGATAGCAATGCTGAAACAGACGATCGACAGAGTTCAAGGGATTCTTTACACGCGGAAATTAAGACAGGAAGAACCGATGCCACAACGCTAAAAGTAACAAAGCAAGTTTATTAATAGAAAGTGACTGGTCTGATTGGTCCAATAGTTCGTTACTAACACCAGAAGGCACTCTTGTTTGTTTTGCAATAATTATGTAAATGGGCATAATATCTATCAGCGTCAACCGTGATTTAAAATATTTTGCGTAATAAAATAATATGCTTTATAAAGTAGGCCTGTAAACGATTAATTACATTGATATTTATGCCTATTATAACCTTTCAAAATTGACTACACATGAAGCACACTTGCCAGTATGGTGATTGTCAAACAGCAAGACGTAATTACCTTGATCTGAGACTACTCCAATTCTTTAAAGCAATGATTTACAGACCAAACGTTGGGCTTCTTCAAAAACCTCGATAAACTTGTCTGTAAACCAGGAACGTCAGTGGGCCACTTTAAGATGACGATGACTGTTCTGGAGAGGATGATGCCACTATGTTGAAGATATCGATTAAGTACAGCCTATACAGCTGAAGGTGGGCAACACCTTTACAATTCAATTAAGCAACTGTGGAAGATCTACCGTCGTTGTCAGTATATAGCATCGATTGGTCACAATAAATGTGTTGCACTGAATTGTATACGTGTATAAAAGATGCGTGTAGGGCATATATGTATGAATGAATGCACATATATATATGTATATATATATCAATGTATGTATATATGAATCAGGGTGTCTCTTAAAAGTAAAAGTTTACATTCTCAACCTGTGACCTGTCACACTTTCAAGTTGTTAGGTTCATAAGATAATGCGTAAAAATTTGATGAAACTCGGAAAAAATGTTTCGGTTGCCGTCCCACCCAGAGGTTCCACCTTCATTGTAAGTGAAGTTGCATCTTGCCTATTGGATCCGAGGCTTGGACACGAACTCAACTAGTTTGAATATTATCAACAGGAGCACAACGCATCGATCGTGCCATGTCCAACCACGTGGAACAACCTAAAATCAGAGAAAACTGTAACTGTGCCATGCACAGCATATTGGAATGGAACGCCAATGGAAGAGGTAATTTCCATATATCGAGTTCTTATCACGTGTTGTTGAAGTGCAAGATAGCAATTTGACAGCTCTTCCTGCTATTCATCTCAAGCATGTATGAACGACTCTGGCATCTATGACTATGAGCGGGTCGTGACCCTCATTATAGGAGTTCAATAAGAAACTAACTAACGAAGGGGGAAAAGGAGAAGCTGCAATTCCTCCTTCAAGTTATTTCAGACAATCGACCGTAATTTCATAACTGCAGCAAAAATACTTCGATGGCAACATGTGCCAAAGAGCGAGAGCAGGCATATATAGGCCTACGTACGCTTCTAGTCTGTTAAATAAACAAAACACATTGATTAGTAGGCCTTACTAGAACAGACGATTAATTATTATGTAGCATTGCACAATTTCAATTGTGCGAAGTATCATTAAGTTTCTCGACTTTACGAATCGAGGGACACCTTAAATAATTATTCGATTTCAATTATAGATGTTCGTAGAATTTTATTTCTTTGAACCTAATAACTTTAATTGAGGGGAGAGAGAAATCATTTTTTTAAACTATTTTCTAAGAGACACGCCATAATGTATTGCAAAGTATAATGTAAATGTTATTATATTATGTGTGTCAATAAAACAGTTACTTACCTAGACTATGTAATGTACGCATATGCACTTATAATACGATCGTTTGTACAGCCTCACATAATCGCTGTAGGCCTACTTGTAGGCCTATGTTATTGTATTGTAACGTTTTATTGTATTGTAACATTTTATTGTATTGTAACATTTTATTGTATTGTAACATTTTATTGTATTGTAACATTTTATTGTATTGTAACATTTTATTGTATTGTAACATTTTATTGTGTTGTAACATTTCATTGTATTGTAACATTTTATTGTGTTGTAACATTTTATTGTATTGTAATAGCTTACAGCGCGCAGTGCATCAATCGCAAGGACTGATGTCCTGGAACGACATATGGAGCGCACTTCCTGCGATGTTTGCACTGAGCGCTTATATTGGCCCTATATGCTCTCTATGTAGGCCCTATATGCTCTCTATATAGGCCCTATATGCTCTCTATATAGGCCCTATATGCTCTCTATATAGGCCCTATATGCTCTCTATATAGGCCCTATATGCTCTCTATGTAGGCCCTATATGTTCTCTATATAGGCCCTATATGCTCTCTATGTAGGCCCTATATGCTCTCTATATAGGCCCTATATGCTCTCTATATAGGCCCTATATGCTCTCTATGTAGACCCTATATGCTCTCTATATAGGCCCTATATGCTCTCTATATAGGCCCTATATGCTCTCTATGTAGGCCCTATATGCTCTCTATGTAGGCCCTATATGCTCTCTATGTAGGCCCTATATGCTCTCTATGTAGGCCCTATATGCTCTCTATGTCCGGAAGTTCTATGTCTAGGTGTAATAGGCCTACCCCACTACGGCTGTACTTAAAACGACGAAGGAGGAGGGAGTCGGTGATGTCAGCTGCACGCTTCTCGTTCTGGTTAGTTGTACGTTTGTATGCCCTACTGTGTACATTAAAAGGTTGTAAAAGACTCCATATTGATCACCAATACGACCAGAGAAACGCTCAAACAAAGATTTAATTAAAAAGAATGGATAAACTTATAAATGAGTTAGTCTATAACATCAGAGTTCAATAAGTCTTTTTTTATTATATCAACCGTGTCACGACGCTTGTAATTATGGGATCAAGAAAGACTCTAGTAAAGTAAAGATTCCGTGTCGTATCAGATGTAGGCCTAAGGAATTGGCTCATTTCCTCCTCTTCGACCTTATAACGACGGCAAATTGAACATTCCCAGAAAGGAGCCGTCCACATATTGCGTACGCAGCGAGGGGGAGGGGGTTTAAAGTTTCGGCCATTTTGCGTACGGGTGCGTATGGGGTGAGGGCGTCCAGAAAACATGCACGTACGCAAATATAATTGTCGAGGTATGACGTCCACAATATAGAATATGAAAATCAGAACTGTTAATCTAATCACACTACATTCCTGCTTAATCAATTTTATGCAGCATTAAAACGGTCTCAAGTGTTGTTAGTGTTTTATTTCTTCATAATAGTTTACAAATTTAAGCTGTTAAATATGATGCCTAGCAAAACTAAATATCCAGTGGTAAAATCAATGCCATATAGATGTTTTTAGCTATTTAACCTTTTCAAGGGGGGGTTAAGGTAGAGCTCAAATGTAGGCTTACGTACGCGTTGCAACAGAGAGGAGGGGGTCCGAAAATCCGATTTTTTTGCGTACGTAATATGTGGATGGGCTCAAAGGCGACGGTACATTACAGTAGGCCTAGCTACATGCCGATCAATTCGTGGTCTATGGGTTTAGAAGCAGGCGGTTTGAAGCCATCCAATGAGATAGGGCATCAATCGCAATCGACTAGAAATAATTTGGATCCCTCCCCTTGACACAAAACCTGGCCACACCATTCTTCGTCAAGTCTGAACTGCATATGAAAACACCTGATTTACGTACGTGTATGCATAGTGAATTACGCGTGAATAACATAAGGCTTGCGATGAGGAGGATATGCCTCCGCCGCCGATAGCCTCGTCTATTTATAAGGCTCTCCTCCCGTCGCCTGTGCTACATTCTTCTTCATCTTGGACGGTCTGTGCCAAGCATCCAACACTTAATGAGCACGGATGCTGTAGCCCAGCAGCAGCAGCAGGAGCATGTTGGGTTCTGTTCTGAGCCGGCGATGGAAGTCCTCTCGCAGTTGCACGCAGCCGGGGATATAGAGGCATCGTTGAGCGGTGAGCGACCTGTGAGGTTTATCCACCTCTGCCCTCGTTGCTTTGCTGGCTGGCTGTGCATCTTGAACGGCTAGGACGAAATCAGTCGGACAATTAAACATTCGCCTCTAATTCCTGGCGCTATATCATATGTCACAGCCACTACAGGTAAGTGCGCTCGCCTAATCACTCACGATTACTACTAGTTTTGGAAAGTTATCTCCGTTATTGTAATCGCCAAATCTCTAAGGCGCCACTTGAAATCAAGCGCAGGGCAAAAGCTTATTCACGAGCGTCATAGTTTCATGATTTATGCACCTCGTAGCTCATTCGTTTGTTGTAATTTAGGATGCTGATCCCTATACTTGTAGCAGATTCATTATAGGCCTAAGCAGGACACAGCAGTTATATCCTATATAGAGACGATAAGCTCTTAATTTAGCCTACGTTGCTTCAACTTCATTGTACTTCTCTGACTAAACAGTTACAGTCAAATGTACAATGAAGATGAATCAAAGCGGAACTGAAACTAGGAGACCATATTAGCTTGCAAGCAAGTCCACGAGGTTTCGAATTAGGTCCTCTGCATGCGGATCCCAACACTTATCAATAGGCCTACTAAAATAAAGAGATGAAGAACAAGACTTTGATGAAGAATTTACTTTTTCTGAACACGTAGGATTGACTTTGGATCGCATTGATCGCTAGCTGCATGTATCTGCTGAACTAACTGGTTGCTTAAAAATAATTATACATATACTTTCCCAGGGCACTGAACTTAAGATTTTGTTTCAAGTTTGTCGATGCCAATTGAGAATTGTTCCTTGCGATTAATGGGCGCTCTGCCTGCTGCTATAGTTCAGGTTGCTCACTGCCATGGTTGGAGTGGACGGATCCGTTCGTTTACACACACTTCGTCAATGGTTCAGCGTCTCACATGTTCGGCGGTCAGGCGATCCACCTAGAATAGCTTCTCCTTGGACCTGCTCGTTGTCTCGTTTTGGGATTCTGTATGTAAGCCTATGTTATACACACAGGTGTGCCTTTCCGTCGGGTTTTGGGTAGAAACGTCTTAAATCGGCTGTCTGGAAAAGGTGCAATATAACTGGTTTGAATGTATGAGGAACTACATTGAACATCGCACAACTTGCGATCAAATAAACATGGCTTGAACGTTAATGTGTTGTAAACTTGTAAAGTAAGGTTTCATTGATAATATTGCTAGTATTTGAGGTAATCTAGTTGACTGAGTGGTTAATATTGTAAATAATGCTCGGAAGCAGACGATTGTAATGCAGAACGTCGCAATTTCATAGGATAATAAGCAACTGTGGCCAATACGATCTAACTATGCATCGTAATCTCCAAACTTCTAAAGTACCCCTAAGGCCAAGTGCAGGGCATCAGCTTATTCACGAGCGCTGCCAGAATGCTCCAGGAATTGAAGCCTGTTGATTAGACCTATTCATACACTTTACACGTATGCCTAGGCCTATGTCGATGAGCAAATCAAATAATATTTATATAAACTGTATTTCCATGTACACGTGGCGTAGGCCATTGTTGGCCACATGCAAAGCAAGAGCTAGGCCAGTCACAGGAAAGCTATAGGAAGAGTTCACTGCCTTTCCGCTCAATTGCCGCCATAATTATTACAAGGCCCCATGCAGCTAAGCGCTAGAGGTTCAGTTTCACGGCAGCACCCTTCTAGACGAAGCCTGAAGAAGAGCTGAACCTCGCGCTGTATAGCGCTAGCAAGCGGAGGTGGCAGACGCACTTCGCTTACGGGTAGCTTACATGTAGATTGCTTATTACACGCAGGCTTTGCATAGGCTTCCATACACTAAAAATAGTCCAATTCGCAACGCTCGTCCATGGACCAAACATACATGCAAGTTTAGAGCTAGTGCTAGAGTCTATGCTTTTTTAAACTAACCGATAAAACTAAACAACACAATCAATGCGGTGTGCAGCAGACATGTGATACGACTAATTGCCACATTACTGTAAAGGCGTAGATCACGGTAGACTATACAGACCTATGCAGGCCTATGCAGGAAGGACTAACAGGTACAAATGCTACAATGACTGCCTGTTATTTCTGAACTTCTGACGTAGGCAAGGGTTAACATCTGCAAAGGTATGCAGACAACATCATGGACAGTAATCACACAGACCCAAATGCTTGGGAACGAATCACAAGTAGGACGACTCGACCTGATCGTCAACCACACGTCTATCGTATCTAAATTCTAACGAATGAGAAAGAGAGCACTCATTCTGGCTTAAAGTCTGATGTTTTAGTCTATTTGAGTGAAAGTTCAAGCCCAACACACGTTTTCTGTCGAAGGGCTCGGCTTGGTAAAGAACACAATTGATATGAATGTAATGGGCTATATAAAATATTGCACAGTGGCAATTAGTGCATTTATTCATCCACGAGGAAGGACCAGCATGGATGAGTAAATTAAGCCTATATAGCACCTATCCACTGCGCATGACCACATCCAGTCTCCTCAGGAGTCGCGCGCGCATGGTTTTCTCCTTTGTCTGATCTTTTGCGATGCGACTGAGTGGAAATAGGTGAAGTTTTCTTCATAATGACTATAATTATGATCAGCATAATTTAGTCTTATGCATATGGCCATTCTTTGTCCATCTGCGCTCTGACTGACAGAGTCTTTGTGCTTGTTCCGTTCTCTTTGACCTGTACGATGCGAAATCGTGCTTTTGGGTTGTGGACCATACTGCTTGGAATATCCATCCATTGGATCTTCTGCTCTTCTGCTTGTCTAGGAACTTTCTATCCCATTTCTATTCCAATCTTAGACCTGTCTTATTTGGCCGAGGTTGGACTGACACGTCTCTGAGCAGATTTCTTGAAGAGGCGCTAAATCAAGTTTAAATGATTGACTGCTCTATAGGCCTAACAGACTCAATATGAAAGACGGTAGCCGAGTTAATAGACTGTTGTGGCTCTTCTCATTGGTCCACGGAAGAGGATTGGAGAGTCTAACCTTTGGGTCCAGAGAATACATGTGGAAGTATTCAGCGTTATTATTGCTATCTGCAGACCATAGAGCTTCTGATCCAAAAGAGCTTAAATACAGAACGCTTCCTTTTGCACCAAGGCACATCGTCATTTCTCAGCATAGATATTGATTTGAGACTTTTAGCGATTGAGCAATAATAATAATAATAATAATAATAATAATTATTATTATTATTATTATTAGTCCTTTGAATTATTTAAGTGAGTATGCATGGTTGGAAGCAGTTGATAGGAGCAACATGTGTGGACACACTATACATCTTCACTCGCTGATCTTTGGTAGTGTATTTGGTCTGCATATCCCTTAAATCCAACTAATTCTCTGGTCACTCTACACCTATCTGGTAGCCTACTTTCGAATGCCTTGGCAAAATACAGGCAGACCTAAACAACATCTAGGCCTACAGGTCTGTCCTCTTCCAAGTCGTTTCATAAACTTCATCATAAGGACACTTTAAATAATTTGTAAAATCCGAGATACTTCCAGTAAATATAGTTCACTGTCCTCTATGCAATTATGCTCCTTACAACTATTGTTCATGATCTCGCAGAACACTAGTTGATTGGCGGTTCTATTGAACAATAGTTTATGAATGCATGTCTCCGTTCCTGTGGCAGGGCTACTAGGGCCGACCACTGTGATCATTTTGTGTTTTTTGAGTCGTCGCCGTCGAGTTGTAGGTATAGACTTAAGCATTTGACTTGAATTTTGGTATGGGATAATTATGTGCAATAGGCCTATGATTCTAGCTTCTAATCTTTTTAATTACTGGTCTGTGTCGCAATGATTGAAGGAAAGATAAAATGCACGGCTTCGCTTGTTTTACTTTGTTAAAACGTAGTTCCTGAATTTCGGAACGATGTCTCACCATGACTTGGATTCTTCCATGGTTCCACTTTCGCAGAACACGTCTTCAACATCATCAGCTGGCTCTCCATTTGGAGGAGGAGGAGTAGCAGTTATAGGAACAGTGTCAGGAACGGGAACAGGAACGGGAGGTCTACTGGCAACCATAAGATCATCCGGTCACAATGTGAGATCCATTCACACAGTCTAAACAGTCAACGTATTTTATTTTGTAAGCTAATATTATAACTTCCACAAGGCAGTTGTTATGATATCAAAATACCCAGGTCATGAATCGAGAACGAAAGTAGCACCTGATGAAACGATAGGCCTATTGGCGATGAATCCAATATAAATGGGGAGGCCGGAAGTAGGGGCCTATAGGGCCCGATAATTGTAGTGACCTCCTTATAGAATTGCTCTGCAAGTGATTTCCAAAGTGAGGAGGAAATCGCGAGTAAAAAGCTGATTTGCGATTCAATGATATTTTTATTATAACCATAACCATAATCAGAATTTTTTACCTACATTTGTGTAATGATGGTAAAACAATAAAAATTAATAAAAATAAAATAAAGAACAATAAAAATAAAGATTCTCTGTGAACAGTATATGTACATCATTATTCGTTATTCATTTGGTAACTTATAGACTATAACTTCAAAGTGAGAATTAAATGTTTCATAAAAACCATCTGGTAATAAAACAGAGTAACAAATAAAACAATGATGGAAAACCCTTAAGGAACCGAGATCCCGCTAGCAGGGTCATCCAATTACGGAGACGAAATTAATCGTAATCGTAATCTCAACATTTATACAGCGCCCACAAAAGCGAAGTCGCGGGAGCCAGCTTATTCACAGACGCTTAATCAAAACAGAATCGATAGGTAGAGGCAAAATCCAGAGAGTCAGGCAGACAGACAGACAGGTAGACGGCTAAGGTGGATGGTGTTTGGAGTTGAAACGGCGAGGGAGATAAGAGGAAGAGGAGGAATCAGGATAGGATTTGCGAAAGAGCAGTGTTTGAGTTGTGACTGTTCTCCGCTTCTGAACCTTATGAATTCAAGGCTTGCGTGGGACGGTTTCTGCCAAATTACTATTCATGACGTAATGCCGGTAATGGATACAGTTTAACCCCAGGTGTCAGTAACCCCAGTCGATCTTTCATTCATGACGCCAGAGATGGTGCCCCTACATCGACGGAGGAATTACGGAATCTTAACGATCAGGCAGAATTGACGAAGCTTCAATCGTAGCCTGAGTAACCTCTCGGATAGGTAACATGATCAACAGAACAAAAAGCAAGGAGGAACTGCACATGGACCCGCATAGTGGAATATGAATCATAGGCTATATAAAAAGGTTAAAAACTGACGGAGAGAGCACGGCATTCGAGAGTTGTAGCCAATGTCTCTTAAACAAACACTACCCGGTGCGCATCCATCTCAACGGAAAGAGAATACCTGAAACAGGTCACACTGAAACTCAGAGTGGATGGCAGCGCCACTCCTTTCTCTCAAATGAACGCTCTATTCTCCCTTAAACGATTACATCACACGACAGAAAAGGGATGAACGGCATGCCCGTCTCACTATAATTCGTCCATTTTATGAGATTGAGACATATATCTCTTTAACCTATATTGGCGATGTCAGAGGAGTCTCCAGATAAGGGATCCGGAGGCAAATGCCTCTAATTTCAGGTAGGAAGGATATTTTTTGTGTCTTAGGTGGGGAAATATCTTGCCTTCTTGACACTTAATTGGGAGCGGGGGTTTGCCTCCATCAATCAGGCGGGATTGACGCCCCTGCGCGATGTCATAATTATAGGCATATATACGACGTTCCAGCACAGAGGAAATCGACAAATTAGGCCTAATACAATTCCTAAAGTATACGCTCATACTTCTGCTGCTCCATCAGACTTCAGACCATTGAGACCAATATCTGCACTCCCAATCGCGTCAAGGTTGGTGGAGAATCTCATTGTCCGTTTAAAATAAATACATGTACACAACCATCGCTTTATGGATGAATAGGCCTAAGTAGGCCTTTCGGTCGACGGGATCCACGACCTCGGCCTTTAGTTAATTAAAACTGAAGATACTGTTATAATTGTCGTCTTTAAATCTGTTATGAGTAGGCCCTAATAATGTGACCTTATTATCAAGAGCTTGTTGTCCCATTTGGACGCGTCTATAAGAGTTAGATGCTTTTAATATATTGCTTCGAATAATATATCACGAATGATCTCCAGTTGTTAATGGTGTTTAGTAAAAGTCATAAATACAGCTCAATTAAATTAATTGAGTCCAATAAAATTTAATTCCGTTCTGCATTTTTGCAATGTAGTTTTTTATGCTCGCCTTTGTGCGTATTGTTGGATTTTCTAACTGAAGCGTCCAATTTAGGGTTTTTATAGTCTTTAAAGCTGTTCCCTGGTTGTTGTAAGTGCTGCAAAGAACTGAAGGTCTCTTAGTTTCATGTGACATTTGCTTTGTTTAGGTTCGCGTGGAAGAACTAGAAGAAGAACTAAGAACGGAAAGAACTGCTCGGATGAAGGTAACCCAAAAAGTATACCCGTATACATTAATCTGTGCAAACTTAAACGCAGATTGAAAAACACACCTCTTTCGCACATTTAGTAAAATTCACGCAAGAAAACGCATACTTAGGCCTACTTACGATTAGGCCTATTTATATAAATTATGTGCTGCCATTGAAGGAGGAGATTAACGCGGCATCGTAAGATAAAATTATATTCTCAAGATTAAACAATAGTAACATATGTATAGGCTAATATGTAGGACCAGATTAAAAGTAAGGCGCTATATATAGTTTCTTCAGAAGAGTCCAGTTTTACGTAGAAACGATCATGTCTAACAACAGCTTCTAAGGAGCCACTTGGGTGATTAAGACTTAACATGAAAACCGAAAGCATCGCGCATTTGCAAGATATTTCTTAGAAACCATCTCCTAACTAAACACCTGGTGGATCCCGTCGACCGAAAGGCCTACTTAGGCCTATTGATCCATAAAACGATGGTTGTGTAAATGTATTTATTTTAAACGGACAATGAGTTGCTCCATCAGTAGCGCGGCTACTGAACTCAGCGCAAGCGGCCACAGGCCTCGACTACTATTTGCCAAACTCAGAGACCGGTGAGACCGTCAAACCGCGCCTTCTTTAGAGATGGAAGGCAGAACTTTCTACGTGTATAGGCCT
The DNA here is from genome assembly GCA_959347315.1 of Bimastos eiseni. Taxonomy (NCBI): domain Eukaryota; kingdom Metazoa; phylum Annelida; class Clitellata; order Crassiclitellata; family Lumbricidae; genus Bimastos; species Bimastos eiseni. The sequence continues at coordinate 15,426,172 of OY365811.1, read as the reverse complement.
ATAAATGTAAAGTACATGTTTTAGAAATGATGTAATCTTTCGTTCCGATGGCGATATGACGATGCTGAGAGTGACGATAGTCAGTGGCGGCTCAGGGCATTAACAGCAGGATGGGCTGTGGGCCAAGTGGATAATAATTATTGATATCGTCAAAACTGAATTAAACAACATTTTTGAGAGGTACACGGAGGTTTCAAACTTAGTTGATGGGGCACTGGTCCCTCCTGCCCCTCCTGTAGAGTCGCCACTGACAATGGTACGTAACGTCACGTAACGGTGATAATAATGTTGGTTCGTTCTTGTGTTGATAAACTCTGTGTGATATTACTGCAGGCAGATAAGCAACGTACTGATATGCAACGAGAATTGGATGAACTCGCTGAAGCTCTCGAAGAAGCCAAATATGCTACGCAGATTCAGGTGAACAGCTACACGCAGATGTTACAGTATATATATATCAGTATATTATATTTCAGTATATATATCAGTATATATTTCAGTATATATATATATCAGTATATATTTCAGTATATATATATATCAGTATATATTTCAGTATATATATATATATATCAGTATATATTTCAGTATATATATATATATCAGTATATATTTCAGTATATATATATATATCAGTATATATTTCAGTATATATGTATATCAGTATATATTTCAGTATATATATATATCAGTATATATTTCAGTATATATATATATATATCAGTATATATTTCAGTATATATATATATCAGTATATATTTCAGTATATATATATATCAGTATATATTTCAGTATATATGTATATCAGTATATATTTCAGTATATATATATATCAGTATATATTTCAGTATATTTATATATATCAGTATATATGTATATCAGTATATATTTCAGTATATATATATATATCAGTATATATTTCAGTATATATATATATATATCAGTATATATTTCAGTGTATATATATATCAGTATATATTTCAGTATATATATATATATCAGTATATATTTCAGTATATATGTATATCAGTATATATTTCAGTATATATATATCAGTATATATTTCAGTATATATATATATATATCAGTATATATTTCAGTATATATATATATCAGTATATATTTCAGTATATATATATATCAGTATATATTTCAGTATATATGTATATCAGTATATATTTCAGTATATATATATCAGTATATATTTCAGTATATTTATATATATCAGTATATATTTCAGTATATATATATATATATAGCTACATGTAGGCTAGCCTATGTATCTCATTATTAGTGTCATTATTAGCTGCTATTACGCCGGAATCTAATGCACAAGGCCTCAGTCATGCATAAGCAAAGTAAACAGGCAAATATCTATCAAACAAATTCGCTAAGATAGTGATGCAGTCAATGGTGGATTAGCAATCTGAAAAAGGTAGGTTGTGAAGAAGTAACTGAACAGATTGGATAGAAAGATCGATAGATACACAATATAACCCAATGCAGCGATGTATGAGCTTCCGTCGCCTTATCTATAGATCTGCGCCTGTGGGAGGCTGCGGAGTTTGAATCATCGCCCTTATCGTCATCTTCGTCATCATCATAACCGTCTCGGTCTTCGTAATCATCAGTATCACCATCTGCATCGTCACTAGATCACGCTTGAAGCCTAATGATCTCTTCCTGAACGCACTTCCCTTCTGGCTGTTAAATTCTGCCTTTTACCCGAATTCCATGTCTGGTCTTCGAACAGACTTTTCTTTTTCCTTGGTTTAGACAATTAAATCGATCATCTTACTAATCGTTTAAGCTTTTCAACAGTGGCGGTATTTAACTTAAGTTCACCGTCAGTTTACAATTACTTGGACAGAAATAAATTGGATTGGAATGGAATATATAGAACCTTGAGTAGAGTAGGGCAGATCATCTGTCGCTCGTGAATTAGCTGGTACCCTGCGCTTGGCCTCCATAACCATATATAACCATAACCAATAATTTTATTGGCTACTGAACAATCAGTTAACAAACAGAACAATTAAATAAGCAAACATAGGATAGTTTATAGCGAACAAAGGAAGGAACCATAAAGGGACCGAGGTCCCGCTAACAGGGACACCCATTACACAAATATAGTAGGAGCACGGTTACGCAAGTGAGTTCAAGACAATGAAAAAGAAACTTAATTAGTTAACTAACAGGTACATAATAAAGCAAGGGTATTAAGACTGTACTAAGAGAAAGCAAAAACTACATGCATGAAGCATAACTTTATGCTAGACAAGTAACTTAAGAAATAATTTAAGAAAATTATAATTTCAACAAATATTTTTCAAGTTTATTTTAAATTCGGGAATTACATGTAACTGATGCCCTGCATTTGGCTGTCGAGTGGCGCTTTAGAAGTTTGGAGATTACGAAGTCATTTTGCGTGCTGTGGATAGGTCGATCTGAATCGAAAGAAAGACGTTGAAGCTCAGAAGTTGCAGAGAGATATCGAGGAACTGCAGTCATACAACGAATCTCAGCTGATCGCCTGTCGCAAGAAATACCAGGACGCACAGAACGACCTGTGTGAACAGATCGACCAACTACACAAAACCAAACAACGGTATAAGGCAACTAACAGCTCATCACTATCAGCTGTCGATGTTTATCAAACTAAGGTATAATTAGTCAACAGTAACTGCAGAACAACAGACAACCATTTAAAATAACCGAAAGCAACCAAAAGACATAGGATAGGCTATCCTATGCTTGAGCAGTAGGTTACTGTAGCGTCTAAGGCATGAGCAATGAGCATGACAGCAACGCTGAGCAATTGCGCTGCACTGACAATGGGGGGTTGGGGGGCCATGCAAAAGTCACTAGGACGGTGCAATGTCTATGTTTTAAATGCTGGTTATTGTCGGCTCTTGCAGCAGGTAAAAAAATAACCATTATCAGAACAGAGCAGATGTTTATGCCTGTCGTCATCGTCAAGTACGATAGAGCTATTTCAGGAGGTGCACATGGCTGACTGGCAAGTCATCGACTGCTGGCCTTCCTCTGCGTGAGCTGCAAATACTTATATGTATATATATATATAAATATATGTTATATATATATATTAAATGTCGCCAGTATCTAAAGGCATTCACACCGTAGAGGTCAAACTAGGAAGAATTGGCATACACAGGCATCAACTTATGAAAAATTTAATAGGAAAGGTCAGCAAGGAAATGATGGAATGCGTAATCGACGGATTATCGACCAGATTTTCCATTTACCGACCACGAAGTAAACTGGAAAAATAAAATGATCTACATTGTAATACGATGCATTAATTATCCTACTGATCGTTGTGCAGGCTTGAGAAGGAGAAACAGAGTCTGCAGATCGAGTCGGAGGATCTCCAACTACAGCTTGAAAACAACGCCAAAGGCAGAGTAAGTGAATGACGATGCTCTTTACGGTTTTTTAGACTATAGAGATGCACGACTGAAATGTTTTGTCGATTGTATTATGCAATCGACCTAATAAATCTTCGAGGTGTCCGCTGCTAACCTTATGGGCTATGTAATAGGCATTCCTAAGTATAACATATTTAGGAATGCATATTAGATGTTACATATTTGCTTGCGATGCATTTCTTAGACTTACGTGTACGTCACCGCAGAAGAGTATGAAGAGCATTAAGTTATTCACATTGACTGCAATGATGAAGGTGATTATAAGGTAACGCAGTCTGGAAAGACTATGTTGTAATTGTAATGTAGCCTATAAGAATTAACCATAGCAATAATTAGTACGATTATGATGATGATGATGATGATGATGATGACGATGATGATGATGATGATGATGATGATGATGATGATGATGATGATGATGATGATGATGATGCTGATGCTGATGCTGACGACGATGGCGATGGCGATGACGATGATGACGTTGACGATGATGATGCCGATGACGATGCCGATGACGATGCCGATGACGATGACGATGCCGACGATGACGATGCCGACGATGACGATGATGATGATGACAATAAAGGGAACGTTTGAATATCTATAGTCTTCGCAGATGGTTTGAGAGAATATTGTGTCAAAGCACATTTCCTCTGTGGAAAATGCTTATAATGACCAATGCATTGAATTAAGACTAGTTTCCAGTGTCTCTATTTTGGAAAGGTGTCAGTGGAGAAGGCGACGAAGCAGCTGGAAGGATTCCTCCTTGAGGCGAATACGAAGCTATCGCAATCGCAGAAGGACCTGAACGAAATCGTCAACCAGAAGAACCGAATTGCGACCGAGAACACGGAACTGAACCGCAAACTTCAGGACCAGGACTCGCAGCTGACGCAGCTGAACCGTGTCCGTCAGCTGCTAGCTAAGCAACTGGAGGAGATGAAGGCAGCGATGGAGGACGACAGTAAACTCTACGGAAAGATTGCCACCGAGAACAAGAACCTCCAATCAGCCATTCAGAAGCTAGAGGAACAGCTGGACGACGAACAGGAGGTTAGGACAGAGCTCCAGAAACAATTGTCCAAGTCGGTCAACGAGTGCGGAGTGTTACGTCAGAAGGCGGATGCCCTGGAGGCTGCAATCAACCCAGAGGAGATGGAAGAACTGAAAAGGAAGATGGTGACCAAGATCCAGGAGAGCGAGTCACAGCTCGAGACAGCCCTCGCAAAAGCACTCAGTCTCGACAAGGCAAAGGTCAAGCTTCAGGCCGAGGTCGAAGGTCTAAACTCAGAACTTGACAAGGTAAGATCAATATATAGTGATTCTAACCATAGGCCACGATGCAATACACATCAATTGTGCATGCCAGTGGACCATTCTCGCTGAGTGTTATGTGGCAAATATAATATAACATAATTATTAAAACGGATCGAATTCCTTTCATCCAATTCGATCGTTTTATGCCGATCAATTGTCCATTGACGAATTGATCGACGAAGCCAAAGATCGATGAATCATCGATGGATAGATTGATCTATTGATCACTCGATTGATGGACTGGTTGATCGATTGAATCATCGATGGATAGATTGATCTATTGATCACTCGATTGATGGACTGGTTGATCGATTGAATCATCGATGGATAGATTGATCTATTGATCACTCAATTGATGGACTGGTTGATCGATTGAATCATTCCGTGTATGGTGTAACCCGAGTTTTACGTCGATCGTATCGTAGCTTTCAATAATTACTATCATCGTCTTCTCAACAGTGCAAAGCAACAGTCGTCCAGACGGAAAAGCGACAGAGGCAGATGGAGAAGGTCATCGAGGACTGGAGAAGACGCAACATGGAGACGGAACTGGAGTTGGAAAACTCGCAGAAGGAGTGTCGTCTGCAGGCCACAGAGGCCTTCAGACTCAAAGGCCAATACGACGAAGCACACGACACCATCGAAGCACTCAAGAAGGACAACAAGAATCTGCTCGGTATTAAGTAGATCGATAAGTATATATATAGTCGTAGGAAGTTGGAAGGAAGAGAGGTAAGGGGCCGTTCACATATTATATAACGCATAAAATCCCAATTTTTGACCCACCCCTACCCCTAATAACGTTATATAACAGCAGCCGTGACCCCCCCCCCACCCCTATATTATATAACAGATATGCTACCTACCCCCCTACCCCACCCTAGTCTAAAAGCACATTAAAAGACATACAATCGACATAATTGTATTGCACAATTTGAAACTTTTATAACAATACAAAGTTAGTTAGCACTTTAATAGTAGTGATAATTGCCTTCATCCATTTCAAGAGCTGCAGTAAAAAAATCATTATACCCCCAATTAGCTATGTCACAAAAGCTATCTTAAAATTGCGTACTCTCTCGTGTCAATGATGATTAGACCGGATATATGGATCCATGCTCCTCTGCATCTTAATAATCGGACTTTTAATGGCGCTAAATTCACTTGTATTAATTACGGTAACTAATTGGGTAGTCGACGATTGTCACCATTTATCTACACGTAGGCCTACTAAAACAGCATGATAATGCATGGTAGTAACCTACATCCTATTTAAAAGCACTATTTTAGTTTCCCTCCTTTTTTGCACTAGAAATGAGCATTACAATATCACACAGAATGGATTGGTTTAATATTGAACTATCAGGTATTTATCGATAGATTTGCGGTACAACATTACTCTACCTACTTAATAGCGTATGACGTATACAAAGTGTATACTACAACTACAATTGGGTATTTACGCAAACACAAACTATTTACACATTATAGACAACGAAATCAAACATTATGATATTATGATAATACCTACCAAAATAATTGTTTCAAGTGAATTAATTTTAATTTAAGCCAAAATCAAAACAGAGCACACAGAATTGAATTTTAGAGCGTTTAAAGCTATGCACAGGAAATTGTTAAAATTGTAAATAGGAAATTGTTAAAAGTTTATTTATAAATAATAATTAAGAATGCCAGGTGGCAGCTAATGGTGCTAGGTTTGGTTCACGGCGTATAGTGAACTTCGATTAAACAATAAAGGTTCGTGGTGGTACATGGAATTTCCAATTGACAGGCAAACAGGCAAAATAGCATAAGCTGAAAAAAGTTTGTTATATAACAAAACCTTCAACCTACCCCCACCCTACACAATATAACTCTAACAAAACCGGAACCCACCCACCTACCCCTTGAGCGTTATATAATAAGTGAACGGCCCCTAAGTGCCCCTTTCCCATTTTGAGGCATCCTTGTATTTCGGGCAAGTAGGCCTAGGCACTTGGGGAAATGCTGGACCATCAAATTTTATTAGCACAACACTCAGTAGCGTATCGCGCGATCTCTCAACTGTAATGCGTAGCCTACAACTTGCCCGAATAAAATCTGGCTCCACTGCCAGCATTTATCTTACGCCTATGGATGAGTGAATTGAGATGGCTGAATCAATGGATGAATGGCTGGCTGCTATTGATATAATAGTTGAATGAATGGATGAATAGGTCGAGAGATGGGTGGACGCATGCGTAGAATCATGGATGCATCTATTCGTGAAGCTAGGGTTGAGTTAATGAATCGACCAATTGGTGGATTTGATTAATGGGCAGATTATTTAGTGCCTGACGGAAAACTGAACGTTTTGATACATAACTTAATAATAAAAGCAAATCCGATTAAATCGGTTCGATGAAATGCATTTTCATATTTTTTAGAGATCAGACTTGCCCAGAGGCGGCGATCTCGTTTGAGAGGTGGGGGGGGGACATCCAATGAGAGGGGTAAGAAATGTCGGGGGGAAACAAACGTATAACGTGTCCCCTCTCTGTAAAAGGGGGAGGACCTGTCTGGGGGACCCCCGTGATCGTCGACCCTGCACTTGCCTGTCTGTCTCTAACAAAATTGGACAATTCTCTTCTTAACCTATCTGCCGGCAAAAAAGTTGAACTAATTTTTAAACAATTAATTTGTTGTCATTGATGTTGTTTGATGCAGACGAAGTGCAGCAGTTAATCGATCAGGTGGGAGAGAGCAACCGCAAAATCATGGACATGGAGAAGGCGCTGAAACGGATGGAGATGGAGAAGGAAGAGATTCAGGGATCTCTCGAGGAAGCAGAAGCTGCCCTTACACAAGAGTCTGGTAAGGTGGCTCGGTCGCAGACAGAAATATTCAACGCTAAGACTGAGGTTGAGAAAAGACTCCAGGAGAAGGATGAAGAAATCGAAATGATACGGTAACCAATAACACTCAGGAACTTCGCTCAATTGAATTCTAATTCATTAAAATGAATTTAGTAAAAACCTGTCTTCCTTTCTCTTTGTGTTTCGCATTGATTGCCAGTGTTTCTCTGTTAATGGCTGTCACAGGCTCTCTCTGTCTCTCTCTCTGTCTCTCTCTGTCTCTCTGTCTGTCTCTCTGTCTGTCTCTCTGTCTGTCTGTCTCTCTCTATCTGTCTGCGTCCGTTTTATTTTCTGACTATTTGTCGATTGCTCATTGTGTTTGCGTGCGCCGCGCGTGTGTTTTAGTAGTATCCAAATACACTGGCGCCTGTGAGTATACTCCGAGTAGGCCTACTCATCCACATCGGTGTTCCATGGGGTATTCACAGGGAACATCTACATCATGTATCTGGATACTTGTGTATTAACACGTTTCCATGCTCGACTTCAACGGAGCCTGCACTGAAAGTCGGGGACGAGATGACAAAAACAGGAGTTTTGGGGAAACTGAAGTAATTAGGTACACGACAATCGGAAAGCGGAATTTATGCATTCACACGACGTCGGGAACAATGTTTTTTTTTTAATTATTATAATTATAATAGCAATTAGTCGGTCTATCGATCGGCTTATTTCAATTATCTATTAGTACTGTATTTGCCAAGTCTGCTGAGTTTGGTATCTTCGGGTCCTATAGAATCTGCCGCTGATGACAACGAGAAAGACTCAGAGGCAAATTAATCCAAGCCATAAACAGCAAATCATTTTATGATGCAGTCTTGTTTTGTCATTAATTCAGTTTACACCAGTAACGCAGATGCACACTAAGCAATGCAGATGGCACAGCAGTAAGTCTACAAACTTAAAGTTCACAAACTTAGGGCCTATAGCAAATGATTCAAACAACCTGACACCAATTCGTGCTTGGCATCGTAGGAAGAACCACCAGCGTGCCCTGGAGGGCGTCCAGATGAGCCTGGAGGCTGAGACCCGGAGCAAAATGGAGGCGATCAGACAGCGCAAGAAACTGGAACAGGACATCATGGAGCTGGAAGCGGCCCTCGAGATGACGACCCGCGCAAGGACCGAGGCCGAGAAGAGCTTCAAAAAGTTCCAGCAGCAGATTCGCGATCTCGAAATATTGGTGGACGAGGAACGACAGGCGACGCAGGAATCACAGGACGACCACGCGGTCTCTGACCAGAAGGCGTCCGCTCTTTCGGCCGAGGTCCATTCCCTCAGGTCCCAGCTGGAGACCTCCGAAAGGGCAAACCGTAACTTGGAGGCGGAGTTGCAAGAAGCAGCCGAGAGGATCGTCGAAGTGAACAGGACGAATGCAGAATTAGTGGCCGACAAGAAACGAATCGAGACAGACGCAAATTCCAATCAGGTTCAATCACATTCGCTTCCACTCGACAGCCATATTTATGGATATACAATAATTATAATAGGCTCTGTGCTTACAAGGCTAAACAAATCCTGTTTGTCAGTACGTCCATTCATCTCCGTTTTCGACACCATCTTCCATCTTCGTTATTTTATCCGAGTTAGAAATCATTCCTCTGGATTTAAAAATTGCCTAAAGCAAAATATTCGTGTTATAAGAGAACTGTGTTTTCTGTGTTCGTCGTAGGCTGAATTGGAAGATCAGTTGACTGAGCTGAAGATGGCTGAAGAGCATGCGAGGAAGGCAATGGACGACGCGTCACGGTTGGCTGAGGAGCTTCGGCAGGAACAGGACCATGCAGGACAGATCGAAAGGGCACGCAGGTCACTTGAAACGACCGTCAAAGAACTACAGGTACACCGAGCTAGAAAGAAAGACAGGCAGACATATATATATATATATATATATATATATATATATATATAGAGAGAGAGAGAGAGAGAGAGAAAGAGAGAAAGAGAGAGAGAGATAGACTTATGGGTCGACAAAGAAGAAGAACACGGACAAAAACCTTAGACCTAGACTGAATAATGACAGATCGGCGCAATGGGCTATTTCATAGGCCCTACTATTGAACGCCTAAAGGGGGAAGAGAGTTCGACATGTTTTGGATCCTCTTTGATGAACCAGAAAGATCGTCGAACTCTGTCACATAATTTTGTATAGTGTAGACTATCTTCAAGACGCCTGTGTCGAAGTTCCTCCATGGAAGAATGAACTAATCAAGATAATTGTTACACTGACTTCGTCGGGGAGAGATCGAAAGACATGCATGAACGAATGTCTGTCTGTCTGTCTGTCTGTCTGTCTATAGCGGCAGAGATCAAATGAGTTTTGTAAAAGGAGACATGGGAATACATCACGACAGTGCAGAAATCGTGACAGCAGAGTGGACTATGTATGTACATTTTAGGAGATAGACTCGAATGCCACTCATTAACATCAGATCTTAAGTGTGAATGCTTTCTGCAGGTTCGGTTGGACGAGGCCGAGGCAGCAGCGATGCAAGGAGGCAAGAAGGTCATCCAGAAAATGGAACAGAGGATACACGAACTGGAGATGGAACTGGAGGACGAACAGCACAGACACAGCGAAACGGTCAAGTCTATCCGGAAGCAGGAGAGACGTCTCAAGGAACTGATGGTTCAGGTGGACGACGACAGGTCGACCCACGAAAAGATGCAGCAGGTCATGGAGAAACTGCACCAGAAGCTCAAAGCCTACAAGAGACAAGTGGACGAGACAGTAGGCTATCGATTCTTACAACTGTTTCACCTATTAAAGCTTATTTCTTGATTTATCACACAGACTCCTTCGTTCGTTCATTCGTTCGTTGTTACTGCCTTCCTATCTTGGTTATTCGGAGTCTCCCACTGTGTGTAGCACAGGAGACATTTTCTGAACTATTGTCGAAGACGCATTTATTTCAGAACTGTTCGGTTTACAAGCGCCCTCGTGAGGTTCTTATAGGGGCTATATAAATGTTCATATAATATATACATACATATTTGTTCTACATTGAAAGAATGTGTCTGTCTGTGTATTATATATATATATAGCAGCATGCTTTCATTTTTAGGTTCGTTCGTTTATTCAATCTCTGTGGATTTGCTACTTAATTGAAGGATTGATCATTTAATGTATTAATTTATAATAAACAATTTGTTAATGGGAGAATTAATGAATTATCGAATTAATTAAACCTGTCGTTAATGGAAGGATTAGTGAATGAATTAATGAATGGATTAGTGAATGAATGAATTAATTAATTAATCTATTCATCATTCTATTCATCATTCAATCACTCATTCATCGATTTACCAAATAATTTAAGGTGTGATTAAATTGTGTTAATTTGTTTAACCAAATGACTGTAATTCTGTCGAATTTGTAATCTATGTCCGATTTATTAAGAAACGCTCATATTAGTGCATCGTTGTGTTGCTTGCCGTTCATTTTCCAGTTGTTTTCGTTTTTCCTTAAAGGAAGAGGCGGCTAACATCAACTTAGGAAAATTCCGGAAGATCCAGCAGGAGCTGGAGGAGGCGGTCGAGAGAGCGGACATGGCTGAGAATACCCTTGGACAAATCAGAGCCAAGACACGCGCCTCCTCAGTGGCACCATCCGAATCATTCTCAGTCAGTCAAATTATTTTACTGCAAAACTCTCTAGGCCTAGTTTTCAATGAATATAAAAGTTCAGGTGTCTCCTAAGTTCTCCTAAGTATCATTGTGTCTCTGGGTCTTGCTGCGCGTCTTGTCGGGTACATTCCAAAAATGGTGTGTGTGTGTGTAATAAGTTTATTTAACGACGTATCCATGACAAGGATGATATCCGAAAAATGGCCATGTCTCCAGCTATATATATATATATATATATATATATATGCCGAATGTGCCCTGCAACAGCGAATCTCGTACCGTATACATCATCGTTTTGGTCTAGCGGTCTTTGCTGGGTCTAGCCAGTGCCTATATTCGTGATCTCTAGGTCTACTTATGAGTGCACCGGATGGCCGCTCTCTCCACTCTACTGAGCGATGCCTACTCATTGTCCTATTTGTCCGAACAACCACTAAACAAAATCGTGCCTTATCAGTGGTTGGCCTCTCGCTCTGGAACACGATCCCGTTGGCGTTGCGGTGCCCCAGGGTCCACTCAGACTCCTTTTACCCTTTTTTCTTTAACTTGGCTTGCGTAAAGTTATCCACGGTTTGTGATCTTTCAACTCAGTTTCAGGTAGGCCAATGTTCCCGTCGACCTATATATAGAACTGAAATTTTGCACACATTTCAGGTCTGCTTGACAAGGCCTACCACATTTTTACGGACTTAACTCAAAAATTGATAACTGAAAAATTTAGAAAAAACTAATAAAAAATTTAAAAAAATAAATATCGTTTAACCATTCCATCGAGTCCTCTTTGACGAGCTCCACTCCGGCAAGTTTAGGCCTACATCATATCATCATCAGCAATGATATGTAATCAAAAATCTCTAAAGGAAATGGAACGATTGCGCCATCTACCAGATAAAAGAGGGTCCCGAAAACCCCGTTTTTAATGTAACTTGTTATTGGCCTAGGCCTACTCGCTTTAAAACTGTTTTTAGCTGTGCGCGGATCGGAAGCGCTCCGAGTAGTAGCCTTGGAGGGACGCTATATATATATAGGGCCTATAAATTTTCGTAATGGATGAATGAATGAGTGAATGAATGAATGAATGAATGAATGAACGCTGCTATTCGTTTAATGATGTTCAAGTAAACTTTACATTGTTTTTATTGTTTTTGCTTTGGTAGGAAATACAGATAACTCCCGTGGAACGATTGCCAATGAGACGCCTCGGCCGAGCATGTTCCGAAGTTAAAACGACAAGCAACACTAACTTCTAACTGATCAAAGATTAACCATTATTATTATTAGTAATAATAATAATAATACTATTGTTATTATTATTATTCGGCCTATTATTATTATTTACTAGAGGTAAAATAAAATAATAAAACAATGCGGATTAAAAAAATTTGCGGAGCGTTATTCTGGAATGGCTAGTAGCCTTCGCTGATTGTTCTATCGGCGAAAAATTGCAAAGGCGATTTAATTGAAACGCTGGATAGGTTTACTCTTGTAGGCGCTGATAATCTCCCGATAGGCCTATTTGAAGAGATTGGTAACTGCGAGTTTCAAAGGTCAAACGCACAAATCAGTAGGATATAGGCTACGACAGAATACAGTATATCTTAATGTGTTTTCTATCATTTGCTAAAAAATTGCTATCTCGGCAGCTGAACCAAGGCCCTCGATCGGCTGAACTTGCGCGGTTTATTAAGCCGATTATTTTTATTAACATATTATGTTATCAACAACATTTTCCAAAGATATCTACTAATTGGACCTACCTGATTAGCGATGGTCGTACGCTACTAGTTTGCCAGTTGGTCGGAAGTCTCATTCCTCGAAATGTACGAGATGTTTGTGACGTACGTAATTATCATGCTTTTATGATATACATGTAACATTACAATGACGTCATGTGCCTAATTATGTCTGGAATAGTCATTGTCACGGACTCATTGAAGTGCCACAACTGATGTCGATTTTAATATGCAGCTTACAACCGCGCCAGTTTGCTTATGATTCGACGCATTTCGTGCCTAAAGTCATGATGTATTATGATGTACCGCTGAAATTAACGCTGCATACAATTACTATGCTTGTAAAGTTCTTAATGTATCGCTGACGCAACTTTCACTGTCGTTTTCTTCGCGTCGACGTGACTCAGCGTTTTTATCGTTCGTTTGCCAGTCTTGTCTTTGCGTGTTTACTGTCGGCATGATTTAAATAACATGCAGTTAAGTCTCTTCCTTTCTAAACAAATAAATTGTTCCAACTATTTGCTTTGTAGACAATGATTGAACGAACATAACCTACAGTATATTTCCATGCATTTACTATAAAACCGACCTGTGCAGAAACAGGCTGTTTTCAATTTAGGTCTCACTAGTGGGGACCTATAAAGCCGACCTGTGCAGAAACAAGCTTTTTTCAATTTAAGCCCCAATAGTGGAGTACCTAAAGGCCTAAGACCAACCTGTACAGAAGCAGGCTTTTCAATTTACGGAATTTTAGGCCCCAATAGTGGGGACCTATGAAACCGACCTATGCAGAAACAGGCTTTTCTCAATTTAGGCTCCAGTAATGAGGACCCAGACCCTAGGCCCTACAGATAATTCAGTCATTTTAAGTTCAAGATGTAAATGATTGTTTTTTGGTACCAGTTTGAAGGTGAGGTATACGGAGATTAGCACTCACAAAATAAATGAAGGGTGGTGGCTCGAACCCTCGTTCGGCCTTTGCGAAATATGTAAACTGTTATAGGCCTAACTTCTGATCGGTTGATCCGATTTGAACATCGGCCCATTATTAAAGCTCCGATTCAATCAATAAATTCGAAAGCAGATTCAGAGATGCAACATAATTACTAACTAACTAATATAACATAACACGACTAGCAGACATAAAAAATAAAGAATCATGCATATCGCAACCTTTTGCCATGACTTACTAACTTACTAAGCTATCATTAAAACTGACAAACAACTATGAACGGCTTCTTAAAATAATTTTTTTTTCAAGTAAAAAAATAAGAAACAAACTTATAAATATGAACTTAAGTAACCATTATCAAGACTGACCATCCATCATATTCTGTACACAGACAAACATATACATAAAAATATATCATAAGGTCTAGAAAAATGTACACCACTGGTCACCTATAAAAAAAAATCATCTAACTGGAGCATGAACTTAACAACACTTCCTTCACAATACTGTTTTCAAAATACTTATTCTACAATAGTGTGTTTGCAATACTTGATTCATAATACTTGCTTCATGATAACTGTTAAACAGTATTAGACTTTGAATACATCTTTAACACTTCAATGTCGAAATGACGAAACTCTACAACATGCGACTGGAAACCAATGCAGCTGGTCATTAAAGTGTTAATAGCTTATTTCAAAGTACTTCACTCACAATACTTATATCAAATCACTGAATTCATTAAAGTCTTTAGGTTCCTTCTTCAGATAGCCTAGTTTATAATTCTGATATTCTGATATCACAATACACATTTGAGAATACTTACTAAAAATATTTAACAAATAACTAAACATTTGTAGGGCAACACGACTTTCTGTTTCTCAAAGGCATCTGTGACTTATTCGCTATTCCATTTTGTATTGGCCCTACATAAAGAGTTGAGAGCTTAAACACCGGAAATTCTTCAAACAGAAATTAGTAGTAACGACCCAGCAACAAAATCAAGTAAATATCAAATACGAGAATTTCCATCACGGACGTTTTCTGCTGCACAGATTTACTACAAGTGCTTGAATGAGGCAAATTTGTTAACCGGGGCATCTTGACTATTCATACCGTCACACAGTCTGGCCAGGCAAATGTGGCATATCAGGTTACCTCAGGAAGGATGCTACATAAGAGCGTATTTATCTAGCACCATCCGCAGGATTAACGTTACAGTGGTATACTAGTTACCAGGCTAGTAGAAAGAACTACAATTTAGGCAAACAGGAGAAATGGAGGGGAAAATACAAGAGGAAGACCAAGAATGATGTTATTGGACTGGATGATGCTGGAGGGTTACAGCAAGTTGAAAGCGTATGCAACATTGGACGTACGAACCTGCCTAGGATGGCAGCGATCTTGTTTGACAGGTGGGGAACACCCAATGAGTGGGGTAGAAAATGTGGGTGGACAAACGTATAACGTGTCTCTCTTTGTAAAAGGTGGGGGGACTTGTCCCCCTTCCCCCTTCCCCCCCCCGAGACCGAGATCGCCGATCTCTGACGGCAGATAACTAAAAGAAGAAGAGAAAAGGTAAAGACGCTCATCACACGCAACATACAAAATGACCACAAAATTAAGATGTCATGAGTTGTCCTAGTGGATACCCTGTAGCGTAATCAGCGGATAGATAAGATTTCTAAGTGTCTACAGCAATCAGTTTAAAATCACTGTTTGCCTGCAATGAATTGAACTTTGAACCTTCAACCTTCAAAGACTTTGTGTCTTGTTTCTTAGGACTGTCTGCACGAAACAATTTCTTCTTTGACTGAAACAAAAAATAATTAAATCATTTTAATTCATATTATATGAGAATTCAACTGGTTGAGATTCAACCCTACGATTTATGTTTATTTATTTAGTACTATTTTATTCATTTCTTTATCGTTATGGTTTGATGCTAGGAAACCATGAACTGTTATATAATTGCCAATGTAATGTATCACACAGCCATTCCAGTCTCATTGACACACCCTGCAGTGTGTGGATTACCGTCATCTACCAAAACTTCAGCAGCATAGATTTCATATCTTAATTTTATCCTTCACAAATATGACTTTTCTGAATTTCTGCTTACACCTTTGATTGATGGTTGCATGTAATGTAATCTAGCATTTATTTAGCACCGCTCAATTCAGCAGCGCTCATAACGGGCATCTGTGTGTGGGTCGCGCGTTGCAATGTTGTTCACTCTGTTTATTCGAACATGTTAATTGGATTACTCTTATGTCCTGTCTCTTTATTACTCTGCTGCTGAGATTGTTCCAAGTTAGTATTTAACAGAATATTAATGTGTGATTGTACATTTGTGTCAGCATATCTCTTTGTCTGAATGTTTGTGCAACATCGTCTGAGAACATCCGTATCATATCTAACTATTTATATAGCGCCTCGTGCAGAATAACTATTCAGAGGCACTCTCAACATGGTGCTATACAGTGACACATCTGGGATGAGACTAATCATGTTTATTTAGAGGCATCGGGCAAAGATTTTGAATTTTCAGAGAAGATTTTTCCAGACAGGTGGCTCTGAAATAAATAAAATAAAATTAGTAGAAATTGTGTTTATGAAAGGTGCAAACCAGAAATGTTTGATTAAGTTGATTGATTTACCTCAGAATTAGTTTTCTAAATCAAGTAAAAGGGCACTAATTAGTAATTATCAACGCATAAACCTTTGTCGTCGTGTTTTCATGTAGACAGTAGTGACGAGGCCAGCCATTCTTAAGAGAAAATTCTTTTTCCAAATGAAAAGTCTGGAAAAAATTACCAGATTCTGAATAATTCAATGGCAACAACAATGCAACTAAACAGCAATTAAAATAGCAAATACAACAACAAATGCTAATCTAATCGTTAAATCTTTGATTAAAACTGTTTTGCCTGATGCCCCTAAAACGAAAGCAAATGCCCTATGACTCTCGACCAGAAACTTCATCTCTGCATAATAAGTATATCATCGACTGCCTGATGATGCTGTTTTGTATCCAATTTAATCAAATAACTCCTATAGTCATTAGCTCGAATTAGATAAAATGCTGTTTGTTCATGCCATGCGATTGTAAGCGCTTCTAATAAAGAAAATACTAACTTACTTACCATAGTACATAACGACCAAGACATCAGTCGGCGATAACTTTGAGTGATATTGAAATCAAAACATAGCAAACTCCTTGACTCATGTCAAAACCCAACAGCTCGGAGAAACCAGAAGCCAGCCAGGCTACGGTTGGTTGGCAAGTTAAAAGCTTCTCCACAGCCTAGTTTTTCTGAAAATCGTCAACTATTTGCAGAGTCTGCATATAGATGTCATTATTCTGCTGAAACAGACCTTCTGCTCAGGTAGTCTGACTTGAGAAATGCATTGGATGGTCAAGTGTCACTTAACTAGGCATGCTGGATCTCAGTATTGCTTTCTACACGATCGACCACGACATTCTGTGTGAATTTTGGGGAAAAAGCCAGGACTGCTACCAACTGCAAGTTACAGAAAAGATCAGACCTTTTTCTGTTTGATGTTTGCATTTAGTCGCTTTTCTTTATCCAGTTGGTCTCTCATCCGACTCAGGGTCTCCTGAAGACACTGAACTTCTTCCTTCAACTCTCGGATCTCATCCTAGAAATCAGTAACAGTCAAAGTAGACGACTGGAGAATTTTGCAACCTCAATTCAAAACCTGTGTGAAGCCATTCAAGATTTTATGTTGGTAACATAGTGATCTAATAAGTTTAACAACATGAGCTTTGTATTCATCAAAGATTTGAGGATAGTTGACCAAAGCTACACATGTTCATAGAGGAACTTATAGAATGAATCTGAAAGTCATGGCCACTCTAACCTTTGTTATTTAGAGATCAGAACAGAAGAAACCACAACTAAACAACTTTACCTTAAAATTTACCTATAATTATCATCTGGTCTCTCATGCAAGAAGTGTGTCTGAGTTGTTTGGTCTCTGAGAGCTGCTATAGGGCTGCATGTTTACATCAAACATGGCCATCTAGTGCAGACCTTGCAAATCCTTTCTTGGTTATTACATACAAAAAATTCACACAATACAGCTATTGTACTGGTGCAGCACAGCATCTATTCAGGGTCCTGAAACTGGAACAGCTGGTTCACAAAGTCAGGGCACTGCTGATGAATGAGCCACTGTGCCCCACCAAACGGATGTATTATGACTGGACACCTAATGTCCAAATGAACCTAATTAAGTGTATTGTCACACACTGCGTATGCATAGATGACCAAGATAAAATCATGATTTTATCATTCTTACATTTAGTGATTCTGCTCTCTGGCTGTTTATGGTCGCAAAATCTTGGGCTTCCCTGGACAGAGAAAAAAGTCACACAAATTATAATAATATTTACAATAATATGAAAGTTTCTGACAAATTGACTGTGTTGCAATAAATAAATATGAAACACAGGTCCATATACTCTGATATTCATGAATCTTTTGAAGAAGCAAACTCTCGGTGGAGCCAGCAACACCAAATACGGCTATCTAATTAATAATTTTGCGAATTCTGCCACTGTTTGTACTCCAACAGCGCCAGTCCCAAGCCTGGATAAAGGAGGAGGGCGATGCAAATGATAATGATATTAGTCATCACACAGTGTCATTGAACTGCAACTACCGAATTATTTTTGACCATCTGTGGAAAACCAGATCAACACCAGCCCTCCTTCCCTCCCTCCCTCCATGCCTCCCACCCTCCCTCTCTGTTTCCCTCCCTCCATAGTCAATTGGTCAGCAGATGAGAACTTACACAAACTGCATGGTTAAATATGTTGTCCCATCGTTTCATTTCTGAAGTTATGTATGCGCTGCCTCAGCCGAACGACCCTTTGACCTCAGGATCATGAAAACGAAATGTCTCCGTATAGGTCCATAAACAAAAACCTTTACCTATTTCCAATGCATCGTTCAACAGCCTCCAACAACAGAACAACCATTCACTATGCATTTACAAAGAACTGTCTAATTCCTGTAAAATCCAAGAATCTGAGGCACTTTTACATTTCATCTGGAGTTCAACCCCAGTTGAAATGTCAAAGGTCAATACAACAGTAGGCATCCACCAAACCACTTATTAATTATATCCCACATCCACTGTTGATTTCCCACCAATACCATAATATTCATGCCATCAGCTTACTCCACGGCAAGAGTTTCAAGCAACCAATGCCAAATACGCACCGGATTTGTGATAGACCTCCGTCGTATCCCTTTAGAAGTTCATCTTTCCGCTCCAGGCGTATCTTCAGCGCTTCTATCTGGTCCGCAATAGACTCGTGGATTTTATCCCGTTCGTCGGCCAGGTGTTGGCTCTCTTCCAGCGAAAGGTGTGCCATTGATCTAAGATTTGTGTCTTTCTCTACATTCAGTATCTTCAGAAGGTGTCGCACAAGATCCATGTACTGATGCAAAAGACATATACCGCATCATGAACAAATGTCTCTAGAAAGATTTCAACATATGACAAAAAAGGATGGATGAATGGATGGATGAAAACAAACAAAGAACGATAAGTTATGACATTGTTATGACATCCTAATCATCTGTTCCTACTATTTCCTGCAATCATAATTAGGGATGAACCAAAACACGGTTCGGAACTCAACTCGGCTCGAGTAACGTAGTACTTGGCATTGCTCAGACTCAGACAAACAATGGGTCCGAGTATTAATCTTTCAGATTTCTTTTATGAAACGAAAATTGGATTGATTAATTTACCAAACAACAATCGACATAAGCAAAAACCCAAATACTGTTATTATTAGTGCTTACTAGTTAGAAGTTCATAGTGTAAACTAAGGCACACAAAAAATTCATAAACGTTGTGCAAACTGTCAAACTAAAATCACGAGAATTAGACTTTTTTAAATATTCAAAACTCAGACTCAGACTCGGCAAAATTGAACTCGCAATACTCAGTGCTCGAACTCGGCAAGAAATTCAAACTCAGTTCATCCCTAATCATAATGAGGTCATTAAGTTTGAATTAAATAAACAAGGATATATACAAAAGTAATAAAAAATATTCTCACCACTTGTTCACTGTGTTCAAGGCTCCTTTGTGTTTCAAAGTGCGCACTTTTCTCCATGTCAAGCTGAGCTCTGCTCACAAAGTCAATCACTTGCGTCGTCCGATTGTCCGGTCGGTCAGTCACCGTCACTGTCTCCTCATCCTTTGAAGCAGAGACAGGTAATGGAGCCTGACTGGCACGAAGGTCTTCAAAGTCCTTCTGCAGAACAAGCACTTGCTGAAGTGCATGATCCAGACTAGAAGCTGAAAGGAAGAAATACACATCTGAAGAGAAGTCTCTATTCTCTTATTTCTTGCTCCTGCTCGTTTTCATTTATTTATTACCGAAATTTGATATCGCCCTTCTTCCAACATTTTTTGCTCATAAGTGCATACAGTATTACACATGTCTAGACAGCACAATTGCAGTTGTACTGCTGAGCAAGGATGCGCAAAGGACTTGCTCAAGGTCTCTCTCTACTCAGTGACTCTCCAAACGAGGGTCGAACCTGCTCGCTTAGGTATGACCGATCGTCCACCGTGCCACACAAATTTCATAGTCCTCCTTAGGCTGGCATCACTGCTAATTTCCTCACAAAAACATATCATTATGTCTAATCCCAAAGCATTTCCTGAAAAGTTTTTCAGTACTGTCATTGCATGAAGATGGTCACATCAAATTGAAATTATGTTCCATACTCAAAATTTCACCTTTTCATTGGTGTTATCATGTTTTAATATTTAAAAAAATATAAATCATCTCTCAGAATTCAAATACATGTTAGCTTGAAAATGCCATCAGAAATGAATGCACGTCGTTAAGCATTAGCAAAAAACAGAATCGAACAAGAAATATTACTAGCAAGTGTGGGTATGATGAGGGTCTACTGACCAGTTGGTTCTGCTGAGGCACCCCCATTGAGTGCCTTGAGTCGTGATCTCAGCTCAACAAGTGCCTCTCTCTGTCTTTCAATAACTTGCACATGGCGTTCTCCTTTGCACTGAGCGCTAATGCTCCGAAGCTCACTTAGCGCTTTATCCTGGACAAAAATCAACCAGAAATCAATTAAATAAGCCCTTTATACAATAACCTATCAAGATCAAATTATCTTGTTAATGCCACAGTCATGCCTGTGTGTGAACAAACAATCAGTGTACCATCTGAGTAGCAATGTACCACCAAACCATCACTTAAAAAATCAATCAATTACTTAAGAAAATGATTCAACAAAGAGTTTCCTGTGAGTTATAATAAACTACCAAGTCACAAACCAAACGATATACAATCAGCAACTTGAAGAACTCGATTAAATAACCAACTTTTGCATAATCTTTATCGCATCCATCAAATAAGGTATAGCAGGACATGAGTTAGTAGGAAACGTATGAACACAAGGGACAACCTAAAGGACCAGGGAGGCACACCCGTCATCATACAAGATATTTACAAGTTATGATAGGCAAGAGCAATGATTAACTTGTGAAACATATGAATGATCAAGATAAAAAGAATAACTTAAATAGTTAACTATAATTATTAAAAATAATATTATATCTCAAAACTAAATCTAGTTTAATGTTAGACTTTAGGAATCATTATCAATAAGATGATTAGAATAGATGAAAATTAAATGCATCCTTAATAGGTTAGAAGATCAGACCACGGAATATGCCAAGGAATCTGCCAATGGATATGCCAAGGGATATGTCAAGGAATATGCCAAGGGATCTGCCAATGGATATGCCAAGGGATGTGTCAAGGAATATGCCAAGGGATGTGTCAAGGAATATGCCAATGAATAGCTGCTGACATTGATGAGACCTACCTCTTCATTATCCTTTGAATCACCTGAAGTTGTTATCTTCTTAACATTCACCGTCTTTGAATCACCTGAAGTTGTTATCTTTGTAGCATTTACTGTCTGTAGATTGCTTAGCTCAGCACTTGTCTTGCCAAGTTCTTTCTTGTAATGACTGGCCACCTCTTTCTCCTTGCTGTACAAAACAATGAAAAGTGTTTCCACAATCACACATGAACAGCAGACCATGTGACCTGGCTGAATAATGAGATACCATATCTGTCAGAATTTTCTTACTTCATAATCAATTACACCCTATCAGTGGAATTAAACTAATCCTCAGTGACTCTGATCCTTTCACCTTTAATAACCAACGTTATTGATTATGCCTTACGTCTTACTACATGCTGGTCGTCAAAGGGTTAATCCAACCTAGCACTCGTATCTAGTTGAATCAAATACATGTCAACATAATTATCCTAATCTAATCTATCTGTTCTGAGCTTCCAGTGTCAAATGAGAGAATAGATTATCAAATAGATTATTCCTAATCAAATCATGTAACCACAACTATTACTTGTTCAGTTTAGAAGGCAACAACTGTGCCTGCACTACAGAAAAAAATGTCTTTCAATCTGAGTAACACAGCTCTGAGAACAACTGTTGAAAGAGACATGTAATGAGATAATTGCTTACTATGCCTTACCTCAGCTCATCATGTTACAATGTCAATAGTGCAGTGTTATTTATGAATCAAAACCAACACTCTAAAGTGCCTGATAAGTAATAAAATAGGAAGAAACTGGAAAAAGAAACCAAAAAGACAGGTAAATAGCAGGCAAGTACACAACGTTAGTTAATACCTTAGGCTTAACTTTAAATCTTTGATTTCAATCGTCTGTTGATCTACAATCTCTGACAGCCGAGCCATCTTCTGCTGTAACTGAGTCAGCTCTGCCTCCTGCATTCGTATCTTCTCCTTTCCTTTCTCAACGGCCATTTTCTGAGCATCACTGAGTTCACCTGAAATCATAGAAAAACCAACTTCACAATTTCACCGCAAGAATCGTTACAAACTCTCTTCAGGTGAACTGTAGCATCCAGATAGAGTCAATGATATAGAACTACTATTTTGTTTTCTGCTTTTATTGTCTTACACTGATATCTTTATACAACCACTCCAAAGTCTCCTCATATTACTCTTCTCCTCACTCTACTCCTTCCATTTTTAACCAATTTTCCTCATTCTCCTTCACTGTAACTTTATTTTAAATGCTAACAATTTATTAATATAATTGTACTCATAATCTTGGAATCAAAATCTTCTACATATTTACTATAATATTATGATATGTAAAGACAGCATAGACCAAAACCTGTACCACTCTGAGAAGTTTAGTATTGCCTTAGAAAAGTTTGAAAGTTTGCTTTCAAGAAAGCTGAGTTGAAAGCACCAATCATCAAATCTCTGAAGGAGGTGAAACATAAATTTATATTACATTAAATCACAATACATTTACCTAAGGAATCTTTTTCTGAAGATAAGTCTGTTTTACAGGCAACTAGTTAAGCAGACAAGAGGCATAATTGATGAATTAAATGTATAAGGGCCCTGCCCTACCTGTGAGATCGGACAGACGAGCCTGTGCACCGGCTAAATCACGTCGCAGGGCAACTGTGATGTTCTGTTGGTCCTGGAGAGCCCGGCTGAGTTCTCTGTTGTCCTGAATCAATTGTTCCATGGCTGCCTCATCTGCAACTGGGTGCACAACTGAAGGCTTCAACTCTGGTGGAGGAGTTCGAGGCTGCACCAATTTCCCCTCGAGTTCTTTAAAATAACATTATATGAAAGAACAGGTGAACAAACCATCAAAGAATGATTGAATAAATGATCAAAGAGCATGCACACCTGCTATAATACATGTACTAACATACGTGCAAATACATGAAATGTACAAAGCTTTTATTTAATCCACTTCCCACAAGTGCAGTAGGTAAACCTGAGGTGCAATCAATTAAGTACCTGGATAAAGCAATAAAGGCATTAAGAAGACATAATTCGCATACAGGGTTCTGCGCATGTCATCAATGAAGTTGGTCGATTGATTGACTGCTGCAGAATTTAGACGAATACTTTCATCTATATGTAGACTCAGTAAAATTAGATATATGGAAATGTAAGACACAACTAGTTTAGAGCCATTTTAAGTTTCAACATTGTTTAATATATCATTCACGATCACTGCATCAAGTCAGAAGAGGGATTGTCCAAAAGGATAGTCCAAAGGAGATATAACTGATTTTATTGGCTGCTATGAGGGGCAGAGTAGCTGTTAAGGTGGATGTTGTTCAGATCAAGAGTTGGAAGGTGAAGATGTAAGATTTCAGTTTAAATTGAGAGCCTGAAGGTAACAGATGAAGCAGATTATGCCAGAAGAGCTGAGAATTAACAGAATTAAGCAAATAGATCATTACAGACATGGGGTGCAGTGCTTGACATGGATCGGTTGGAGAACTTGAGTATTGATCGGGGTCGAGAAACAGTGAGACAAGAGCAGATTGGTTGGAAGGTGATGAGTTCACAAAGATATCTGGGCTGGGAGTATTGTAGGGAGTTGTTGGTTAGTGATGTGACACTATTGTTCCTGTTACATCAATAGAAAAGGAAATGATGTTGGCGTGCAGAGAAGGAAGGAGAAAATGGAGGTGACCAAGGAAAAATGGATGAACGAGATACACGAAAGGATCGGAATGAACCTGGAGGAATTAAGAGATGCGACTTAAAAAAGAAAGCAATGGAGAAGTTTTGTCGTTATGATCGCTAGAGTTCCAAGAACTGACAGCACAAGGTGACATCATGTTACCTGTTACAGTTGCCAGAAGTCGAAAAATCTCTGTCTGGTGTTCTTTGTTCTTGTTCACTGCAATGTTCAGCCGTTCCTCCAAAGCGCATATCATCGAAACATGTTGTTTTGCCTGTTCGTCTGTTTCATCTCGTTCTCTCACACGTTCTTTTAGTTCTTCTTTACAGTCTTTCAGTTCTCTCATCAATTGGCTGATCTTGTCCGATTGATCGGACTCCAACTTTTTAAGGCTGTCTTGTAAGTTAGCCTAGCAGGAAAAACTCTGGATATTAATACAATCTGTCAGGTTCTTATAGTAAGTTCAGCCTGTGTACTTTTGCACTTACAAGCAACCTTCTGTCATCATCCAGTCAAGCATCATCTGTCTTGGTCTTAGTCTTGTCCTTCCTCCCTTAATTTCTCCTTCTATGACTGTTCTTAGTAGAGTTTCCTCTCAGCATATGCCCAAACCATTTTCTTTGTTTCGTTCTTATTGTTCTTTGATGTATATTAGGCCCATATATATATATTGCTTGCATGCAAATTTAACTAATATAAACAATTATACATAAATTTTGCAGAAAAGTGAAGTAGCCACTGATTAAATCATGTCTGTGATAATATATAAAACAAATGATAACATTTTAGGTAAAAGGGACTACAGGTAAGTCAGTCTCTGGTAAACTAACACATGGTAAGGTCACTGATATTAATTAAATGAGCTAATGAGTGATCAATAGTGATCAAGGGGTCATGCAGCTGTCAAGCTAAGGTGAGTAAGGTAACATTTTAGAAACTGACAATTTTTAGAATGACCTTGAAGAGATGATCAACTCTATGTTCTTGAAGGATCCGTTGGCTCCATGTTTGCATCTCCAACTCAGCAACAAAAATTCAACAACCGGGCATCTGTTTGCAGTGGGTAGGCATCAAGGTTTATTTGCAATGCATACTTATGTGCCTGTTAGAATAAAATTATTATTCTCACCTCTGTTTTTTTGAATGATTCCAGACTCTCGTTAGCAGCAAATGCTTGAACTCGCAGTGACTCACAGTTGGTTCCCATCTCCTTCAAACTCTAATTTACACATCAAATGAGAAAACCGATCAGGAAAAAATAACAACCGCATTACATCTCTTGTCAAGCAACAAAATAAATTAGCGGCTCATTATGATGCAGAAATACAGCAGGTCTTAAACAACAGTGCAGTCACCTGTAAAGTGGTCTTTTGCAATAAAAAAATAGTTAATCAGAATTAAATCGATAAATGAATAAAAATGATAACAAAGTATGAAAGAAAATTGCCTGTTTCAGAAGTTCCACATTCTTTTCCAGTTCTGCATTCTTCCGTTTTTCCACGTCTATGGCACCTTCAATTGCACCCTCATTTGACCTGTGTGCTTCATTGACCGCACGAACAAGTCGAAGTTCGTCTAACAGAAAAGGCCAAGTAAGACAGTTATAACTACAAATTTGCATTGTTGTAGAGCACTTCTTCAGCAGCTACTCTACAGAAGCATTTGCAAACTGATAGCACAATATCACAATGATTAAACAATGGTTTCTCACTGGCTGTGGAAAAGAGGCAAAGAAAGGCTACACTGTTTGTGTCCGGAGCAGGACGTTTTGGTGCGACCGTTTTGGCGCAGCCGCTTTGGCCCAGGACGTTTTGACGCCGGACGTTTTGGCATAGATATCTGATACAATATATAACGTAACTCGAAACACGATGGATGATAATAATTATGCTAAACTGGGAACTGGAATGATGAAAAGAATTATGTTAAAATAGAAGCGGGATGGATATGAGAATTCTCACTCGTCGTGGAACACTTTCAGTCACATCTTTTTAGCAATCTCGCTTAAAATTAAACACATTATGTTTTATCAATCCGGCTTCCATTTAAGCACGATTATTTTCATCAATCCAGCTTTCATTTAGGCATACATATTTTCATCAATCCAGCTTCCATGTAAGTATGATTATTTTCATCAATCCGGCTTCCATTTATTCATTATTATTTTCATCAATCCAGCTTCCATTTAAGCATGATTCCTTATGTCAATCCAGGTTCCAGTTCAGCAGTATAATTTTCATTGATCCGGCTACTAATTAAACATGATTCTTTTCACCGATCCATCTTCTACTACCGATGCTCCCGAGGCTTAACCTGACTTGCCATGTGGAATAATTTACGACAAGTGAAGATAGCATTATAATATATTTATATAATACAGAATATAAATTGTATCAGAGATCTGCGCCAAAACGTCCTGCGCCAAAACGTCCTGCGGCAAAACGGCTGCGCCAAAACAGCTGCGCCAAAACGTCACGTACCGGTTTGTCTCATAGGTTGCTACATAACCTAATTGAGAAAGATGGACCAGTCACAGCAATGCTTCTATGCAGTGCGATATAATATCACAGTGGCTGATTGGTTAGAGCGCTCGGCCCGTGAAGGACCTTGAGCAAGTACTCCAAACACAATTGCTTCACATATCGATGCTCATTAGTATGGTCGTGTGTACTTATCGGCAATATTAAATACAGTTGTATAGTATTGTACTGTATGAGACAAGGAAATAAGGTTAGATAAAATATGATAATAAATAGTCAGCAGTGCCTGTCTTAATTTACTATGAGTAGTGTTTTTTATGAAAAGTTTTCATGGACATAAAGTCATACAGAAGTGAAGTAAATCTAAAAGTTCAAACAATTGTTAAGCAAACCATTGTGACTTTTTGGCTGAAAAACTGAAGGCTTATTTGACCATAGATGCAAAAATGAGACATTGCAGTAAAAATTAAAAGGAAGTCAATAAAAATAGAAAGTGAAAAAAAATAAGAACAAAAAGCATAAAAATGTGTGTAAAAAATCCAAACTTCAAACAAACATAAAAACAAAATTGATATTAAAGATCATCAAAATGCTTAGGAGGAGCTATTGCTAACCCTCGTGTCTAATTTTTTCAATTTCATCTTTGTGATTGATCTCGAGATCAGTTTGCAGACGACCGAGGGCTGTGTTGAGTTGATCCTTGAATTGATTCTCCGCCTCCTCTAACCTCCTCTTAATATCTGTCCCTTCTGCCAGTGCATCCTGCAGCTTAGAGTGCAAATCAGTTATGCATTTGCCAGGTGCTGTAACAGAGAAGTATAGAGACAACAAGCTGTATATATGTATTTGGCAATTTATACAGCACCTTATAAGAACATCTCGAAGGCGCTGTAAAGCACAATCATCAGCACCATTACCAACAAGAGATTTTGAATGCAGAGTACTAATAAAACAAATTACACTGTGGAGCACTCAACAACAAGTTCCTTCATTATATGTTAACATGTCTTGAATGCTTATAAGGAATTGGTTGCATGGAAGAGCCACAATAAATCATCCTTCTGAAGCAGACACCTGTATTGCAGTATAACAGAAACACACCTCTTCAAGTGTTCTCATTTAACCCTCTAACAATGTGTGTACTAAAATGTATGGGAAATCTATACAAAACGAGATATTTAGTCTAGATGTCGATGTCAAAAGTCTAGCAGAAGATGTAAAGGCAACCTACTTAATTGCATGACTCTACATGTATATATGAACTGCCTATATGAAAAAAGCCACAGAATATTAGGATCCTTTCTCCTAAACCAGTGTTGTATGCAAGACCCTAAACTTCAAGACCAAGACGAGACCGAGACAGTGAGGTACCGACACCGAGACCGAGACAATGAGGTACCGAGACCGAGACACTAGGTTCAAGACAGTTCGAGACAGTAAAAGACAATTCCCAAGAACAGTTTTTATATTGCCGAGTTTTATCTTTTTCGATATTTCTTCTTCGGCCTATCTTCTGCATAGTATAAAGAAAGCACGTATGAAATCTTCTAGACGATTTTAAACAAGCAAATTCGATACCAAATACCAAACGAAATTATAAATTTGCGCATATCCTTAATCACCCTGAGAAACTCGAAGTTGTTCCGATCATTTTCCTATTGCTTGTAAATAGGTCTAACTTCAAATTGCATAAACGCAAACTTCACAATATCAGGTTCTTTCTCAGAAATTTTTCCACTTTAAGACAACTGAATTGATTTCAGTATTACGTGACTCGCGCGTTAACCAAAATTACTGTTTCTCGAAAATTCCGGTTTCAGTTTCTAGCGCAAAATTTTAAGACAATTAACGCGAAACTTATCGAGACCGCTTGTTCGAGACAGAACAAGACTTTCACTTCAAGACAGTTTCAAAAAATTTGAGACACTACCTCGAGACCGAGACACTGTTTCGAGACCATATAACTCTGTCCTAAGCTACAAATGAAAACATCCTGATGTATCAGAAAATTGCACCTAGTACAATAATGCAACCGATTCATCCACTGCTAGTGTTTGGGTCCATTGTCTAGCGACTGTACATGTACATATGCACTGTCTTTGGAATCATGTTATAATGAGGTTGTGTTATAATGAGATCATGTTAAAATGAGATTATGTGAAAATGAGATTATGTCACAATGAGGTCGTATTATAATGAGATTGTGTTATGATGACGTGACGTCATATTGAGGTTACATTATAATGATATTGTGTTATAATTAGGCTTTGCTATATGAGATTGTCTAATAATGTTGTGTCATTGTGAGGTTGTATTATAAGTAGGATGTGTAATGATGTGACTGTATTACAATGAGATTGTGCTATGAGATTATGTTATAATAAGATTGTGTTATAATGAGGTCATTTTCTAAAACCGAACTAACATTTGGACTAACACAACTGCTTTATATCAGTGTTCAACTGGAGCATGTTGTAAGAGATTTTTGAAGCTCAGCAGAAAGATCATAGACAACAGTCCTGCATTTTCATGATCTACATTATCTGCCAACCTAAAACCAGTTAGGACCCTACAATGACTGATACAATAAATCTTGGAATACAGGTGTCAATTTCATGTTTTGGGGTGTAGGGCCACTTGTAAACAGTTTTTGTAGCATGAATATGAAATCCAAGTATGCCAAAAGCTCCTTATATGGCCCCTTTAGGACAACCCATTCAGTGGATTCCTTCAAAACTAAGTTGAAAGTGTACTTGTTCACTAAGGCTTTAATATCCTGTCTGCTGACTTCCTGTAGGCTTTTATTAGACACTCTTGCAGTGGTACGGCCATGTTTACGACGCCTTATAAATCGTCTTCATTATTATTATTTAGAGTGGCTTATTTTCAATTGATTAACAGGTGTTAATCAAGCAATCAAAATAGTCCTTTTCACAGAAAGATATGCTTAGCTTTGAGGACCGTCAACAAATGCCAAACAAAGCATGTCTGATATATCGACCTAGAACCAAGGAAAGAAGAGGTGCTTAATTGTGAAGGCACTTTGAGATTAAATGTGAAGCACATTAATGTTTATAGACGTGTTCAGTGTTTGTCAGGAAACTGCACCCAGAACTCAGACATGAGATTATACCAAGGACGTCTGACCACTCTTGCCTTGGACTGATTAAAGTGACTCAAGGACCAAATTAATAATTGATTAGCAGGTACGAACTTGACTCGATGCTTGAGAACTGCTGGATTTTCTGACATGAATGGTCGAGGGTCTGTTTATTAATTAATTAAATTATTCAGACTGACTTATCATTCAGATGATAATGGCTGAACTCAGAGTTTGGCACAGACCATCGCTTAGAAGGGTAAGTTGCACGCCAGATTTCTCCAGAGTGTTTTCGATATCCTTTTCCCAGTTGACCCTGCTTTGAAGGAGCATAACAAAAGCATCCTTGATATCTGATAGGAAAGTTTCAGTGACTGGAATGGCCTTGATGCGATCTACTTCTTCCTGAAGATGACGAGACTGTTGGCCTTTTGATTTCAATCTCAGCTATTAAACATATACAACAGTCCAGCAAAGTTTAATCAATTATTAATTGTACTGATAATTGTCTTTGTGTTTCTCTTCGTCTTGCTATGGGTCAGCCTCTGTATCAAACCCTATAATATGCAAAATACAAAAAACTTAATGTCATTACAGAGGCATATTAAATGGAACTGAATTCCTACAGAATCAGTGGTCCGCCTCTTGACTCGCTTCCCGACTTCCTGGCTGAATGAACATTAATGGTATCCATGGACTCTGACCACATGACTTGAACACCACCTTCAGCATTGTCTCATGAAAATCAGAAAATGGGAGGTTTTCTCATATCCTAATGACTCCATCGGCCTCTCAATCTTTAAAATTGTTTCTTTTCCCTGGGGTTTACATGCTGAGAGCGCCTCTCAATATTTATTCTGCAAGAGGAGTCATATAAATCTACAGATACAACACAAAATGAATCCTCTTAATATAATATTACCAGGTATGTATAGTGATCTGCAACTGATATTCGAATAATTGAAACAAATGTGATCAAACTGGTTAAATATATATTTACAACATTAAATGCTAAACGCATGCAATTATATATGATTCAAGCAGACTAGTGCACATAAATCACTGACAAGAAAACAGCTGAGAAGACAGAAAACACACCACAAGTAACACCAAGAACTAGGGCTGTACTGAATAGATGATTTTCACCATTCAGTCGAATATGAATACAAATGGACCAACTATTCGACAAAATATGAATACGAATAGTGTACAAATAGGTTTACCGAAAAATTTCAATATCTAAAATTGAGCAAAAGTTTCAATTCAGTAAATTTAGTACATGAACTAACAGTTAACAGCCAACTATATGTAATTTTGCATCCTTCTGCCAGTGTATTTAAGCTAATTTAACTAAACTTCAAAATGAAACAGCTGACACTGCGATACCGTGGTCCAAACAGCAGAGAGTTATTTCAGTCCCATCAATATAGCAGCCGCTGCATGTGCAGAAACAGATGTCATGTGACCACTATTCGTATTCGGTCCAACTGCTAGACCTTCTATTCAACCGAATATCAAATAACCATTTGGCCCACTATTTAGCTCCTAAGCGAATATGAAGCGGGTACAGCCCTAACAAGAACAGCTACAGCTACATCAATGTCCAGTGAAACGAGAGCAGTGGTGATCATTTCATTCCTAGAGTGTTACATACGCATTAACTCTTATTAATCTTATTTTTATCGATTGTAAACAACTGTGGTTGTCAGCTGGTATACATGATAAAGACTAGAGGCAGCTGAAAGGGGAAAATGGTCACAAAGTTAGTGTGAAACCTGACACAAAAATGTTCTAGAAGTAAGGATAAGAACTTTAAACCGAATGCGGGATATGAGAGGAAGCCAGTGCAGTGCGCAAGCGCTCAGTCGTGAAGGTCCAGACAACATCATAGATATGTGGGAAGTGAGTTAAACGCTTAGTTAATCATGGGCATACAATCAAACTAATCATACATATGCAGTTAAACAGTGATTTATGGTGAACTGTTGCTGAACATTAAGTCAAGAAGTGCATGTACAAAGACTTACAATTTCAACATCCTGTCATCAACTTTACTGTAACATCATAAATTAATGTATTATCAGTCAAAACAAAATCATATCACCAACAATCAATAACATCTATGCTATCAATCCACAACCGCCAGCAATACATCTTCCCTACAGTATTATGGCTGCGAGACGTGGACAATGACAAAGAACATGGAGAAAAGGCTCAACATATGTGAGATGTGGATGTGGAGGAAGATGCAGAGAATATCGTGGACGAAGAAAAGGACAAATGAAGAGGTGCGCTTCGAGATCGGAGGCGCAACAAACAGCATAAAGAAGGAAGTTGGGATACTTTGTACATTTTATGTGATCAGATGGATTGGAAAAGGAAATGATGCTGGCATATGAAGAAGAAAGGAGAAGACGAGGGAGCCCAAGGAAGAAATGGATGGATGAAATACATGAAAAAACCAGAATGAATCTGGCAGAATTAAAAGATATGACATCGGATAGAAAGCTATGTAGGATGTTCATCATGACGGTCACTAGAGTTCCAAGAACTGACTGCACAAGGTGAAGATGATCACTGTCACACATTTATAACATTCTTCTAATGACGGTCCTCACAGGTGCCTAAGGTTAAAGAGCAAATATAGCTACAGAAATCCAACATCCGGATAAATGTTGTCTAAAAGTCACAGGGATTGACAATTAAGTATATATTCATTCAACTCAAATTTGTACCCAAGCACCCTAATTATACAACATCATTATGCAGTGAAGAAAGACAAATGTTACCATGCCACCCGTATATAATATTATGGTGACACTGGTTATTTGTAGACATCACCTACACCAGGCACTGCGTTCACAACCTACTTTGTTTACAACCTGTAGAATGAACATGCACATATCCTGGAATATGCACATATCCTGGAATATGCACATATCCTGGCACATACCCTTTTAATGAATGCTCATCGTTAAAGTGCTACAACACTTGATTCTTTGATATCCCATGCGTGCAAGTGGACTGATTTGCATGTGGCCATTTCGTCTCCCTCTTCCTTTTTATGGCCGTTCATTGTTTCCAAGAACGATCTAACTTACCTAATGTCCATCTTAACAATCGAGCCCAGCAAATGTATCAGTAGCAACTCTGGTTCAGTCATGCACCAACAAAGAGTTTACTCTCCCCTCCCATCATTACCCTGGTTTCAGTTTATGATGTGACAATCACAGACTGATAAGAGCACTGTAATTAGTTTGTTACATACCACAGTGTCCACAAATTCCTTCTTAAGTTTTCTTGTGTTTTCTGCAATGATGTTCTCAATGTCCTGCTTTCCTTCAAGTAACTGCAGAATACCAAGAAGCGTACTATCAAGCAAACAACTGGCAAAAATTTAATTTCGCATAAAGGAACATTCAGAGTCAGTACACTCATAATAATTAGGTATTTCCTCAAGCAGTGTTCATGTTATCGCATCAACTTCTGCTTTAGTTCTGCTTCATTCTTCAGCTTTTGGTTCAATTCACAGCAGGAACTCTGAATATGGCCTTGTAGCTGTTTCCAAATATGATCCAACTTACCTAATGTGCACCTTAACAATCGAGCCCAGCAATTAGCAACTGTGAATGGGTATTTTTGATCATTTTCTAATAAGAATTTACTTTTCAATGTTCTAAACAGATGCTGTGCAAATGTATCTGGGCTTTTAGAGGATATATTTCACAATCTCTCAAAGCAGTATATTATACATGTATTCATCTATATATACAAGGTGAATGGAAATAAATAGCCTGCTCTGTCAGTATATAAACCTATGTTATTATGTTAGTATTATTATATTACTGTGTTCTCATATCATTAGTTAATATAAAATGCTAAACAATTAAGTCATAACTGGATTATGCATATGATTGAGTGAAATTATTCATCAAATTTAGAAATATGTTAATTCATGTAGTCTCATGCATTCTCATTCATGTATAATTAGTAAGTACTACAGGTGACCCTAGCTAGCAGGATCTAGATCCCTTCAGGGCCTCCACCAATTGTTGCCAATGTCACAGGAACCTTGATCAAATTATCTCACCACTGTTAATCTGGATGGGAACAATAAAAAAATATTGATTGATTGATTGATAAATACATGTTTTCATATTTTAAAAAACCAAATTAATGATGACCCATACATCAACACAAGCCCAACGGAGTTCTGCATGCTAATGTAACCATCAAGTTTTGTAAAGAGCCACTTGTGATGTCAGTGCTGAGCAGTTAATCTTGCAGACAAAAGCTACACGCAGGATATTGGTATGAGATGTTGGCACACTGAAACTTGTAAATCAGACTTCTCCACGACAGCTCGCAACATGACTTTTGGCAATCTCAAGGAGTTTAAACAAACCAGCAATGTTTGCACACACCTTTCGTCCACTTGTTTGCATTGGCTTTTCCTGATAAAATATCCAGCAGAAATAGGTGCAATTGACACATTAAAATACAGCATTGCATATAATTATAAAAGTATGACTGAAGTGATATCCAACCTGTAACTAATGTCATTACGATGTGCACTGTGGTAAGTTTCCAGTATTTCTTATGACTAAATTATCATGGCATGATTCACTACTTGGCAGCACAAGTCCAAATTATCTAAGTCATCAATTAGTCAATCACTTGGAATTCAAAAAGCATCCATTCAAGATCCCATACCTGGTTCCTCTTCAGCAGCCCAGCATACTGGCTGATGTAACCTTTGAGTGCAGCCAGTACCTCATCATCATCCATGTGTTTGTCTGGAATCTTGGCACCAGGGAAGCTGTAAGCCGTCTGGATCACTTGACTTCGTAACAATTCCAGCTGCACAAGCAAAATCACCCACAGGCCTATAATCAGTCATCTGATCATAAATAATTTTCATGCTATAATATAGTATAAGCGATTCTAAGCTCAATACCTGCAAATAAATAGTACAATGTCATACCTTCTTCGAGACCTGTTCCAGTGCAACTCGGACGAGACGTTCCGCTCGTTCCATGTCCTCGTACTTGTTCCTCAGTGTCCCCGAGTCTAACTTTGCTTTACTTATTTCCTACAAGTGATTCCAAGGAAACAAAACTAAATAAGAAATCATGGGGCCATAGTATATATACATATACAGAGCAGAGGAAGCGAGCATGGTTCCAACCACCCTTAAGGTTCACTAGTCCTTCTTTCACTAGGCACACCAATGATGGGAACCTTGCATGGCTACCAACAGTTAAATTTAACTCCTGTAATAACCTGTGATAATCCATTCATACTGTACTTTTAGTCAAACTGCGGTTTGTCAGTTTAAAATCAAATAAAGATGTTATTATCAATCAATTAATCAAAAATACTTGATATAGTGTCCCTTCAAGGTATCTACTCAGAGATTATGACACAGACAGAATAATAAAAAATGATAGAGCACTAGGAAATCAAAAGTGACATAGGATAATGCACTTCACATTTGCTAAAACAAGATACTTTTGGATGGATAAAACCAGATGTTTCTTTCTATTAACTAATGCAAGATAATATCCTAACTAGATGATTGTCCCTCCAAAAATAGGAACAAAGCCATTTTTAATACTGTTTATCCCTTAAATGCAGCCTGAAAGTTGCTATTACAATTAAAACATAATTTTTAATCGTCTTCCTCTAATGCAGCCAACAGGCTGCATTAGAGCAGCTGCATGTAAATTGTTTATATTATGAGCTTCATAACAGCAGGGCCTCATAGCAAACTAAAGTAAGCACACTAATGTAACAAAACAGTTGACTTCAGGGTTTGATAACATTTCGGTTCATCTATACATAATTAACTGGACATTTCTTACTATTAGCCAATGCAAGATTAGTAACCTATTATGTTCATGCAGGATGTGCATTCATTCATTCATTCATTCATTCTGAACATTTATATAGCACCCCTTCAAGAAACCTACTTAGAAGCGCTCCCAGCCCAGCCACGACTAAAGAAAAAGGTCTTAATATCCCTATAAATCTGTTTAACCCCATAAGTATAACCCCAATTTTCTGATACCGACTTGCCTATGGTTTGGTAAGTCAGCAGCTGACACCTTGTAGATTATACACCAGAGCTATAGAAATTGATAGTCAATAAGAATAAATTATAAGTTAACAAAGCATGGTCCAGAAATGCCCCTGCAATGCATAGAAAGAACATTCGGTTCATATAACTGGAGCCCTCTACCTATCGAACTCCAAGCTCTGGAACTTTCTAATGAAAGCTCCAGGAAGAGATTGAAGAACTACTTGTTCACAACACATGACTAAGCCAAGCTACTGCTTACCAAAGTTACCATTCATATAGTTATATTAACTGTGCTTCATAAATCTTCAAAATTATAATAATACTTAACTAATATATTTAACTAATTAAATAACAAAAGTTGGTCTTAGTTACCTGTTTATCATTGCCAGCTGCAACCTTTGCCTCACTCAGTTCTTTCTTAACTGACATCAACTGGTCATTTAACTCCAATCTCTGGCTTTCTGTTAGCTTCAGCCTCTGCATAAATCCACAAAATGCAGAATTTAAAGTCAAAAGTGTGCACGAAAATCTGCATTTATTGTCGACCTTTACGTCAATTCCTGTATGCCATACATTTGTTTAAAATAAGACATCTGAGGAATGTCTAAGTTACAGTTATTCACCATTACAAATTACAAATTACATCCCAATGCAGCTACCAAAATCTTTACCAACTGCTGTGAATTACAGCCTTGAATAGATAAAACTAATTATAACAGAAAAACTCATTAACAGCATAAGTTTAAGCTGTGATATTTCTGCAATTTTTCAACAAAGACTAAACAGAAGAAGGAACTTCTTACTATGACGTGTTGTGAAATGGAAAATTTAGGAGTCAAAATATAAAATTTTTAAGAGAATTGTTTTTATAATAAATACATACGTATTGCAGAAGTGACAATTCTTGATGTTTGAACTCTGTTACACCTTCATCTGTCTTTGGTTGACCTGCATGTTGCACCTAAATAATAAAACAAATAATATTTTATTTCAAAAGGAGATATATGCAAGGACAAAGTTACAATTACAAGAAAATAAATCTGACACATAGCCACATATATCTGTATATTGTACATACTCCACATACAAAAAACACACACACACTTACACATGATGTATATACATATACCAAACTCTAGCAAACAAAATTCTGAAGTAATACATGGATCCCTAATTTAATTCAAGTTAAGAAAATTAACTTCCTAGAACAAAGCCCTGTAATCACAATGAAATAACAATGCAATGTATTAGATTACGTGTTACACTTTTTCATCACAATTACAAGTAAGCACTTCTTCGAGAAAATTCCTCATAGGTGCAAGGTGTATTTATACCCACCAAAACATTTATCTCTGTTTATGCAGCACAATCAGAAAGTAAAATATCCATTTGATGCAGTGATATTCTATGGTCATTCATCTGACAAATGATTTCTCAATAAATTAACACACTTTGAAGAGTGAGAGCATATACCATAAATGCAATAGAAATCACACAACCATATATTATGGCTAACACCACAAAACAGACATGCTCTGTATAAAAATACGCAAGCTGTTGTTCAGATGAAATTACAGCAATGCTAGTGACCCGTATTGACCACCAATGGATGTAAACTGAAAACGACTGGATCTCATACTTTGCTTTTTAATGACGAAATATGGCAGTCCTTTACAGAGAGTTCTTTCTTCAGCTCCTCAATCTGTTTTGTTAAATGCAAAATGCTCACATCCTGTTGAAACAGAAAAGAAGTTATACAGAATCAATTTCAGAATTAAATTTCAATAGTAGTTCAAATAAAATAGACAACATTACTGTGACTCATCAAACGCATTTCTTTTCAATCTGGCTTTTCCAATAGATTATGATATTTAACTGCGTCATTAACAGTCAGCAACCATCCACTGATGTCTTGGACTTTATGATAAGTCATTATAGAAGTCATTATAGAAGTCATTATATAAGTCATTATAGAAGTCATTATAGAAGTCATTGGATTACAGTATAATAAATTAGATACAATGTCATGTAATCTTACTGTGTATTTGTCAATTTATGTCAATAGGGATGATCATTATCATTTTTGTTGTTGCTATTATTGTTGTTGCTTTGTTGCTGTTATTGTTATTACTATTATTATCATCATTATTATTATATTCATCCAAACCTTTGTTCAGAGTCAGAACTATAGCTATAACGTACTGAAAAGTGCCGCATTAGTGACTTAAAAGCAAACATACATGCACAGCCCTCCTGTGCCAATTAATCTGTTTAAAGTTTCTATCATTCTTTCTTCATTTGTATATCATTATTTTCATCCTGTCTAACTGTAGTTTACTATATATTCTGATTTTTCTCATACTAATCGTCATAGCCAAATGACA
This sequence comes from Bimastos eiseni, assembly GCA_959347315.1. NCBI lineage: Eukaryota > Metazoa > Annelida > Clitellata > Crassiclitellata > Lumbricidae > Bimastos > Bimastos eiseni. The sequence continues at coordinate 15,387,572 of OY365811.1, read as the reverse complement.
GAGTTTGAATGGCTAACCTTATTAGCCGTGTCCTTCTGGAGGTGAGAAAGCAATCCAAGAGTGACGTTCTTATCCTTCTTCATGTGGTCTATTTCCATAAGCAGCCGACTAACATCGGTCGGCTCTGTCTCCGAGATGAAGGTCACCGACGGCTTTGGCTTTGCCATCTGGCTCTTCAGAGCAGTGGATGTGCTGGAAACCAATGGCTTCGTGCAATTCACATGGTAGGGACTCGTTGTCACAGACACTGTCGGCTTCATCTGGTTCAGCTGACAACAAAAACAGTCAATAATCCAACAGAATAGCAACAGGCCATGCTAGTATTACTTTATATATACAGGGTGGCGCAAAGAAAGTGGGACCGTCTCGTGAAATCTTGTGCAAAATATAAGAAATTATGTTTTAGGCGGTTTTTTTAACTGTAAAATAATCCTTACTCACTAACCCAACGTATGACGTCACTATTTCGTGAAGTTCAAGTCGTCATCTTCATAGTTTAGGTCATTTTTATAGTTTATGTAATTTTTGCACTGTTTATAAAATGACAAAATAACAGCAGAAGATCGTATTCTCATAAAACATTTGCGAATTGAAAAACAATGGGGAGCTAGGCGAATGATTACTGAGTTTCCAAATAAAGCCTGGAGTAAAACAAGTCTTAATCGACTTTGTAAACAAATTTATGCTGATGGTACGACAACACGTAAATCTGGAAGCGGCCGCCCGAAGTTCGTTAGAACAGCACCAAATATTCAGCGTGTGAGTGAGCTGATTTGTAGCCAAGATGATGATCCTCACAGCCACAAGAGTCCACGGGAAATTGAAAGAGAAACTGGCATATCACGAAGAACAGTGCAACGCATTATAAAGCAAGATTTGCAACTTCAAACATACAAACGCGTAATAGGGCAGGTTATAAACGAAAACTGCAAATTTAAACACCTGCAGCGAAGTCAACAGTTACTTGACAGATTTCCAAACGAGAGAAGTGTACGAAGTATTTGGTTTACAGACGAAAAGACATTTACTCTCGCCACACCGGTTAATTCTCAAAATGATCGTGTTTATTCTGATGCAATAAAGAAACAACAAGTTCCAGCAACGAGACTCGTACGCGAACGTGAACATTTCAGTCGTTGATATCATGGTTTCGGTTGTTGTGTCTCGGATGGGAAAAACCAGTGTGGTGTTTGTTGAACCTGGAGCGAAAGTGAACAGGGAGTATTATTGTAATCACGTCTTAATACAAGGATTGCTTCCGGATATTTGAGCGAGATGTAATCGGCAAAATTGGACACTGCAATAGGACGGAGCTCCTTCGCATACGGCAAGAAACACGATAAACCTTATTCTTCGGGAGAATGTCAGCTTCATCGAACCAGACATGTGGCCCCCAAATAGCCCAGACCTAAACCCGGTAGATTATGCTATTTGGGGTGCCCTCCAGCAAAAAGTCTACCTTCGTCGTAAATTTGCAACAATAGATCAATTGAAATTGGCCATCGTTGAAGAGTGGCAAAAACTCTCTCAGCGGTTTATAAACCGAAGCATTGACCAGTGGCGCAGACGTTTAGAAAAAACTGTTGAGAACCGAGGAGGACACATTGAATTTGATTTCTGATTTTGTATAGACTATCATAGAGCAACAATTTACTTGTTTTTCATAGAAGAAAAGTTAGCAAAAAAAAATTAATTTGATATTATACTAGGCGGTCCCACTTTCTTTGCGCCACTCTGTACATATATATATTCATTCATTCATTCAGATAATTTATATAGCGCCTCTTCAAGAGAAACTACTCAGAGGTGCTCCCAACCCAGCCACGGCCAAAAAGAAATGACTTTAGCAGCTTCCAAAGGTAGGTAGATCATTGTAAGGGGGAAGACGGAGGGCAACCGGGAGCCCATTCCAGGTAAACGGACCAACCACTGAGAAAGCTCGATGCATCATTAGCGACGACTGGGCCCTGGACACCAGAAGCTCGCCTTTAGCAGAAGAGCGCAGAGCTCTACGCGAAAGGAGTTCAGACACCGGACGACACAGTTCAGTCAAGTAGGATGGCGTACAACCAGAGAGATACCGCCAAACTAGTGTCGCAATGCGGAAAGTGATGCGCTGTTGAACCGGTAGCCAGTGAAGGACATCGCGCATATAAGCTGAAACCGGTGAAAATTTAGGTATATGTCCAATAAGCCTGGCCGCAGAGCGAAGAATGCGATCTAAACGCACCACTACGGCACAGGGAAGACCAGCAGCTAGAACAGCGCTCAGTGATCAATTCTGGAGGTTACAAAGGCATGAACAAGGACTACTGAAGCCTCAAAGGTAAGAGAGCAAATAACTGCACGAAGCTGACGCAGCTGATAGTGGCAGTTACGAGTAACCTGGTTTACATGTTGTGAGAGACTAAGCACCTGATCAAGCAATACACCCAGGTCATGCACAACAGATGAAAAAGTAATGTGAGGATATATATATATATATATATATATATATATATATATATATTAGTGATATTACTAATGTAGTGCTCACAGTGAGTAAACAAGGCGTAATGGTAACAGTAGTTGATCCAGAAAACCATCCAATAATAAAAAAAACATTTGTGCCTAACTCTTTAATGACCAGCGCATAGTAAAACACAAGGCATGATCAATAAAATGCTGGTCATTAAAGGGGAAATAAAACTATTTAATTTAAATTATCAAAATTGTATCACAACACTCACAAAACAACTTAAGTACTATAATAACAACTCAAATCAAACACTTACACTTTTAGATTAACTCAATAGGTGCTTACACTTACAGGCAAAAACAATTTATTCGTTTTATAACAGAACTGACGGATATGCAAGCCAAGTTAGATACAACGATTAAAGAATAAGTCTGTGTACATTAGGATGTGACTGATCACTTACTGATCACAGCTACATTTCAGACACTTAAATCCTTGGCTAGTACAGTCTTCACAGATGCAGAAAATGGGTGAAGGATCTCACCCAATAAATTCACCATAGGATAATGTTTACAGTAACATTTACAAACACAAGATGAATGTATAGAAGCAAATGCAACATAATATAACACCATTACACAATTAATTACAACATTATAGAATGAATTAATATTATGATATGAAAGTTATTTAAAACACTACATCATATTCATTTATCCAACTAGTCTCTAATGTCTGTATAAGTTGCATCCATGTCACAAATGATCTTGCTTTTCATACTCTGCAGTCATGCTTACAGTTCACCCAAAAGATCTTTCAACCCCGAGATAATGTTTCGGAAGCATGCTTTGGTATTTTCCTTTTGCATAGTCTCAGGGTTGGAAGAGTCCACTTCATCCGCACTGTTCTGTGAATGATAATGGCTGGAGACAAAGCAGAAGCCAAACCTGAGACTTGAGACTTTTCGTTTCCATCTGGCCTCTGACCATTTCCTTCTCCAGCTGAATAAGTTTCTGCTTGACATCACTTGAACGAGAGGAGTCAACAACGCCGGCTTCGATCTGCCTCAGTCTCTTCTGAAGACTTGCAATCTCATCTCTAAGCTGACTAATTAACTCATCCTTTTGTCTTGCATTCATTTCGATGCCAGCAAGATGCTTCAATTCTTCTGTTAGAACTTTCAGATGTTGCTGCAGCTGTGCCAGACCATCAATAACGTTTGTTAATTTAATTAATTTCACTTACTTTGAACCACAGCATTGATCTCATATATTATTTGCTGCCATTAAGCTTTATTAACTGGTATGGCCAGCTATATCGGTAAGAGCTTAGGCTGAAAACAGTACAAGACAACTGAAATCTCATATGCCTCTGTCCAAGAGTGCGTGCAGATTGCAGTTTGCCTCCAGAGGTGGTTTATTTAAGAGATTTAAATCTTGGACTAGAACAGTCCATGCCACGGGACTTTTAAATGCATACCCCATAGAACATGAGGCAGGTCAAGACCATATGGTTCCTATATTAAAATTTGTACACTCATGCCATTGATGGCATCTGTATTAAATTCATCAGCATTCAGTACTTATGAATAAGCTGGTGCCCTGCGCTGGGTTTTAAAATGGTGCTTTAGAAGTTCAGAGATCGTGATAACAATTAACACTGTTATGTTGTTAAAAATTTATTTATTTATTCTGATATTTGATATCGCCCTTCTTCCAAAATGTTTTGCTCAGAAGCGAACACGCCTCGACGGTGCAATTGCAGCTGTACTGCAGAGCAATTGTGCGTAAAGGACTTGCTCAAGGTCCCTACACAGTGACTGACGCCTCGGACGAGGGTCGAACCCGCTCGCTCAGCACATACTGAGTGTTATGGGCTGACCGCTCTAACCAAATGGCCACCATGCCACACAAATGTCATTACTACATGTATGCATGCATGATCTATCTGGAGTCTCTGGAGTGCTTCTGGTGAGTGACTCTCTTGCAGTGGCACTATATAAATTTACAATAACCATTACCATCCATCTAAGCTGTAGGCTTCTGTAGCGCCATTTTGTAAGACATAACACAGGTACAAACCATCAATTGAATGGTTTCGTCTAAACACATACAAATGATATATCAGAACACTTTACTAAGCAACATCTAGAAGTATATACAAATAAAATAACCCTCTCCAAAGTTAAGTGCATGGCCGTATAATTGACCTTAAATCTACAACTTAAGATAAACTCAAGCAAGACCTGTTCTCTGCTGAGGCAAAAAAGAAAAGTAGGCTGATCAGACTGCACCAGAAGAATGACCAAAAGTAAGTTAGATTTTTAGATCAATGTCAGTAATCCATTGTTGCCCAGCTGTCACGTTATGCAAACTCCGTGTTACTCCAATTGTAAAAATTGCAGACTCTAATGCTTCAGTGGGTAGCATGCATTCTATGCAGAATACTAATATTAACCTTTAAGTTGCCGCTGATCAAATTTCAGTTAAACAAATGAAGCCTGTAATTTAAGTCAAGTCAATAACATGTTTACAAGCAAAGGCAACCAATTGATTTGTTGCTATGGTCGTGTGTTTATCTCAGCTCGATGATTTTTTGACCATGCTGACAAACAGTTTCTAAATAGAGGAAAGCTTAAAAAGAGGAATATGCTACTTAGCCTTTCACCTTTTAAGTAATTTAATGGCGTGATTGCTGACATAATAAGAGGCTTCTTTGAAGTTAGTAATTGTGAGAAGCATACCTGCTCCAGCTGTGAACCACTTTTGCTAAAAGAATTCGGTGTATTTGGCAATCGAACCTCAGAATCAACAGCAGCTGTAAAAGAAGACGATAAGGTTCATTAAGACAGTATGGTATTGTTTTCAGCATTGTAGTCATATAGAAAAATGTAATCAAACTGCCTGAATACTGTAAAAATAACAGTAACTGTATGCATAATAGTAATTAACTTCCAGCTTAACCATAATTTGGCTCCCTATCATATCTTCTCAGAATATAAGTAAAAATAACTCAACTTCAACACAATAGTTTTCAATGGTTAAAAACACTGTCGAGTATAAATTGTAAACCAGAAGAAGGAACATCATTAGAACCAGCTTTTCCACAAGAGCCTAGTTAAAATTAAATTGTTAATCCATTTATGCAAGGCAGAAATTGGCTTTTTTGGATGGGAAATAAGTGTGCATGTTTAACCATAACCAATTGCTCCCGAATATCACTCGATTCTGACTAAAATGCACCTCTGACAGGACAGTCTTGGTAAGCATTTAAGAGAATCCAAGTCTTGCTACATAAAAATGCTCTGAACCATTAATCCCTACTGAAAGAAGCTCACTTTGCAGCTGAACTACAGGTGAAGTCACATCCAAACTGTTTCTTCTCATTCCTGCACTAAATGGTCGTGCCTTTGTGGTGGACGGAGGGTGTGGTGAAATATTTGCTCCGTTGCTGCCATCTTCTCCAGCCTTTGTCCACAATACTGGGACAGATAATCCAGTTGGATGGTTAGTAAGGCTAAGTTTTTGACCAGAAAGACTGGATGTGGTCTCCATAACTTTGGAACAAGATGACCAGGCAGCACGTGGATAGGCAGGAGGTCGAGCCATCTACAGAAGGTTGGTCACAAACAAACTGGATCAATCTTAATAATTTATTGTCTTTAAATTCACAGTTTGGATGGTGATGATGATGATGATGATGTCTTTCTATTTAATCATCATAATTTATCACTCTCTTCCCTATCTTAATGAGTGTCACCATCACATTAAAGCAATCATCTGCAGCACCATTATCGAACACATCAGCACCAATGTTCAGTATCTCAACAATGAAGACCCACCATGCAATCAGATAACATCAGATGACATCAGATGACATCAGATGACCATCACCAAAATCACCACAGACCAACAACAACCACTATTCTGTAAATTGAAGAAAAAGAATTGAACCTGAATTGTTCTAAGTAAGTAGTAAAAGTATATGATTCTCATGTAAAATGCATTAAGGAGATAATTACTTGAGATTGACTGCTGATATTGAACTCATAAGTTGTCGGATGACCACCAAATTTTATCACATCACCCGGCGAAAGACGTACAGCCGCATTCTGAATGCGACACTGGTTGACGTTGGTTCCCTGAGCAGAGTCTAAATCCTGCAGCACGAACCAGTCTTTCTGTTCGTTAAACTCGATAACTGCATGCTGGCTGTCCACAGATGTCGACTTGAAAAGCAATGTAACAAAAATGTAACAATTGCCAGAAAATATGGGATTGCTCTTTTTCAATCTGCATAAGTAATATTCAACTAATTTAATCATGGACAGATCTGTATCACAAAACCATGTGGATGGTCTTAAATAATTATTGTATCAGACAAGTAACACAGAACTCCCACTCTGCGTTTGGCTACCCATGGGATGGCCAGGATCTCCTTGATCCATTTTTCAGACATGATTTCTAGCAAAATGCCTGAATGGGTCGGTTCCTCTGCATTAGACAAATATCTTCATTCAAATTCTAAACCTCCAATCAAACCGACCACTATCAGCAACAACTCTCACAGAAGTTAAAACTAATCTTTTCCTCATCTAACAAAGCCTGTCTCCTTGACTACGTTGTTATCTCTTCTGAAGAGTGCTTAAAATTGGATGTTCTGGGTCCAATCACTACAGGTACATCAATATCCAATTTCTCATTGTATTTTTTTACATTCTCTCATGGTGCCGTGCATCTCCTGATAAAAAACATACTCTAGACCTGGACGACAGAGCAATCGGAACTTTTAATTTTAAATTCCTTAAGTTTGTTTAAAATTCATTAAAATTCTTTTAATTTAATTTTAAATTCTAGTACGAAAGCCATGGATCTTATGTTAACACATCTACCTTCCAATTCACTAATCTCTCCATTTCAATTTGCACTCCATTAGTTTCATTCATTCATTCAGGGCCTGCATTGATGAGCATAAGGTGTCAGCAATAGGTATGTTTCATTTGTCTGCATATTTTGATACTGTAGATAATTCTTTTCTTCTGCTTCATAACTAGCATTGATTGATCTATCACTCAACTGGTTTAGTTCTGGATTCGTGCATATCTCACTGTACACACTCAATCAGCTTATTTACATAGCAATTATTCATCCAGTGCTTTGTTGACATGCTGTGTATTGTAGAGCTCAGTGCATGACCTCTTTCATTTACTTTTCACATAACACCAATATGAACACCACTCGACAAACATTCACTCAGATATCATTTTCTATGCTCATGATATGACCCAAACGACCAATCTCTACTGGTACAATTCACTAAACAGTTTGCATTTTTTAAGCCAGTGATTCTTAAACTTTTTGACACCAGGGACCAGCAATGACTTTTTAATAATTGTTGCAAACCACTAACATCAAATCTGAGAACATATTGGTGTATGTAGTGAAGTCTAAGGACAGAGGCATGATTCTCCACGATAAGAGAGTCTGGGGAGCGTTATAGGCCTAAGCTTCTCCAGTTTGATTTCATAACTTTTAAGCCACTGTGTAGCTCTTATTCACTGCCTCTGAGCAGGTCCAGTCTTGGACAATGGCCAATAAACTCCTTAAAACACCAGGAACTGAATTTCTACACAACTTCAGAAATGTGGAAAGCTTCAAGCTTTGAAGCTGGGTGACTAGTTTGTTGAGTTTGGGCATTTGATCATTGTCTCTACTATGTCTCTCATCATCAAATATGTATATGGTGCTTGTGGGGCTTAAGATATCTACTTTGTAAAACAGGCAGAATTAGGCATCATATAATCTGCATCCTTACACCCCATTGTTTCAATGTTATCTATGGCAAACACGCTGGTCCCCGCAAACTCTCCATTCATGCTGATCACAGCACCAGCATCAATAAGTCAAACACACTGAAACTTCCAAGTCTTTGGCATGAGACAAATTAATACAAATTAAAAATACAGAATGGAATAAAATACAACTGTAATTTGATAATGGGCTCCCTACATAAGTTCAGAAGTGCACACTGTAGCCGGAAAACCATTAAGAACCATATGAAGCCTTCGTCAGAAGAACCGCAGAAGTCCATTTTCGGTTTATTGATATATCCCCCCAAAATTTCTCTTAAATCTACAGATATATAATATATGTAGACTTTAAAAAAAATTTAAAGTATACAGATATAATATCTGTAGACCTTAAATTTTTTGTAAAGAATACAGATATATTATATCTGTAGATTTAATAAATTTTTGGGGGATATATCAATAAACCGAAAATGGACTTCTGCGGTTCTTCCGACGAAGGCTTCATATGTTGACTGGAAGATGTATATAATAATCCCATTGCTGACATTTTTTTATTAACTTCCAAGCAATGCTCCCTCATATTGTTTGGAGATAATGGGCACAACAAATATATTGTGTGCATGGTACATTTCTATTTCTGCCAAACATCATTTAAAAAAATACCAATTCATGCTCAAAAGGCCCATGTGACCATTTTGATTGAATTTTTACTATTGTATTATTTACTGAAAGAGTTGATTTTATTCTCACTGCTGCTATTTGGGGCATCACAGTGTTAATGCCTTGCCCCAAACATTTTTAACACCATGTTACACAAAAAAACATTTCTATATGGATTTATATATCTTCCCTTAAATGTTTCCCATGTGTATGCATTTGAACTAAATATTTAACATGTGTCATCAAAATTTGAACTGTTATCATCGAAAATATGACTGGTAGGCTTTTATATAAAAGTAATCCAGAAATAGGCCTACGACATTGCCCATTGCATTTAAAAACATTGCAAAAAACTGTCAAAATCATCAATCCAAGAATAAATACCTGAACTGCAAGATTGCATCCATCTCGTCCAATAGTGGTCAATTTGGGCAAGAGATGGAAAACTCCTCCATCACTTCCTTTAAGAAATCCTCTCATCTTTCTCCTTCTACAACAAAGTCAAATCAATATTTGATGACAACAAAGCCTTCATTTCAGAGTAACAGAAAGTTCAATTTAAATAGTTTAGCACACCCAGGTTTTACACTGTAACCTTCAGGCCTATAGATGTTTTAGTGAGGTATAATGGGCAGTTAGTGGCAGCTGCTGGCCTTGAAATTTTGGTACACAATAGCGGCAATACGCATGCTCCGCACATGATGTTCATTTAAAATATATTGAAAGATGTAACATAATTAAATTTTTTAAATGTAGTATATTTTAAATGTATAGACCACTAAGACCAATATGTAATATGGCCAAACTATAGCAATTAATAACAAAACTCTACAACTAAAAGTGGTCCTGGACATATTTATTCGCAAGCATCCATAGATCAAGTTCATTAAAGACTTCTCTCTCAACCGATAGAACTCCTAATGCTGAGAGTCGATCCTGTCCCACTGTGGTTCTGAGATGACTCTCTATTAACTTAAGTTTGCTAAACGTCCTTTCATTCTTTACAGTTGTCAAACCCAATGTGAGCAGCAAACAATAAAGTTTACTTGTGGAAAAGCTTTATCATAGCCATTTTAACATAATAGACAAAAAGCTACCAACACATGACCTTACCCGAAAACCGAGGGATTCGAAACTTTTACCAATATTTAGTTAAATACATATCTATACAGTATTGACTTATTTGCCTGTAAAAAGTTGCAAGTTTTGGAGAACTTTGCTCTGAAAAGTACAAAAATTCAACCATAGAACAGTGCCATTTTTGGCGATTAAATTACCGGATGTAGTTTTAATTTACATCTTTTCTATGTTGTCATTGCTACCATAAGCAACATATTCTTTATTTCGTTCTGCAATAATTCTACTTCTTTTGACCATATCGTCGGACGATTGTCTGAAATATTTGCGAAAATCAACGATCTTGACAGGTTAGAATATTTATATTAATGTTTGTTGGTGAAATTGACATTTTATTGCGATCTCCCATTATTTCGCTCACGGACCACTACCGGCGCTTATGTAAAATACAATACAACTAGGCATTTATAACGCGGTTTGACAAGACAAGTCTTGCACAAATGCATGCTGCGCTGCATTCTTAGTCAAAGATCAGGGAGAATAGATGGGTCTTCAGTTTTGTCTTGAAAAGTGCAACGGTTGTAACTTGACGGACTATAGTTGGGAGACTATTCCATTCTGTGGGTCCAGCGCATGGTTCCCAAACTTCTTGTTAGTGCTAGGTATGGTAAACTCTCCACGCATATATTTATTATTTTATTATGTACAATAATAATTATAATTTGCCTTTATTTTCAAACATGCAAACCTCAGTGTGATTACAGACATAGAAAGAATGAATGATGGCAAGTTATTACAGGAGTTAATTTAACTGTAGGCAGCCATGCACAGTGCCAATTGTGTTATACATCTTATATAACCAATGCCACCAGCAAAAGAAGGACTAGTCAAAATTTTAGCTTTAGCTGCTGCTACCTGCTCTAGCTTACGCCCATCCACCAGACGAGTTTCAACAGCAGCACAAAATATGATACTGCGGTTTCCAAACAAGTGCCTAAAACTGTGACTAAACCAGTCATTGCAAGGTATTATCCCGCGTTGGGTGAACAAATGTTATAAGCTTTCTATGATTATTCTCTGATAACTTGGTTCTTCACTGAACAGTCTCCAATGTTCTTCATGAATTCTATTATCCAGGTAGTCACATTGTGCTATAATAAGTTTTTGGGATTAGGATCCAATGTTGTTATGTAATATTGTTGTGTTGATTACAGTTCATGGACATGTCTGCAAATTCTCCATCTGACACAGCTGTTCATAGTTCTTCAGCAGACCTTCATGATGTGAAGAAGACGGCTGACGAAGCACCTTCTAATGAGCCCAGCTTCCGACAACAAGGAACTGAAAAAGGTGGTACAAAGGACAGCTGAAGTCTTTGAGTTTGTTTCCATCGCTGAGATGAACTGTCATTGTCACTGCCAGTTGTTCGATGGTCAGCGTTGCATCGTTCAGTTTGTGCCCGAATATATCGATACGATACAAATGAACATGCAGGAGATGATACCATTTGACAAGGACCTGGTGCTATTGGGAATTCTATCATGTAGCCTGAATGCTGCTGAAAACACATTGCGCAAGAACAGAAGAATGTCAGTTGCAATAAGAACCGTATTCCTTGGTTCTCCTATGTGCACAAGCGAATTTGTCATGACACGTTTCTCTACCTGATGGACATCAGTAAAGGCAAGTTGTACGTACAACCTCCAAGAGTTGTACATCAAATATGGATTAGTGCCACGTAAGAAGCAGGTGGTTGCAAGACAGCGTCATTGAACTTGGAAGACATCCAGGCGGTGACAAGATTTGTTCTAAACTTTGCTGATCAGTTTCATTCTACCCGGTCGTGTTCCTAGCTTCATGTGCATTGATGTCCGAATCTTGCCGAGCTCTGTGGGATGAAAGCGTTGGTTTGATGTCAGACAGTACAAGTTGTCAGCTGAACCTGGTCGCACAGTATAAAACTCTCAGCATTTCACAAGTTATGGAGTCAGCGCCTTCCATACATTGTTGTTGCCAAGGCAATGACAGATTTGTGCTGAGTGTGTCGCCAAAATAACACAACCAAGTCAATGTACTAGGGGAAGAGAAGTCAGAGGTCCTGAAATTACAGAACTGTCATCTTCTTACTGCAAAAAAGCAACGCTAACACTACAGTCTTCAGTGTCAGAGGGCACAGGAAGTCGCTGCAGCTTGCAATATCCATGCATGCGTCATGTGGTACTTGTATTGGCAGATGGAAAGATGTCTACACTAAACTGCCAGTATCTCCTTTGTGCTGACCAGCATCACAAAGTTTGCACCTGATTGGTGCTTGGTCTTGTTCTTGACTGACCTGGAATTGTGACAATGAAATTGTTTTGCGACAGCCCAGCAACATAACAGCAACTAGCGGTATCAGATTGTCCACCACATATGCCACAAGGATTGGTACCAAAGGCCTGGATGCTAAATGAGTAAAATATCTATTTGATGAAATCAGAGAGAGAGTACTGTCGAGAAGAGATGAAAGATATCTTCTATACAGAGACTGCGCCTTTGTTGATGCCGACTCCAGTTCTTGTTGAAGCAGTTAGAGGCTCTGGTGACAATGATGAGATAAAGGCCAGTGAAGGACATTTCCATGACTTGCCAATTATCAAAGTTACTGGAAAGAAGAACCAGATGGAAAGAAGATAGCTCTTGTGATAACGATACTGACTATGAGCCAATTGTAGTTAAGCATGGGAAAGGTTTGCCAACTTTCTGAGGACAACGATACAAATTGAGTGCGAGTGGTTGGGTCGCGGAAAGTGAAAGGGCAGTTAGAAGTTTTAGTATCTAATTGCTGAAAATTTTTGTTAGTTAATAGTTCTGATAGTGTATATTCAGGTAACAGCTGACATTTTGAAACCATGAAGTTTATTATGAAGGGACAATATTTGCACTATGGTCTTTATCAGATTCTCAAGCTTTTCTTTTGCTTAATTATTGTATATATTTTTTAACGTTTTGCCATTTTGTCAGTGTGTGATATTTATGAATAAAACTTGCTACATATTAAATCGCTGTGTCGCTTTTTATGTGTGCCAAATTGCAGTCTAATAGCGTTAATACAAGTGTGCGTTGCTAAGAACTGTGTGAGTCAAACTTCATTTGCAATTTTCTCGAAATGTAGTTTCTTACACTTACTAAACCTCAAAAGGGTACAACATCAGTTAGGAACATTATAAATAAATAAGTTATATATCATTTGAAGGATCTTATAAAGCAGAATCCTATTGGAGAATAAGTTCAAATTTGATTTTTGCCGATAAAAGCTTATATTGTGTCAGTTACTCTTAGTCTGTTTTTTGTAAAGTTTAAAATTTCTATTTCTTTAGTGAGGACTGCAACTGTTTCTATAGTACAACATGAATATATACTCTGCATTTTGTGATAAACTCATCCTGTAAATAACATTCAAACACTTCTTGAAATTGTTTTACAGTCCTATTATTCTGCTCGGGAATGCTACTAGATCTTATATCTTCTTCAAGCATTCCTCATTAGAATCACTCAGCAGATGTTTTGGATAAAGAACCGAGTATGCAACCAGTAGTGGTTCAGTTTCATCATTGAAACGGTCGTCGACGCTTCTCATCACTTTATCATAAACAACGTTATATAGATATGTTGCACCTATATCGATCAGCAACAGTGGCATGAAAGTGTTGTGTACCAGGATTATCGTCCACTATGGAAAGCCGTTAATATATATAATTATATTAGCTATTCTGAGTATGGAAAACATCAATATACTGTAAGCAGGCATACTAAGTAAGTATATTTTGATGAAGTTGAAAACTTCATTCTATTTACAAATTATTTGGCTAAACATTTTAATTTCTTTTATTTCGTTAAAAAAAATTGAAATATTTTTGGTCATATTTTTAATCTTGTTTTGGGACGCAATTGCATAGTTTGCGTTCATGCAGCGCCGCCACTAGGCATTGTAGTCTTTTAACCAGCATCAACTAACCTCATTATAAGCGTTTAACAATCTTTAGCATCACTGGTTAAAATAATTTTATGAGCATTCACAATAAAGGACGTAATTCATAGCAAGCAGAAAAATCATTCATAACAGAAACAAAGTGTAAACCCTAATCACAGTAGCTCAGAGTAAAGGATGACCAAACAGACAGCTCGCTCTAAACTGTCTGTCGCTATCCACGCTGTCGATATTACACACAGGGCCTAGTTGAATAACATGATGCCTGCCAACTTCTGACCACAGTCAATAAATATACACAACTAAAACACGAAAATATTTAGCCATTACAAAATAACAAGGAATAAATTTCAACAGTTCAAGCAGTCTTGAGATGAACAAAATTAATATTATTGTCGAAAAACCTAACTCAATAGAGGCAAACAAAACTAAAAGATGTATTACAATATAAGTTCGGGAAGTTCACATAGATGCAACCGTTTCAAAGTTACGGGCTTTAATTTTAACCAATAAAGTTACCTTCATGTACTCGTTACAACAGTTAAGTCTACAGATGATATCCCTGGTGCGTAATGAAGCAAATGCTAAGTAATTAATTAACTAAATACATCTCTGAACAGTGACAGTTTACTTATAACCAAGCACCTCGTGTGGGGGCCATGTAAATACTCTCAACCCTAGCAACAACATGACAACGCCAATACATTCATAAACTAAAAACCTAGAATAAATAATTACGATTTCTTAATTTATTTTCAGGTGTATTAGGTTAAAAATTATTATCAAACTTACTATTTGCGTCAACAATTCATATTTTGTTTAAATACATTACTCTGAGATCAAGAGCTAATATGCACTGAATAACAGCTATGCAACGCACTACGTCATGACTCATGCTTCATTCAGCATGGGTCTTGCTAAGCAGAAGGCTTTATCAAAATAAAAATATTTCTGATAACGCACTAAGAAGAAAGCTAATTAATTAATCCTTTCGTGATTTGCGTTATCCGTGCAGCTGTTTACTTTAGGTGCCTGGTTAGTACTCCTTTGAGCAAAACCGTGAAACCTTAGAACGTGGTACTTTTTCGCATGTAGGCCTAGGGCATACAGAAGGCTACAACTAAAAGCTACTTAGCGAATAGAATTTGGGTGTCTTTTTGCAGTGCGCATGCGCTGAAGGTTCGAAGGTTATGCGTGCGCAGAGGTCTCCTGGCCGGGCGTCTTCCGCGTATGTTTTCGGCCGCAGAAGTAAAATGTTCGCTCATATTGCGGTCAAATTTTCCGCCAAAGAAGATTCATTCATGCACTATTAGCCAAGCAGAGCAGACACTATAGAATTCTACGCGCCATCGAAAAGGATAAAAAATTTAATGTTACATGTTACGAAACTACAACTGCGAGCCATGGTCGATCGTATCGATTCGTACGTAGGCCCTAGGCTACTGCAGGATAGTGCATATGAATTATATAACTCAGTTCTATTTCGTTGATAGAGTGGAAAATTTTATAATTTACTGGAGCAATTCTATAGGCCTGGCCTATCCTTAAGTTCTGTTGCCTCATCGATCAATTGACTCCATGGCAAGGACCAATTAATAGGCTATACCATCAATATATAGGTTATCTTACGCACAGGAACCGCCGCTGCTAAGCCTAAATCAAAACTACCGATATATTCGCTGCAGACTGCTATCGACAGAATCGACTTCGCTAACTTAATATATGTCATTGATATTCCTTGATACTTTGCTTATTGTTTAATCGCGATTTTCGAGTCGACGAAGAAACCACCAGCAGAAGCAACTCGATCGTTGCTGTTATCTGTATAGACTTATAGACCGACAGCATATAGACCCTAGTCTAGATAGCCTATGTTGAAATCACATTAAGCTATTTTTAAAATCAGCCAAATAATGCTATTCGTTATCAGGATGACCAGGATGACATGGGCCATGTGGACCATTTTTGTTTTTTGGGTAAAAAAAACCCAAAAAACCAACAACCACAAGCCCAACATCTTTGCAGCCCTGGAAAATATCGACGTTTGTTTCTGATCAACGCAGCAATCAACAACAGATTAATGAAGCTTACCTTTAGTCAAGCGCTATAAGATTTACGACCGTGAAAGTGTTAGGATAAACATGGTGTTCGATTGGTTGTGGTAAACGATCGCTATCTTCGGTAATAATCGAAATATCTTTCTGATTGTGCAAACGTGGTGTAATTTCATAAAAGAAGAACAATATTGTATTTTCAGGTTAATCTTTTCAGCCATGATTTTACGTCTGATCTAATGTTAGCAAGTAAACGCTACCCACATTGCAAACAAGTCTCAACTTTATATTTCGGCCAATTACACAGCGTGCCAAAAGATGTCATAATATTATGTTATTGGAAACTTACGCACCCTGATACCACATAATTATAGTATATAATATACTGTATGTACTGATACTAGATGTTTGCCCTGTGCCCATAGTGCAAATTCAGCAGATGTTGTTTTTAAAGTCAACTGGACTTACTTGGATGTTCAGTTAGAGGCGTGATCTAAACGGGATCAACCCGAATCATCGAAACCCGAATCCCTGAAAAGGCTAAAAAGCCCTATTCCCCGAAAACACCAATTTACTTTTACAAGCGCTGAACTGTCTCAAAACAGCACAATTCATTCATGAATCCAGCTTTTGCATGAATTCATTTAATCGATCCAGCTTCCTGTAAAGCAGAAACTTTTTCATCAATCCAGCTTCGTTTTCGGGGATATGGCGGAAATCAGTTTCGGGGATTCGGGTTTCGACGATTCGCAACGCACTCATCTAAATGAATCGTAATCTCAAAACTTCTAACGTACCACTCGAGAGTCAGGCGCAGGGCACAGGCTCATTCATGAGCGCTTCGTCAAGTCAGAGGCTTTATCTGAAGGAGGTTTGAGTTTGGTTTCATGAATGCCAGAAGAGGCAGAGTAGCTGTTAAGGTGGATGTCGTTAGTATCGAGCATTGCAAGGGTATAAGTTCTTTAGTTTATGAGTCAAGACTAGTTTCGAGTGGAAAGCCTGAGAGGTGATGGATCATCAATAAGAGTTTCGGTTCTGCACAAGGCAGATTATTTTGGGTGGTTGCGATGATGGTGGAGGCCCCAAAAGTGCGAATTTCAGGAGGCAGATCATACCTAAGTTCAAGGCCACTAGACTAGAAAAACAACTATATCCACAGAATTGGTGAAAGTTTCTCAGTACATTCTTCCATTAATTGCTTACTGTGTAATTATTTATAAGGGCTTACTGTTACCAAGAATGAACCGAGTTTGAATTTCTTGTCGAGTCCAAGCTGAGTTTAGAAGATTTAAAAGGTGTCTCATTCTCTTGACTTTTTTTAGTTTGGCAGTTTGCACAAATTTTATGAATTTTTAAGTATCACCTTAGTTTACATTGGGAATTAGTAACTAGTAAGTACTAATAGTAGTGCTGTATTTGTGTTTTTAATTAGGTCGATTGTTGTTTTTAAATAAAAATGATTGTATTTGTGTTTGGTTAAGTTGATTCTGGTTTTATACATTAAAAATTTGATTTTTGTTTTCAAAACAGAAAATTGGAAAGATTAAAACTCGGATCCATTGTTTGTCCGAGTTTATGCTGAATACTACGAAACTCAAACTGAGTTCTGAGCCGAGTTTTGGTTCATCCCTAATTGTTACAATGATACTTTAGATGTAGGAAGAGCATGGTCTTGTGAGATACTGAATGCATTGAGAAAGGACAGGTTGATCTGCAGGCGGATCATGAACCTGAACGTCATTGCTATGTCAATATTTGCTTCTTAGCCAAAAGATCCATCAATCCTGGGATCTTGTTTTAACAAAGCTTTATGTGTATTAATATGTATATAAATGGCTGTTGGCAAACAAACTGCTGTTCTGTATGTATGTTGTGTATCACATGTGAGTGTTTATGTTGTATAACAGAGATGACCTTTGCAAGTGAACTTCAGGGGTGGTCGTCACACAAGGCACTACTTGCTGTGCAGGATTTTGAAATCTGCCTTTTGGAGACCATTAAGAAATGCCTTGTTCAACGCATTAAGAGCGACAGAGATTATGCAAATGCCCTGGCAGTTATTGTGGCGATGGCACAGAAGCAGGATTATTTATATGAGCACAACACTCCATTTTGCCAGGTAAATCTGTTTCTTTGCAATTTGTCTAGTCTTATCATGCAGGCCATATTTCTTCAGACTTGAAAGACATCAGACGTTTGTTGTTATCATGTAAAGTTATTTAGTCAGAGAGGCTGGTTGGTTGCAGTGTAGTGTGGATTTGATGCTAGTCTCTGGTTGTCAGTCTGCATGGTTGTAGCAACAGCAATACGGCACCCGTTGAAAATTGCCATTAGACAGAAGATATATTTTTGTGTCCAGAATGTAGTTTTTTCATTCTGGAAATGAAAGATATCCATGATCATAATGAAGACATTTTTGTGCACCTTTTCAAGAGAAACTCGTAATTGGTGGTCCCGACCTAAAAACCTATTCCAGAAATTGGACCAACTGCTTAGGTCCAACGTGTTTGCATTGTCAGCCAGGAGTGCCATTGAAGAATGGTGAGTGGCACTGTATAGATGCTTGTTGACATTACATTGTATCTTACACATTACATCAATGGTTCTGTTTGGAATGGTGGTGTTAGACTGACAACAAAGAAGTGAGGTTAAATTTCTGCCAGAGCAGAATTTTGTTTTGAGATTTTAGATCTCCACCTGTGCCCATAGCTATTTTGGGCTATAGTTGATATACTTACTGTATACAGTCGAGGGCGAGTACTTGCCATCCACCCTAATAATTATGCCATGGATAAAATGTGAATGTGGTAGCGCTTCATGAGCATGGGTTGTTTCTTGGGCTTAGTCTTCTTCTGTATTTTGTTAAAATTATTTGGTGTTATAGGTTTGGTTAGGCATCATCAAGGAAATGGAGTATGCAATCCAAGTGATGAATGAGAACATTGAGAAGCTGAATGCACAAACTGTTGAAACGTTCTCACAGATTTTAACCAATAAAAAGACTAGTAGGAAACTGTACTCTGAGCAGCGGAACCGGCTTGAACTGGAGCTCTATCGAGTAAGATTCCATCTTACCATATATATATATATATATAAGATATGAGATATACAAGATAAAGTTGCCTTTGAGTGTAAGTCTTGCTATAGATATTTGACTAGGAAAATGTGAAATTGTTTTGACCAGAATCTGAGTCACTTCCTTTAATTATGCTTCATCGGAGAAGATGTTTGGCTGCACTGGCACTATTAAGCGATCCTGCAGGGTGTCGTGAATGAATTTTTCGAATCACATACTAAGCACCTTCTATACTTTTGAAGTATTGGTAAATGATATATATATATATATATATATATATATATATATAATAGAGGGTTTGTGCATTATGCAGTTCAACAAATTTCTGAATATCCAACATTGTATAAATTAGCACAGAAGTTTTATTTGTGGAATGTATTTTTAGTTACAGGAAGAAGTTACAAAAAACAGAGCCGAATATGAAGCTCGATTGAGTAAACTCGTGGAGAGTCGAGCCAAGTATGAAGAACTCTTAAACAGAGGAGGTACTAAGTTCTGCATGTTTTCATATTGAAATTTCTTGGTCTCCTCACATTATTTGACTTGTCTCTTTTTCTCTTTGTCTTTGTTTTGTTTATTTCAAAAATATCTATATGTTCACAATTACCTTATTGATATAATGATCATCTCTTGCTTGACCTTTCATCTGGCTGTTCTCTTTGGACCTCAATATTTTGTTCCAGGCCACTAACATAAAGTGTTGAGTGTCGTATTTTCTGTATTGTATTTCTGTTTCGTATTTTCTAAAATGAAAGTCATGATTTTACGAGAAATTGTAGCCATATGTTGTGCTGAAAATTTTATACGAACTTTTGAAAACTTTTGTGATACTCTGGTACATGATTTGTGTTGGCAGTGTTGATAAGATGATGAAAATGAAAGATGCTAAAATGTATTGTCCCCACTGAAGATAACCAATTTGGTAATATTGCCCTGTGAGATATTAGGCTCTACATATGTTAATAGTGGTACAAGAGTTATGTAAGTATTAGAGTGGCCATATAACTCGATGAAATCGAATGACTAGAAAGCAATTGCACTATAGCCTGCTGCCATTGATGACAATGCACAATTACTTTAAGAGTAACTGGTGACAACGGCTATTATGAATTAATACCAGACAATTTCTATTTTGGCTACATTATTTTTAGTCGTGAGCATCTTGTACTAGGCTGCCGTGGGAATGGCTTTTGCTGCTTGGGCTGTTAGTGATGTAAGGCTGAAACAGCAGCTGAGCTTGAAAGGGAGAGGAGCAATTATCCAAAGTGATATTAATAACAGTCTCTTTATAAATTTTGGGGGTTGTCATATGCAACTAAATATATATAGCTTTGCTAACTTCACAATGACCTCACAAAACTCAAAAATACGGTGCCCTGAATGTGGCTTTCCGCATGATAAGGTGATGATATTAAGATTAAAGCTGTTAATGATTAATTTAATTTTAATAGGTAACTTTTGAAAAATTAATGATTAATTAATAGTTAATTTTGATTAAATCATGAAAATGTTTATAATTACATTTGTCAAACAAATCAATTACATTTCAAATAAGATTCTCAGTTACTGAATTTAGTTACATACAGAAATTCACACAAGCGGTTTTCTTGCTCATATTGAAGTATATATTCTCATATTCATGGTATGCAAAGAATTTTTCGCAATGAATGCAATAAGCGCTATCAGCATTTTCGATATTTTCGTTAGCCAATAATTTATATCCAAAATGTTCAAATACTTGACCTGATATGTGTTTATATTTAACATCTGGATTAATATCCGCCGCCATATTGCAATGTATTTGGTTTATGATGTTTCTTTTAGACTTCCGGTACATGTTAGCGATGGGCAGAATAATCGAAACAGTTAATTGTGAAAAACATTTTACTCGTTTAAATACATTAACGATTAATTGATGGTTACTTTCCGCAGCTCTACTTAAGATGATTTAAGGTGATGAAACATTTTTATTTTATTTTTCATTTTTGAAGAATTAGAGACTCTTTTCAAACAATTCAGACTTTTTAAGGCATTCCTGTAACTGCTTTGGTTTGTTTTAATTCACACTATTAGGTCGCATAAGCACAAGATTGGACGAGGTGAAGGCAAAATACGTGAAGTCAGAGATTAAGGTTCACAGCATTCACAATGTTTATGTGATATCGTTGTGTGAGCTCAATGTTTACCAGCAAAGCTACCTCTCTGTCACGTTGCCTGCACTCCTTGACCTCCAGCAGAAATTGCAGGAGGGCTTTGCCAAACAATGGTTAGTTTTCTTCTTCATCCAGTTAAACTCAGTCCATAACCTACTTTGTTCAAATCCAGGTCATAAAGACATATATACATATATATATATATATATATATATATATTTATATATATCCATATCCTACATATACCTGCATGTATATATATATCCTAATCTGATCTCATAGATCTGATAAAACTTTTCTGAAATAAAATGATAAAGCTTGAAGTGGTTCTGTTCATTATTGACAAAGCTATACCACACATGTCAATAATTTTTTAATTTAAGACAATATAGCTAATATTGCACGTAAATGATTATGATTTCCACCAGAAAGTTGAATGTCAGTAAAATTTAACTCACAAATTTCAAAAGTTTTCATATGGAGACCTTGGCCTGCATATGAAAAGATATTTGGCTATCATGCCTTCTCTGATACAGTGTGCGGTTTTCACAAAATATTCTCGTGAAGAGTTACATTAGATATTCATTAATTCATGACAGAGATTTGTATGGCACCGCTACATGGTTGCTACTCAGAGGTGCTCCCGACCCCAGCGCGGCTTAAAAGGGCAGTCTTAGGGCTAGAGTGGATGTGTCAGAATGGACTCTGGCGAGCTAACACAGCCCCAATGGGACCCCGTTCCATTCAGAGGGGCCGACCTCTGAGAAGGCATAGTTCTGCCATTTAGAAGTATGGGTGAAGGAGACAAGGCCCTAATCTTAGAACTTAACGTTTATAATCAATTATATTTGTGAAATGTGCATGGTTAGTAAGCATCCTTTTGACTCTCTTTCAGCCACGATGTTCTGCTGGAGTATGTCCGATTAACGGATTTGTCAGATGATAGATATCAGAATATCTACCGCAGTATGTATGCTTTGATGGCGTTCATGAATTCCCAGCCTGAATACAGCAGCTTTGTTGACAAATTCAAGTATGGCTTTCGTTTCAATTGATGTTTGTGGTGATGGTAAGCTGTGGTTGTCAGTGTTTTGTAATAGCAATTCTGTCTGTAGAAGAACAGTTATATGGCACTTATATTTAGCCTGTCAGAAGATGTCAGCAGAATGAGTTAAGTTTATGAGTAACATATTTTCGTATTCTCTGTAAGCTGCTTTGAGGCTGAATATCATATGTCTTATAATAGCAATCCCTGCAAGTGATATCAGATAGACCAGAGTAGCTTTTGGAGAGTTGCAAAATGCTTGTGGAAGTCTTAAAATATGATATAGTTAAGGAATGAGTGCTTTTTTAGACTTTCTAGGCATCATGGCCATATTTTCGTAGAGGACAGCATATTCCGTGTTTGAGGAGAAACACCGGACACTTTTGTGTTTTGCAATAGAAAGAAAATATCAGATAATGAAGGTTTGCAAACTGTTTGTTTGATCAAAGTTTATTTGCTGCACTGTGGCCTCGTATTGATTGATTTGTTAAGATAGTGCTTTTCTTTTGCATATGAAATTATTTGAAATAGCTTCTTGCTTAATTTGTGTTTATGTGACAATGTAAAATTTTTAACGTGAGACCCGTTCCACCAAACAGATCCGATCCGGCGAGGTGCAACAAACAGGAGTTTAGTCCGAATCTTCTGAATGGTTCCTGTCGCTCTATTTACAACACCAACATCATCGTCAATGACTGGACTTCTGAAACCGTTCAACAGAGGTATGACACATATCTGTAAACATTTTTACATACAAGTTTATTTGAAGTACTGGGGCCTTGTATTGATTAGTATGGTAAGAGGTGCTCCTTTGGGGGTGGATAGAATAGTGGTAAACACACTGGGATGCAGTGCCAAGGAACCGAGTTTGAGACCCACTTCCCTCCGTAAGGTTGACTTCATTCCTTCTTTCGCTATGCGGCAGCATTTTCTAAAAATGAGATGTATTAAAGTGTAATGGGCGCCCTGCGTGGCTGCCGACAGTTAAATTTTACTACTTGTGTGGCTATCTGAATTAGGTCAATTGGTGTGATTTAATGGGAACAGAAAAGGAAAACATATATTTAAAGGAAGATCTTCCAGCAGGATGTCTGGTGCTTTAGAAAGCCTGAAAGCATCTGTATGTGGAAACAGAGAATCTCCACAGAGAACATAGCATAGTGATTTGTAGCCAGGCTGAGTCATAACTGGAATGCGAATTTCAGATCATTAGTTGGTTTCGTCTTTTCTTTAAACCCTGACATAGCCGGAAGATGTACTTTTATGTAATGTACTGAAGTTGGTTTAATTCTGTCTTGACTGTTGTACCTCATTTAGTGTTATCTCATACAGGGCTGCTTCATATCAGGATTGCATTCTAGAAATGTGGGAGCCATATGTCACAATGCAACAAACCAGAATTTGTGTTATAATGAATTAACAATGCATATTTCACTTTCTCATGCCTCATGGAATAGCTCAGTGTTTCCCAGACATTTTGGGATTGCAACCCAAGATTTAGATTGTAATTATCTATTATGACACACAGCTGGTAATGCATTGGCTTCATCTCCATTCCATCAAAATCTTATTTTTAAGTTTTCGTACTCATACTTTCTCGTCACTTTCTTTCTTTTTGATTTTGTTTGAATTCTTTTTTTTGAAGGCTCATCTTCATCAACTTCGATTGTCATTGTTTGCATCTTTGTCAATTGTCAACCAGTTATTCGTAATGCACAGATGATAAACTTAGACAAGACAGTAATAATAAATAATGAGAGTAACACTCGTGTTGATAGGTTGCTTCAAAGTTAATGTGCACACTGTTCAAACAGAAGTTGGATGTTCCTAAATGAGTTGATGGAAAGTACTGGATGAAGTAGCTATAAGTAGGTTCTCACATTGGATGCACAGTCCTGTGGTTGATGGATGGCAACTCATGTGCCTAATTATTTACCCTTTTCAAATTCTTCCAGTTTGACTCTTTCCCATTTCTTATGATTTTTATTTTTATATGATTAAATAATATCAAAAATCACCAGTAATTGTAATTTGAAAACTTATATAGCGCCACTCATAATCAGAAGCGCTCATGACTCAACACAAAGCAAGGCATAGAAAAGGCAAGTCTTAAGGCGCTTGCGGAAGGCGGTAGGGGTAAGAGAGACCAGCTCTTCCCGAAGTTCAGGCTCGTGGAACCCACATAGGCAAGGCTCCTGGATTGGGCTGTGGCAGAGCGCATGCGGGGAACCACCAGAAGTCCGCGGGCAGAGGAATGAAGGGAACCCGGTGCAAGATAGAGGACACCCTAGTGCAGAGGGCCAGAAGGTAGACGAGGCAAAGCAAAGGGGACAGCTGCGCATCAGCGCGATGGTCTTGAAACGAATGCATTGAGTTGCTGGGAGCCAATGGAATGATTCGCAAATGAAGGAAGAGATGTGACCCACAGGTTTTGGGAAATGCTGAAATAGAGGATGATGGACTGTAGTTGTTATTGTTTTTTGTGCCTGTCTAGCAAAGTTTTATACATGGATCAACTGAACCGATGTCGTCAGGTTATTGGAAGCAGACGACAGGCGCTTCGTGAGATGGAAGAAGATCGGAGTAATGTCAACAACTTCACCAGGTGACTACCGTTGATATGCAATGTTATATTGTCAAGCTCTTAAATGTTTCAGTGCCACACAAGTTAATCCTTTAACAATCTGTGTGTACTAAATGTGCTTGATAATCAATGCAGTTAAAGGATTTAGATGCAGTTATGTAAGACTGGCAATTTTCTGTGAGATCAATGTATTCGACGCAACATTAACGAAACAACCGCCTTCAAAGTTCCATCAGGTTGATACGCCAATCACTATTTTGCAAAAATTGCTTATGCAATTCTTAGATACATTGCTGTATCGTAAATTTCTGTTGAAATTAAATTTGTTGCACTTTTTATAAATTTCTAACATCTGGGTGCTTTCTGCAGTTTTCTTTGACAATTTGGAATGTGCCATTATTATTATTATTGATTTATTAATATCAACCAGTGTACCCTAAGCTACTATTTGTATACAGATTCTACATATTGTGCTGCAATAAAACGAGTTAATATAGCTTCAGTGTTAAGGGTTTATTAAATTTGAATAGAGTGCTTCATATAAATAAGCTTTTTATTTAAAAATATTTGCTAAATTTGTCATATAGAATAACATTAATGAATATTGCCAAATTATCATTTAATGAATGCTAAGACTGCTGATGCAGAGTAATATTCATTAACGTGATCCAGCGGGATGATGTGCATTAACATTAACAGCTGTGCATAGATGCAGCAGACATGAATATAGCAGACTTGTAGCTTGACATGAGTCAGGCAGGCAGGGAGAGCTGTTGTCAGGTTTGTAAGTTTACCACTGCATCACATGACATATTCTAGGTACAATAAAGAGATGTCACCTTTTTCACTATCAGCACTGAGATAAATTCGTGTATTGGGTAATTCTGTTTCTGCTACTGAAATGGCCGTGCGTTCACTGTTGAAGCTTGAAAAGAACGTACACATTAGACATTAAAGTAGAAAGAAAATTGCCTGGTATTAAATAAAAATCATTTTGACCCTTAACTAAATTGTGTCAAGGCCTTTGAATTAATATGAGATACTATCATCTGGCAGCACGATGCGGTACAAGTGCTTTACCTCCTCAGACAGTTCATGTCTTGGAACCTCTAGCCCCTCTAAAAATTGCTTAATTCTAGCACTAATGTTTATAGTGTTGAGTGTCTGATACTTCAGCCAAACATTGAAATCAGTCATCCTCCTTTGTTAAAAAACATTTTACTATCCATTTTTAATTCATCTTTTTAGTACTACATACAAATGTAGTCCTGCATTTTTTTAAAGTTTATACATAAATGTCTTTCGGTAACAGACATGCTTAGTAGTTCACATAAAGCTTATAACTGAATATGTAATATTCTTTGTTTAATTTATTCTTTATTTTATTTTTCAAGACCGCAGTGTCTGTTGATCTGTGTACCAGGTATGATTGTTTAATGGTTTAACGTTTCTTAATGGTTGCTGTTGTTTTGAAGTGTGAGTTCAATCAAAAGAGAGTTATTCGAACAGCAGTGTCTCGAGGAGAAATACCGAGCATTATTGAATCTAATCACAGTCTCACTTGATCAGTCGGGTGGTCTCTGCCAAGAGCAAGCCCAAGAACCGGTCCGTTTGGACACTTCATCTGGTGCCAGTCTACTGGTCAGTCAGTCAATCAGTTGGTCATTAATTAAACGATCTAGCAATCATTCTTTCATTGAATCTATTAGACTTAATTAGCTAATGGTACTAACTATCAGTTTGATTATACTAAGCCATCATTGACTTGTTTGTCTAACAAAGCATCAATTGGTTATAAGGGTACAAAATGCATACATAATCTGACTCTTTTCTAAGCAGGCAAATATGTTTTAACTCTGAATTAGCCCTACTTGCAAAATTGATTGTTATAGAGCAGTGGTTCCCAACCTGGGGATCGCGACCCTTAATGGGGTCGCGGGGTTATTTTCAGGGAGTCACGGCTGTTTATTGGAATTAGCCAAAATAAATTAAGAAATGTAAGCATGAAGGTTTTCGAATATTTTTCGTTTTCAACCCTTTTTTCCAGTATATACAATATTAATTTTGCAATCTTTTATGAAGTTTAATTTTGGTTATCCATTACTGCTAACTTACTTATGGCAACTGCGGGCAACGTCTAGTCTATGTTATCCGATTCTGTTGGATCTGGCACCTGTACAGAACACTGAACATTGTTATAATATTAAAAATACAGTTATCATTTTCTATACTGGTTGTTGAAAGGAAATGCTATCAATCATGTCTTTTAGTTGAGAGATGAAATCAAGTTCTTCCTTGAAATGCAAACAGTGGCCTACTTGAACGATAGGGCCTATAGTTTGGGAGAAAAGAGTTGCTTTCTTAGCAGACATCTTTGACCACCTAAATAAGCTGAATCTGAAACTTCAGGGAAATGAAACACACATTCTCCAATTTCAAGACAACCTTCAGGTTTTTAAATCCAAGCTGCAAAACTGGCATCAGAAAGTAAATCTTGGAAACATTGCCATGTTGGAAAAACTAGGCAGTGTGCACAGTTACAAAATCCATTAGGCCTATCTGTTTACCTGAATGTAGCCAGCATTCTTGATGAACTACATGATGAATTCACGATATGTGCAACAATTTCTCGGCATGTAATTTGTTTCATGAGTAATTGTTGACTGAGTTCTGGTGCGCCATGTATCAATCGTACGTTGAAATGTCACCATGCTTGCCTTTCGACTTTTTATTTTCCTCCACGTAGCCTACGTTTGCGAAAGTGGATTTTCAACGCTTCTTCATATCAAATCGAAGGCAAGAAAAAGACTGAATGTTGAGAATGATAATATTACGAGGTTGGCTTTAACAAAAACCCAGTTACTAATTTTGAAAGTACAAGCATCGCATTAATTATATTGAAGGAAATTATTAAAATATTTGGTTACATTACAGTTGCAATTATATTCCGATAAATTAGTTTCCATTGTGTTTTCTGTATCTGTAATTGAGGTTGTCCTTGACCTAGGTCCTATGGCATATGTAAACATGGTGGGGGTCACTGCTAACACGACGATTATAAAAAGGGGTCGCGACTCGGAAAAGGTTGGGAACCACTGTTATGGAGGTACTATAAGGACAAGGTATCAAATCTTTTTATGTAGGTGTATTTTACAAACTAAAAATTATTAAAGATGTTTTAACTGTATGAAGTTCCAGACTGAGAATGGTGTTTCTTCGCCTCGTCCTGCCTCCTCTGCATCGGCCTCAGCCTCTGCACCTGGTTCCACATCTGGTTCCAGTGCCTCCGCTTCTGCCAAGCAAACCTTGTCTAACCTCAAGACAGCTTTCACAAAGAAGATGGCATTTGCCAACGCCAGTCTCCGTGCTCCCAAAAAATCATCTCGATTTCACGATTATACCAGTGATTTTCATTCTGGCAAACAGAATGATGCCACTGTAGAGACAGCCTCAGTAGCTTCATGTGACAGTGCCACTGTTGAGACAAGTTCTAGAGGTCTGGTTGATGACACTAGAAGTTTGGATGACACTGCCTCTGGAATGGTGTCTGCTGCATCACAGGAAGTTCTGCGATTGTCTGCGAGCAACGATAACTTAGCTGACATACCTGAAAGATACCAACAGGTAGGTTTTTCTGTTACAAGCATTATCTGGAAACACCAGGCATTTAACCAGAGCAATCCCAGAATCACCTCAAATGACATTTAAGAATGTCAACTGTAGTAAGCTATCAGTCAAGAATGTCACTGTAGTAAGCTATCAGTCAAGAATGTCAACTGTAGTAAGCTGTCAGTCAAGAATGTCAACTGTAGTAAGCTGTCAGTCAAGAATGTCAACTGTAGTAAGCTGTCAGTCAAGAATGTCAACTGTAGTGAACTATATGACAAAGTCCTTTTCTCCTTCTTTTGCTGGTGACAAAGCATTCTTTGCTTTTCAGCATGTCACAGTGTGAATATGTATCTTGGGTTACAACATAGCCCCAACAAAATAACCCTGTCAAAATTGCCAGCAACCCTAAAACCATCGAGCTCGGCTGTAAAGATTCCCTGGTGTGAGGTAGACGAAACAATCACCACCAACCAAAAATCCTTCGAAGCATGGCATCAGGCATTCCTACAAATTGCCATCTTCCATCAATCTGTCTTCAAGCACATGGTCCAGTTCAGAAGGGAACATGATCGTGTCAAGATCGTTATCACACATTATAGTAATGGGATCAGGCACCTGGAAGCTTTGAAGGCATAGTATGAGCAGCTTAACTGGCGACTGCAAACTGTCATTCCAATTTATAGAAAAACTAATTCTTCAAAACCTTTGCACAATGGCTCATATTTTAGTGATCGTGAAAGATATCGACATTAACATTCATTTGGGCTTGGTTAAAAACAGTTTAACATTTCATGCTGCTAAACTACTCTAGCAGAATTTTAGTTTTAATGGGCACTTCAGCGATAACATTAATGATAACATTAAACATTAGGTGCTAATGTGCCGTTGGCCAGTTTGATGGAGCTATTTTGATGTGGCTATTTTGTCTGAGGGTGCCTGAATTTGTGATTAAAGGTACAAAGAGATTCGAATTAGAGATTTGAATTAAGCATGGATAAACTACATTTTAGCCAAATATCTACTCCAATCAACATGATTGTAAAGCATCAGTCAAACTGAGATCTTTGATGTAGAATTAATTGTGTTAGTTTTTTATTGAATGACTGGTTGCTGTATTTATAGATCCTGTCATTCATCCTTCTGTTTATCCAATCAGTCATTCTTACTCTCCTGTCTTTTGTTTATGATTTGCATAATTACTCACTATTATTCGTGACATTACACCGGCCCATTAATGGCCATCTGTTGTCATGAAGTAATTAATTATATTCTAATTCTTTCATTCGTATTATATATGTATGTTCGTTTATTTTGCGAACTGACACACCACAGTAAGTTACATGATGTGAGACTTTGTTGCCTTCAGTTGAATGTTGTGGGTGGCACTGTGTTTGTTGACCAGGTGGAGATGAAGGAGGAGGGAGCACTGGAGGAGGAGCAGTGGTTCCATGGAGTACTGCCTCGAGAAGAGGTTCACCGATTGCTAGTAAATGATGGAGACTATCTCGTGCGGATGACTTATAACCGAGCAGCTGCAGAGAAACAATACGTCCTGTCTGTCATGTGGTCAACACATAAGCATTTCATCATCCAGAAAGCCCCACAGGTCAGTTATACAGTTTGTACTGTTGACAGAACTTGTAATTGAGAAACAGCAAAATAAGTGTTGAGTGACCTAAGCATTTAAAATTTAAATAATAGATAATGTCATCAATGATATATGTTTTGTTGTGCTTCAAAGTAGCAGTGCCTATCGAAGTCATAACTCCTTGAGCTCAATTTAAGATCATCTTACATGTTATTGAATCATTATAGTTTAGAGCTGTTTGCATTTTGAACTGGTTAGTAGTATGTTCTTTTGAGTTGCAATTTTTAAGATTTAGGTTTTGTCCCGTGTTGGCACTGGAAATGTTTAATCTCATTGTGTGACATCATTATTGCATAGTTTGAGTTATTGTGAGCACATTTCATAGAGACAGCAAAATAAGTGTTTTCCTGTCTGCTGACTTTCGTTTTAGGTTGTACGGCGCCCTTGTAGCGGTTAGGGTGCGTTTACGGCGCCTTATAAATCAGCATTGTTATTATTATTATTATTATTATTATTTCTTCCTGTTTGTGAATTGCTGACATCTTATTTCCTGTTGGTATAATTTTAGAATGGCTGGCATTTTGAGGGTGAGGCATTTCCAACAATTCAGCAATTGCTGAAGCATCACCAGATAACTGGAGAACGTGTGACAAGAAAGTCAGCAGCCATTTTAAAAACTGCAGTGGCTAGACCCGATTGGCAGCTGTACAATGATGACGTCAATCTAGAAGCCCAGATTGGAAGTGTATGTATCAAACTGATAATTTCTAATACTTCTCAAAAGTCCTCATGCTGAACACTCCAAAATTCGCTAGCAGCCTGGGGTGTGTTTAGAAGCACAAAGTCAATACAGTATTAATTGGCAAAGCATGATACCAGAAGCCCTGCATTGTATGACTTCCGTTGACTTTATAGTTGACATCAAGATAAAATTATTGATTGTTAAATCATTCCAATCAGACAAGCGCTAACACCAACAGATAAGTTGACTACATTGTTGACTTCATTGGTTGACTTCATTGTTGACTTCATTGGTTGACTTCATTGTTGACTTCATTGGTTGACTTCATTGTTGACTTCACTAGTTGACTTCATTGTTGACTTCATTGTGCTTATGCATCTATTATATTTCTCGCATGGAATTTATTATTGTGATAAATTAGTGTTATTGTGACTTACATCTTGTTTAATTGCCCTGTGTGTGGACTGTTATTAGGGTCAGTTTGGTGAGGTATTTCGTGGAAAGTTAAAGTCAAAGGGCATCCGAGTGGCGGTGAAGACCTGTCGAGATTCTTTAAGCGATGAGATGAAGAAGAAGTTCCTGCAGGAGGCCCACATACTTCAGCAGTACAACCACCCAAACATTGTACGGTTCATTGGGGTTGCTGCCCAACGCCACCCTGTCATGATCGTCATGGAATACATTTCAGGTATGGAAAAGAGATCTTACCTTATTTAGGTTTGTCATATTAAGTAATGTCAATGCATGGAATCTGTTATCTTCATTATATTCTTTATTTATATAATTGATTTGATTATTTAAAGTTATGTTTAGCTAAAGAACAAATTAATGTTGAGTGTATTGTTGTATTCATTTTTAGTTTTAATTATTTATTTTTATTATTAAGGACTTTGACTTGGGTTTGGTTGTCAGGTGGTTCTCTTCTCACCTACCTACGTAAACGTGGTGCCAATCTGGCTGTCAAAACTCTGGTGAGGATGTGCAAAGATGCAGCTGCTGGGATGAAATACCTGGAGCAGAAACAGTGCCTTCACAGGTGAGCATTGTTCTAGTAGTGATTAAAGATGGGGCCTGTTTGCCTCGTTTTTCCTCATTAGCACTGTTATTCACTAGTGATGTATTTGCACTTCTTATGATAATGAGATACTCAGAGTACCGGTAAGTATCTTACTCATGATTTCACTAGGATGATTTTCCTTGTTCCAATGATCAAAGGCTCAAGCTAATTGAGCATATGCGTTATTGCAATGTTGAAAAAAATTGTGTTTGCACAAACTCTGTCACGAAACAGTATGACTGGATAGTGGTTGCATCGCTGAAGCGAATTCAACATTTGATCTCGTATAATATATATATAATATAATAATGTTAATTATCAACTGACGATCCGAAAAAAGAGTGCCTGTTACATTATTGACAGAATGACGATTACAAGTTAACAGAATTTGAATTTACCTACTTGGCAGCCATGCAAGGTGCCAACTGTTTTACTTCTTGTTTTACAATCGCCACCTAGCGAGTTGAAGGTTGAGTGAACGTTTGCATGAGTATTGCAGGTATTGTTCCTGCTTGACGCTTCACTCTTCGCACAAGAGTGTTGCCATTGTTCCATCCCCTAATTATAAATGTGGTGAATATTAAACCAAACTTTGGAAATTATTGACAGAGACCTTGCCGCTCGTAACTGCCTTGTGGATGAGAATGAAGTGGTCAAGATTTCTGACTTTGGAATGTCTCGCGAACAGCAACAATATGTTGTATCAGCTGCACACACCCAGATTCCTATAAAATGGACAGCTCCTGAGGCACTCACCTTTGGTCAGTACATGAAGTCACCTTCTGTCAGTATTTCCCTTTGGTGTTTATTTGGGCTGTTGATTAATCGCAGTTAACGCACACGATTAACGCATTAATTTTTTTTGACGATTAACGCAGTTACAATTTTTAATCACAATTAAAAGCTGCCTTGGATGTGTGGTTAATAGTTATTAGCTAACGTACAACATGTTATCTCTAACACGTGAGGTACGGCCGAGGTCTAAAGTCATTGGGCGTGATTGGGCTTAATTCACCCAGTTGTGAGTTTTCATCAGACTCCGAAGATGAACCCCGTGTGGTTGACATGGTGGCTTTTCACCATCGCATCTGAGGTTTAAATTATGTTTGATCTGCTAATAAATATATTCATCATTTTGACTTGCACAGTTGGTGAGTATCCATTGAAGAGGGTGTGTATATGAACAGAGGAGACTTTGCCTACAATGATTTGACAGCTTTCTATAATTTGATTCTTTTGTGTTTGCCCAGTACTACTCTGACTTGAGTGCTATCTTACTTGTGTCGAGATTACTTATACCTACTCGATGAGGTATATAACTAGATGCTTTTTATTTAGGTATATATACATCTGCAAGTGATGTATGGAGCTTTGGCATCCTTATCTGGGAAGTATTTTCCCTTGGAGCAATGCCATATCCAGGACTGACCAATTCACAGGCCAGAGACAAAGTCGATCAGGGTCAGTTGAATCTTGGGAAAACTTTACACTTTTCACCATACACAGACTTGATAAAGAAATTTAATTACTAAGCCCTTTCTGTAATATTCAGCCTCATCATTCTTTCAGCTTCTGTTGATGTAAGACAGCGGTTCGCAACCTGTGGGTTGTAACCCCCACGGGGTCGCCTTATGATTTGCCAGGGGTTGGCTCAAACCTTCAGAAATTCATAAAAAGTAGTTGTCAGGATTGTTTCTTATATTTAGCATTCATGTAGAACTACTAATGACTAGGACTACACTAACTGCTACTACACTAGAGCAACTCAAATTTATGTTTACTTATTTCTTGTACTATGATTTGTGATGAAGGTAGTAACCCAATCAATTTTATAGTTGAGGTTGCCACAACTTTGGAAATATTAACAAGGGGTCACAGAACTAAAAAGGTTGAGAACCGCTGATGTAAGACATCGTTTAGTAAAAACTTTAAACTAAGGGCCAAATGTATATACTTGTGCACATTGCACAGACTAGGTTAGATATTGAAAAGTAGAAGTTCATCTGGCTGGGTGTTGATTGGTGCTTGGTGGCTGAACCTGTTTGCATTAAACCTTTCTTGACTCTGTCTGAGACTTAAGGATAATTCTAGATCAAGAGCTTAGCTTTTCATTTCATATCAATCAGCTTACCCAGAGTTGTTACTATAAACTTTGCCAGCTGTGTACTGTTTCTTGTTCCCTATCTCGTGATGCTTCACGTAACCTAGTGCATGCCTTTGTCACCAGCCGACTTAACCATTGCTGCTCTGTCCTGGTTGGCCTGTCCCGAGCGCTGATAGTCCTTCTCTGCTGCCCGCCTCATTGCACACTTTCTAAATGCACTTCTGTCTCGGATTCTTTGCACTGGCTTTACCTCTCACATCGCATCAGCTATATAATAGCAATGCTGGTCTGGTGATGCCTTCTTGGCTGTGCATTAACATATCTGTGGAAGCTTTGCTGTCCTTTTTCAGCTTTGGCTGGCAGTCAAGCCCTTTGTGCTACTGCTGGTGGCGAGCTTCTTGTGCCCTGTGCAAGCAACTCGATCAAATAGCGTTGCGCCTTCTCAGTTGTTGACCCTTCAACCTGGAACACGTTTCTCTTAGAGATGTGACTGTTGCCAAGGAGTAATTCACCTTTATTTCACAAGTTGCTTAAAACTGATTTGTATTGCCGTGGTTGGGCTGGGAGTGACTCCAAGTGGACTTCTCAATCTAGTGATATATAAATGTTGAAATGAATGAAGGAGTAAAGGTAATCAGTCATTTACAATGGCAACTTGGTGTTGCTGATGCAAAGCTGGCAGGAAAGTGAAGTTAGCCAGGGCCATTCAAGTTTGTACTTTGTTGGGTTTGGTTTATAAATACCAAAGCCAGTGAAAAGATTGCAAGACTCTGTGTTGTGATTGGCCATTGTTTTATTTGACCTCAGCATCATGCTTTGCATATTGTGTAAATGAGTGTGTTTGACCTTTTACCTATTATTGGTAATATCTTGCTAATCTTTGTTTGTTTTATAAGGTAATGACTTTAGTGTAACAATGAAACTACTTGCATCATGATTAAGACTGTCAAAAGGTTCCCAGATGCCCGTCCGAGGCTGACTGCCTGGGCAATGAAATCTGTTCTCGAGTACCCGACATTTCGTAAAAATGCACAATTTTACCTGAGCATGTGCCAGAAATGTTCCGTTGGTCATATTGGCTGACTATCCTGGCAATGACATTGGCTCTCAGGTACCCGACATTCTGTAAAAATACGCAATTCTCTATATTTCCTACAAAATTCTGGGTCAATGGGTACCTGGGTCGTGATTTCAACATTTTTGACAGCCTTAATCATTTTACTGATTTGTGTAATCAAACACGGAATGATTGGTCATGTTTATGCCTCAGTCAATTGTTTGAGCTTGGTAGAAGTAGAAGTTTCTGTGGAGGTTAGATCCATTGACTGCAGTCAGTCATTGTATGGAGTCCTGTGTCCTTTGAACAGTGGGTGTTTTTGTTACAGGCTACCGTATGCCTCCACCCGAGGGCGCTCCAGACACCATCTACAGTCTCATGCTGCAATGCTGGCAACATGAACCAACGGACCGACCTAAATTCAATGGCATATACAAACAGCTCAATCAGATACACAACTGCTTGTCATGACTCTTCAGTTTGAGATTTATATTCTTCGTTTAACCTTCATCGTCATAATATTGTTGCTGAATGAATCAACATGTGACAAATTATGAACTTATGCAACATATCATGGATGACTTAATTATTTGTCACATAATTAGAATGATTAATTTGCTGTTGATCGTTTGTATCCAGTCTGTTAATATTATTGTCGGGTATATTTAAATGTGTGGCGTTAAACTGGATGAATTCATATTGAGATGGACCTAATCTTATCTAATTCCAACTACATTAGCTCAGTGAATGTACTTACCAAAGTTACCATCAGCCTGTGGGAAATGTCACCAGATGATTTTGTATCTTGAACTTTCTGAGAATTTATATAGCACATCTTACAGTGCTAGCTAGCTATTCAGAAGAACTCCTGGCATGACAGCCCAGAGGAAATAAGAAAGTCTTCAGGCAACGAAGGGATGAGGGTGGGACTCTGATTAAGAGCTTAAGTATACAGATTTATTATTATTTTTATTATGAACTGCATGCAACCAATGACTTTCGTAATCATAAGCTTCTAAAGCGCCATTCGAAAACAAAGCACAGGTTCATCTGAGTGAACCAGATTTACGTGTACAACGTCTTTAACTGTTATGTCATTCTAATTTGTTCTTGACGGAGCATCCGTCAAGAACAAATTGGAGTAATTTTTTACACTATCTTGATGTGCTCTTGAAAATTGTGATACAAGTTTCATTCCAAGATCATGGGTACCCTGTTCTCCAGTAATTATGTTGTATAAGTGACAATTGGCAATCAGTTTCATTTTAATCATATCAGCTGATTATCTGTATCTATTATTTTTAATAATTAGTTCTTTTTTTAGCATTTGTTTTAAAACATTCAATTTGCCTCCAAGCATGTGCAATTCCTACATAAGCCTCTTAGTAAAGTACACTCAAGCCTTATAAAGATATTTATGAAACCAGTGCAGATATCACATTATAAAGAGATGGTTTTACTATGAGGTTGCATTATATTTAATTTGGGATCCACATTTCCTCATTCTGTTGCAGAATTCATGTTATAAGTAATGAAGCATTTCATAACGAGATTTTGTGTGACATCTGTGTTTTAGGAGACAATCTTTAAAAGTTATTGAGTTAGCCAGTGTACAACATATCTGTGAAGTGTGGAATGCTGTTTATCTCGTAATGACTCAGATGGTAAAATGAAGTTTCCAGTACTAAAATGATTCTAAGAATCTAATTAATTAGTATCACTTGTACCCAATAACTTTTTTATTCTTATTTGAATATGGTAATGACAAGTTCAATTCTGCAGAAAGATGTATTGGATACAAATCGATTTATTACCTTTGTATCATAGAACACGAAGTAGACTGACACCTTTTAAAAAAATAGTAATCCAACGGTATTCGAGAACTCCAAAACTATACATGAACAGAATGGGTCTTCAGTTACACCCTACTGTCACTAGATGACAGTTACACCGTGCTGTCACCAAATGTCACCGTGCTGTCACTAGATGACAATTACACTAAGTTGTCACTGGATGACAGTTACACCGTACTGTCACTAGATGACAGTTACACCGTGCTGTCACTAGATGACAGTTACACCGTGCTGTCACTAGATGACCGTAGTTCTATTTCATTATTGTCTTCTTGTTGTCTCTATCTAATCAGCTGAATATGTTCTCTAAAATTCTCTTGTCAGTTTTTTAAGATCTTGTTTTAAGGAAATATATCTTTTTATAAACATGGCTAATCAGTCATTATTGTGCTAATGATCTTAAGACAAAACTGTGCAGCACAGAATAGACTTAAATGTAGTGTGCTAATGTTATCAAACTGTCCTTACACTCAAATGTACTGTGCTGGTTTTCTTTGAACATTTTCACAGCAATGTGTGTCACTGTTCTCTGAGTTGTGTTTTCAGGGATCATGTTTAGCAATAAATTTTATTTTCTTGTTTACAAGTCTCCTGCTATCTGTAAAGTGCTATATTTTGTCTTTGTTGAAATGTTCTGTGCTAATGTTTTCTGTCCATTTAATGTGAAAATGTGGTATTTGTGTTGTATGATTTTAGTATATATGATTCTCTCTTTGGTAGATCTGTGAAATTGTTTTCCACATCACTATGAAACACAAATTTTTGCAAGTCTTCTGCTATCCGTCAGTCTGTTCACATTTTATGATGTTTGTATTGTTACTGTTTCTTATGATAATTTGATTAATAGTACGAGACTTTGACAGTAATTTGTGTTGAAAATGTTGAAGCTATGATGTTCTACATTGCTTAGATTTTTATGGCAGGCTTGACAAAAAAACAGCAGCTTCCTTTTGATTTTGGATATTAGGAATTGTTCTATTCCAGTTAGTTTATGACTTTATTTCATATGTTTCATGTAATTTATTCTCTTTTAAATCAATTTTAAAAATTCACTTTATTGTATGATAGCAAATTAAATTGATTTAAAATGCATTTTAAATTACTAATTATATAGTTGTTTATCGCATTCTTAATTTATCTTCCGGTTTTAATCATCAGTTACAGATAATATTGTATATTACAAGTTTGAACTTATATTGCACCATGTGTATTATACACTAACTTGGTGTTTAATTTATAAGCTATTGCATATTTTTGTTAGTTTTAAATCAATAAGCATTACATGACTCATTTCACCCACCCACCCTGGTAACTTTTTCTAGGACCATATCCACCCACCTTTGAGCATTGTATAATTAAGGAATGTTGTCATGGTGGCCGAGTTATGGAGTAGCCGGGTAAGGGTTTCAAATGCCGGCATTTACCAAATTATTGGTAATTGAGACTGAACATCCATGCCATCTGTCAGTTGTCGACAGAAATCCGTTGACTGGTTCCACACTTGTGCGTGGGTCCACCACTTGACTCTTTTCAGCTTACTGTGCATAGTTTTGCTAACGTATTTAACTCCTTCCTTGTGACATTTAACATCATTGAGGACTGCAGAGAGTGCTTCTGAGTAGATATCTTGAAGGGGTGTGCTCGATTACATTACATAATAGAGCAGTATGGATAGATTGTCTGCTTTCTAAGTTTTTGTTATACTATTATTTCAGTTTTAATTCTTTAACCCATGCATGTGCCTTTGAGGATTTAGACATGTGCTAGTAGTTGATGAATAATCAACTTCATAATCTTACCCTACCTTGGTATAGTGAATATATCTTAGTGCCTTTTAAGGAACTGTGATTCAATGTCTATGTCAAACAACTTACCGGTAATCATGCTAAGAAGAACCTGAACTACACGTGAATCTTCTTAAAATACTTATTAAAACGCCTGAATTAATGAAACTTCAGTATCAGACATTTCCGTGAATTACAAAAGTTAGTAATAAATTTAACTATCACTTTGTACAGACAACCAAAGCATACTGCTAACAAATTATATTTCAACAACCATTCCAGGTGTTTATTTTTCTACTTCATTACCTCAGAAGAGATGCAAGACGTTCTGTATGGTTTACGTTATTAAACTTAATTTGTAATGAGTTACCAGGATATAAAAATATTTCACTTTCTCAAATCAAGGGCTATACCAATAAAAACAACAGCAAGTAGACTACTGGTACATAAAAAACCAGTTCCGTGGCAAAGTCTGCACAAAATGAAAGTTTAACAGTTTGTACAAGCTTAATTATAGAGTGATATCAGTATTACTCGGCTTCTGCAAATTTCTTGACAAAATTAAATAATTGCTGAACAATATCAATATTGAAACTCTCACAAAAGTTTTGTATAAATGTGTTAATGCTTGTCTCGCTATTAATTATAATTATGATGTCGAGATCATAATTATACGGTTTGGCCGAGTAGTTTGCAGGTACCTAATAATTTATGAATATGTAGTTTTTGAAGTTGATTTATGCCATTCCAAGTGAAAGTGATTCTGTCCTTGTTTTATGTTATGGTTGGTTGTTTATCCTGATAACTCTGGCATTATGTGATGTTTTAGGGAATCTTGTGATTTTCACATTTTGAAATATCGTGGTCGCCTGGTGATATGCGTATATTTTGAGGGTATGTTGAAATTCTTTGCCTTCAAAAACTGTTTTTTCTAAAGAACTTAGAAATGGATAATATTATAGTAAAAATTAAGAAGTTGACTTGTTGGTAATGGTGTTTCATTGCAAGTGCATGAATTACTCTTGATGTGTTGTGTAAAATTAGACTAGGCCCTACTGGCCTATAGGTCTACTAGCTGATGATGATGAGTTCTGGGCTTTACGCCACCCGGGGTTAAGATGAGTGGGGTGGTTTCCCGTTGCCTTCCTCACAGACAATTATGTGTGAGCAACTTGTCCAAGGTCGCTACACAGTGACTTGAGGTGGGTTCGAATCTGTGACCTTTTGGTTGCAAGGCTCAGAACCTACCGCTACGCCACCGCGTCCCGTAGGCCTACTAGCTTATAGGTAAAATAAAGCAGCTATGAATGTCCATGAAATTTGATTGTTTTGGTTATGCCTGTAGTTGGCCGGGGAATCACTGTCTGCTTGTAGAATTCAATCTTTTTTTTATTTATTTAGTCTAATAAAATTAATAATTATTATTAAGTAAACCGATTTAGGTGACCCGGAATTATTTTGTGTACCGTTGCCAGATGTCGACTCACCATTTGGATAACGCTGGCCTAGGGAGCTCAAGGACTTGTGAAGAGCTGAGATTTAGTCTTGGGCCCAGGCAGTGATCCAAGCCAGGCCCACGAGGTCCAGCTTCAACTGTAAAGAGCGCCTAGGGCTATCGAATTACCGTATGTGTAGGCATATGCATGCGAGGCGCCTACTGTCGCTACTCAAGTTTCTGTCAATCAAACGTGGACCTGAAGGCATGAATGACTTCAGGTGTCAACGCATAAGACTGTGCTTTGCGCTGTTTAGTTCTTTTCGACATAGTAAGAGCACGTATCGGAAAAATTTCGCCATGGAGATAGGTTTTAAATTTACAAACATTTTGAGATCCACCACCTCTGGACGAGCAACATTGCGTAACTACTGCAGCTATAGCACCTGGTAGCTCACCTCATATTTGCTATACATAAGCCCACAGGCCATGGGCGTCCGCAGGAATTTTTCTTATAGACCTAAGTAAGAAAATTGATGTGAGTGGTGGACTGTCCCAAACGTCTTTTTCAGTCGAATCATCTCCTTGACAACAATCATCAACTCATTTGAGACCTTATCAGGAGAGAAGGTTATAATCTGTAACAGGCAGAGTTGTATGGTCTCGATACAGTTTTTAAGTGTCTCGGTCTCGGAAGCCTGCTGTGTCGGTCTCGGTCTCGAGGTAGTGTCTCGAATTTTTAGACACTGTCTTGAAGTGAAAGTCTTGTTCTGTCTCGAACAAGTGGTCTCGATAAGTTTCGCGTTAACTGTCTTAAAATTTTGCGCTAGAAAATAAAACCGGAATTTACGATAAACGGTGATTCTGGTTAACGCGCGAGTCACATGATACTGAAATCAATTCAATTGTCTTAAAGTGGAAAAATGTCTGAGAGAGAACCTGAAATTGCGAAGTTTGCGTTTACGCAATTTGAAGTTAGGCCTATTTACAAACAATATAGCTATTAGTTTGTCATTGATGTAAAACCACCATAACCGAAACGATCGGAACAACTTCGAGTTTCTCTGGGTGAGTAAGGATATGCGCAAATTTATAATTTCGTTTGGTATTTGGTATCCAATTTGCTTGTTTAAAATCGTCTAGAAGATTTCAGATGTGCTTTCTTTACTATTCAGAAGATAGGCCGAATAAGAGATATCGAAAAAGATAAAACTCGGCAATATAAAAACTGTTCTTAGGAATTGATACAATATACATTATAATTAAGTTTCAAATTGAAATAACAAATGAACCTTATTCCCGAAAACTGATACATGAGTATTTTACGGCCTTTTATATAGGATCACCTGTCTTTTACTGTCTTGAACCTAGTGTCTCGGTCTCGGTACCTCACTGTCTCGGTCTCGGTACCTTACTGTCTCGGTCTCGTCTTGGTCTTGA
The DNA here is from genome assembly GCA_959347315.1 of Bimastos eiseni. Lineage (NCBI taxonomy): Eukaryota > Metazoa > Annelida > Clitellata > Crassiclitellata > Lumbricidae > Bimastos > Bimastos eiseni. Next base: position 15,346,017 of record OY365811.1, on the reverse strand, counting down.
AGTTTAAGGTCTTGCATACAACACTGGTAATAGGCCTATGGGTTATGAGACTTATTTATGACGGAATATGATTCGTGACGTAGGTCTACAAACATCTGAAGGAGCTACAGCAACTATGGTAAGCCTACACATTGGACTGAAGACACAAAATGGCAACTCAGTGAGTTGCTAAATTGGTAATTGCATTTTAAATCTTCTGTTTCAGACATCGGCAAATCACACATTTAATTTCTTATACGATATAGGCACATTAAAAGTCGTTCAAGCTGACTGAAACGTCAAGTGCATAGTTAGCAACACATTCTGCATAATTATACAGTAGGCTACATGTCAAAAAAGAACCGACAGGCTTAACTAAGAATAGAGCAACAGACATACATAACAAAGAATTTTAGCGACATAAAAGAGACGCATTATATCGCAGTCCTGACAAACTCCAGCAGAGGACCTGCATAAGGACCTGCTATAGGCCTAAGTACTCAGTGCTAGCATGATTGCTTCAAATCCTCAATCCGAAGTAACGAACCCATTAGGGATTACGTAGGCCTACCCAGATTTGAATTTCTTAGCAGCTTCTCTTAGACCCGAGCGAGAAAGTTATAAATTCAAAAACTCAGTTCAGTCGATTCAACTGGAGCCTAGCAAACAGAATATTCTCAGTTTTCTTTTTTGCCAGTTTTGTGGTAGGGGTGCATTTGTGTTCGCGCTCGAGAAAGCGTTCACTAGGTTGGAGAAGTTATTCACGAGAAACGCGCTCAGATGGTAAGAATAGTCACAAAATGGGTCAAAATGAACTCGTCACGTATTTAGGCTATGTTCCTTGTTGTAACCCATGCTGTCACCTTCGAACATCGAAGCTGACGTGGACGGTAAAATAAAATGGTGGACGGCGATCGTTCCTCTTGTTTCATAGGCGATCTCGAGATCTGTAGGGGCCTACTTCTGCAGAACACAGATACATAAAAATGGCGGACGATGACCGTTCTCTTTTTTTTCATAGGCGATCTCGGTTGCCCCTCCAGGACACAGACAAATTTAAAAATGGCGGAAGATGGCCACTCTCTTTTGTTCTGCAGACGATATCTGAAGGTGCAATGTCTGATTTAAAGAAATGGCGAAGAGTATCATCTCCCTTCATCCAATTCACAGCAGACGGTTGAACAAAATGGCGGACAATTACCGATCATTGTTCTGTGCGGTCTACGACTGCAGCTGCAGTTCGACGAACGTCTGTCCAGACGACCTGACTCAGGACCAGCGAAGGAAGAAGACATGGAGGAAGAGTAGGAATGGATGGAAGGGTGAGTGAAAGTATAGAGAAATTGGAAGAGAATAAAATGAAGAAGAAGACGAAAATGTAGAGAAGGTAAGGCAATAGGACAGAGACATAGATGGCAAGAAAGAACAGGAGGATAGGCCTTAGAGAACGAGAGGATGAGAAGGCGAGAGCGGGGAAAAGAGCAGGGAGGATCGGGAGAGGAGAAGGATGTATTTGGTGGTGGTGGCTGCAATAACGATGTTGGTGGTTGTGGTAGTTGTTGGGATGGGAGGAAGGGAAGTGGAGGAGGACGAGGCAGAGGAAGAGGAGGAGGAGGAGAGAAACAGAAGGAGAGGGGCAAACGATAGCTAGGATTAGTAACCGTGGCATTAGCATGATGAGATACAGTCAGTATGCACAAGAGAATGAGGAAGAGCTGTAGGAGAAAAGAACAACTATTGAAGGCATAGAATAAAAAAGAAGAGATAAAAGAATGAGATTGAAGCGATAAAGAGGACCACTAAGCGGAAACGAAGAAGTAAAATACAGGGTAATGATACAGAGACGGAGAGACAGATGAAACGAAAGGAGAAGTTGAATGACGAGAGAGAGAGAGACAGAGAGAGACGGATCTCGAGAGAAACAGAGAGGGAGGTAGGGTAGGAGGGAGGGACACAGAGGGAGTGAGAGAGCAAGATATAGAAAGAGAGACAGACAGAGAGACAGAGACAGAGAGAGACATACTAAAAAGAGAAACAATCAGAGATGGAGAGTGCAAGAGAGAGAGAGAGAGAGAGACGGTGAGAGGGAGAGGAAGAGGACAGGACTAGCAGAGGCACGAGGAAGGCGTGGAAAGAGTATTGGGATAGAAGAAGGAGAAGGAGGGATGCCGGGGTGGAGGAGAATCGTCGGTGGATGCTGGCATTAATGCAGATCACGCAAAAGGCAAACGCAATAACTCCGCCGCAGTTGATTTCGTTATTGTTAATTCGCCAGAGGAATAGATGTAAAAGAGGAATAGATTTAAAAGAGGAATAGATGTAAAAGAGGAATAGATGGAAAAGAGGAATAGATGGAAAAGTGGATTAGATGGAAAAGAGGAATAGATGGAAAAGAGAACTAGATGGAAAAGTGGATTAGATAGAAAAGAGGAATAGATGGAAAAGAGAAATAGATGGAAAAGAGAAATCGATGGAAAAGAGGAATAGATGGAAAAGAGGAATAGATGGAAAAGAGGAATAGATGGAAACGAGGAATAGATGGAAAAGAGGAATAGATGGAAAAGAGAAATAGATGGAAAAGAAAGATGTAGAGAGGATGAGGGAGGGAGGTGCAACGGAGATAGAGCGGGACAGACTGTGGACGAAGAAGAGTAGGATGAGAAGGAGAGTTAGAAAGAGAATAGGGTTGGGGTGAGTCGCAACAAAGAAAGGAAACAATACACAAGAAAATGATAATGAAAGTAAGAGCAAGATTAGGCGAAAATGACACGACAAGAGGGACAAAAAGAAGATGAGGGATTAGGCAGAGAGAGGGAGACGGAGACAAAGACAGACAGACAGACAGACAGAGAGACGGAGAGATGGTGAGAGAAAGATAGAGACAGAGAGATATAAAGACTGAGAGACAGAGAGAGACAGAGACAGAGACAGAGAGGCAGACAGAGACAACACAGACATAGACAGACAGAGACATAGACAGAGAAACATAGAGAGAGAAGGTGATGGACAAAGAAGGATGGAGAGATGAAGATGGAAGACAATGGCAAAGGAAAGACAAATGGGGAGAATTAGAGACACCATGTCGGAATGACGATTGGCTGTACAGGCCTACATAGGAGCTAAGATCAGGAGAAATGGAGTCAGACAGAGCGACTATTATGGGAAACGGTCTCAGAAAGGGGGAAACGGTGTGTGGAATAGAGAGAGGAAGAACGAGCTGACGGTTGATTCTACCAAATGTTCAGCAGTTGACGATCCTCAAAACATCTCACGATCTCTTGAAGAGTTCACCTGCAGTATGAAAAAATAAAGAAAGCTCTATCAAAATCCGTCACCTATGAATGTTTGCTTGTCTATATCTCTCAGTCTGTTGTGGTTATTAAGATTTAATACACGCGGGCGGCCGTCCGTCCGTCCGTCCGTCTGTCTGTCTGTCTATCTATCTATCTATTTATCTATCTATGTCTAAATCCTCAAAGACTGAGAGACAGACAGAGACAGAGAGAGACAGAGAGATGATGAGACAGAGAAATAGAGACAGAGAGAAACAGAGACAGATACAGAGACAGACAGACAGACAGAGACAGACAGAGACAGACAGACAGAGACAGTATCTATCTGTCTATCTATCTATCTATCTATTCATTCATCCATCCATCCATCCATCTGTTACTCCAAACGGAGGAAACCAACTACTGAGAAAGCTCAGTTCTGGGTAGTTGCGATCTATCACGTGCAAGAACAAAATCGCCTCTGGAGGCCGAGTGAGGCTACCAGAGCAGAGCTTAGTTAATGTAAAGATCACCCCAAGACATAGTGTCAGATGAGAGAGGAGATCCTATAGGCCTACATGCCCATGTAGATGTGGCAAAATCTAGGGATACTTCAATCATGCAAGCAGCCGCCCGCTGCAGAGGAACAGCAGTTTAATCGTTTCGATAAACGATAAAGTCGTGAATCAAGGTGGCAGCAGAAGAGGAGGAGAGCGAGCGCAATGTACAACCCTTCTGGTGCCAAAGGAAATGGCAGGAACGAGTCAATGATGTACGTATGATAGCTCCACAAATCCTTCAGCCAGTATACCACCCAATTCCTGGACAGAGGTGAGGAAGACAAAGACAAGGAATGCAGAAGAAATGGAATGCATGACATGATAAAGAGGATACATGATGTCACGTGCGGCAGCGACTGAGTATACGGAGCAGGCGCAGCTTCCGGATAAAGATCATGCAACGACATCTAAGGTGGCATCTCGAGGCATCAGGTCTAGGCCATATATAGGCGGCCAATGTAGGCCTATAGTCTTCAAAGCCCAGCAGCGAACAGGAATTTACGATATATATATATATATATATATATATATCATGACACGTATATAGATCGTGATAGCATTAAAGTATGGGTAACTTGGATAGGCTTAATAAGCCTAAGTAACGGGAGGTGTCCCATTCGCACCCATTTTGAACTAAACGTTACTCACCACACAATCAATCAGAACCAACTGTGATGTAAATCCAGAAAAGCAAAATAAAAGACAGATAGCTAAACTATTAATAGCCGAAGATGAGAGAAATAAAGACTTCATAAATAAAATTCTAACGAAACAGGAGGATGGAGCTTTGGTCGGTATTTTCACATCGAAGTGACACCTGGCGATTCAATATATATAAATATGTAAATTTTTTATTCATAATCTTAGTATATAGTTGGTTCTGTGTAAATAATAATTATGTCGGCTATGTATGCGTGAGGCCTGCCAACGCTCACGTTGGCAGGCCTCACGCATACATAGCAGTAAGGTATTTTTTTATGTTCAAGGCTGCAAACATGTTGGTTTATTGGTTATATAATTTGTTGCTTTTTAAAAAAATTGGCAATTTTTGTTTTTTTTGGTTTACTAAAATAATTTAATTTAATTTACTATTATTATATTACTAATTGTGTGTTATTAAGTCGGAAATCAAGCTAAATTAATTATTTAAACAAGTTGCAGCTCTCTTTCATGAGTGTGTTTGATGATTTTTGTAGCAAAACTGTTGTGACAAACCCCAAAGAAAAACCAAAATCAAAAAACCAAATAAAACTAAAAAAATCAAAAAACCAAAAAACCAACTTTTAATTAAAATTTTTTTGGTTTTTTGCACCCCTGGTATGTATGGGTTTGTGTACGTCAGTGCTTATATATATTTGTTTATTCAATTCAACCTGACAAACCGCACTATGATTATATCATGACAATATTATAATAATAATAACAGATTATAGCAAGTCAAACAGGAGTCGAATGTTCCTGTGCTGCTGCAGTCTGCAACAGTCGCCCATTTGTACCGCTTGTCATTTATCAACGCCATCTAGCGAATGGAAGGCTGAGTCAGCCCTATGGGGTGGGTGGGCGGCTAGTGGACATCGAACCCACGCTCTTCTGATGTCGTGCCAGAGTGTTAGATTCCAACCATCTCCCATATTGTGCTAAACATGGCAATAGCAGTCTCGTGAAAACGTCACTGTACGACCTGTCCCTACGGGTCAACATATATATATATATATATATATATATATATATATATATATATATATATATATATAGCTCAGGGATCAGTGAATATATATATATATATATATATATATAATATAGCTCAGGGATCAGTGAATATATATATATATATATATATTGTTCAGGGATCAGTGAATATATATATATATATATATATATATATATAGATCAGGGATCAGTGAATAGCAAACTATAGCAATGTATGTATAGGTAAACAGACGCATTCATGTATGCATGTGACATGTATGTATACATATGCTTGCAGGCTTACATAAATTGATGTAGGGCCCATCTGCGCGTGCAGGCCTACATGTGTATGTGTGTTTGCATGTATGTATGTATGTATGTATGTATGAGTGTATGTGTGTTTGCATGTATGTATGTATGTATGTTTCAGGACGCTTACTATAGCGCTTTAATTGTTGATGCCTCATAAAGGCTCTGTATATATGCTTGCATACAGCGTACGTGTGCATGAATCCATGTTTGCCTGAATGTCACTTAATATAGCGCCAATTGCGAAACTTGCGAAATTGCTGCATACACAACCTATTGAGCGATTGACTTCTGAGGTGGCGCTATATAAATGTTGAAAATGAACCAACAAGCGCAGCTAATTCCAGTCTTTGTTAAATGAACGTCTCAATAGATCCAGCCGTATACTGCATTGCACACGTCTATCACATAGACTAGAGCGCTAGAAGTATAAATATTATTAGCGCCATATCTGAGTGAGCCACTTTCAGTAGTCATTCCTCCGCTGGTCAATATCACGCTTGGTGCGACGACGACGACGCTGCGAAATTGACATTTTATTTGACAGGATCAATTGTTTGCATTATGAGCAAATATATGGCACCTCGATAGCAGCAGCAGCAGCCTCCTTTGTCCAATATAATAGAGCTCGAGAGAGAGAGCGAGAGAGCCAAGCTATTTCGAAGCTCTGCACATCGCCGCATGGTCTGTTTTCCTAATTGAGTTAGGGTTATTTGTCGCTAAGGATTTAGAGGGCGCTTTACTTAAGCATACGTTTCAGAGATATTTATGAATTTCTATCAGAGATATTTATGAATTTCCGGCGTTCCTTTACCTATACATACGTTTGGTCTCTATAATTTACACGTCTGTCTGCCCTGCTGCTTCAGTATGCGCGTATGCCTATGTAGATGAATGTGTGTGTTAGGTCTGCCTGCATCCTCCTTCATTAACTCCCGATCTACTTTGCTGTGCAGCCCACATGTCAATTGCCATCTCTTCTGCACAATTCCACAGCTCTCAATCTGTTAGTCTGTCCTCCCACCTACCTGTCTGTCCTGTCCTGTGCCTGTGTTTGTCTGTCTGTGTAGTCATATGTCTGTCTGTCTTTCTTTCCAACTGTCTGTCTGTCTACTTGTCTATCTTCCTTTCCATCCGTCTGTCTGTCTTGTCTGTCAGTCGGTCTGTGTCGTTTGCTAGTTATGAAGTCATTGGCGTGTCTCTCGGTCTGATCTGAAGCATGACTAAACCTTTGAGCTATGGTTCCCGTTCTGCATCATAATATTGCTCCATCTTCACGTACTCCAGTCGGCTGGCGGCGGAGGCAGGAAGTCAACCTCTTCCATCTGCAACAAAGACGACAGGAGACTGCAGCAACAGCAGCAGCAGGAGGCAGACGACAGAGTAGCTCACTTGATGTGGATTCAAACCAGTATCTCATTATTTTAGTAAATCTTAGACTCTAGACACTCAGTGTGGAGTATTCTTCGTAATAATAATAATAATAATAATAATAATAATAATATTGTTACTTTGGACTACTACAATTCTTAGAAAACATATAAATGGTAATTTTATAGCCATTTCGGCTGCGGTCATTATGATTGGTGACGATGATGCTATTGATGATGAAAATAATAATGATAATAATGATAATAATAATAATAATAATAATAACATTAATATTTAATAATAACAGCAATAACCATAACATATTAAATCGATTTTAGTAATAATGATCATTGATAACAATTTCAACGCAATTGCCTTCCACAGCAATTTGTATCCCAGATCATGACTATTGCTACCACCAGCTTATTAATTTCTGACACCTCACGGATCATAAATAGGCCTACTCCCCGTGAAAAAAATGACAATAATAATTATTAGAGTATATAATAAGTCATCCTTTCTTTTCCGGAAAAGTTTTAACAGCCGTAGGGCTTAGTATTACCTCGGGTAAATAATAATAATTGCTATTCCGATATTTTAACTTAAAGTATGAAATTGACCTCAGTCCTTCAGGAACTAATTGCAACATAATGCCCTTACTGATAATGAATTAACGTTTCAATTTATAATCACTAATTAATTGCCTAATTTTAATAGTAATAGAAGTTAAGGATACTGATAATTACACTAATAATTAATGCTATATAAACTGTTTTATATAAGCCTACTAGTGATCATATGGACCTTAGTACTAATAATACACTTAAGAATAACAATTTAATCATTGTGTTGGCTAATACTAGGTAATGGTAGGCGTGGTCTTGTCTATCGGAGGAGTGGCATTCATGATTCGTCGGTCGCCATCTTGTTGCGTTTTCGAAAGAACTCACGTCTCCATTTCGACGCGTAGACATCTGAATCACTGCCGAATCGTAAATGCGTTGGATTTCTGTAACACATTATTCCCAAATAATTTTATTCTTTCTTCTGGGCAATATCATAATATTATGCGAATGCGCGTTTATCAGTCGCCTCCAAAATAATGGCAAAAACGCGCAGCCGCCATCCACAAAATCTGCTGCCTTATAGCAAGTGCTGCCTTTGGGAGTCGTATAGCAACTGCTCGATTGTAGGAGGCTGTATTATTAACGAGGTCTTGCTCTACGGCTAAATTCAGTTTTGATGGGATCTTCGACCTCGGCCACGTTACATCAAGGAAGAGGTCCTGTACGAAGGTTTATCTGCATATGATATGTTCGTTGGTTGGAATATTTTATGCTTTCAGACGCACCAGTTCTGAGTATATAGGGCCAGCTTAATATAGTACCCAGAGTAGGACCCTATTTGCACGAATAGGAAAAGTTATATCTATAAATATAAATATATAAATATTGCACAATTGACGGGTGCATTATGAAGGTCCACGTATATTAAAAAACTAGGACACTCACGTATACTCTTTAGAGTATACAGTCACTCTTGAGTTGACATGAATGCTAATGTGACCAGGATGGTTGCGTGTTGAAGTCGACCATCTGCCACCCATACATGTATAGGCCAAAACCAAGACAATCGAAGCCTTTATTACAGTGAAAGGCGCATTAAATTCGCACAGTTTTATCGTTCCGGACAACATTGTTTTTGTGTCTTTATGATCTAGACCGGTGGCAAAACATCATGTCAAAGTTATGCACATAGCAAACCATGCTTCTAGTAGCAGGTCCCTAACTGGTATCAGTACTTATGCAACAAAGCCTGTGGGTATAAATCTAAGCCAGCCTCATTCATGATTTAACTTCTTTTGTGATGCTACCAGTAAGCTCTCAACGCACAGATGAGACTCCGTCGGATCGGATCTACGTGCGTGCGAGCGCTCACAGCTAGTGACTTCCCCAGTTACTTAGCCTTATTTACTAATCGATGAACTTGCTATTCGTAAAATTGTAGCTATGCTAGTAGATGAGAGGAACGTCAGAACCTCATATTTGAGTGCGTATGTATAAGCCTACACACTCACCTAAATGTAGGCCTACGTATCTACCTAGGGGCAGTTCATAGTTTACGTTTATAACGAGTGTTAACGCAACACAATATAAATTATTGCTCAAGTTCATCTCCAAATATGAAGCGCTATTTTTTGGAAAATACAATACGATTAGAACTCTTATGCTAATAATATCTACTGTTCCAACTATTTAACGGTTTTTTTCATTGACACTCACTTTTAGACAGTTAAATGGAACAAATAATTAGTCTATTCTTCTATTCTCGGATACGATTATAAAGCCAATATTATGATCTAACTTTTGACCACGGGTCACTGAAATCTTAAAATAGAAATAATAATCAGAACTTAACAAAGTGATTTCATAGCAGAATACGTGTGTGGCCAAAAATATGAACGGATGTTCGAAATCTTAATCGCATTTACGTGAATAGGTCAAAGCTAATTACTGGCTTCTCTCCATCGGCTTCTTGCTCTACATGTATAAAGGCATTCCTTTCCCAACGGTGTTTCCGAGCTGAGAGCGCTCTTGAATAGCTGTTCTGTGAGAGGCGCTATATAAACCTAATGATATGATACGATACGATGCACGGGTGTAACAAGCGGAGGGGACAGAGGGCACCGCCCCCTCCCCCAGTTTCAAAGCTGGGGGCTTTGCCCCTTCCAGTTTTAGTGCTCAGTGCCCCCCCATGTGCCCTCCCCAAATCGGTTTCTTATGTTTATCCAATGGCTTCTTGAGATTACTTTTGTTAAGATAATTTGTGCCTCCATTTTTCATATTTCTGGGGAAAACATTCAAAAAGTGGGGGACAAAAAAATTGTTGGCGCTTCGCGCAATATTATTGAAATTATGCCCCCCACTTTCAAAACCTTGTTACACCTCTGATACGATGTATGGATATGTCATTTGCATGAATGTGTTTCTATGTATGCATGCATATTTGTGTATATACATACAAGTATGCATGTACGCATGTAGGTATGTACGTATGTACGTACCTACATGCGTAGGTACGTACGTACGTATGTATGTATGTATCTATGTATGTATGCATGTATGTATGAATGTATGTATGTATGCATGTATTGAATGTATGTATGTATGTTTGTATGTATGTATGGGTTTGAGTATGGGTGTATGTATGTGTGTATGTATGTATGCATGTATGTATGTATGGGTGTATGTATGTATGTATCTATGTATGTATGCATGTATGTATGAAGGTATGTATGTATGCATGTATTGTATGTATGTATGTATGTATGTATGCATGTATTGTATGTATGTATGTATCTATGTATGTATGCATGTATGTATGAATGTATGTATGTATGCATGTATTGTATGTATGTATGTATGTATGTATGTATGTATGTATGTATGTATGCATGTATTGTATGTATGTATGTATGTATGTATGTATGTATGGGTGTATATATGTATGTATGTATGTATGTATGTATGGGTGTATGTATGTATGTATGCATGCACATGTAGGTCTACGTGCATGTATGCGTGTGTATGCGTGTATGCATTTTTGCATGTGTAGCTATATGTAGCTGGCTATTAATTATAAGTCTTTCGTGAAACTCACCGAGCTTTTCGCTTTATATAGCGCCTAGAGTAGGTAAACAGCTCTGAGCCTAATGACGTTGTCTTAGTATAATCACTGGTTTCATTAATTTCCTGAAGGCCTTAACCAGATTCCCACAGGCAAACAAATGCAGACATCAACACCGACAGATTCAGGTTCACAACGATAGAGACAGCGAGTGTTAAGAAATGAGATCGATGCACTCGTAGGAACACTTAACAGTACAGAGTATGTTGAAGAAGGAAGAGGAACGTAAATACAATACAAAACAGTTTTCATTTATATATCGCTTCTTAATAAAACATAGACTTGCTTAAACGACGCGTAATAGAAAAACCTAGTCTGACATTTTTACATATAACATATTTAGATGCAGAGCCCTTTATCACAGAAGCACACATTTGCCAAACAAGTAGAGAAACGGCGATGGCAGGCTGGCGCACACCCGTTGACCCAGCCAACAGTCTCCATTATAAGCAGTGATCAGAGACAGACCATCAGATCATACGGAGAGAGAGAGAGAGAGAGAGAGAGAGAGAGAGAGAGAGGGAGAGAGAGAGAGAGAGAGAGTGAGAGAGAGAGAGAGAGAGAAACAGAGAGAGAGAGAGAGAGAAGCAGAGGCAGAGTGCACAACGCATGAGTAATTCGTTGCATTGCACTGTATAACTGCCTTCTAGTGTCCTAAGTGTGTGCATTGAAAGACAGAGCCAGAGCCAAAGGTAGAAACAGAGAAAGAGACAGAGACGGAGGCAGAGAAAGCGACAGAGGCAGATAAAGAGATGGTATGCGTGATGCGGTCAGTGTGCTCACCCTGTTGCTGTACCCGTATGGGTTTGCTGTCGCAGGCACCGTCAACATGTAGACCCTCGATATTAATTCCATCCTTTAGAACGATGATGTTTACTTCGTCCGGTGGATCTTCCCTCGGAGTCGCCCACTCCTCAGTGCTAACGACCTTGGCTGAGCTGATCACGAATTTCTTCACAACAACACCCTCCCTCGTCGAGTCTTCTCCGAAGATGGAATAGACGATCCTTTCTAGCTCGTCCACTCTCCTCTGGAGACGCCCCAGTCTTTCCGCCCTCTGGCCATCCAACCGGGCGAGCTCCTGTAGAAACTCCTCCTGGAACTGCCTGATCTTCACCAGTCGGGACTTGACGGAGTCCGTTCTCGCGGGTCGGGTACCAGCCTCGGTGACCTCGCAGCCTGTCTTGGACAGTGGGGCACCAGCGTAATCCGTTCGTTCAGCTGGATCTTCGTCCTCTTGAAGACAAAGCAACGTCCGTTCCGTCATCCGGTCAAGAACCGCTCGAATAGATTGTCGAAAATCGACTATACTACAGTTGAATGAAATAACGACCATAACTTATCAACATCTTCGTCATCACTATCAATATTGCCACAATTGTCATCTTTATCATCCTCATTCCCACGGTTATTGACAATAAGTGGGATAGGCCTATTTGCATTTTAACGCAAGCAATCATACCTCAACAACCGAAATGTCTGCATAAACAATAATACAATGATCACTTTCTTGTTTTCATGAGTTCTCCTTTTCTGGTCTAAGGGTGTAGGTGAGTTGTCAGAAATGCTCTAAGCAGCGTCCTAATTTCCCTTCTTATTTTAAATCTTGTTTCATATTTAGTCAATCTACCGTTACTAAGTCGATAGTAAGGAATTGCTAGGATCGTTCTTTACGTGTAGGCTCAGTATCATTAATTGCTTTTGTTGTGCTTAGATTGAAATTTAAGCCCTATCCGTTTTATCTATTTACCTTCACTGCTTACTGGTGTTTATAATTTGCCTCTATACTAGCAACTACTTATTTGCGTTGTTACCTTGTTGCTAGGATGAATCTAACTAGCAGATCTGTTTGGACACTAACTGCACAGAAGGTGCACCTCACTCTTTTTACTCTTATTTCGCAATAACGTGACTACGAACACATCAGATTTAATGAGCGCGTCAATGTCAACTGCGCATACTGATGACTGCCTTTCTTATTATAGGCCTATATTCTATTTCAGGTGTGTCTCTTCATTTGGTCTTGCTTCTGTAGGCCCCTTATTTAATCACTGATTTCGATAATTTGTTAATGGTTTGTCACTTGTCATTTCCTGGATGTGAAATGTTTTGCTTGTCTATTGTTTGGCTAAACAAACTAGATCAGTCAAGGAAACATATTCTCAATCATTAAATTAGGCCTACTATTCAAATGCTTTGGTATTAAAAGAGATTCACTCGAGCTTATAGAAGCTTTTCACCAGCGTCGCCTACGTAGGAGCCTAATTCTTAGCAGCCTCATCGCTCTTAAAGCTCTGGTGTACAACCTTTAATAAGAAATATGTTACAAATGGAAACATTCATATAATTATTTATCAAGTAGTCTAGCTATCTGAAAGGTGATGTAAGCCTATTAGTGAATTTGTTCATTTAAAATGATAGAAACGCAAAAAGAACATTAAATGAGTGTTAGATTAATGACAATACATGAAAATTGATAACTGATAAATATATAATCTTTAAAATATCTACATAAATCATTTATAGTCAACAACATCAATGACATCATCATCGAGTTGGCGGCGGAGGCGGCGGCTGCTACTTTGTTTTTATATATATTGATGCAGAGTTTATTTACAGTGAAAGGTCATAGCGCAGATTAATGATCAGTATAGCATAAATTATACATTTATATGCATTTTGCATGTATGTGTGCGTGCGTGTGTGTGTATGTGTGTGTGCGTGTGTATGTGTGTGTGCGTGCGTGTGTATGTGTGTGTGCGTGAGTGTGTATGTGTGTGTGCGTGTGTGTGTATGTGTGTGTGCGTGTGTGTGTATGTGTGTGTGCATGTGTGTGTATGTGTGTGTGCGTGTGTGTATGTGTGCGTGCGTGTGTGTGTATGTGTGTGTGCGTGTGCGTGTATGTCTGTGTGAGTGTTTGTGTGTGTGTATGTGTGTCTATGTATATGTATACGTGTGCGTGCTTGTTTATGCGTGTGTGTGTATGTGTGTGCGTGTGCGTGTGTAGATGTGTGTATATGTGTGCATGTGCGTGTGTGTGAGTGTTTGTGTGTGTCTGTGTATATGTATACATGTGTGTGTATGTATGTGTGCGTATGTGTGTGTGTGTGTTTGTGTGAGTGTTTGTGTGCGTGTGTGTGCTTGTATGTGCGTGTGTGTGTGTGCAATGTGCATGTGTATCATATTGTATATGCCTATATCTAAGAGGATAGTGTGAGAGTTGTAACATTATTATTACATTACAGGCTACATTCGATTTTCCTTTTTCCTTTTTTCCGTTTATTTTCATTCAGTTGTTACTTTCTGATACTTGATTAGTAGGTTAAAAAGATGCTGGTTGCGAGGTAGGCATGATGAGATTCAGAATCTATACTCTTCTCTTTTGTTTTTCCGAGGATTGGCATGTAATCTGCCTTCCTGAATTGGCCCATTTCCAGGTGGCCCTAATTGGATCTCGTTGGCAATCTGTTTATTTGCTGTTTTACACTACTATACTCTTTAATGTTATTCCGGATTACCAAATAAACAAGCTGATTGATTGAAGGACGATATCTCTTTGACTGCGCGTCATGCCTTCACAGGTAATATCTGTCTACGCCTGTACCTATTTGCTTGGGACATGCATTGATATAGCGCCAACTGCATTGATTGATGATAGTAAGAGTTGTCTTTTACCCATTGACTGAGCAGTGGTTTCCGCTTGTCGTAATGTAGGGGGCGTCGAATGAAGTGACGTCATAGGTCTTCACTGCACCGCCAGACTGATCTGCTTTACCAGCCCAGAGCACTCTAGGTCTCTGCGTGGTTCTACCAAGTGTCTCATCGCCACATTCCACGGATCTACCACCCTCCGCCACCAGCACCAGATTCGGAGGCATTTCGTAGCTGACTCGGTTACAGCCGCTGACGTGATTAGAGTGCTGACACATTGGCGCTGCCTGCCTCCGGTGGTCATCGAAGGTTGCTGATACGGAGGATGGTGCAGAGTATGGTGCAGAGGATGATGCAGAGGATGGTGCCAAGGATGGTGGCGGCTGCTTCGCTAAATCTGCATTCTGTTGGCGAAGGTGGAGGAGGCGGAGAGGCGTTTCATTGTCAGCCTCCGTTGAGACCCTTCTGCTAACCTCATCAAATGTTATCTTATTTCCGCTCGATGCCTCCTCCTTCTCCTCATCTCCTCCGTTCATCCCTCTCCCACTTCCCACCAGTGCTCTTCTTCGGCCGTAGGTCAGTAAATCGATTCCCTCGTCGACGACGGCGATGCTTTTAGGCAGCGTTCCGTTCGCAGCCAAATCCGCGGCGGCACTTCTCTTCTGGTCAGTGGAGCGAATCGCAGAGGGCACGCATCCACCCCAACCCCCTTCGCCACCACCACCACCACCATCATCATCAACGTCATCGGTGCTCCTATTGGCACCAGCAGTCAAAGACGGAAGTAGAATCGAGCGGCCGCCATGATGGCTTCGCCGCGTCAGAATATCAGCGTCCGGTTGAGCTGGACTCCGATTACTGCCACCGGCGTCGCTTGGGTCAAGGCACGCTGTCGTCCGTCCATCGTCGAAGGAGGAGGCGAGGCCGCGTCGGTCAAGTCCAACGGGGTCTGACCGTCCATGGTTAGCCGTGTCCCGTGTCCCAATAGCAACCGTGTGTCTGGGAACCATCCTCGAGAAGTAACCGTCAGAATCACTATAATCCTCTGCGTTGAAAGCCTCTGGTCCGTGTGGTCTCCGTGGTCCCTGTGATCCCTGTGGCCCCTCTGGTCCGGTTCGTGGGTCCGGGCCATCGTTATCGCTGTCCAAATTCCCCTGTCGACCCTCGATTGATCGATGATCGAAGGCGGGCTTTGATCGTCTCTGTGTGGGACAGGAGACGTAGGCGTCCAATGGGACTCTCTGCACCGGATATAATAGGTCGTTTTTTTCGGCATTGGAAAAACCGGAAATTCCCGGAAATCCCTCTGTTCTTTCGTTTTCTCCTTTACTTTGGTTTCGCTGATCTGCGATGTTTATGGATTTGCTTGTATACCGTGTCTCCACTTCAGACGGCTCGGCTACGCTCAAATTAACTCGAGGGACGAATTGTTGGAGCAACGAGGGCGTTGGAATAAACTCCTGTCCGTTATCCGGTGGCAATTCCCGCAAATGAAGACTTTCGTCATCCTTTCTTCTTCTTCCAGGAGATGTTTTCCGGTCTAAGTTGCTCCTTCTTTCGTGCTTGAAAAGTTCAAGTTCAGAGGTCAAGTCCATCGCGTCTATTGAGCTGTTCGCACCGTTCAAGTGTTTGTGATGGAAGGCTGTATCGCTGCCACCAGACGGAGCTTCGCGCGAACACCGGTCGCTTCGAACAGCCTGCAGTATCTGTCCCATCGTTAGGCTACCCACCCTCTGCTCTTGTGAAAGAGACTCCCTCTCGGCGTTTGCTTTTGACTCCCTTCGATGTTGTACCAAGGCATTCCTATTGTCAATCGTATCAGTAGCGTTTAATGTCTGGTCGACGCAAGGACCTAATGGCGTGCTCGTGACTGCGCGATTGTCATCAGTGGGTGGTAACTTGTTGGTGTTGCTGCTGCGAATGCATTCGACACCGGCCGTGAGGCTGAGGAACTGTCTTCGCGTGTCTCTGCCACCTGGTGACGTCATCGTCGTCGTCGTCGACTGTTGAACCGGTGACGTCATCGGCAGCTTCTCCCTCTTCGACGTCCGACGACCGATCATTCGGTCTCTGTAGAGCTCGAGACTCGTCATGAGGGCACTGACCGGATCCACCGAATCAATTGTCTGACTTAGAAGGCGATCCAGGTGGCGCTCGAAGATGTCGAGGGACGACTCGAGGTCCCTTCTGTCAGATTCAGTCATCGATGATTGGCGTCTCGTCGTCAGTAGGTCCTTCTCGTCGAAACTGCTTCCTTCGTCCACATAATCCTCCTCTTCGTTGTCCTCCCCGTCTTCGTTGTCTCTGGGTCTATGCGCTTCTTCAAGGACTTCCTCGAGGGTCTCTTCGAAGCTGAACGCCGTCGCAGCCGTCGTCGTCTCACTCTGTCCTCCTCCACTTCCTGTTCCTCTTGTTGGACTGCTTCCGGTGCCTCCTCCGCTCGAGTCATCGCAGTCGTCGTTTCCAGGTGATATACGTACGGAGGCACCAGAGTCCATCAGCGACAACTTCCAATTGAGCACATCATCTGGGCTGAATACGTCCTCTGCAGCTGAAGCGATGCTGATAATGCGGCGGGGTAGCGACCCAACGAACCCGGACACGGTCGAGTAGGACCCAGCGGTGGTGGTGGTTGTGGGAGTCTGGGTGGTCCCACTAGAGGGGCTGCCTTCGACGAATGTACGGTGGACGTCAGAGCTGGGAAAGCGACGGAGGTCAGAGAGAGGGAAGGACTGGGAGACGCAGTGACTCGACGTTGGTTCCCCCTTTCCTTGGGAAGGAGGACGATTGAGCGTGGAAGACTGAGGACTCTTGCGACGACTGGGAAGGACATTCCCGAGAAATCGATCGAGCTGTTCGCTGCGGATCGACGAGGAACCGGGAGGAGGTGGAGCAGGAGGTAGAATTGAGTCCATCCGTTTCGGCGGTGTTCCACTTTCGTTAGATCTTCGTGTGGAGTGCCTTCGCTCAATTGATCCATCGGGAGACTGAAGGATTCGTCCGAAACTGTTCGACTCCGACGAGGAAGCCACCCTTTCCATTTGTGGAGGGTTTCTTCCAGTCGTCGGTGACTCCGTTGTCATCTGTCTCTGCAGTAGCTCTGGGGCATCGCGGCCGAAGATGCTGAATCCAATCTTTTGCTCTGCTGCTGTCCCTGGCGTCTTTAGATGACCCTGTGTCACGCATGAGCTGTCGCATGAGCTCGACACCCTTCGGTCCTCTTCCGCTGCCGCTGCAGTCACCGTTCTCCCCAATCGATGACTGAAGCTGGGACTCATCGCTGCCCCTGCGTTGTCGCTTCTGTTTCCTCTGCTCCGAAAACTCGACGTCTTCTTCAGAGACGACGATGAGGAAGACGAGGCGTCGGGGGTCTTAGGGTGGCTGCTGCTGCTGCAGTCGCTGATGGTCCTCGTCTTTGTTGTCGCTCGACAGAGGTCAGTGTTTGGAATCCAGACGCTGATTCCATCCCATCGAGGGGCGGCGGGAGATGCGGCCGAGGAGGATGAGGCCGCCTTGTGCAGTTGGAACGGAGGGGGTGTCTTGTGTCGGATCACCCGACGGGGACTAGGAGAGGCCGACGTTCGGACGCAGAACGTTCGGTCGAGACTCTTGCTCCTGCTGCTACTTCCGCTGTTCGCCTGACCATCGTCCGTTGCGACATCGATTGTTCGGTTCCAAGAGGGATTATGTTCGTCCGTCTGGTGATCGGGAAGGTTCTTGCTGATCCAGACGGGTTGATGATGGAGCTGAGCATCGATGCTCTCGTCTACGCATCTTCTTCCTCCTCCTCCTCGTCTGCCCGATTCAGCATCCGGGTACTGCAACAGAGGCGCTCCGCAGTCGGTGCAGTGACCGCTTTGTGGAGTGCCGCTGCCCGAACAAGTCTCGCTATCCATCTAGTGACAACGGACGGAAAGAAGATGCGGAGTTGCTGCTGCTGCTGGCGTTTCTGTGTCCGCCGACGGAGAGAAGGAGGAGGGTGAGGATGAGGCGGATGCAATATGCATGCACATGCATCCACAAGAACTGTCGAATTGGACGGCGTCTGTTCTTCCTCTTATGACACATCTATTCATATAATCTCCGCTTTTTATTGCAATTTCTACGGCATCGGCACCCAATACAAACGCCAGACTCCTATGGAAAGCCAAGACACACAGAATATTAGTCACCGGTTATGATACGCTTTGTAATAAAATCTAGACATATTCTGGGCAAATTAATTGCCAATAGCGGCTCCAGTTGATTGGTTTCTACTGCGTGTGTCTATGTACGTTTGAATGGATCTTCAGAGACTGCTAAAGCGACGTCCTGTAGTGCTACTGAATGCTCTCCAACTGTTATAGTCTATTGGAAGAGACCATTGTGAGCTAGTATTTAATGCAGGTATACGCTGATTAAACATAATACTTTGATAATAAATCAAATAAAAGTTGTAATAAGCAATAATGTGTATCGTTGTATTCATAATGTGCATCACTATCGTCGCTGATGACATCATGCATGCATACGTTTTATGCTTCTTAATTGCATGTCACTTTATTTGTTGATTTCATCATCATCACCCCAACGACTACGTCTTGACATCATCACCATTATTTATAAACGTAATTACCGTCTTCAATATTTTCATCATCGCTGCTATTGCCATCGTCATCGTCGTCATAATCATCATCGTCGTCATTATAATCATCGTCGTCATTATAATCATTATGATCATCATTGTCATCTTAATCATTATAATCATAATCATTGGCTGCCTATCATGGACAGAATCGCATTGAAGATCCTTTCACTGATTGCTCTTAGTTTGTTAGCTCTTCACACATAGCCTTTTTGTGCTTGCTTCAACTTCGTTCGTCGACCTGTGGAGATCGTCTGGTCCCTCGCTGCCGAACGTCAACACGAGAGCGCCGTGCGTTGATCTCCGTTCCTTTGAAACAATCCTTCAGCTGACATTTGAGCTCCCACGTTGAATTCAAATCAATTTGATTTTGCTAGCGTTGCAAAGACCCACCTCTTCAGATTCATTCTTTGCACTTTGAGGGCTTTCCAAAATGCACTTCATCAACGACCAGATGCGGGCTTTCTTACACATCATTACCATCATCAAAATCACCAATGTCCAAATTCTGTCATCATCTTTATCACTGGATACGTTATTTAATATTTACATCATCATCATCATCATCATCGTCATCATCAGCATCATCATCATCATCTTCATCATCATCACCATCACGATCACCACCACCAACACAACCATCACCATCACCATCACCATCATCATCATCATCATGTTTGTTAATCGACACCATTATTTCACGTTGTAATCTCACGGTGGCCGTTGGCAAACGAAAAGGCATTAATACGAATTAGACACGTATCTCTTTCGTTCTGTTTATTACAACAATCAGTCATCTAAACCAGGAGCCTTATGTCGTTTATGAACCGAAAACCAATAATTGCACTGCCGCGATAGCATCACCACCAACAACACATCTGCCGAGCATGAAGGATATATAACTGCTATTCATGGAGCTTGACAAGCAATAGCAATCCAATATGATATAATTTGTCAAGACTAGAAACCTGGACGCAGTATTAAAAACCTTATGGATCCTTATCATCTTCACATGGAACTCATTCATAAAGTGGCTGATGGCTGGATATGAATGCATGCGTAGATGTAAATATCTTGTAAATCGCTTCCGCAAATGGCAAGCTACATGTATGCGATATAATATTGTGAAGTAAATTGAATCAACCTATATGAATATTCATATGCTACTGATTTCTGGCAGTCTCAAAAGCGTTCTGTTAAGCGTAAATCCGTACAGTAGATGAGTAGATGTGAAGGCTTTTTATGCATTGTTTTAGTATCGCTGGAACATTCCATTCTTACGACCAATTCCACTTCCCAAAGAACGTGAGCAGAACAGCAATGCGTTCCAGCAGCCTGAACGGAACTTGCTGTTAGGCTATTGTTCCGAAGATTCGAGTTAAAATCTGCCTTACGCTGATTGGCCGAGTGATCAGAACGGGTAATAAGGGACAGCTGCGAATGCACCGAAGTGCCCAGTGGTCAGCTTCGTACAAGGTTTTCGCACTGATTGGTTTTGTCTGAGAATGTCTGCAGCGTCGTTGCAATAACACAAAGTGAATCCTGGATCCGCTCGGTTCAATGGGGCAAATCAATGAGATTTGAAAGAAAGCATATGGGTTCGATAGGATCTCGAAATTAGAGGCTTCGTCTCGAGATTTGAATTGTGCGTTGGTTGAAATGAAAACATCTCCTCCTTCCAACCCTATCTTGCCCCAGTCCAATGGGACGCATGTACTAACCATACCATTTCTGAACTAAAATAAGTAACATAAATTTAACGCCACCTGATGACCTTATACCTGATGACCTGCTGACTTTCTTTACACCGTCATCATAACGATTGGAACATCTATGATCTATCGATGACCGCCTCAAATGACCATTAGTGGCTGCGCTGCATGGAAGCAAAATACACAATTGCGTGCCAAAAGTAAAATAAAATTTACAAAAAATTTCAATTTTTTTAACGAAATAAAAGAAATTGAAATATTTCACTAAATAATCAATTTTTTAAATAGTACGAAATTTTCAACTTCGCCAGAACATAGTACGTACGGAGTAATGATGTTTTCGAGACTCATAATTGCTAATAGGCCTTAGTATTAATGGCTTTCCATTGCAGACGATAATGTGCGGAACTTGCGTATTGCCGCTATTGCGTACCAAATTTTCAAGACCAGAGCCGCCACTAAGAACCATAATCCGTTAGAGAAGCCAAGTCGGAATCCAATAAGTCAGATAAACCAGAAGTCAAGCGTTTTTGGCCGTGAAACCATTTCGATCAACGGGACTAAACTGCAGAACTCACAGAACGCACAATATTATTCTTTATGTAACACAGGAGAACAACTGACATTTCAAAATTCAGGCCCTATAATAATTATACAATGTCGTAAAAACACTAATTGTAATTGTGATTGAACACTTATATAGTGCCACTCGATCGATATCAGAGGCGATCACGACTCAACACATAGCTAAACAGAGAACAGAGAAAGCCTTCATACGCCTCCAGAAGGCATC
The DNA here is from genome assembly GCA_959347315.1 of Bimastos eiseni. Lineage (NCBI taxonomy): Eukaryota > Metazoa > Annelida > Clitellata > Crassiclitellata > Lumbricidae > Bimastos > Bimastos eiseni. The sequence continues at coordinate 15,324,370 of OY365811.1, read as the reverse complement.
AGAGGGAAGAGCGAGCAGCTCCTCCCGAAGAGGAAAGGGAGACCTGTTCAAGCTAGTGGGACCCACGTGGGCAAGGCTTCTGTATTGGGCCGTGAAAGAGCACATGCGGGGAACTAGCAGAAGTCCGCGGGCAGAGGAACGAAGGGAAACCGGTGAGGAATAAAGGAGACCCTAGAGCAGAGGACCAGAAAGTAGGTGGGTGCAGACCCATTGCAAGGAGACAGTTAGACCTACGCATCAACGCAAAGGTCTTGAAACAAATGCGTTGAGGCGCTGGCAGCCAGGAAAGAAATTCATAAAATTCACCAACAAGATGATAATCATCATCATCATAGCTATACTCAAATGATAATAAAATAATAATCACCATGATCATCGTCATCGTAGCTATTTTATTTTGTTACGGGCGGTATATCACCAGTTTGCATTGTTACATTCTGTTAATGGTAAGCTGATCCGATATCCGACCAAATGTCGGATTTTCCATTTAACCGCGCTTCGTATGTTGTATCATCAGCAGTAATTGTTGTTTCTACTAAACAACACCACTGTGTCAGATAAAAGATGATTGGCATCGCTTTCCTCCTCTCCCCAGAAGTGTATGTCCATTGACCTGATGGGTCAGCTGGCTCGGTCTGTAGATGGCGCGAAGCTCTGGAATTTCACTACCCAGCTGTTGATTAGTGGTTGATAAACTTGATATCTATTCTGTAAAACTGATTCCTAACCAATTGTTATTATTAGTGCCTTGCTTTGCGTACATAATTCTCAAACTGATTCTCTTCAACTTGCTGAAGTACAACTGCGTCTTGGTTGTACGATTGGGAAAGCGAAAGACCTTGATTCCTGTTAAAATCTTTGGGGAAAGCTATCATTAAGAAAATGGCGATTATCCTGTAAAGCGATGGGATACAAGATGCACGTGATCAACATTGGTGTCGTCATCAAATTTTAACAAACGCTACTGGTGACATCATATTCATTACGATGGCAACGTTTCCAGAATTTTTGGTGCAGACAGACGCACGTTTGCTACAATGTTCATTTAAAACTTCGATTTTTGAATTATTTTCCATTTAAAGTCTGCTTAAATGACAAGCTTAATCTTCTGATAAAAGGAGGCCAACGTAGTGACCGATATTACAAGCTTTAACATCTTCTGTTATCGAAATATTTGAAGCAAAGTCGTCGACAACACGGTGAGGAAAAAACGATTAGCGTTGTTGGAGCTGATTGATTTAACTGTGGTTTGTTGCAGTTGTACATTTTGTAGTTATAACATAATCTGCTACTGCCACAATAATAAATGAATAAAATTTTTAAGGAATGCCTAACAGAAATTTGAATTAGTTATTCGTCTCTACATATTGAACAATGTAAAGAAAAGATCTGTTAGATCTGTTGCTGTAATCGTTTCATAAAAGCAGAGCACGCTAATTCGATTATACATAGTTTTGCGTGGCATAGGGCCTATATATATAATTATATCATATACAATTTGCCTATTATACACCATGCAAAGTCACTATTAGGGAAAGGCATCCGTTGCAGAGCATAAAATTATTTTAAAACAAAGTCATTTAAAGTGGCTCTACCTCTATCATCGAACGAAATGACACACCCCGACTAGAACGCCTGTGATTAAACTTAAACAATACAGATTAATTCACTGAAATTCCATTTTCACGATAACACTCGCTTATTAATGAGGCATATTTGCATGATTTTTTTAAATGTTAACCCTTTCTGGGCAATGAGAACCAATCACTCAGAATCAGCCGAAATTTCACCCCATAATATATTCTCTGGAATAAACCTCATAACTTTAACCTACTAGACTCACTAAACTTTCCTAACTTTACTAATGCCTCTTTATTTCCTTCCGTTCTGCTATTCTTTATACACCTACAGTGATTTCTATTTGTCTGTTGTTTTCTCAACAAACGAATATAATATGATTAAACATAGGACCCCAAGTATATGCTACACATTATGCAAGCATACAACATGTGTCCACACATACATACATTTATAAGCTTACAGTCACTTTTTTGTGTTTTTTGTCAAGATGGGTCTGCACCGCCTTCACAGACTGGGGACTGCCAAAGTGACCTACACGAATGCTGTTCAGAATTTTTTGTGGTTGATACATGTATGTTAAGACCATCAACTTTTGAGTTGTTTTTGTTTCCTCTTTCAATTTATTTTAAAGACAAACTTTAGAGAGAATTTTGAACTACAGAAGTGAACATGAGCTTGTATAAATGATAAAATATTGATTGTTTTACTGGTGTCAGCAAATCGAAGCAATAAGGCCTAATCGAAGATCAACGTTTGGTATGGCCAACAACATAAACGCAAAGGAGGCCTCGAAGTTAAGTTGTGAAGAAAAGACAAAAGGTCAGTTTAAATTCAGATTATTCTGCTTTATGCCTCTATGAGGGAACACTTTAAAACACGGAATTGACTATTAGACTTTTTTCAAACCTAATTGTTTCATTGGTTTCTATCTAATTGCAGTTTAAAGGTGAAAAGGGTTTCAGCAAATCAGAATATTAACATTTCAAATCGAATGCCAACTTTAGTATGGCGAACAATTAAGTAGCACCAACGTTAAAGTAAAATTCAAAACAGAAGACAACACACAAGACGGCCAAACGAGCATGCTCGAGGCATGAACTCAAGAGAGTAGGTGATTTAAACAATAAATCTACATTGGCGATTCTGAAAGCATATGTTTCCTTCCTTCCTTTCTTCCTTAGTTCCTTCCTTCCTTCCTTCTTTTCTTCCTTCCTTTCTAACTTCCTTCGATTCTTCCTTTCTTCCTTCATATTTTTCTTTATTCCTTCCTTTCATTTGTTATCCAACCGATGTACATGTATCATCCACGTCATTGATGTCCATCAACTGTGAACTTCGCCGTTTCCTCATCGGCCACCCGATGAGCACCACCAAAGACAAGTCAGCACCAACTGTAAAAGCAAATACACTGGGAAGAAAAAGAAAATGACATCTCTCCTTCAAGAGAAATAAATGCTGCAAAGGAGAATTGGAGGTTTGCAACTTATCTGCGCAACATGCTAGCAATAAATGAATCCGGGGATTAACCGTCAATGCTTTAACACTGAGTTGCTATAGTAATTGTTTCTGTGTGACTTCTGACATGAACTGATTATCTGTTTACTTAATTAAGTGTCTTCGTCTGGTCAACACATATCACTTTTCAATTACATATTTAAGACCTATCACTTGGAATATGACGCCAATTGAAATGTGTCTATCCAGTAATATCCGACTTTAAAATCAAGTAAAAGAACATCTTTTAACTACCACTTTAAATAATTAGTGTGTGCACAGACAGCAGTCGATAACTAGATATGAGAGTGAATTATGTTTTGAATTTTCCAAACCTGCTGCTTTATTTTATGTAAGAAAGGGTAGGCCCTGTTTGCGGGACCTACCAGTCTCTTAGGTTTTTTCTTTTCCTATTCTCTATCCTCTCCGTGCACTTCTGTTTTGTTATGCATTGTCGCAATTGTTGATTGAGATGATAATAAAATCATTTGGTTATGGTTATGGTTAGACAAAATGGAAATAAATTTTAACGATAGTTATCATTGGGTGTCTTCCTCTAGGTTATAGATTAGAAATGATAACGACATCACATGGCGTCTTTATCTAGATTTACGACTAGAAAAGTGGACGACATCAAGGAGCGTCTTTATCTATATAGCTTAACGATTAGAAAAGTGGACGACATCAGTGGGCGTCTTTATCTAGATTTATGATTAGAAAAGTGGACGACATCAGGAAACGTCTTGATCTAGATTTTTGATTAGAAAAGTGGACGACATCAGGAAACGTCTTGATCTAGATTTTTGATTAGAAAAGTGGACGACATCAGGGAGCGTCTTTATCTAGATTTATGATTAGAAAAGTGGACGACATCAGATAGCGGCTTTATCTAGAATTTTGATTAGAAAAGTGGACGACATCAGGGAGCGTCTTTATCTAGATTTATGATTAGATAAGTGGACGACATCAGGGAGCGTCTTTATCTAGATTTAGGAATAGAAAAGTGGACGACATCAGAGCGTCTTTATCTAGCTTAACGATTAGAAAAGTGGACGACATCAGAGGGCCTCTTTAACTAGATTTACGATTAGAAAAGTGGACGACAGAAGCAGTAAACTGGATAAGAGAGTGAATTATGTGTTGAATTTTCCCAACCTGCTGCTTTATTTTATGCAAGATAGGGTAGGCCCTGTTTGCGGGTCCTAACAGTCTCTTAGGTTTTTTCTTTTCCTATTCTCTATCCTCTCCGTGCACTTCTGTTTTGTTATGCATTGACGCAATTGTTGATTGAGATGATAATAAAATCATTTGGTTATGGTTATGGTTAGACAAAACGGAAATAAATGTTAACGATAGTTATCATCGGGTGTCTTCCTCTGGGTTAAAGATTAGAAATGGTGACGACATCGATCAGAGGACGTCTTTATCTAGATTTACGATTAAAAAAGTGGACAACATAAGAGAGCGTCATTATCTAGCTTAAGGATTAGAAAAGTGGACGACATCAGGAAACCTCTTGATCTAGATTTTTGATTAGAAAAGTGGACGACATCAGGGAGCGTCTTTATCTAGATTTATAATTAGAAAAGTGGACTACATCAGGGAGCGTCTTTATCTAGTTTTATGATTAGAAAAGTGGACGACATCAGAGGGCGTCCTTATCTAGCTTAACTGTTAGAATAGTGGACGACATCAGAGGACGTCGTTATCTGGATTTATGATTAGAAAAGTGGATGACATCGGAGGGCGTCTTTATCTAGGTTAATGATTAGAAGTGGTGGCGACATCAGAGGGCGTCTTTATTTAGGTTTACTGTTAAAATGGTGACGACCGCAACTAGTGTCGACGTACATGTATCTCTTGGTTAGAAAGCAGCAAATTAAAACTCAATGTAACGCCGGAGAATCTTTACGATGCTTGACTAACAACCTTCATGGTCACTTCATCAGCTGCCAGTGGCGTAACTACCGTGGTAGCAGCTACAGCCGTGCTGCGGGGCCCGCGGGGCCCGGCCGTTTTGGGGGGGGGGGCCCGGCCCGACCAAGAAAAACAAAAATTATGAGCAGTTGAGCACAGGCAGGCAGTCAGTCAGAAGGACGTGATGCGATGCGATAAATTTCTAGTTACGAAGTTAACATTATGGACATTACAAACGAATAGTTGTCGCCAAAAATTCGATTACTGTCTTAGCTGTACTTCATAATATATTATGAATACGTTATTACTATACTTCCTGTTTTGTGACGTAATATGACGTCAATTGTTTATTTTATTGTGCAGTAAAAAGCTTAATTATCGTTTGAATCTAGAAGCTAAAAATTTAGTTTTAATTATAATATTTGGAAATAATTTTAAATTTCAAGATATTAACAAAATATAAAGCAGCCCAAAATGTCATATCAACACACAAGTGGAGCAACAAAACGTAAAAAAGCGTGAGGAGATGTTAAGCTTAAGGAAACTACAAAAAATAGATCATTTTTGTAATCCAGCACCTAAGCAAAGTCAATCTGCCTCTGCCGAGTTGAAAAGTCGACCGAGTCAAGATGGTTGTAACGTAGCAGGTAGAACACCAGACACTAGCTGCGTTAATGAAGGAAATGTTGAAACTCAGCCATCGATTTCGGAAGGATGTAGTACTAATTCTACTGTTACTAATTCAGTCGAAGCGTTTGTTCCAAACACTATCGAAGCTAAAAATGTTGAAACTGCAAACAAATTGGATGTTATTCCAGTCGAAACTGAAGACATCAGCAACATAGTGATTTTAGGTCAATTCCCAACGGACAGAGCAAACTATTCTGTTAATGTAAGTGACAATAGCATCAAACGGTTTGTCGTGGAACATGGACCATGCCAGCCCAAAGGTGAGGACCTGCCTAGGGATCCGAATCAAAACAACAGGAGCATTTTAGAAAAGTATTATGAGAGGACAACTAAAGCTGGTTTGAAATTACCAGTTACTTGGTTGTGTCATTCACAGAAACTTGATTCTGTGTATTGTGAGCCATGTTGGCTTTTTGGTGATCGTACAAAACTTGGAAATGAACCTGCATGGGCAAAAGGAATTCGTAAATGGAAATCGTTAACAAGTAAAATAAAATGGCATCATTTTAGTCACCTATTTCTCGACTTAAAACTAACATACACGATATACCGAAGGACCATCGAATGGCACCTAGTGTCAATGGACACGCTGCAAAATGGCAATGCCGCCTCTGTCTATCTTGCCATGACTTTCGCACCTATCAAATGAAATAAATTTTGCAATAATAATAATGCGCAAAATGGCCCCAGGCGGCACTTTTCCTAGAGGCGGCATTTTGGGGAAAAAATAAATAAATAATAATTTTTTTATTACTTGCACTCTTCAAGATTCTTGCTGCTCTTGTCTAAACCAGGCACCATATGCTTTTTTGCTTCTTCTTGACTTAAAACTGACATATACGATATACAGAAGGACCTTCGAATGGCACCTAGTGTCAATGGACACGCTGCAAAATGGCAATGCTGCCTCTGTCTTCCTATAAAATGAAAAACATTTTGCAATTATAAGTGCTCAAATTCTTAGATTGAAGAAAAATTATTCTTTCTTAAGTAAAATGTTGAATTAGTTAGGGACAATCTTTGCTTAAATATAAATTTGATTTATGAAAAAACTTGCAAATGCATCATGTATTGATGCAAATAAAGTTTTATGAAACAGAAATTTGAGTAATGAAAGACGTTTTTGCCTACATTGAGTGATGAAAAATTAATGCGAAGTTGGATTCACAATCAAAATCTAACTTAAATAGAAGTTTGATTTATCAAAAACATCTTTCCTAATTAGAAGAAAGAAAGAGTTATTCCCTAAACAGAATTTGGATTTTCAAAACTAAAACTAATGAAAGTAATCTAATTAAAACCTACTTAAGACTCACAATTAGAGAATCACTATACATTCCAATTTAGCAATTCTTTCAATTGAACGCTCTTTGACAAGCACAATTAACTTTGACAAGGTTATTAGTAATTTTGCTGCAGGCCGGGAAAGCAAGAAATGTAAATTTTTAAATTGTAACAATTGACAGGTATAATGAAAGTATGAGACCATACCGTAATCCGTATGATAAGTTCATTCATTCATTACTTTCATAGGTTACTACTCATGAGCGCTCCAACTAATCAAAGTTATCAGCTACTAATCCATTCTAAGTACCATACTTATTATGCACAAGGAGATACGCAGAGGGCGCCTGTTTTGAGTGCTTTCAATAAGCTCTCATATACATAATTAATCATTATTCATCTATTCAGTATTCAAATAATTGTAGGGCCTACAGTTAGTAACGGCATCAGCAAGCACTGTCGACATCAAAGCTGTACGTTCTTTGACTAATTAAAATGCCTCACTATGATTAAATTATTGTTTAGGCCTAGGACTTTCTTTTCAATACGTATAGAGAAAGAATAGGCCCTATGATTTGTATGGTTTAATTTTAATTTTATGGAGACTTTTTATAATTTTCAATCTAGCCTGCAAGACGTTTAGTAACTTTATTGTGAGGCTTGCTTTATTTGTTTGTTTTATAACTGGTTAATTTCTTAAAGTATACAATCTTATTCTATTTTCATATCTTTATATCTAATGATAATGCATTTTAATTAGTCAAAGAACGTACAGCTTTGATGTCGACAGTGCATGCTGATGCGGTTACTAACTGTCAATGTGCGACCCTAAGTTAGCTATTGATTTTCTGCACACAAAATGCATCGCTTTACCTGAAGAAAAGTTTTAATGGAAATATAAATGTAGACCTACTTTAATTTTAAGATGCTGCAGCAACGTCAACATATTGATTTCCACAACAGTTTGCTTTTCGTATTCATTAATGCACCCTTGTGTAAAAGTCACGCTGGAACCTACATAAAGACTTGGTAAAATTTTAAAATTATTGATGTTTGATTATTTTTCTGTTTTGTGGTATGCAAATAAATCATTGGATTGACAATTGATATTATGTCAATTGATAGGCCACAGCTCGATTTCATGCCTGCTCTGTTTTGGTTATGCAATGTCCAGTTAATATCAACTTTGTTTCCATTTTTGTTAGTGAGGCGTCGAGTTGGAACAAGGACATGACACAGGATTTGTCTGACTGAATATTTCTCTCCAATAACTGTAAACAATCGTGTTTGACTCAAAACCTCTACATGGAATAAGCATGTAATTTCAATTTTACGTCGAAACTTCTACAATGTTTGAATGAATATATATATATACATACATATATATATATATGTATATACATATATATACATATATATGTATATATATGTGAATGTATGCCTACATGTATTGCGGCTGATTAAAATGTATGTGTAAAATGCATTGTTTTAAAGTGTAAGGCAGAACTGTATGAACCATGGATATTTATAATCCATCAAGTTTTCATAATTCGGGTGTCGCACACGCTCCTTCTATTTTCATGAAAGGCGTCTCGGGGTCATTCGACGTTCTGTCTGCTCGTTATCCCTCATTCACTACTTAGTTCATGCTTTTATATGTTCTCGAATTGACTACTGCAATTCCCTTCTCATTGGCCTTCCTAAGGTTCGTCTCTCCCCTCTTCATTCGGTATTTAGCACAAATGCTGGACTGATACTCTCGCATCTGTATAACTTCATGTTTTATGAATACTTAATTGGGTCCCTCTACAAACCCTGTGCAAATACTTAGATACAATACAATGCATTGAAGCACAATGAAATTACACAACATATCATAAGATGACATGGTGCATCATAACGTGACACAATGTAACATAAAAGACTACATGGGTTTGGGAGGCATTTCAGCAGTGTTTGAACCACTGCAAGTAGTCGAGTGTGTTAATTTAGTGTTGGACCTGATAAAATGGAAACAAAACAGATCGTTGACAATGTTAGATTGTCCTTCTTGTCCTTAGAAACAGGCACCAAAATAGCAGAACGTGAAAAGGACAAAATTGGTGGGTCTTTTGTCACCAGACAATAACTATGATAGTTCACTGTAGTCTTATAATTTTGCAGACAATGTGTGCTTTACTCTAAGTAACTTGACCTCTTATAATAGGCATACAATTTTAATAGAGAGACAGACAGAGAAAGAGAAAGAAAGTCAGAGACAAACTGAGACCGAGAGGGGTAGAGAAAGAAAAATTGTCACCAAGGCGTAGAAGACTGAATGTGTCTCTGTGGGTTCATTGCAAATGCCATTTCGACTAAACAATGATTGTACCGGGAGAAGAAGAGAGGAATTGGACATTTCAGACAGGACTGTGATGAATGTGAATCGAATCGGTTTAAGCGATCACATTTAAATCGATACATTTCGGCAGGGTTCGATTAGCGAGGTCGGAAATTGCTGCCGTCTTCAACAAACGTTGACTAAAGTCGACGGCCATCCTACCACGCACCCTCCACTACCGTAGATTTAATTTAGACCAATAGATCTATACGTTATTTTCGGTCAATCATCGGCCTTTGACGACATAAGCACCATGGACAACTCCTTTGTCGTTACATAAACGTACTGTCGACGCATATCAAAGGTTTATCGAGAAGAATTTCTTAGCTGGAGACTTAACCCTTAACCACGTCTAATCAATTCGATCACTACACTAAGTCGCTAAGAATTGCTAGGCTCAAACTGAATTGACGAAAATAACCAGACGTGCTAACGCATTTCTTAAGGTTCCTTTAGGTCACAAACCCTTTCTGTGTTATAGCGGGGACAACACAGTGCAGCAATTCACTGATTAGACGATTTATCGGTTGACGAGCACAATCCACCAGGACATGATCGCTCAGGACATAATCCCTTTGGACATGATCCTCTGGACATAATCCCTTTGGACATGATCCTCTGGACATAATCCCTCAGGACATAGTCCCTCAGGAAAAGAATCACAAGGCCAGGACATATTCAATTCAGGCTAGGATATAAATGTATAATGACCGCAAAATTACACATTAGGCCTATATCAAATACTATATAAAAAAATTATCTACGCGTACACTTATTTGGTAATTTCAGCAATTATACTGACAGCAAGAACCATTTGAAAAGTTTATTGTACTGTCTAGAGACTATTATATTAGCTGAACTGCGTTTAGGCCTATTATTATATAGCCGTCCAACGTTTTCAAAACTGTAGAAATGGTCCAAAATCATTCCCAACGTATTCTCTTTATCTTTCCATCTTCTTGACATCTTGACAAGGCATATGCCCGTATATATACATATATTTGTATATATATTTATATATACTGGCCTATAGTTATATATGTCGCAGTTGCTTGGATGATTATGTGATTGAGACGACGCATCGGTGGCTGTTCAAAAGAGCCCAAACATTACAGAATCGTCTCGACTATGTATGGACTGTTCTCTCTCTCTTTCTCTCTCGCGCGTGTGTGTAAATATGTGTTTGTGCGCGCGTGCGTGTGTGTAAGCGTGTGTGTTTTCATGCGTGCGTGTGTGACTGTGTGTGTGTGTGTGTGTGTCGGAGCTTAGTGCCCATATGTCAGGACGTGTCATCAGAGAGAAGGCGTGGTGATCGTGTAGAAACGTCGGACATCGAGATTGGGAACAGATTCTCAGTCTTATCAATGACTTTATCACTGGCACATTCTTTCGCAATTTCAGAAGCCATCGTCGACAGTAATAGGGTGAGGAGACGGTCGTGAAAAGATTGAATGAGAAGAGGGTCGGGTTAGAATGAAGGGAAGGGGATGAATGAAGAGAAGCCGAATTAGGGAAGAAGGAAGGAGAGAATAAAGGATCGACGGACGATGTCGACCCTTCATGGCCAACAGCTACTCTAATCCATCGTCCGATCTCACTACAATCAACAACAGCTGTCGTCCTTTCGTCCGTCCTTTTCGTCCGTTCGTCTGTTTGTCCGACCGTCTATGCGTCTATCCTGCGTACCAATATTCTTATCTTCGTCGCACCCACCCTCCTCCTCTCCTCCTCCTCCTCCTCCTACTCTGTTCTCCTTCTCGCCTTCTTCCTTGACCTTCTTCGTCTTCCTTTAGCTCCTCATCTTTTCAGTCTTCGTCCCTTCCACGGTCCACTTTGTGAGACGCCAAACTCCGTAAATGTCCACAAAATGTCCACATCGTTTCCACTTAGGGTAAACATAGATAATCATGTGACCCAATTAAGACATGTGACCCAATTAAGAGATGATTGATCCGCTGGATCGACTCCCACGCAATATGTGGATGTAAGTATAAGACCAACGGACAGTTTTCCATTCCTTAACAGTAATGTCGATCGTTCGGTTCCTGGAGAATAGGCCAGACGGCGCTAAAGGCAGCTGCAGTCCTCTTATGCTTCTTTTCAGTGGAAGCAACATAACTGAATCGGAAATGAATAGACTCGTACCCATATACATACATTGTACAGCTCTCCACTAGTTACATTTACATACATTGTACAGCTCTCCACTAGTTACATTTACATACATTGTACATCTCCCCACTAGCTACAGTTACGTACATTGTACATCTCCCCACTAGTTACAGTTACGTACATTGTACATCTCCCCACTAGTTACAGTTACACACATTGTACATCTTCCCACTGGTTACAGTTACATACATTGTACATCTCCCCACTAGTTACAGTTACATACACTGTACATCTTCCCACTGGCTACAGTTACATGCATTGTACATCTCCCCACTGGTTACAGCTACATACATTGTACATCTCCCCACTGGTTACAGTTACATACATTGTACATCTCCCCACTAGTTACAGTTACATACACTGTACATCTCCCCACTGGTTACAGCTACATACATTGTACATCTCCCCACTGGTTACAGTTACATACATTGTACATCTCCCCACTAGTTACAGTTACATACACTGTACAGCTCCCACTAGTTACAGTTTGGGTTTCCATTGACTGGTTTCTAATTGGACGTCTACAGCTTATTCACTGTCACTGCCAAACGCACTCATTCGTTCGCTCGATCTCACACACGTCGACTCATACATTCACTCACTTACTCGCATACTATGATATCTCGCGACTAAAACATTCACTCACAATCATCAACATATTCACATTCACTCATTCCATCACTCACGTAGTCACTCAAACACTCACGCACTTACTGATTCACGCGGTCAGCGTACAACGGTACATGTACAGTTGTACATACAAGAACCAACGATTGTAAGCGGCCAAATGATCATCATTAGACGGAAATATCTTGCGATGGCAGTTATGACCCAATGGACAATTGTAATGTAATATAATATTGCGTATTGTGCGAGCGAGCTCTCTGTAGCCAGATCAGTTCAACTGATAGCAGATGCTGCATTCGAACAATCTATGCCCATGCTCAGAATTAGAAAAACGTCCACATGGCGTACGATGCAACCAGCTGGTTGTTGAATGTTGACAGTCAATCTGTCTGTCTCATGCACAACGTGGCGTATAGATCGCCTTTGCACGACTTAGATCTTTATGATGAGTTCTGTCCCAGTTACGTAGTTACACAAAGACGGCGCGAAAAGACCTTTTCGTAAACGTATGACTCGCAATTGTCATCGTGATTCTGAACTCCTAAAGTGCTATTTGAAAGCCAAGCGCAGGGTGCCAGCTTATTCACAAGCGCTGCGAAGAACGGGGGTGTTGTCCAAATAGTCGTCCGATGGAGATCAGAGTCCGGTTGCAGAGGGTTTGAGGAGGCAGGGCCGCAGAGTAACTGTGTGGATGTGGATGTGAAGGTGGATGTCGTTTTGGACGAGAATTGGAAGGTGGACGATTAGGCGAATCCATATGAGAGTTCTTGATAAGGTGAGACTTAAGTTTCGAGTGGAAAGCTCGATGGATGATTAATGGAGGAGCCTGAGATATATGATAGATGATGGGCCAAGATGGTCGAGGAACCGAAAAAGTGCGGAATTCAGGAGGTACATCATTCCAGAGATGTGGACATGGTGCAGTGTTGGATATGGTTCGGTTGGAGAACTTGAGATGAAGCGTGACCGGGGTCGAGAAAGACTGAGACAGGAGGATGATCGGGTCGAGTTGACTGGTTGAATGCAGAAGAGTTCGCGAAGTTATTTGGGCTAGGATATTGTGAGGAGTTTTAGGTTTGCGATAGGACTTTGAAGTAGATTCGCTCTGGGATTTTAAGCCAATGCAGTTGTCACGCACGACACTCTGGACAATGGCGCTTTATGAAAGTCATCGACCGGCAGCACAGGCGTGGGAGCATATTGTATATATTGTACAGTAATCACTGTGTTTTCCTTTTGTTCTCTGTTTGACGAGCTGACGATGAACGGAAGGAAGGAACAACGGAGGAAGAACGCCGATGACAGTTTATCTGAAGGTTGGAGGGATGTCACGCACGACACTCTGGACGATGGCGCTATATAAAAGTCATCGACCGGCAGCACAGGCGTGGGAGCACTACGGATAATGACGTCTACCTGAAACCTGAGAAAGAAGACTCAACGGGTTTCGCCGCAGGCAGACGGCCTCAATACAGACGGCGAGAAATATACAAATAGCAACGGAGTGTCAAGCAACGAAACCCGACACCTCGAGGCAGACGATAGAGACGCCCGCCCGTACCACCTCTGCGACCCATGGACAAGAAATTCTTGAACCAGCTGAAAATCTGGTTTGAACCGGCTCGTTGACACGGATCATGAATAGGGGACAATTCCGATACGAACGGCGCAATCTGTTAGGCGGTATAACTGTAGTAATGGAATTCAATGACACTAATAAGGCCCAGCCATAACAGCCGCTAGTCAAACAGTAACTGTTCGCTCCTAGGGATCTGACGTTAAGCTAGGGACGCCAAGACCCGACCAACCAGGGCTTAGTAATGACTTCTGCAGGTAACTTGTCGTCCAATAGAGATACGAGTTTTGCGTTTGGGATGGCGAAGGAAATCGCCTCTAGAAGGATTGATATAGCGTAGCAAGCAAAGGAACAGGGACTTGTTTCGGAACTGGGGGAGACGTTATGTCGTTCTGATGATAAGGGTAATCAACGTAGTTGGGAATCCCGTCTCCAGCGTAAACCAGGGAACATTTATAAAAAGGACACTAATAACTCCAGTAAGTGTAGACAGGATAAGTGGTTTATATATATATATATATATATATATAATTAAATATACATATTAAAACCATCAAATGTGTCGTGTTGCTGAGCTTGGTGATTGAGGAAAGAACTGGCGGTACTCTCGTCATCGAGAAGAAGGAGAGGCGAGAGTGAAACCCGCGACAGCAGTGATTTTAGAATTGGAGTGATGTGATGATGCTTGGTCGTTCTAAGGAAAACTCTGGCTAGTGAGTTTTAAGGAAATGGTAATTGCAGTAATCGAGTTTTGAGTGGACAATGGAGGTAGCAATGGTGGAGGTCACGAGTTTGCATGAAGCATGAGCGCAAGAGGTTGGGGATGTGGTTAGAGAAAGAGTAATGATGATTAGAGGAGATGCCAAAATTGCGGACTGGGCATCAGAAGTGAACGTAAGGGATGCCGAGTTAGTTCATTGATGCATTGAAGGATCAGGAATTATCTGGATTTGGTCAGGAATTATGATGATTTCTATTTTGGAAGGGTCGAAGCAGAGGAGGTTAGACGACATTCATTGAGAGGCAAGGTTAACCACATTCAGTTACATGTGCGATGGAGGTAGGAAAAGAGCTCATGGAGAAGTTGTGTAGAGTTGTGCATCATCTGTGTCATCTGCATAAACAGCTTGGTCAACAGCAGAGATTCTATGCGATGGCTTAGTGTTGTGATATATAGGATGAAGAGGAGTGAACCGAGGATGGAGGAAGCCGTGGGGGACATCGCAAATATATACATTCGTATGGAACTAGGCAAGCTATGTGATACAAACCACTATAGGCAAGGATAGACACTACACTCTTTGCTCTAAGGTCTTTTGGACCATCTACCTGGAATGTGATATCAGTAGAAATTAGGCAATAATCAAGACTTAAGTTATATAAAAATCATTACCTGTTGGATATGAGTTGTTAAAATCAATGGTTTGCTCCAAAATTAGCTAGCCAATGTCAGCCGACCTCGTTAGTTAATGCTGAGTTAAGTTCTTAGTTAAGCAATCTCTAAGATTAGTTCAATATCCAGAATATATTTTGCCTCCATGAAATATTTCTCACCGCTGCCTTTAAACTGAGATGCAACTTGGGTGGCCCTATTAAGCGGGTCATTTGACCCCCCTTCTGGGCCTCCTATTTGCTCTCATTTATAATCAATGAAGTCTGTACTCTATCTACTGAACATGTAAATTGGAAGTAATTGACATAATTTTTATTTGATTGATAATTATATGAATTTATTGCTTAGTAATATCATTTCCCACTGAACGATGAGAAGCGCAAATACAAATTTAATAGAAATTGTGGTCAATGGCATACAAGATAAGGATGGGGAAGAAGATGAGAATGAGGAAGAAGGAAAGAATGAGAGGAAGGAGAGAATGGGAGGAAGGAAAGAATGTGAGGAAGGAAAGAATGAGAGGAAGGAAAGAATGAGAGGAAGGAAAGAATGGGAGGACAAAACTAATTAGATGACAGAAGACACAAGAGGAAGGAATGGGAGGAAGAAAGGAATGGGAAGGAAGGATGAAAATGAGTAGTTAAGGATTGAATAGAAATCGCTTGGTAAATTCATGAAATGGTGAGCGCATACTTTAATGATATAGCAGGAACAGAATAGATGGAAAAGAGATTCACTTGATTTGGTCATCGACGGTGATTAATCATTGAACGACGAACTGCGCTGGTTCCTCTGCACTCACTTTTACTTAACGCTCGTCGTAAGAAGGTTAAATCACCATCTTTGGAAATACATGTATTTAAGAAGAAGAGGAAGACGTGAGAGAAGAGAAACTGATTGGAAAAGAAATCCTGCGGAAAAGTCAAGGTCACTCAGAAACGACGACGAAAGAGATAATTTACTCCACGAACGCCTATTAGATCACGTACTCTATTAGTAGCCTACGACCTAAAGAAAATTATCCAGCAAAATTCACATGTGATCAGCTACTTATCGACCTGAAATGATACAATAGGAAACGTCTTCTTGGCATTGAAACGCACGTTTCCTTTCCACGTGGTGAGAAGGAGGAAGAGAAGGTGGAAGAAAAGGTGGTAGAAAGGGGGAAGGAAAAGGAGGAAGAGAAGGAGGAAAATCAGGAGAAAAGGAGAAAGAGAAGGAGAAGAGGAGTAGAATGAAGAGAAGGCGGAAGAGAAGGGAACGAGAAGAAAGAAGAGAAGGCGGACGAGAAGGAGAAAGTTAGGGAGAAAGAGATGGAGGACAAGAAGGCGCAGGAGTAGAAGAACTAGAGGAATTAGAAGGACTTGAAGGAGGAAGAGAATTAGGAAGAGACGCTGAAGAGAATGAGAATGAGAAAGAACAAGAGAAGTAGGAACTGAAGGAGGAAATGAAGGAGGAAGAGAGGTACGAAGAGAAGGAGGAAGAGAAGGAGGAAGAGAAGGAGGAAGAGAAGGAGGAAGAGAAGGTGGAAGAGAAGGAGGAACGTGGGCCGACGGTTGCAGAGCGCATCCAAACGGAAGCGTCTGAGTACTAATCATGTCCAGCAGGACAGACGTTTGTTTCGACGAGTATGATGGAGCACGCACTTGCACACAGTAGGAATGGAGTCTCGATTGAAATTAAATTAGACGAGCTCTCTACTGCCGTCCCGTTGGGAATGGCGTCGCTGACGACTGGAAACAGACCGACCAGAAGAAGAAGAAGAAGAAGAAGAAGATGCCAGACAAGAAATTGTCCCAAAGACAGACGGACGCCGCCTCCGTCGTTGCCGATATGTGGAGCTGACCGTTGGTCATGTCTCAGACCTCTACGATGGCATCAATCACATCGAGCGATAATAGGGGAAAACTCGAATCAAACGCCGAATACGTTGCACAGGACACGGTTGGCAGTTCTTCTACTCTTTGACTGCATCGAACCTTGCGTATAGGCTATTCGCATGTGAATAATACTGCGTATGTATACGTATCTACTTATGCCCCTATATATGATCGGCTTGCAAATAAACTTTAATATATATGCATTGGTCATGTATGCTTCGCCACATCCTGCGTATGACTGTAACTTAAAAACAATTGTGTCTTCGTAAATATGAATTCCGAATCAGGCAAATGCGTGAGTCACTTCAATATTATGACTTCCTATAAAACCGTAGCCAACGTTAGCCAGCTGTTACTTGTATAATATGTACCTTCGCATGCGTGTATGCAATTGTGAATGTGGATACGTTGACGATTTATAGAGGCCATGTATTTCGGAAACTTAAAAGCGTCCAACGCTTCCACAGCAGGGTAACTTTGGAGCGATCTACGATTACGCAATGATGGAAGCTCTGGGAAAAGATGACGTATACGTAATCGCAGGAGTCATATCGATCAGTCGAAACGAATTTCAGTCGATGCGATGTAGAAAGACGGAGGAGAGGAATCGAGTGGAAAGAATGATCCATCGTGTGTTACGTTGATGGCTTATTTGTGTTGCGAGATGTCGTTGATGGGCGTTAATTGCACGGCTTGTTTAGACATTGCTTGTACAAGAATTAGACGCCGTGTCTTCTCTAAAGACTATAGTGAAGCACAACACTCATATATAGGGACCTACTGTGTCGTGTGTGGATTGATTGGGTTATGTCACAGGTCGAGTGGATCAATACCTGCAAATAAGACATCTTTTCTTAAGTTTGCTGATGTCAAATTTACTATGTATTATAATATGACCTATCATACATTAGTGGACCTATATGTACATGTATTTGTTATACATCGTACTCTCCAAACGTCTAAAGCGCCACTGGAAAGTCAAACGCAGGGCACCAGCTTATTTACGAGCACCGTAGACAATGGGTGTGTGAGGGTGCGGCGTAGGTTTTTGCCCCGGGAGACGTGGAAGACGGCATGAACGGGATTCCGGAACCTCTGCACTGCGTGCATGAAGTGTTCCCCAAGCCAACAATGTAAGTTTGGAGGGAATTGCTCTAAAACTGTGGAAATGCATCGATTGCCAAGGACACACAGAAAGCTTGTCTTATATATAAGATTATATATATGTATATATATATATCCGCAAACATAGAATAATTTGCCTGATATAATCTGCAAGATCAATATCGCGATATATATATATATATATTTGCGTATATAGGCTTATATTGAACCGCAACTGTAGCGGGGTGAACATAACCAAATGCCCTTATGAGACCGCTATACCAAGTAGTTGTGAAGTCAAGATGAGGCATGTTTAAATGCTGATTAAGCTTCGTTAACATGCATAGCTTCTAGATTAACCAGAATAATTGATGTCAAATGGAACCTGATTGTGGAGGGGCTCGATTAAAATTGACCTCTATCGGCTCAACTACAGAGAACAGATTCAATTAATGTAATAAAGCTTCACTAAAACTGCGTTGATCTTGGAGCAACGTTCATCAATTCTACCACTATTCATAAGTTGGTGTTTTGTGAGCAATTTGCGCAAACACACATATCCTAAGATGAATATTAGGTAATATTTTGACTGGGGGTTATTTACCTCTGAAGTCATTAATCATTGGGGGAGGGTTATTGGCCGATGGCTATTTTCCTGGAAATTTTTGGCCTAATGTCTGAAACATTTTGCGCAGCGTTTTATCATTGCTTGATCTATGAACAGCCCTCTGAAGCGCTGCAACCCTCGTGAATCATCTGGCACCCTGAGCTTAGTTTTACAGTAGCGCTTCAGAAATGTCGAGATGACCATAACGATTACGATTGACGGACGTGCATTTTGGGAATAGACCCCGCATTATCTCGTACCTTTATAGGGGGTTCCAGTCCCTGTAGTTCGTATGTGTGCATGTTGAGAAAATTACAATATCTTATTACAAACAAAATGGGCATTAAAGCCAATAACGATACATGCAGGTATGTATACAATTTAAACTGAATCATTTGCCCTTACTATGCCTTATGTCCATGAAATCCATGGTATATCAACGTGCTCGGTATGTCAATGGTATGTCCATGTTACATCCATGCTTTGTCCATCAGAGTCTGATACGTGTCTTATATCTTAGGTTAATGTCTGGCTTTCGTATACAGCAATCGACGATATCCCGCAACCGTCAGAACCCGATTTCCATATAATATAGATCTATATGTATCCCCCTCTGCGTCGACTACGACGACGTCATCGTAAGACCGTCGTCGTCTGGCGCTGGTTCCCTGCTGCAGTCGAAAGCAAAGCAATACAGTTATCCCTCGGAACTGCAACGCAGAGGAAGAGGAATCGTTTGACCGAAGGACGCTCATTAATCCCCTTTATATAGCCTTTACACAGCGCATTATTCACACATACACACACGCACACACAGCCTACCTAAACGGTGTATACAATACTCAAGCCGCTGTATACATTGTACATCTTGTGTATGATTACAAACCCAACTCATGAACAGAGGAACGGCTAATGGAAGGCAACTGAACCAGTGACGTAGTCATCGTCCAATCAATAGCACGGAGTATCATTTTAATTCCGGTTGTCCGTCAACGGACATCGTCAACGGCGGCGGATGAAAGTGCGTTCATTGGGTGTGTGCATTTATATAGCTCATATAGAGTATGTGGTGGACGACTATGTCTATTATTCGTAGAGCGGTGGCTACAAGCCTAAAACCCTGTCGACTGCATTAGGTGTCGTCTTTAAATTCCTACTGGCCTTCCTTTGGCTTCACGTCTTGCATGCCTACAGCTCGACGTTAAACCGTGATTATAGGCATACATCGCTGTTGCACTTATATGTATGTATGTATGTGTGCATGTATGTATGTATGTATGTATGTATGTATTAGGCTCTTTATATAGCGCCTTATAATATATCCGTAAAGTATGGTCATAAAGTCTTTATTTCTCAATAACCATGCATCTAGTCATCGTCGGCATCATGGTCATGGTCACGGAGCGCTAATGGTGCATCGAGTGAAGAGCCAACATGTCCAGCGTGTCCAACGTGTCCAGGGTGTCCAGCGTATCCAGGGTGTCCAAGCGGTCAGTTGGTAAACAATGAATTGCCATTTTCAATTCATGCATGGCAATTTTAACCGAAGGATGGCGAAATCTTCCACTCCTACATCATCTCAGCAATCAATGACAGTGTCACGCAAACTAAGCCGATCATTTCAATACTCGTCTTGACTCGGTCAGTCGTAGTAAAGAATTTATGGCGCACGCAAGGCAGGCTCTAGGTTCTACTAGGCTCTTTCATTCTATTCCTGTAATCATATCGCACAGAGCAATCTGCGCATGTTTAATAATGATAACAATTTTCGTATAAGATTTATCGAAATGCACGATCAGAGAAATGTAAGATATGAGAAATGTAAGATATGAGAAATGTAAGATATGAGAAATGTAAGATCTGAGAAATGTAAGATCTGAGAAATGTAAGATCTGAGAAATGTAAGATATGAGAAATGTAAGATATGAGAAATGTAAGATATGAGAAATGTAAAATATGAGAAATATAAGACCTGAGAAATGTAAGATCTGAGAAATGTAAGATCTGAGAAATGTAAGACCTGAGAAATGTAAGATCTGTGAAATGTAAGATCTGAGAAATGTAAGATCTGAGAAATGTAAGATCTGAGAAATGTAAGACCTGAGAAATATCAGATCTGAGAAATGTAAGATCTGAGAAATGTAAGATCTGAGAAATGTAAGATCTGAGAAATGTAAGACCTGAGAAATGTAAGATCTGAGAAATGAAAGATCTGAGAAATGTAAGACCTGAGAAATGTAAGATCTGAGAAATGTAAGACCTGAGTAACGTAAGACCGTTAATGCGAGTTGGTGGTGTCGACAATCAGTCCCTCGTCGCTCGATCAATCTCCCCTCTGAATTGCGAAAATTTTCGTTTCCTCCTTCGGATCATCATTGCCAATCACGTAGCATCATTCGCCTCGATCATCAAGCACCTCTATCGTTCATCCCACTGGCTTTCTACTCAAGACTTTTCTCAACCGGGTATCGGGATTGTCCCTATAAAGTGTGGTGACCAATCCCTCATCTCTCTTCTCTCCTCCTCACTAGCCTTTCCCTCCTCCGTCCTTCCCATTCCTTTATATATGTCACCAGACTTATATATGTCACAAGACTTAGATGGATGACATCACAAATTGCTACAAAATAAATCTATAAATGAGTAAATAAATAGATAATATTGTTAAGGCGTCTATCAGTGTTGCGATAGCTAGGCATGCAAGAATACAAATCCGTTAATTTTCGTTGGGTGAACTTGCTTCAAAACATAATAGTGCTGATATGTCGCAAAGACTACTTAAGCAAAGGCCAAAAGATGGTGGCTACTGATGACCGCCAATACTTTAAAAAGTGGTGGTAACTGGCTGGGTCCTACACCGGTAACACCGTTGGGACAAAGAATGCCAGGAATAATTCCTAAAAGAGCCAAACGCCCATAGGTCACCTTGAACAATCCATTCCAACAGTCTCAGTAATTGTTAACATAGCTATTGCCAAACTCCCCTTCTCCGTATTACACAAGACCCAACATGTTCTTCACCAACTCCTACCTCCACTGCATATAATACCCTCTCCATTCACCAATTATGACCTGGAGAAAACGACCGTATTCTCCCACCCAAAGACACCTCTCTCAATTTATCCCCATATTATACTAATATGAAAAACATGTACCATAGTTGCGGTCACTATTATTCACTACATGCCGCTCGAGTTAGCATTTCTGCGTTTTTGTCGGATTGTTTTCTTACTAAATAATCAACTATAGGCCTATACTACTCTGCCACATTGGAGAGCAACAAATCGATACTCTGCCTCAAAACAATGGGAGCGCCTGTGAAGGGACGCTATAAAAATGTTTAATCACATTACATAATAAAAAATATTCTCACTTACTTACTTACATAGCCAGGCGCATGTGACAAATTCCGGCAAGTTTGACGCTTGTTAAAAGGACAAAAGGTGAACGCGCGAACGTTTGCTATTGTTGTCACCATGGATACGTTTCGATGTAAAAAATTCAGACTCGAGCAATAATCAAGATGGCGTCGTGGTTGACAAATTCGTATCAAGCCCGCGAAATACCGCGTGTTGTGGAATTTGTCAAAGGGCTGTTTGAACCAGGATACAACAATCTCGTGCATGGATTCTTTGTTGAACTGCCCGTTCGTCTGTTATACTTAGCCAGTGGCCAGGATGCTTCTGCGTTAGGATTGATCGGCACTGCATTCTTTGCAATGGCAGTTGAAATCTTGATCAGCAGAAGAATCAACCGTGTAGTCGTAAACGATTTCACACGAGTAGCCTTATGGCTCATTTGTGTGACGCCAGCTGCGGTGCTGATGTCAATCCTGGTCTGGGGAACGACGTTTTCTGCAATGAGAGAAGGTCTACTGGTGCAGTCGACCTGTATGTGTCCCATGTTGGTGAATTTGGCTCAATTCTGCGCTGGATTTGGTGCGTTCTTGATTTCCTGTGGACTAGTGACCATCCATACGAACTTTACACTCACTGCACCTCCAGACAAGGGGACCGCCGTGAGTGGGTCTACTAAATGTAAGTATAGACCTAGGCTATAGATATTATTGTGCGCCATTCGACAGAGCTGTTTCGTCTGGAGTTGAAACTTTTGAATAAGTCTAGATTTGATTTTCAGTACCGAACTTTTCATAAACTGCTTTTGATGCTAATGAGTAAGCCATGTATATAAATATAAATATATTTATATCTAAATAATGCATATATATAATATACATAGAGCCTATATAATATATATATATAATATATTATACATATTTTATATATTATATACGTAATAAGCGCAAAATACTTGTTGCGCAGTATTGTAAAGAAAATTATGTAGGCCTATCCACGTCGGTGTCGGTCAAAGGAGTCAATGGGTTATCATAAATTCAGCTTCAGACGGGAAAGGTACATGATGGGAGCGATGGCTGAGAGACAGGAGGGTTAGGGTTCGGAGGGGGGTTAATCAATGCTGGAAGAGTGTTGATCCAGAATTATAGACTAATTAATGTGAATTGAATGAATGAGATTTATTTAGGAGAAACACGGACAGAAGAGATATCGAGGGTTGGAGGAGCTCGGATGAATGAGTGAGAAGTAATATTTACAGTATTTCCTTTTGGCAACAGCTAGTGACGAGTTTGTGATAATCACAAACTCGTCACTAGCTGTTGCCAAAAGGAATGGTTTACAACATATTTATCCAATCCTTTGATTTTGAAATTAAGTCGTGCTGCAATTGGTATTTATGCATTATACATCATATGTTATTTTTCCTATGTAAATGTTATGGATCACACCCAACACCCAGACAAGAAAGTCCGACGCTCAAGTAATGTAGTGTAAATTTGCCACACATCTTATTCACTGGCACAATTAAGGAAGCAAGCTGACGCCCATGCAAGATATATAGCCAGATGCTCACGTAGTCACTTAAGCATTAATCTAGAGATTTTTGTGCGCTTTCAGAGATTAAGATGACTTGGCCGGTACCACCAGAACAACAAGAAGAAATTTGAAAGGGCTATTGGGTGATCACACGGACGTTTACGAATAACTCTCACGAAACTTACGATTAACTGTCATGGAACTTAAGAATAACTGTCATGGAACTTAAGAATAACTGTCATGGAACTTAAGAATAACTGTCATGGAACTTACGAATAACTCTCATGTCTACTCTTCGAAAACAAGCTGTTGGGATAATTTCATCCTAACTTAGCGATAGGCTACTGCTTAACTAAGTACATCGATACGAAATGACATTTATCTTTTTTATTTGGCAAACCATTGTCTGATGTCTGTTTCTACGCTATATTTTACGCATTAACGAACCTGTTTAAACACAAGGCCTACTTCGTATTAGGCCTGCCATTTGATGTCTTAAGGTAGGACTGACTGGTCGATCCATAGATACTCAAAATTGTGGACGTTTACATGAAAAAGGACCAGATCGTCGGTTCTAGTTTAAGAGAAAACAGGGCCTAAAGTGATTTGGGCTAAAATTTTCGATTTTGTGTTTTTTGTCTAATTGCATTCTTTTATGAATGTACTACACCTATAAAGGTCAATTTCAATTAAATAAAAAGATTTTTATTTTAAAAAATATGTTTCTTTATGGCTACATAAAAAGGACCAGATGGTTGGTATTACTTTTGAAGCCCTTCAGCTGACTGGAGTCAACTCAGATTGCCTAATAACCACTAGCATTGATGACGTGAGAGGCGCATTAATACATTGCTTTTGGTTTCTGAATTACCGGCGTTCTAGCAGTTGTATTTATTAAGTGCGGTAAAGGTTGATAAATCCTTGACTTAATGTTACTGTACGTGTTAGTCGCAAATTACTCAAAATTGAGTATTTTAGGGTTGGTTGTTGGGTCCACCAGTTTCTACAATAACGAGATATGTGCTGAATAATATGCGGATGGACTCTCTATTTCACTCACATTCTGAATATTTTAGAAATGCTAGTAACTCCATATCGATAATCTGGTCCCTTTTCACATAAAGGTCCACAATTATGTACAAACATATTTACAGCATTCAAATCTCCGCGTTTAACTTAACAGAGCATAGAATATTTTTAAAAATCCTATTGGGCCCTGTGTCACTATGGATGATGTTACTAAAATGAGAAGGCATACTGATTTGGTCGCGTTTCAGACTTCCTGACTTTGTCCAAGTTTTTACCAACTTTGGATTATTCTAATAATAGTAATAATAATAATAATAATAATAACGCTGTCGCTTTTTGTAGCACTTCTTCCACCAATAAAACCATCTGCGAAGATTAGCCATTCCAGGACACTGCCTCTAATTTTTTAAATCCCGAGGGATCATATGTACCTCGGTGATAAAAAATTATAAAAATAATAATAATGATAATGATAATAATGATGATGATGATGATGATGATAATAATAATAATAATAATAATAATAATAATAACAGTAATAATGATTCATTCATTCATATTATTACAATAATAGTTATAAGCGATCCGAAACGCTATCGTAAACAGATCGCAGACAGTAGGTCCAATTACATCCGCAACTCTTCAACAAATTCTGCAATAATAAAAGCATATAAAAAATTAAATAATAATTATAATACCTCGGACGAAAATTACTAAAACATTTTTATACCGTCATTCATGCTGGCATTTCAGCATTTATGTCAGATTGTTTTCTTTCTCAAAAAATAATAATAATAATAATAATAATAATAATAATAATAACAGATGACAGATCCGTTGGCAACGCCAATGATGAATAACACTATATGTGACATAATAATAATAATAATGATAATAATAATATTAGTAACAAAAATAATCTCCGTTTAGTTTAAGACTGACAAACCGCTGTATGATCACAAGTATAATATGTACGAATGATGACAAATCATCTCAGGAGACAAATTTAACTGTCGGCACTCGGCAGCCATGCAAGGCTCCTTTATCGGTATACGTCTAGTTAGTCTAATTGTTGCAGATATAGCGCGGCAATGATGTGATAACAGTAATTGTGGAGTCGAATCTGGATTAGTTTTGCTTGAGTAATTCCAATGAGACAATAGCGTTGTAGTGGAGTTCTGTGGATAGTAGTTCTAACTGCTGAACTGTAGTTGCATGTTTAGTAGAGTGGATATGGGGTATACATGTACGTTCGAATGAGGATAGAATTGCAGAGGATGCCTTCTAGATTGTCTGCCCACAGGCAACAATCTAGAGCGAAAATCCTTTTTAATGAGAATGTTGTATTATTAAAATTAATGTATTGCGTTTTAAAGAAGATCTGCTAATCCCCACAACAACTACATGTATGTTGCAGACAATCTAGAGAGGAAATTATTTTTCAATTGTTTAATTAGAATGGTGTACTTTAAAATGTATTGTACACCAGAGTGCGGAGAAGCAATTGGTTCAATAAAGAATATACTTACTTACTTACTTATAGAGAAGGCCACTTGTCGTATTCTGCTGTTTGGTTGTGTATTATAATGTTAGAAGGGGAAAAGTCGAGGATCATTGTTGGCCAAGGGATGGATCTGCAGTCTGCTAAGTGGACATTTCCAAACGGCTACAAAATTAAACCCTGTGCGAAAGCGATTTTGTTATCAGCAGCTCGTACAGACGAAAGGGTCGCTATGTGGCTGGGGTCGCGACAGAGGCCATAGTTCATCGCCCACTGAACCCGTTCGTGACGATTTGGAGATAGCGCCGCACAAGGAGAGCTTCAAAGTGGAACGGCTCCGCTGCTCTATTCCAGCGAACTCCGTCTTTTATGCTGCGCCAATCGATAAACTCACTTAGCTGCTGTGCTGTTGGTGGATGAGCGGGAGCATTGGGTGGAGATGGGTGGCCGGGCAGAATCAATTCTAGACTGGACATTGCTGGATGACCACTGACCCGTGGTCAGTCTTGTCCAGCTGTGATGCGACGCCACTAAGTGACACTTTAGATTTCAATTCCGGAACGTGATGAATTGCCGCTGACGCCCAAATAGAAATCATTCTCGCCACTTTTATATAGCGCCCCTAGTCCGAACTATAAAACGTCCAAACGCACGAGTCTCCTGAAATGAGCCAATCGTCGTCGAGCGTTTAGGGCAAATCCTCCGTCATTTCATTCAAAGTCTTCATATTAACCGTATGATCTGGAGGTTCAGCTTTGGTGGCTTTCATAACTAGGCCTCAAATGGCCGACCGTATATATAGCTATTATTAAGTCTATGAGCCAACACACTGCTAACCCACCAGGAGATGACGGCCTCGAGACGGACTCTCTCTCCTCCACTGCTCCTCGGAGAGGCCCTGGAATTTGTCTTTACTAATTCACAACGTTACCTTCTTATCAGCGTTGGAATCAGCTTTGCACGAGTATCAGTTGCGTCTATTTGATTCCGTTACCTTCGGTGTATAGGTAAAGGTGAGAGCCAGCCATATGTGTGATTGCCAGTCACTTGACATTAGTTACTTAGAGATCGCAGGCAGCGCTGTAAGAATGCACGCTATATTGGATATTGGGCATTTGAATGTATATTATATCGCCGTTTGTACCGATTACGCAAATCTACCTACTCCGATACCACTGACGCTTCACCAATTACTGTGTTTGAGATGCTAGAAGCGAAACCCGCAAAGCCACATCATTTGACAGTTTTTAGGTCCCAAGACATACTACGGCCATTATGATCCCATATTATATCGACCTAAAGTCAAAGACTCTTATATACAATTGACGAAAGTTTTCCATAATATTACATGGTTAAAATAACTCTCAGGCCTACCATCCTCGGCTGCCCGTTCATACACAACCCAAAACCTAATTGGCTGACCGACAAAATGTCGGGCAAATAGGAGAAAAACCGATCAGTTGAGATGTTTTCTTGAGGATTCCGGCGGCAGCGTATACACCAATAGTCCTTATTGTTCTTTCATGCAGCGATAGTAAATAACTTGCTGTTGGTGAACACACAAAGTGTACAAAGCGAACACAGAATAGCGGCGAAACAGACTTGTCTTGAACGCTCAACCCGTGCGTACTGTTGACCTCTGTTAAATTCGTCGCTCAACATTCCTTAAAACCTTTGTGCCAGGATCTTTCTTGACAATTTCATGCACGGAAATTTTTTAAGTGCCAATGATCTGTCGACTGATTTCTCCTATCCTCTATAGCGTGGTATAACATTGTGATTATTCTTCTTGATATAAAACAAACGTGTGCATCTGTTCAATATTTCATGTCTCCTTGCAGTTCTCGGTCTACCGATATCTGCGCGATGCTCTGACGGTCCGGTCAAATCAATTTTTTAGTAGCGGCTTTAGCTGCATAATGTCCAGCCTTTGTGTCCGGAAATTGTCTAATCAATTTTTTGCGTCGATTTGTTTATATTTTTCGGTTTTATAAACTTCAGCTGGATGAATTAGACTCTTGCCGAAATAACGTGAATCGTGAGTATTAGGTTTCCGCATTTTTTAATCAGTAAGAGAATTTATTGCAGATGTAGGAAGTTGTATGACTCTGTGAGAGTTATTACGTGCCATGCGCCATGCAATTCTTAGCGAGACGCAAACTGTATTTAATTGTACAATAAACGTGCCCTCATTGACAATCAGTTATGGAAATGACCTCAATTGTCTGGTTAATGATCTAGGTTTGTCAGTAAATGACGACATGTCTCAAATCAGATCGTGGGCGCAAAAGGTTTAGGTAAAATTAAGCCTCCATGGAACATTAGTTTGAGTTTCAATTTCATCCGATTGTTTGTGAATTAATTTTTTTCTTCCTTTAGTTTCTATGTTCCTCTTTCTGCGAAATAAAGTAGGTCTATATTTAGAATGAACGTTTTCTTCCATTCGAAACTTTACTTACGAGTTGGAAATTATTTAGACAGCAAACTAATACGAGAACATCGGCATCGAGTCTAAGTTAACTACAATTAATTAATTAATCAATTAATTAATTAAAAATAATACCTAATTTCATAGTCACATGCACCTATAACACGCTTCTTTCACTCACATGAAGCGCTTATGAGAAAATACGGGACCACGTGACTGTCACATGACCACGTTTTATGCGCGTTCTCTGGTTGGGACAATAAAACTTGGAGACCGACCGATGGATCCAATAGACGGTAACGGATACATGCGTCCTGTATCCCTCGACTTTTGTAGCAATGCATCGCTCAGTAGATCACTTTTTGGTCGACTCGGCAGCGTCTGGTCTTTGAATCCGCGACTCAATAATCAAATTTACAAATTCTCGTTAATCCTTAATCTGTCGACCACGATTAATATTTAATCAATAGTGGTCTGATCTGGTTCTGGCGTCTGGTGGCTTCCGGCCAAAACCGGATTTTCTCCATGCCGACCGCAGCTGGCTTAATATTATATACTGCTCTCAGTAAAATGCAACTAAAGAAGACCGTCAACAAAAGACGATTTTCAGTCGACCGTGAGTTTATTGATTGGACTAGAAGCCAAAGCATCTACTTAAATTACTCCACAGACAATTTTTACTCAGACCAGACATTGCTACAATTATTAAAGTCAAGAATAATTTGTCATTTATTATCCCCTCAGATCACTTATATTAATCCTAATATACGATGTGTTCCTAAACTTAGTTCTCTCTGTATATATTACATATATTATATTTTATATATATTTATATATATATATAGCAAAAACATATCCATTACATTTTATAGGGTTCACATTACTTCAATCACTATAGAACCTTTTTGATGTTGTTCGTTTCAGCCTCAACGTATAAAAATACATTAGCATAAATTTAGTACTTAACTAGTTATTCATAATTAAAAAATACAATATATATATAGACTGCCATACAGACATACAGACTATGTGGATCCCTCATTATGGCTGCCGTCAGGAACTGATCGCCCAAATCGTGCTGCAAATGACTGACAGAGAATACGTAACGGAAAATACAGAATGACCGAGATAAATGCGAACTTAGAATGTAGAACAATGATGAAAATAATGACTACTCGTGACATTGCGGTTTCTCCATCAACCAAAATGCAGCAACAAACTCTAAAGGTATCCCACGTGGACGACCTTTGCATTTAATGCTACCTAAGACTGGGCCACGATCGACCAATTCCAGCCTCAGCATTTGTTTCAATCTCAATCGCTAATAGCTGGTGCAATTGGCCTTAAATCAGAGAGACATTGGTTTACGTTTTTTAGGCAGTAACTTACTTACGTGTAAAGTGTATTATTATACATAAGCATGTACATGAAGCAGCTTTTTTACGTCCAAATTTCATGACCCGACCCAACAGACCCATCCAAAATGGATCCTACCCGACCCGACAACGGACGTTTGAAGCCACAATATCTGACTCGACAACTCTGCTTAATAGCATCTTGTTGCTAATTGATTCGAAGTTATTCACTATTCGGACTCGGTCTCGGTACCTCACTGGCTCGGTCTCGTTTTGGTCTCGAAGTTCCAAGCCTTGCTTACAAGTCTGCTACTAAGTGGTTCTACCTATCAGTGCACGATTCTATGTCTCAGAAATCAATCGCCTTGGTCTGTTGTTCAACCAACTTTGCGATAGCCTTGAGGTGTGTCTTCCTTCCTCCCCCCCCCAATCATGTGCGCTCAGTGTCTCTTGCAAATGAACGGATGCACAGATTCGAAGAAGTGAACCGCAACGATTTCGTTATACTCAGAGTCTAAAATGAAACTCTGCGAACAAATGGTGGGTCGAAACAAATCGGAGACTGACAGAACCACCAGGATCTGAACACGACCAGACCCGAGTGTACATAGATTCGTGACCCGACCCGACCTGGCCCGACTCGCGGGTAGATCCGATCGTGGACAACTCTGATGAGAAGTATGACCCGATGGCGTTGCGGTTATTCTGTGCATTGCAACCGAAAGGTCGCAGGTTCGAACCCACATCAAGTCACTGCGTAGCGACCTTTGGACAAGTTACTCACCAATAATTGTCTGTAACGAAGGCAACGGGAAACCACCTATGTCATCTCATCCCCGGATGGTGTAATGTCAAATGGGTTTGCCTTTTGGCAGACAAAAATCATTGTTATCGTCATCATAATCATCATCATCATAATCAACATTATCATTTATGAAGTGCATGTAAATATACACTTTAGCTCTGTTTAGCAGAAGATAC
The DNA here is from genome assembly GCA_959347315.1 of Bimastos eiseni. NCBI lineage: Eukaryota > Metazoa > Annelida > Clitellata > Crassiclitellata > Lumbricidae > Bimastos > Bimastos eiseni. Next base: position 15,293,479 of record OY365811.1, on the reverse strand, counting down.
GTGACTTCCCTATTCATTTCCCGCCTTTTCATACCGACGCAGGCCGCTGCTATTTGCACTTCACGTTTTCCATCAGCGGCGAAACCTCTCGTTCGCCCGGAGTTGATCAGTACAGTTCTTCAGTTATAGAGTTGCATGTGTGTCTAAGTGCCGCTGCAGCAAGTCCTCATCATTATCACAGACCTCCTAAACGTCATTAGGTCGCAGAGCATGTGCTGCTATGGCGCTCTCAGGCTTATGTGTAAGAGTGCCCGCCCAATAGTTGGTCTATGTATGTATGTATGTATGTATGTATGTACGTATGTATGTATGTATGTATGTATGTACGTATGTATGTATGTGTGTATGTATGTATGTGTGCATGTATGCATGTATGTATGTACGTATGTATGTACGTATGTATGTACGTATGTATGTATGTATGTATGTATGTATGTACGTACGTATGTATGATGTAATTCACGTATGTATGTATGTACGTACGTATGTATGATGTAATTCACGTATGTATGTATGTACGTATGCATGTATGTGTGTATGTATGTAAGTATGTATGTACGTCTGTATGTACGTATGTATGTATGTATGTATGTATGTGTGTATGTATGTATGTATGTATGTATGTATGTACGTATGTATGCATGTATGTAAGTATGTATATATGTATGTACGTATGTATGTATGTGTATGTACGTATGTATGTATGTATGTGTGTATGTATGTATGTATGTATGTGTATGTATGTATGTATGTACGTACGTGTGTATGTATGTAAGTATGTATGATGTATTGCACGTATGTATGTATGTACGTATGTATGTATGTGTGTATGTATGTACGTATTTATGTATGTACGTATGTATGTATGTATGTATGTATGTGTGTATGTATGTATGTATGTATGTATGTGTATGTATGTATGTATGTACGTACGTGTGTATGTATGTAAGTATGTATGATGTATTGCACGTATGTATGTATGTACGTATGTATGTATGTGTGTATGTATGTACGTATTTATGTATGTACGTATGTATGTATGTATGTATGTGTGTATGTATGTACGCATGTTTGTATGTATGTATGTATGTATGTATGTATGTATGTATGTATGTACGTATGTACGTATGTATGTACGTATATATGTATGTATGCATGTGTGTATGTATGTACGTATATATGTATGTATGTATGTACGTACGTATGTATGTACGTACGTATGTATGTATGATGCAATGCACGTATATTTGTATGTATGTATGTGTGTATGTATGTACGTACGTATGTTTGTATGTATGTATGTATGTATGTACGTATGTATGTATGTATGTGTGTATGAATGTACGTATATATGTGTGTATGTATGTATGTACGTATGTATGTATGTATGTACGTATGTATGTATGCAGGTATGTATGTATGTATGCATGTATGTATGTATGTAATTTACGTATGTATGTATGTACGTATATATGTATGTATGTATGTACGTACGTATGTATGTATGTAAGTATGTATGTATGTATGCATGTATGTATGTATGTAATGCACGTATGTATGTATATATGTGTGTATGTATTTGTCAAATTGACAACTTTAAGGTCGTATGGTGCAGGCAGAAGAATAACTTAGTGATTAAAAAAAAATGGAAGAACAGTTGAAGTCGGAAGTGAGAGTGGGGAGACCTGGGCAAGTGGTTTGGATCAACAGGGTGACCCAATTTCCCCCACATGGAGAGAATAATCGATTCTTTAAAGAGAGGATGGTGACGGTATAACAGTGCAAGACGTAAGGATTAACAATCTCAAATTTTGCAGATGATATTTTGTTGTTGAAGGAGGAGCTTATCAAGCTTCAGGTTAGTTTGACCAGACTAGAGAAAGGAGAAGAAATAACAGGACTAAAGATTAACATCGATAAAACGACTTCGATAATCGCGAGGTCGGAAGAAACAGCACAATTGGCTGAAGTGGGTGACGTGGCAATAGAAAGCGCAAGAAGCTCGCATACTTGGTTGATGGTTCAGTGCAAGACTATATGTAGAAGCAAAAGCATTAGTATAAGATGTGGACATCATCCGAACAAGGGGGTTTGTGTGTTGCGTTGTACGCTAGCGAACCATGACCTATTCGAAGGCAAGACAGAGACAGACTACTGGCGTTTGGGATGAAATGCTACCAACGAATTCTAAGAATAGGCTGGGAACAGAAAATCTCAAACGAAAAGGTTAGAAAGAAGCTAGGTAGCAAAATGAACATTGTAAAAATTGATAATGGAGGGAAAACTGAACCTTTTGGGTAGGAAGCGACCGGGTAGTCAATTTCCACCGGGTATCCAATCCGAGTATATTTGAATGTACCATTTGCCGGATCCGGGTATGAACCGAGTAGTGGTGGGTCGATACTAGAGCGGCCATTCCGGCAGGTACTAATTGCCTCGTCAATCGTCGTCATGTAGGGCGAAGCTTAAAATTAAGGATTTTTTATAATGAGATTTCACTAAGTAATGTAGCAATTTAATATATAATAAAATTATATTTTGGTCTTTTAATACTGCATATATAAATTTAGAACTATATGATTAAGTATTAAATAACATCGATAAAATTATTCATTGAATTACAAATTTTAAATTACGGTTTCAAAAATTGTTTTACTACCTAATTGCATGTGTACTATTTGCCGCGGCAAATACTTCCGAACAGTTAAAAAATTGGATATTCGTCCGAGACGAATGTTCGAGGTGATTTCCGGTCGGTCCCTACTTATCGGACACATTAGAAGGGAAAATCAAAGACTGATGAAGCACGTAGTGTATGGGAGGATGGAGGGACGAACAGCAAGGGGGCGATCATGCAGAGATTGGTTGGACATCAAAGACGGGTTCAACAAGGAAATGCATGTCCTTAGCAGGCGAAGGCTCAGCGCAGGACCGAGCGTAATTGAAGAAAATTGTCAAAATAAGCACTGGACACCTACGGGCGATAAGCCCATGGAGTGATGGATGGATGGAAGGATACGTGGATGGATGGATAGATGGAGTGATGGATGGATGGATGGGATGGAGTGATGTATGGATAGACTATAAACATGCATGACGTCAGAACAACATTGTTACACCGTAATTACCTTACATTACAATTTGCAATAACGAGGAGCTGAAGTCAATTGCATGGAGACGGCCATGAGAGATGGCCCGTGACGTACCTGATCTTGTATTATCATCAGTGACCCCAAATGACTTCAGATGACCCTGAGCTGACCTTGGTGACCTCGACCGCACGTCTGCAGAAGTGTCCAGTCGATGGATGCTGATCAGCGTTTCGTAAGTCCTGCCAATTCACAGGTGTCACTGCCAGCACGTCGTATGCTAATGAAATGAGATGCTAATGATAAAGATGCGGCTGCGGTTGCTGCAACTGATGCAGGTTCGCTGATGGAGGCTGACGAGGCTGCTGCGTCTCGATGGCGTTTTTGGGATGGAAGAAGAGAATTTGCACAGTTTCCGAGAAGCAGCAATCTATGCATACAAGTTAAAGAAGACAGGCAGAAATGAAGACAGACGGATACAAATACATACAGGCATACAGACGGCTCTGCATAGGGCGAAACAGATATGCGCATGCAGACAGATACATGTATATATATATGCATAAAGACATGTATATGTATAGGCATGCAGACGAATACATGCATACGTATATAGAGTCATGCAGACAGAATCAGATGCTCGCACAGAGATACTGGTTAGGAGAGAAACGCATACAGATAGACAGACTAACAGATGCACAGACAGAGAATGAGACATTTCATAGGATTGTCGGAATGACGCATCGATGGAAACAGACGCACATACAGTTAGAGAGAGACAGACAGAGTCGTTAAACCCGACTGCGACCCGTTCAAAGCTCTCAATAGTTTCTGTCGAGAATGGCATAAAAGAACATCTTTTAGAGATATTGGTCCCATTATTCATGCAATAAATGGTCTCCTGTTCTTCGACATTGGTCTCCAAAATTTATACATGGTTCTCACCGTTCTATAGGCATAGAACCAATGTCTCGAACAGATGCATTGATCTGATCTCTTCGCTGCAGACAACGAACGGGCTCATAGATTCAGTCTCAAGGACATTGGAGTCGATGCAGGTGAGGACCACCCCTCCGCATTTAATCCGAAAGATGATTTTATTTGTTGCCGATATTACGTTAAAAGCACTATCTCTCATATTCATGGATGGAGGGATGATTGGATGGGTATATAGTTTGTTGAATGGTTGGGGTGATGGTGAATGACCAGCTGAAGCCCATTCGACGGTGAAAGAAGATACGTCTTTGCACCTGCTGTGGTCGACAAGCGCTGTGCAGTATTTAGAGAGCTTTTGTCAGAGGAGGCGATGTATCTTTTTCTTCGATAATATAATTAGAAATTATTATTATTATCAAACGGAAGATCTCGTACCGCTGTAACATCTTACTATATATATATCTTTCATGTTTGCTGCATTTATATAATATTTTCCGTACAATACCTGCGTACAACGTGGCTCAACATTTACATGCATATACATGAAATTATATATGCATATATATATATTTATTTATGTGAGTGTGTGTGTCTCGTATTATATTTATATTAACTATATTTTCATAGCAATTGCATAGGGTAGTCACGTGCGTGAGTAAAATAATGCAAGACGTCTATATATAGCTCTGCTCAAAATCAAGTACATATGAACGGATGCTTTCAATGCGTGTTGGTGGGATACTGGTGGCAGTCGTTAAGTGGCGTAGAGGGTTATGACGACGGTGATAGTGGTGGTGGGATTGTCGGTGGTAGTCAGTGTTTAGTTTTCGTGTGCCTTCTTTATCTCTCTACTAATATACCAATAGCCTGGAATACAACCTTAAACTGCAGGGTGGATCCGGATGTTGAGAGTTATGCTACCAGTGAACCACAGCTGCCATTGTCAACAAAGAAAGCGACGATGAAGATGGTGACAACATGAGCAACAAATAGCGCCGTAACTACCATCTCGATTACCTGCTCATTGCAAGGTCAACGGAACAAAATCGCCATCTTCAACATAGGTTGCTGCTAATGATAATTAGGTTTCATAGGATATAATATTATGGAGATAAGATCACACCAATTCGTTTTGTGCGAAAATAGTCTACCACTTTGAACAGCACTACAACAAGGAAATTCAATCTAGACAACCAAGGTATGGGGAATTGGAGTGTCTGGACTCTCTCGTACACATGAATTCTCACCTAAGTCAAAGAATTAGACAGCTCTAGATGTGACGCAACATGGTGTGGAAAATGGGAAATTTTGCCACGATCAGTGCATAGATAATTAGATCTCCCACTGAGAGGAGAAGCGAATAGCGATGATTCTGAACAAGAAGGCAACAAAAGCAATGATATATGACATCAGTTGATTTTGCAACGATTAATGTCGGCAAGATATCGCATCAAATTTACCCAGATGACGTCTTCCTATGAGATTATGCGCCGACGTCAGCAGCTGCAGAAGTGGAAATTCATACATTTTATGGACAACGTCAGCAGGTGCCAGGTAATATACATGGAATTGCCAAGACACGACAATAATTATAATCGTCATTGCAGAGGAGTTTGATGCAAATGCCGGGTTCAGACCAAGAGGAAGCTCAACTCTTCGCAACAAGACAGAGATATTAGAAAAAGCATAGAACACACCTAGAAAGTCTTCGCCTATTTCATGGACTTAAAAAGACATCCGACTGCATATATAGCATGATGAAATGTGGAGAAAGATGCGAAATTAAGGAATACCAGAGCAACTGATCAGACTTGTGCGAAAGATATATATCGAAAATCATCAACTGCCATAACAGTAGATTGCGAAGTGGTAGACTATTTTCGCACAAAACGATTTGGTGTGATCTTATCTCCATAATATTATATCCTATGAAACCTAATTATCATTAGCAACAACCTATGTTGAAGATGGCGATTTTTTTCCGTTGACCTTGCAATGAGCAGGTGCGTTGCAATACACCGCACGCGCCTAAGGTATGTATGTATGTATGTATGTATGTATGTATGTATGTATGTATGTATGTATGCATGTATGTATGTATGTATGTATGTATGTATGTATGTATGTATGTATGTATGTATGTATGTATGTATGTATGTATGTATGTATGTATGTATGTATGTATGTATGTATGTATGTATGTATGTATGTATGTATGTATGTATGTATGCATGCATGCATGTATGTATGTATGTATGTATGTATGTATGTATGTATGTATGTATGTATGTATGTATGTATGTATGTAGGATCAGCTTAATCACATAACAATACCGAAAAGATTAAAAGTAAACTGGAAGGCTGATAAATCTCCGACACTTCTGTCATCGCTCAATCAAGTATCGTTCCAAGAGACTTCGTTGTAACACAAGCGCATGCCGTTCCAGACGCTTCCTGTAAACATCGTCTCTCCACAGCGCTAGCATATCTAGGCTCCTCACGTATGCAGTGTGATCACATGCGAGCGTCGTATACATAGATGCATACATACATACATGCTTACATACATGTATGTATGTATGTATGTATGCATGTATGTATGTATGTATGTAAGTATGTATGTATGTATGCATGTATGTATGTATGTAATGCACGTATGTATGTATATATGTGTGTATGTATTTGTCAAATTGACAACATTAAGGTCGTATGGTGCAGGCAGAAGAATAACTTAGTGATTAAAAAAAATGGAAGAACAGTTGAAGTCGGAAGTGAGAGTGGGGAGAACTGGGCAAGTGGTTTGGATCAACAGGGTGACCCAATTTCCCCCACATGGAGAGAATAATCGAGTCTTTAAAGAGAGGATGGTGACGGTATAACAGTGCAAGACGTAAGGATTAACAATCTCAAATTTGCAGATGACATGTTCCGAAAATGCCAGATTCCTGGCATTTTCGCGGTTTCTGCTTCGAGACTCACTCCTCCGCGTCCGGTCGGCAACTCAGATTCTCTGTGAAGACCGATCTCCGTGTGCGGAGGATGAGGTCGTGATAATAATAATAATAATTATATATTTTTATGATAATAATATTAATAATCTATATAAATAAAGAGAAGATTCTGTGTTTACTCTCTGTTCGTTTATGCATTTGCACAGTTTTAGAGCTATTGACTCGAAACCTTCGCCGTTGGCTCGGGGAACACCTTGGTCACCCAGTAGATGGGTTGGAGAACCCGCGTCCGCCGTCTTCCTGGTCTCCAGGGACAAAGCCTGTCTCAGGACCCCAAACGGTCCATTTGCACACTTTTACAGCTATTCACTTGAAACCTTTGCCGTTGGCTCGGGGAATACCTGGGACATCCAATAGGGGGGTTGGTGAACCCGCGGCCACCTTCTTCCTGCTCTCCAGGCCAAAAACCTGTCTCAACCCGGGCAACGCCGGGTTTCCCAGCTAGTAATAATAATAATAATATAAAAATAAGAATAATAACATTGAAAATAGTAAAAATAATATTAATATTAATAACCATATTAAAAATTATAATATTGGCACATGTATAACTTTGAACGATCTTCTTCTGGCTTCAAATTCATTGGTAGCAATGAACTTTCTTGTTTTCGTGCGCTGTGAGAGTGTGGTTCAAGTTCGGGAAGCAATCATAGGCAAAAGAATGAGTGTAACTAACCGAATCTTTATAATAGTTGAGCAGAGCATTACATTCAACGCTTGAACTGTCTGCTGAGACCATAGTTGTTAAAAATGTAAATAAATCCTGTATTAAAAACTGGCTTTACGTCGTTTTTTTTAAAGAAATCAATAACGAAAAAACAGATAAAAGTGCTAGTGAAGTTTTGGCTGCAAGATGGACATAACTCTATTTGACCACCCAGGACTCTGACCTGGCACCGGACGAAGCGTGAAGCCTGGCTATTGCGGACTTGACCTTGTGCTGTGCCTGTGACGAAGCTTGATTTCATGTCCTTGACTTGGCTTTTGTGAACGCAGCTAATTTTTCTAAGGTTTACATTACATCACACCTATAAGTTAGGTTCAGGACATGAAAATCAATCTGCATTGGTTAGGCACTCATGGTAGGGGTTGGAAATGAAATGACTCCGTGCGATTGACGGTGTACTTGACTCAATGCAAATGATCAAACCTTCATTACAGGAATTGTATAGTAACTAATCGCTATAGAAGATAACTCGGTCTTAAATTGTATTCAGTCAAAATGGCAATGGATGCAGGTGGATGACACATTTTAGTAAAAGTTCAATGCACATATCTACAACTTTAAAAAATGTAAGCGAATATTAATTGAAAACGGAGCTATAGAAAACTAAAGATTATTTAAGGCATACTATAGGCGTGAGAGTATACGTCATTGACATCAGTAGGCCTAGACATTAAACATGGACTATATTAGCGTTACATTAACCGTTATATACCGTTACATTCAAGTATTAATATGCACCAACAAACAAACACGAAAGTTTAAATTCGTCAGAATTGTACCATCCCTTATGGAAGAGTTTGCATGTAATAATACATCATAATATGAGTAATTAAATATTTAGTATACGTAAATGCATATCATACATAAATATCGAAGACAACCGATGTAGGTATATGAAGACGTATAATTAAATGTGTCTCTGCACATTTGCTTTACTTGTATGTAACATATAATATATATATATATATAATTAAAGAAAATGTATACGATATACGTCATGTGGAGTGTACAAACATATATGAATATATAAATATATGATATATATATATGCAGTACGAGACATGTCTAATAAACAGGGTTTAGCGCATTCATCTGAGCTATAATCTCCAATCTTCAGATGTCCCTTTGCACGTAGTAAGCGTCTCATATGGAGCGTAGAAGGATCAGAGCGTTGAATCCTTACCTGCCAAAAGGATGAACCAATGTCGATATTTCTCATCACATCCTAGACCGGCCTAAATCGCCTGCCATCTATCGGCCAAGGGCTAAGCCGTCAGCACTAAACAGCTGCGCCCAAATCGAAGACGTATGTAGGTATATACCATCCATCCATCCATCCATCCATCTATCCACTCATCTCGAACGACCCCATACATGCTAAATGACGCTCTCCATCTATGAACTCATTCAACAGACGTCTCAATAATATTTCTAGATTTTGGATGGCAGACGCGGTACGCTTTCAAACGCATGGCCATGGACGTCTCGATTATAGCATGGGACATTAGACCGTTAACGTACAGAAAGAGAATTCAACCGCTATGACAGTCATTGATAGACAACAATGTCTGCGCTCTACTGAGCGAAAGTTACGTTCAGTTTCCTATACAATTACTATTATAAAGAATGTCAGGGTCGGTGGACTGCAGAGCCAGGCCTGCTGAACGCATGCAAGAGGGCAGCTGTAGGCAGAGCACGCGACCGATGCATACGAAAGAAGCTTCTCGCCGCATCATGCAACAGGTGTTTTAATATTGTTGAGAGCATTGATCGCCATTGATGACCCGACATTGCTCAGAAATTGATCGCTGTCCGATTTAACACACACACACACACGCATTTTATATGTAACATGCATAAGATGTACATAACATATATGTATGTATGTATGTATGTATGTATGTATGTATGTATGTATGTATGTATGTATGTATGTATGTATGTATGTATGTATGTATGTATGTATGTATGTATGTATGTATGTATGTATGTATGTATGTATGTATGTATGTATGTATGTATGGGTTTAAGCTCACCTTCCCCAATGCGACCGTTCGTACTGCGCATTCACTTAATTGCGTCGTCCCTTACTCTACTTAAGACTTTCTCAAATTGCTTACCCAATGTATAGGTATAGGCTCTCTTTCCCTCTCCCCTCTCTTAGTATCTACGAATTTTCTTTGCATCATTATGCATTTTAAACTCAATTTATTCCTATGAAACATTGCTTCGTGTTTACATGCATGTTAGTGTGTTTGCGCGTTTATCTTTACTGATACAACTATACTGATTCTTCTAAAGTTTAAATTAATGTTTCCAGTATCTAATTCCGATTCATTTTCCCGAGACGGTTCGGAATCAAGTCCATGACGCAATCTCGGAGCTGTGAAGAAATGGTTTGGAAACACGATGAGACAAGTGACTGCATCTTACGCTGCCCAATGCGAACTGTCACTGCCCTATTGCTGACAGCTGCATGCATCCCGTTGCCTAGACTGCTGCGCATCTGCTGCAACTGTTGAGGAGAGAAGAGGTCGACGACGACGACGACGATAAAAACCACGCTATCGAACCAAGCAAAGGCAAGTCGACCAAATGCACAGCATAGATGGGATGGATTATAACTGCTGCATAACTTGCCACTGTCTCCCTCTGCCTGGAAGGGATATGAAGCAGTAACGTGTCAGCCAATCAGTGATCGTCCTTTCTGATACATCGCAGACGATGTCTGTGGCCGGCAATGGATAGAGTAACATCCGGGTACTCAAGCAGTATGACATTGAATCGCCGAAAAGTTCATCCAAATTTATGTCACCTCGGTTATGAAATTCTGTCATTGAACACATTTTATTTATAGGCGATTGCAACCTCTATTTAGTAAGTCGCTTTATTTTGTTAATAAAATTAAACGTGACTGCTGATTTATGCTGCAAATGTCCAGGATGTAGAGCCAGAGCCAAATGCATAATCTAAGTAAATGGCCCAATTTTCGTCGGATTTACGTCAGTTCCACATATGTCCCAGATCAGACGCATATTTGTTCATGATTCCGTCTCTCATAAACCGCCAATATAAAATGTACTCATACACCGGAACAGTCTCAACGGTTCAGATTTCAAAGCCGATGTGTCATGACGTACCTGCCTCCCACAATTATTGTCATGCTCAGCACTGGCAGCTAGTATACTCGTTGGCAAATAGATTCAACTATCACATATATCCTGAACTATGATAATTATTCCTACACATTCAAACAGGTAACATTCTTTCCTGGCCTGGTCATTGCTAAGATATATCAGCTGTTGGTAGCTTGAAATGCATTTGCGACGCGCCCATCTACATTTTCGGCTTCTCCAATTTAATCTTCTAATAATTTGAAGGTCAATCAATATTTTTTGCTCTGCCTACCGCAATGTCACTCTTCTGAAACTGCACTACAAGTAGTACGATCCTTCCATAAAAAATCATCTGTATGGTCATAAAGGGAAATTGACTGATCGCATCTCGCTTTAAACTTATTACCTCTTACTATTGATTTCGTTAACCATGACATACTCTTTCATCGTTTCGATCATTGGCAATATGCACTTAATGGCATACGGAATATTCGTCGAATCCGATCTTACAAGCTTCACACTGTCTTCGCTTCATTACAAACGGTTTCTAGCCGCCTGTATTCGCGCGAAGCACATGTCAATAGCAAACCAGTGAATTGCACATGTAAAACACGTGGTTAAAAGTCTCTAACTAGGTCCATAATGAAGACAATCAAATGCACCGGACAACGAAGTCTGACTTCCTGAAAGCTTTAATATGGTATCTTAATTGAGTTTGAGCCTCTGATCACGAAAATCACCTTGAAAATTTCCTATCCTATCACGCACGGCCTTTTGAAGTCGTATCTTTTTGGGATTTACTTTAACATTTTATATTAACTTATATCTTGTCCACATGGTAGGCTGTTTTGTATCGTAATCGTAATCTCAAAATTTCTACAGCGCCCACAAAAACGAAGTCGCGGGAACCAGCTTATTCAGAGGCGCATATATATTCTAGGCATGCCTGGGCATGCACTCGATGGATGTTGCGCAACGTGCCATGTAAACGGTAAGGTGTGAACATGCGTGGACAAGTCTGGGAACGTTACTTCCAATGGATGTTGGCAGGATTAGCTGTAAAAGGACCCTGCATACACAACTCCTCCACTGTTTGGACTTTGGCAGTGCCAGTCCCAAGCCTGGAGAAAAAAGGACGGCGACACCAAATCATCTTCGATATGGAACGGTGTCATTAAAACATCAACAACAGGCGCATTGATATATGTAATTTAATGCTCAACAGACATCATACATTAATAACCATGATGGTTATTTATACGCTGCTCTTGTTAATATTAATTAGAATTGACAAATTTTATCAATATTCAAGGTTTCGAATAAGCCTTACACAGGATGATATACAGGAGTCGTGAGTGTTTGTATGTGTGTGTATATATATATATACATATATATATATACTAATGGAAAGCTACCATATGGAAAAATCTTTGTTTGCTTCTGAGATTTGGCCAATCTGCCAGAGACGTGACCGAGTCCTCAGATAAGTCTTGAGCCTTACATTAGTCTTGCTTAATTAATGTCTAATACTGTTGCTGGTGAATTAATAAGCGGCATCGACCAAATTAGTAACTATTTAGCTCCAATAATACACCATAGGCCTACATTTTTCCAAAATGAGAGCACAGCATATTAGTAAAATTCCAAGTTCTTTCGCTAGATGACGACGGCTACAGTGGCGACACCAGTTTTGTTCATTGTTCGGCTAAGATGAGGCTGACTGTTGACCGTCTCTGATTGTATGTATGTATGTATTTGTGTATGTATGTATGTATGTGTGTATGTATGTATGTATGTATGTATGCATGTATGTATGTATATGTATGTATGTATATATGCATATGTATGTATGTACGAATGAATGTATGTATGTATTTGTAACATGTATGTATCTTTACATGCGTTCATGTATGTATGCTCGTATGTACGTATTTTTGTATGCATGTACATGCATATATGTATGTATTTATGCGTACGTATTTATGTATGAATGTATGCATGTAATTTGTATGTATGCATGTATGTACGGAGTCGGCCGGCATTTTGAACCGACTTTTAACGCTTATAACTTCGCCCATGTTTGTTAGTTATTTATACTTAATACACTAAATTAAAGATATTTCACTCTAGTATTCAAAGAAGTCGAATTGGTATTAGCATTAAGTCTCAATAAATCTTTGGAACAGCCCGAGTTTTGATCCAAATTTTAGGAACTAATAAGAGAATTAATTCGTTTCGAATGATTAAAGAGTTTCCTAAAAGAGGACGGAATAAAAATCCATTGAATCGTCTGATGCGAGGATGAAACAATGGCTATATAATTATAGGCATATGAGTCGTAAGCCACTCGAATCGGGTCTGACGGCGCACGCTCCCGCCATCATTGCTCGTGCGTTAGAGTTAATTTGCAGTCAAGATGGGTATTAAGCAAATCTCCGAAGCTAATTCAGAGCGAAACAGGCGTTTCGAGAAGCATATATGTATGTATTTATGTATGAATGTATATAGTCTATGTTTTGCAAAAGATGGATGAAATAAATTTGAAGATATTTCGTCGACGTGAAGGCCGAGTATGACGAAAAGAAGCAACTGGAAGCTTGCAGGCGTCTGAAGCAACACATGACTGTTAATCAAATTTATAGGGCGTGCTTAGCAATGAGAAAATATCCACAGTAGACTCTTGCAAACACCCAAAATAATCGTGTCTGTGATCGGATTTTAAAAATACGAGATGTGGCATCTGGACGGCTGCTGAAAGAAAAAAAACATTTATCGCTAAGTGTGATGATTTCTGTTGCGGTTTTGAAGTTGGGCAGAACTGTGACAACAGACCAGTTTTTATTCCATCCTCTGTTAAGAAACTCTTTAATCATTTGATAAGAATTCAAATCCCTTATCAGTTCTCAAAATTCGGATCAAAACTCGGTCATCGTCTGTCATACGACAACAAAATATGGCAGCTAGCAATAACTTGATTGATTAAATGAAATTATGTATAATTTGAATGATGCTTGTAATTATTGTTAATATAGGCCAATGTAATAGGCCTATGTAGCGTTCAGTGTGTACTGAGCGTGCGGGTTCGAGCCTCGTCCGGGGCGTCACTGTGGAGGGACCTTGAGCAAGTCCTTCGCGCACCATTGCTCTGCAGAAGGCCTACAACTGCTCTTGCGCCGTTGAGGCGTGTGTATGCACTTCTGAGCAAAAGATGTTGGAAGAAGGGCGGTATCAAATTTCTGTAATTAGAATAATAAGAATTTGTTGCCCAAAATCAATGTTATTTGTAATTCGTAATTCAATTACATTCTGCCTGTAATTCGTAATTTAAAAAATTGATAGGCCCTAATGACAAAATTTTTTGGATCAAAAGTCATACATCTTGGATTTCTATAGTAATATTATTACTTACTGTTACAATTTAATGCTGCCCTGCCATCTTCTGCACCACTAGAGAGACTTCAGTTTTGGAAGCATGATTGTAAGGCCTATAACAGACGTCATCTCTCGGATTCGCTGGTGGAAATAAAAATCGCATAACCCTGCAAAAAGCTAACAATATGTTTAATACATTTGAAGTAATTGTTTTGAGCAATGTCACTCGAATTGCTATGTAACCAAGCCCTAAATAAATTATTTAAGTATTTTCAGTATTTTCTGTTCGACGCTGTTGATCGATGCAATGAAGTAAAAAATCATCTGTTTTACTTAATAGAGTTACTTTTAAAATTATTTCGTTGTACCGCCGCTAGCTTTGATCACACTCACAAGGTGATGCAGTAATTATTTCCAATACAGTAAATTATTTGAACAGTTGCTGCTTCTGGAAGAAACTAAAGTTAGTGGCTTCTGCCAATTTTACTTAAAATAAAAGGAAAAAAACACGTAGAAACTAGAAAGCATGTGTTTCTTGCGGAATCGTGCCTGCGTTTATTGACTAATTTATGTTTGTAATTTGGTGTAGTTGAAATTACGCAATTTGTAATTTGTAATTTCCAGCATAACTCGAAAGTAATTGGTAATGTGTTATTCAATTACATTTTTACTAGTAATTGGTACTTTATAATTCAGTTACATGTCAACCTGTAATATGCCCATTCCTGGCGGCTAGGGCTTTCCAAACATTTACTTAAAATTAAAACTAGTACCATTTCGACCTTTTAAAGCTAATACTAGCAAAATATCTGTAATATGGCGCATTAAGTATAAATAACTAACAAATAAAAAACAACTAACAAATAAAAATCGACTGTTAATATTGGCGAAGTTATAATAATGAGAGCAAAATCGGTTAATTAATGCTGGCCGGCCATGTACTTATGCACTATGCATGTATTTATGTAATGTAATGCAGCCGAGCATTTACATAGCGTTCCGAGATGTGAACTGTCACTTCATACAGACAATTGACATCAGTCAGCAAAACAATAAACAGTATAGCCTAAGCTAAGAGAGTCGCCACTCGCCAGTGGAGGGCCGACACACAAGCGTGGAACCAACCAACGGATTCCCGTCGACCGCCGACAGATGGCGGGGATGCTGGGAGTCTCTAGGACAAGTTACGTTGAAAGCTTAGAGATTATATAATGCATGTGACAAACATATTTGTATGTATTCTCACGATCCTTTCGCTAGGTGGACATTGATCCTGCAATACCCTGCGTTGGTCTAGTGTACTGTATGTGTCGACGGATACGTAAGCAAGTATGTATGTATGTATGCATGTATGTATGTATGTATGTATGTATGTATGTATGTATGTATGTATGTATGTATGTATGCATGCATGTATGTATGCATGTATGTATGTATGCATGCATGTATGTGTGTATGTATGTATGTATATATGTATGTATGTATGTATGTATGTATGTATGTATGTATGTAAGTAAGTATGTATGTATGTATGTATGCGTGCGTGTATTTTCACGATCTTTCGCTAGGTTGCTGAGTCTTGTCATGTCGACTGTTAAGTGTATCTACCGTGATGTAGTGTATGTATGTATGCGACTATGCGTGCATGTATGCCAATGTGTGTGTATGCTTTTGTGTGCGTGTATGCATGTTGCTGATGACGTAATGGTCACCACATTCTACGTCAAATAACTTATCAATTGCACCATTTCAGAACCGCGCTCACACAATTTGAATATATCTGCGTCCGTAATCGTTACTTTCATGTGAACTTCAAATTTCCAAACTTCCAGGTTTCTATCTATAGCGGTGACAACTCGATTTCAACCCTCGTGGTAAGCGTTATCGCTGTTTGACGCTGACGTACTCTATGCATATTATTAATTAGACTACTCTATAGGCCTATTGCCATCTGTTTATGTCGTTGATTGTCTTAGCATGAAGCAATTCTGTTGTTAATTCAATCGCTAAATGAAAGTATTAGGCCTAATCTAAATTTTTGCAATATTAATCAGATGTCCTTCTAATACGACACCCTGAAGCAAATCAGAGCTCAGATATCTTCTGGCAGTCATTGTATATTTGTAAATGCCTTAATTGAATGCGAATTGATGTAAGACAGACCACAAAGCATGAGCGTAGCGAGCTCATAGTGCGTTCTGCACCCCGTGGCAATCTAACGGTCCACTCTACCCTACCCTACCCTTACCACAGGATCAACTTAACCAATAACGACGTGAAAAAAGCTGTTGTTCCACTGAAATCCTAGCAATGAAAATGATCCGGTCAAAGGAACGAAGATCTGCACATAGCATGAAAACGTAAAGGTATCTGGCGATTATAGCATCGACCTGGATTAGAGAAGGAACGCGGCATTCAATATGGAAGAATTACAGACATACAATTGTACGTAGACGATGCCGATACACAGAGACGACACGTCGGACGTGTGATCCCGTGGGAACGACGCTTTTTACAGATTAAAAGCAGAATTCTTTGCATATTTATGATGTGCACCTTCGCCTCCGATACCAGAGCCGAAATAAGCTTTTGTAGGCTTGTTTCAGAAAAAAAGTGGAGGCCACTTGGATACGTGCATAAAGAAACATGAAATAATGTAGGTATTATTATAATCGTGTTAATAACAGTTCTTTTGCATGAAGTCGATAAATGTGTACAATAGACAAAACTTACAAAGACAACAATTATTAATAAATCGAGTGTTACATGCATATCAACCTGGCATTGTTATAGATAATCTAATTGATAACCTAAGTAAAATTTAATTGAAAGGTGGCTCAGTGCGTAAACTACATTTTACTCACTCTGTGCTGTATAAATATCTGAAAAATCTCGACGACGGGACTTTGATGCTGAGAAAGATTCAATAATATCTTGAAAATCAAGGCCTTGAACTATTTTTGGATTCAATGTCTATTAGTGTCATGGTGCAAAATTTTTTCTGACCAATGGTTGATCTGACAGCATTTTTCTTGCGTTTCAGATGACTTAAGGACCGTTCACTGCTGCAGTTAGAAACTGGCAAAGTTAAGTAAATGCGCAGAGCGAAATCCGAAATCCGAAATTTAGGTTCAATTTTAGAAAAGTTTTCCACTCATCACAGATTTATTGGTGACATCATCAGAATAGAATTCCACAAACAACTTTTGTTTTTCATAGAACCACTACATGAATCTACGCTTTTAACAAATTGATCAATTGCGCCATGTTGCCCTTCTGCTGCCGTTTCAAAAAGAAGAAGATTTTGTTTATAGGCCAACTCTACCAAGTAGTCTATGAACTATCTTCTATTTTAGCCAAGGGGCCGCCCATAAATGACGGCACGCGCCCAAAGGAAGGGGTCACACATTGAGTGACATGGAGGAGGGGGTCAGCGAAATGTGACGTCACACCATCACCGCAAACATCAAAATGCATAATTATATTGAAAACTTTCACTCAATTAAACGTTGGATTGTTTAAAGTTATTGGTATTAAACACTTTTATAAATGTAATGATTCTACCGAGCTTTTCATCTTGTGGAATGCATAATGAGTGTAATAATCATATTTTCTCCATTATTTTTCGTTCTACTAGATATAGTTATAAGTATTTTTACGGTTATAATTAGTTTTCTTGATAATCATAAGAAAATTTGCGTATAACATTCTGCACGTCTGGTTTTTTCAAGTGGGGAGTCAGAGCCTTGTGACGTCATTTTGGAGGAGGGTCATGACTTCTGTGACGACGTGTGACGAGGGGGACAGAGGGGGTCAAAAATCGTCCAAATTTGCTCGACGTCATTAATGGACAGCCCCCCCCAACAAATCGTCCAATTGTTAATTCGTTGTCAATTTGACAGTAAGCCCTTAATTTGTAAATTTACGGGTAGCCCCGTTTCATTTGAAACATCTGCAACACGGTTAATACGGCACTGTCCCACACTGTAAGCAATTTCACGACCATCCCCACCCCAACACACACACACACACACTTAATTTGCACTTACCTTTACACTTATATTTAAACACATACGCCTATG
The DNA here is from genome assembly GCA_959347315.1 of Bimastos eiseni. NCBI lineage: Eukaryota > Metazoa > Annelida > Clitellata > Crassiclitellata > Lumbricidae > Bimastos > Bimastos eiseni. Next base: position 15,275,146 of record OY365811.1, on the reverse strand, counting down.
CACATGATACCATGATAATGCAAATAAATACATTTATTTATATATCCTTATATCATCGTAATTGTATATATGTTTAAATATATATTTCGAATATCGGCCAACATATAATATACATATATTTACATATAATATACATATATTTACATATAAAATATACATATATTTACATATAATATACATATATTTACATATAATATACATATATTTACATATAAAATATACATATATTTACATATAATATACATATATTTACATATAATATACATATATTTACATATAATACATATAATTACATATAATATGCATATATTTACATATAATATACATATATTTACATATAATATACATATATTTACATGTGTACTTTATATTCATATATCTGTGTGCAGGTGTAATTGCTGACTATTTTGCGAAGATGTTTGCTTGGGTGCGTGCGTGTGTGTGTACGGCCACACACAATTACACACACATCTATAGTATATATATATATTTACATTTCTCTTTAGTATATACAAATTCTTATATTTGGTTTAGTTATACATGTACATATAATGTATAGGTTTATTATATTCAAATACTCATATTCTATGTGTACGTAAGAAGGTGTAGATGTATTTTTTGTGTAGGGCCCCTATACGTGTTTGTGGTCGTGACCCGACAAAAGAGCGCCCGACAAAGGAACGCCCGACATTAGGACGCTGAACATCTATCTAATGCGCTTGGTCGGTACTTTTGTAGGTTCCACGACAATTCGTTAACAGACATTCGTCTAATACAATTCGTCTAAGCAGGAGCAAAACTGACGAAAAGAATTCTGTAAAATAGAATCTGGATTGATGAAAAGGGTACTTGTTAACTAGAAGCTGGATCGATTAAAATTAATTATGTAAGACTTGAACTGGATTGATGAAAATAATGCCTTTTAAGAAAACGGGAATGCATTAATCTAGCTTCAAGTGTGACCTAATTCTATTCACCAATCCAGCTATTAGCTAAACATATAGCATTTCATCAGTCTACCCTCTATAGTTAAAGTCTTGTCTTGATCCTCGCTTCTATTTAGACACAAACATATCATCTCTCCCACTCAAACTGCATTCTTTTCATCAATCCAGCTTCTGGTTATGTACATTTGCTTTCATCAATCCAGCTTCTTATTTAAATAGAATTTTTTCCATCATTCCCGCTACTATTTAGGCTTAAACCTTTTTTATTCCCGTTTCTTATTAAACGACATTCCGTACACCAATCCAGCTTCTACTTAGACATAATTCTTTTTATTTATCCTGCTACTGAGGCAAATAAAGCACGCGTTGGATATTTGTTCGGCGCCCTTATGTCGGGCGCTCATTTGTCGGGCGTTCTTTTGTCAGCGCTTATTTGTTGGGCGCTCTTTTGTCGGCGCTCTTTTGTCGGGCGCTTTTTTGACATGCGCTCTTTTGTCGGGGTGCCGTTTGTGTGTGTATAAATATGTATTTATACGTGCCTGTATGTGTGTGCATGCGTTTGTGTGTTATGGTGAGTGTGCTGGTGTGTTTGTTGGCGTGTGTGTGTGTTTGCCTGTGTGTGTACAGCATGCCGAAGATGTAGTTGTATTTAGTAGTCAGCATGATCTCATAAAGCCTCGAAAGACTTTAAAAATCGAACCTCATCAATCTATAGTTGCAGTTCAAGAATTGAAATCGTAAACTCGAACGAATGCATCATATGCTAAACTGATTTTAGCAAGGACGTCCTCTTCTGCGTGACTGGCAATAATTGAATCATGCAGTTCACAACATTATTAGTTGTCAGATTTCTTTCAATGTTGTTACTTCGTCAGTTTACAAAAGTTCGCTGTCAGGGTTTTGGTTTTTAGTCCTAACATTTTGAGGACCGGACAAAGGTATCAGATGTCACATGTGGCGTCCAATTATGATAGATCGTCTAACAAATCTCAGTTTTGAAGTCATGGATATTTTTTAACCGTCTAGCCAATTTGCCGTTGCAAAAGCTTAAGGAAACATTATCGCCAAAGGAGCCATTTTTCCTTTCCAGCTATCATATTCCTTCAGTGCAAAACCTGTTCCCCGCAGGTACGTCTAGAAAGACGTTTTATTATCACTCAATGAGATTCCTGTTTCTTGAGGGCAGTCTGCGAGAGAGCAAGAACGACACAGAGAGACACAGAGAGACACAGAGAGACACAGAGAGACACAGAGAGACACAGAGAGACACAGAGAGACACAGAGAGACACAGAGAGACACAGAGAGACACAGAGAGACACAGAGAGACACAGAGAGACATTCTGGCACACACACATACAGAGAAAGCGAGACAGCTCTCAAGTGCATTTCTAATCACCGTTTAATGATATGGCCAACAACCACTCGACAACGTAATTGTGCAATATAAAAATTATGATTCTCTGTTTTACATGGATATTATAGGAAATTGCTTTCACAAATATATCCATGAAGCTGGATTGTGAGGGAGAAATAATTGTTAATTTTAGTAACCAGTAGATCACGTTATTTAAGGAGCCGTTCTCAAAGAAGAGAAAGAGGACGAAGCAGAAGAAGAAGAAGAAGAAGAGGAAGAGGAAGAAGAGGAAGAGGAAGAAGAGGAAGAAGAAGAAGAAGAGGAAGAAGAGGAAGAGGAAGAGGACGAAGCAGAAGAAGAAGAAGAAGAAGAGGAAGAGGAAGAAGAGGAAGAAGAAGAAGAAGAGGAAGAGGAAGAAGAGGAAGAAGAAGAAGAAGAGGAAGAAGAGGAAGAGGAAGAAGAGGAAGAAGAAGAAGAAGAGGAAGAAGAGGAAGAGGACGAAGCAGAAGAATCAGAGGAAGAAGCAGAAGTAGAAAGGACGATGAAGAAGAAGGTGAAAGATTGGAGGAGGAAATAATTATGTCTGTATTCTATCTTTCAGTCTGTATCTATCTATCTATCTATCTATCTATCTATCTATCTATCTATCTATCTATCTATCTATCTATCTATCTATCTATCTATCTATCTATCTATCTATCTATCTATCTATCTATCTATCTATCTATCTATCTATCTATCTATCTATCTATCTATCTATCTATCTATCTATCTATCTATCTATCTATCTATCTATCTATCTATCTATCTATCTATCTATCTATCTATCTATCTATCTATCTATCTATCTATCTATCTATCTATCTATCTATCTATCTATCTATCTATCTATCTATCTATCTATCTATCTATCTATCTATCTATCTATCTATCTATCTATCTACGTGTTTAATAGTTTAATATGGCGCCCCCCTCAATACAGCTACTCAGAGGTGCTCCCGATGCAGGCCAGGGCAAATAGGACAGAAATATGGTGCCTATGAAGGTCATCAGAGGTTCCCTGCTACGGGAGTGAATGACCGAAGGGAGGTCGTTCTACGCTGTGGGGCCAGCAATGACGAACGACCTAGACTGTGCAAGCATGGTGAATTGTCCTACAGTCTCTGATTATAAGGGTGCTGTGTGTAGAGACGAAATTGTTAGTAAAGGTCTGGTCGCGTTGTTCTCTTGTTGGAAAGCGATTTAGTCCTTGGCTAAAGGGACATCAATATGGTCCAGACGATAGGGTCAGTGAACCAGCGCAGCTCAGAGACAATGGACCAGAGGCTAGAGGCAGTGGATCAGCGGTGGATCAGCGGTTAGAGTCAGTGGATCAGCGGTTAGTCAGTGGATCAGAGGCTAGAGGCATTGGAACAACGGTTAGAAGCAGTGGATCAGCGGTCAGAGTTAGTGGATTACCGGTTAGAGTCAGTGGCTCCGCAGTTAGAGTCAGTGGATCAGCTGTTAGAGTCAGTGGATCCGCGGTTAGAGGCAGTGGATCAATGGTTAGAGGCAGTGGATCAATGGTTAGAGGCAGTGGATCAATGGTTAGAAGCAGTGGATCAATGGTGAGAGTGAGTTGATCAACGGTTGGATGCCTTTGGTCACTGCGTGAAGCGATGTCATTGGGTCGGAAGCGTAAGAGTCGGAGAGGGATGAATGTATGTTCGAGAGGATTATGGACTATCTGTCTACTTCCTTAGAATGAAGAAAGGAGACTGGTGGGTAGAGACTAAGGGACCGTGGTGCCGAGTTTAGTGTGATTTATTAAAAGTCGTCAGCTTCTAATTAAAGACGAGATGGCGCCACGCGTCGTGTGGCGCGTTTAGTGCTGGATAAGCGTCCGAATGAGGCCGAATTGGCCGAGCGGCCGACATTATTTAGCGCCAATCTGCGGCCCTTGTAATTAAAGAAGGGGTGACCAGCTGCGACGGTTGGATAAACGGACTAGCGAAAGATGTACACGCGTGTGGCTAATTGCAAGGGAAAGGAAGGCAGAGGAACGGAACATCGAGAATTTGGGTTTCTTTCGACGGCGTCCATTACGCAACAATTGGCGTTAATAACCCAGCGCAGGGTGAATTAGGTGTAGCTATAGTGACATTATGTGTAGGGTTAATCGGTCGATCGGTCGGACGGACGGTCAGTCGATGGGTCGGTCGGTCATTCGGTCGGTCGGTGGGGAATGAGGTAGGGCATTGGGGGTAACAAATGCATCGAGGATGATCATAATTATAATGTTGCTTTGCTCAGATGGAAAGTAATCATTGTATTCTCAGATGTTCGATGCTGTAGTGATTGAGGCTCTTTCGACTGAGCGACAACATGAGATTGACAGCGAGGAGGAGGAGGAAGAGCGTGAAAGGCGTTACACGACGCTTACAGACGATGGACGAGATATCGACCACCTGTAGGCTTCGAACGACTGCTGATGCTGCTATACATGTAGCCCAAGGGAGATGGGGCGACGTCTTAAGATGATACACGCGAAGATGATTCCAGTGCAGCTGCGTCTGTTGCTGTTGACGCAGGTGTTGAATTGGATGCCTAGGATTATGTTATGTTGCTTTTGATTATAACATTGCGAGATGTTTATAATGACGATATTGGCTTTGCTGGCGGTTGATGCTTCGCGTTGTACTTGATGATGATGATGATAATAGTAATAATAATGACGACGACGACGGCGGCGGCGGCGACGACGACGCTGACGCTGACGATGACAATGACGATGATGATTGTGATGATGATGATGATGACGACGAAGACGATGACGATGACAATGACGATGACGATGACGATGACGATGATGATGATGATGAGGATGATGATGATGACGACGATGATGACGACGACGACGACGACGACGATGATGACGACGATGACGACGATGACAATGACGGAGACGATGATGAAGCTGTTTATGATGATGATGATGAGGTAAATGATGATGACCGTATAGACGACGATTACGATGCTGGTTTGTGTTGTCTTTGCATTGGCTCTGTATATTTAATTTGGAACGTCTTCAGTCGAGCGAAACCGAAAAGAAATTCCTCTGATAAAAGAGACTTATCGCAGAAATCCTATTAACCGCCAGATCCCGTTGTAAGACTGCTTATCTTCCTCAACTCCTCCGCTCACCCTTTCCCCCGCTCTCTCCTTCCTTCACCTTTTCCCCCGCTCTCTCCTTCCTTCACCCTTTCCCTCGCTCTCTCCTTCCTTCACCCTTTCCCTCGCTCTCTCCTTCCTTCACCCTTTCCCTCGCTCTCTCCTTCCTTCACCCTTTCCCTCGCTCTCTCCTTCCTTCACCCTTTCCCTCGCTCTCTCCTTCCTTCACCCTTTCCCTCGCTCTCTCCTTCCTTCACCTTTTCCCCCGCTCTCTCCTTCCTTCACCCTTTCCCTCGCTCTCTCCTTCCTTCACCTTTTCCCCCGCTCTCTCCTTCCTTCACCCTTTCCCTCGCTCTCTCCTTCCTTCACCCTTTCCCTCGCTCTCTCCTTCCTTCACCCTTTCCCTCGCTCTCTCCTTCCTTCACCCTTTCCCTCGCTCTCTCCTTCCTTCACCCTTTCCCTCGCTCTCTCCTTCCTTCACCCTTTCCCTCGCTCTCTCCTTCCTTCACCCTTTCCCTCGCTCTCTCCTTCCTTCACCCTTTCCCTCGCTCTCTCCTTCCTTCACCCTTTCCCTCGCTCTCTCCTTCCTTCACCCTTTCCCTCGCTCTCTCCTTCCTTCACCTTTTCCCCCGCTCTCTCCTTCCTTCACCCTTTCCCTCGCTCTCTCCTTCCTTCACCTTTTCCCTCGCTCTCTCCTTCCTTCACCCTTTCCCTCGCTCTCTCCTTCCTTCACCTTTTCCCCCGCTCTCTCCTTCCTTCACCCTTTCCCTCGCTCTCTCCTTCCTTCACCTTTTCCCCCGCTCTCTCCTTCCTTCACCCTTTCCCTCGCTCTCTCCTTCCTTCACCCTTTCCCTCGCTCTCTCCTTCCTTCACCCTTTCCCTCGCTCTCTGCTTCCTTCACCCTTTCCTTATTTGACACTCATCTTACCCCACTTTCCTCGACCTCTTTGGCTAATTCTGTGTCTGTCTTTTCATTGGTGACCGCCATATTCGAATCACCTGACCGGAAGCGGAACGAGAAGCCATCTCTACTTCCGATCATTATCGATCGACGTCGTTCTTCTGTCGGGTTCTCTAAGATCTTCGCTGTTGGTCATTAATTTGTCCGATCACCTTTGATGAGGTTTGACGGCCGAATCAATGGTCACTGTACGACTACACAAATGACCCATTACAACGTCGTCTTCCTTCCATCCGCCTTTGCTTCCATCACTCTCTCCATTCTCCATAATACCCGACTTCCCTCGTTCACCTTTCCGATATCATCCACCTCCGTTGTCTCTTCCCCTTTTCCCGCTTTATTCCATTATGCCCCCGTTTCTCGGTCCTTTAATCTTTCTTAATTGTCTTCTCCCTCGCTACATATTCTGCTTCTACTGCTTCTATTATTCTCGTACCCCTTCCATTGTTTGTCTTCCTAAACTATCCTCAACGTCGCCTTTTGCATTCTTTCCCCAGCTAACCATTTCCAAATCGTAAACCAACGTCCCTATAGAGTTCACGCATACGCTTGCTTTCCCTTCGCCAAAAATTGCCGTCCCTAATTACTGCGGTCGTTGGTCGGTCGGTGGGTCAGTGTATCTACTCGCTCGTCCTTCCGTCCTTCCTTCCGCCCGTTCGTCCGTCCGTCCATTCATCCGTTCGTCCGTTCGTCCGCTTCGAATCGCAGAACATCAGAGAATCTCATTCGACCGGAAACTACGACAGGTTCCGCCGCTGCCGTCCTTATGTCATCCGTCACGCAATCTTCTGCCACCGTTGCTCAACATAATGTTCATTGGCCTTCGACAACCCCCGTATCCGTCCGTCCCTTCCACCCCACTCCACGTCTTCTACCCCACTCCACGTCTTCCACCCCTTCCCAGTCGCGCGAAAGAACTCATCGACTCATGGATACCCCCAAAGCGCATCGAATGCAATAAGAACGCATTGGATTGAAGACATGATCGTAATCGTAATCTCAAAACCTTCTAAAGCTCCACTCGAATACTAAGCGCTGCGCACCAGCTTATTCAAAAGCGCTGCGTCGAGTCATATGGGTTGTCCGAAGGGCAGTGCGAAGGAGGTTAGATGAATGTTGAGAGTGCTTTTGGGGAGTTGGAAGATGGATGACCGGATGTATCTGGATGAGAGTTTTTGAAGAGACGAGGCTTTAGTTTCCAGTGGAAGAACCGTGGTGGATGGATAGAAGAGCCAGAGGTGGATGATGAAGGTGAGTGACTGATTGGCAACGAAGGATAAGGAACCAAATAAGTGCGAAATTCAGAAGACAGAGCTTTTCAGAGGCGTAATCGTAATTGTAATCCCAGCATTTTTACAGCGCCCACAAAAGCCAAGTCGCGGGAACCAGCTTATTCACAGGCGCTTAATCAAAACAGAATCGATAGGCGGGGTTCAGGCATACAGGCAGACGGCTAAGGCGGATGGTGTTTGGAGTTGAAACAGCGAGGAAGGTAGAGCGAAGGGGAGGATTCAGGATAGGACTTGTGAAAAAGCAATGTTTTCAGTTTCAGTTTTGAGTAGAAAACCTGTGGTGAGATGGCAAGAGGTGAGGCGTTGGTGAGTTCGTACGATGGATCTGATATTTGTCTTAATGCTGGAGGGAGTTTATTCCAAAGAGGCGGAACAGCAGTAGATATGCAACGATTTGCAAATTTGAGTGATGAGGTGACGGAAGGGAGAAGCAGTGTTAGGGTGGAAGAGAAACGAGTTGAGCAGGGGTGTAACAAGTGGAGGGCAGGGAGCACCGGCCCCCAGTTTCAAAACTGGGGAAGGGCAAAGCCCCCAGTTTTAGTGCTAGTGCCCCGCCATGTGCCCCCCAAATCGGTTCTTTTTTGTTGTTTCTCCAATGGCTTTTTAGGATGACTTTTGTTAAGATAGTTTGTGTCCCCCATTTTTCAAATTTCTGGGGGGCTAAATTCAAAAAGTGGGGGGGGGAGATTTCTGGCGCTTTGCGCAATATTTTGGAAATTATGCCCCCCACTTTTCAAAACCTTGTTACATCTCTGGAGTTGAGCGATGTGGTTGAATCGTGAGCAGTTGAAGGAGGTGGCTGTGAAGATTGGAGTGTGTTGTAGGTGAGTGAAATGATCTTGTATTCAGTGAAGTGACTTGAGGACAGGAGAGATATGGTGGTGCTCTGGGGTTTTGGTGACAGCACGGGCGAGAGCATTCTGAATGGTTTGAAGACTGTTTATTTATGTGTGGTGTGGAGGAGTCAGTTTTATGAACAAAAGAAAGAGAACGCCTTATTAAAGAGAAACTCAACCAACTTAAGACATACTCTAGACTCTAGAGTTGACAACATGGTTGAACACTTAACAAGACTTATCCAGAAGCAGTCAATATAAATTCAAAGCGGAACCTTGCCTGGAGAGTATACCCACGCACGTGTATCAGTGCTCAAAGAGACGAGTGACGTCTTGATCGGACAAGACATTTCGGCTGACCATCGCCTTCGCCGTTGCAAATAAATCGTCACGACAAACAAGAACAGCTAATCAAAGGAAGATGTACAAAAACTCATAGAAAATTCAATTTTTTTCGCGTGCTACTTATAGCGACACATGGCCGATCACCGTTTGAAAACCACTGTTTGTTCAGTTTATATTACTACTACTACTACTTCCACCAAAACTACTACTACTACTACTCCACCTTCCAACACTTCTCCTACTATTACAACAACCACTACTTATCCAGTTCCACCACTTACCCTTCCGCTGATATTGCTAATAATACTGCTCTAACTCTCACTCTGTCTCTCTGTCTCTCTGCCTTTCTCTGTCTCTCTGTCTCTCTGTCTCTGTCTCTCTCGCTATCCCTACCTATCTTACTGCTTTGAAAGTATATACAGATTACAGACTACACCGATGCATATATTTCTTAAGCGCCGATTGTCCGATGTCTTCGATGAGTGCTTATTCGATAGATCGAATGTACATGTACATGTACATGATCAATTAAAAAACCTCTTCAAACCCAAGTACCGCTAATGTTTTATGCGCCTAAAAGTTAGGCAATATAAAGCTCGTGCACCTGAACCGGAACTATAGTACAAGGTAGGTTGAAGTTGCATCTCATGTCCGCCACATGTCTTCAGTCTGACTAAGTGCAACTGCTTATTGCTTTGAGAAATTCGTCTAGCATCAACAGAAACTGTTCTGGAATGCATGCAACTGATCCAAGGATGACATATTTAATATACGCCAACATTATCAAATTTAAGAATAATATCTATTGAAAATAGAAGTAGAATAAATCTTAAAACATCAAAACAGCTTGTTGAAAGAAGCGGAACTATACCCTCCCCGTTAGGTTTACACGTTGTTCTTTAGGTCTGCCAAATTACCTTTAGGTCTACCATTGTTCCTTAGGTCCACCCATTGTCCCATCCAAGACCCATCCATTGTCCTTTATGTCTTCCCATTGTCCTTTAGGTCTATCCATTGCCCTTTAGGCCTGCATATTGTTCTTTAGGCCCACCCATCGTAATCTAGGTCCTACTACTGTCTACCCATTGTCAGCCTCTTTACTACACACCAGTAATAACCTGCTTTATTATAGTTGTACTGTTTTGTGGGGAACAATGAACTATTTGATTTGACTTTACGCTGGTTCACAGAGATAAAGGGAAATGGGATATTTTACACTAGCTCCCCATTCGCCAGCGCATTTCATTTGGAATTACTTCTCTCTTGTCAGTCTGACGCTGCCTTTATGGCGCTGCATCTGCTTACCTTAAGGAACAGGGCACTCTACCTCTCAGAGTATTTCCCTTGTCCCTTTGCGCTCGAACCTCTACAGTGCAGTGTCGGGCTTTTTCGGTTGTGAGTCCGACTGCTCTTGAATAGCCTCCTTGGATCTTCGCCTCTTGATTAGGAACTCTCTATCCCATTTTTTACTCTGAAATCTGTCTCATTTGGCCAAGGTTTTACAGGGATCGCCTCTGAGTAGAGGCGCTATATCAAGTTTCATTGATTGATTGATTCTCTTGTTGAACATTCATGAAACTGCGTCGTAATTGTGCGCGCTAGCAATGTGTGAGTAACAATATGAATAATGTCTCGCTGGGCGTCGAGATTTTGATTGATGACGACATAGGAAACGTAGCATGCAGACGACCTGTTATCACAAGAGCCTGTGAAGAGATCGTCCAACGACATTGCGCTTATGGGCGCTATATAAATCTCGAAACCACGATTGCGAACACAAAGGCGTATACCAATCAATCAATCGATCAAGTAAACTTATTCGGCCAATCAACAGACGCTTACAAAACATCCACAACCAAGAAATTATAAGAGACAACCAATTAACAAATTAAAGAATTAACGAAACCCTGCAGTGATTGCATGCAATAATAATACATAATGAAGAACCACTGAAGAAATAGAAACAATTGTTATATTATAAATATGCATATATTTGTTTGTTATTTTAAAGAGTGAATCTGAAAGCATCGATGTGTAAACATTAGTATTTGACAAGGTCTTCAGGATATACAGGATAGATTACAACAGAATCGCACTTCTTGGCGTCAGAGAGCGATCGGCCAACGAAATAAATAATTCTGCGTCGGACTTTCTCTATGCTTGACTTTCGTCGTCTGTTTTGTTTGCCGCTATAACTAATAGCAGCAGATCGTGAAACGTGGTCTGAATTTATGCAGCGCCAGATCGAATGAACTCTTCTTTTGTCCCAGCAGTTGATTCCGAGCGCCTCTGAGTTATTGCCCTCGTAGTCACCGAGACCGATTCGGCTGTTGTTGCTGCTATGCATGGTCAGATGATCAAAGTCAGCCTTTATCTTGTTCTATTAAATGTAGCAGTTCGAAACCTATAACTTGCGCATAACTTAGTCTGCTGTAGACTGACCTTACCCTGTCCGATGCACTCGTCTCTTACTCCGTCAATCTATAGGAGTTCATCGATTCCTGAAAACACGACTTGTGTCTCGACCAATTTGTTGGATCCAATGAAGATGAAATGCGTCAGATCGGATTTAGATGTAGTGCTTCCGGAAGCACGAGTCCGACATCTTGGCTCACGCGACAGAAGACAAAGAAAGGGCAGCTGGGCTGAGGTCTTCTTCATGTACATCACCCGTAATAGTAATAGTAATTGTAAGCATCTCACCTCATCAGGAGAAGCAAAACAGCAGAGGTATCCGTCACCAAAGACAGTAGAAGGATGCAGTTCCATCCATGAAAGACACGTAGCAGCTGAACTGTATCGTTTGAATCCAGAGCCATGAATGTAGTCTCTCTCTGGACAACTGAGACACAATCTGACTTCATTGAATCATGTAACAGTCAACATTAGTGTAATCATTTGCTTTCGGAGTTTTAAGAATAATCTGGGCAGCATATTATAGGAAAAAAAGATCGACGTTGACTCAGCGAACATCGAACTGCAGTGAAAACACGAGCATCATCATCATCATCATCATCATCATCATCATCATCATCATCATCATCATCATCATCATCATCATCATCATCATCGTCGTCGTCGTCATCATCATCGTCATCATCATGGTCATCATCAGTGTCGTTTTCATTGTCACGATTATCACCCTAGCCGTCATCATCATCATCATCATCATCGTCGTCATCATCATCGTCATCATGGTCATCATCAGCGTCGTTTTCATTGTCACGATTATCACCCTAGCCGTCGTCATCATCATCATTATCGTTTTCGTCACGATCACCGCAGCCATCCTCCTCCTCAACATTACCTTCGTTGTTGCCCCAATGCATTCGTTACGCTATGACAGCATCTCATTTCTAAAGAGTCAGAGAGACAGACGGACGGAGACAGGAGGATACAGAGACAATAAAGAAGACACCGATAGACAAACACTTAGAGACTCGCTTCACGGGAAATGACAGAAGAAACAAGAGACCCGTAACACAACCATTCTGACAATACGTTTTTGCAGTCATCTTATATATTTCTTCCAGTTTTCCTTTTCTAACGCACCTCGCATTTCTTCTCATAGTGCTTCCATTGTCGACGTATGCTCTCAGTGCTGCTCGCCATTCACTTAGTTCTGACCCAAAGATTATGTTGTGGAGTTCCATCGATTCACACATGTTGCATTATGACAATGGCGCTATATCAGTTTTAAGATTGCATTTGGCTCCATAGAGATAGACACAGTTTGCATTATCGCTCCATTTGTTCTTGGTTCTCTTGTACTTCATAACTCCTTCTTACTCCTTAAATTCTTGTAAAATTCGTCCAAGTCTTTGTTGCCTAACTTTGTCACCATTTTCATTAGTATATCGGTTTTCAAGCTTTAATCTATTTGTATCACCAGATAAAAAATGAATGCTGGCTCATCAAGAGGAAATTAAAAGTTAACAATTGCAGCTATTATCAAAAAATTGCTGGTTAAACAAACTGACCATAACAATGACCAGCTAAATTGCTTTCCCCATGGATCATGAATCTGAACATGACAAAATGGTAAATTGAAGCGTGTTCGTGTTGCTCTGAGACTGTCAAAATCTAAATCCCCGTAAAAGTTGGTTTATTCGAATATTTACATGACTTGGTAATTTTCACAATAATCGACACAAAGGCATAGAAAACTTCAAATTATTGACCGATCGGATGTTAAGCTGTGTTTCTGTAACAGATCATCACAACTACTTAGACGTCTATACATCGAAACTCTCAGAGTTGGATGGATGGCATAACTATATTGAAATCTAAATGACCGAGGAACTCAATTTTACCTCATGCACGAGACTCTCGCAAATTAGTTTATGAATGGTTTGTCTGCGCATATACGTTAACGGTTGCATGTGTTTGTAATCGATTGTGTGAGTTTGTCACCCGTTGTATTAGTTTTTTACCAATTGCATGAGATTGTCATCCGTTGTATTAGTTTTCCACCGGTTGTATTAGTTTGTAATCGGTTGTATTAGTTTGTAATCGGTTGTATTAGTTTGTAATCGGTTGTATTAGTTTGTCATCAGTTGTATTAGTTCGTAATCGGTTGTATTAGTTTGTCATCAGTTGTATTAGTTCGTAATCGGTTGTATTAGTTTGTCATCAGTTGTATTAGTTTGTAATCGGTTGTATTAGTTTGTCATCAGTTGTATTAGTTTGTAATCGGCTGTATTAGTTTGTCATCAGTTGTATTAGTTTGTAATCGGTTGTATTAGTTTGTCATCGTGTATTCTGTTTGTCGTCAGTTGTATTCTGTTTGTCATCTGTAGGTTGTATGTGTTAGTGCACCGGTTGTCGTCATGCCAGTCAGATCATGAGGCGGTGTAGTCTTACATTCGTACACTTCTAATCGTTTCCCGTGTGTTCTGTCCGTCCGTCCGTTCGTCTGTTTGTTATTCTGCGCTGGTCGTCTCTTGCCTTTATAAACCTGTCGTCGGATGGTCGCAAGTGCGCGATTCCCCGTCGCCACTTCACAGATTGGCGCCCACGCCCCGTGCGCCCACGACCGACCGTCCCTCCAACTACATGTGTGACTCGAATACACTCCTTCCGGTCTGATGTCTGCTAACGCGAGACACTATACGGCATCCGTAGAACACATAGGGCAGAGATATGGTTGGCCTTGAGGATGCAGACTTAGTAGTAGGTCCGACATCACACGTGACTGGAATGCAGTCCAATTCAAACTAAAGTCAGTTAAACGCCACTCATGACGCACCATGCTGTACCAGTAGAACTTTTGTGATTACAAACTGCCTGGCAACCTGTGAAGCACAAACCTAGCCACTGCCCGCACTCTGATAGTGCCAGTCCCAATTTGTAGAAATAGACAGGAAGAGAGATCGGAGTCAGATGAGCTTTCTCTGTCTTTCTTTCTACTCTCTCAGAATTTACACGTAACCTAACCCTACCATTTGGCTAGACCTACTCTGACGCTACAACTCAAATCCTTGTTGTAGCCTCTCATTAAAGCAACCAGACCTTAAGCCTAACTCCAACAAATGCGATTACTGCATTACTAGTCCCACGAAAGTAACCACATCTTCGCCCCTAACTCCTCCCCCCCTATTTAACACCGACTTTATTCTGATTGATGCTAATTAAAGTCCTAATTATAAAATAACCATGACTAATCCATAAACCCTGATTCTTCACCCTAAACCTCTTCACATCCAACCAAACCGAAACCTCAACCAAAACAAATGACAGCCGATGCTTTTCTGGTGATCATAAGTAGACACGGATTCCGTCCATAACTAGAACCAAATCCATCCTTCGTTATCTGCTTTCCAGCACCAGTCGCCAAGCAACGACAGATGCTGCTGCCGCTCACGGTACCACAATGCCTCCTCCATCCCCTCCTCCTCTTTATTCTCCTTTACCTTCGTCCTCCTCCTTCTCTTCAACCTTCTCCTCTTCTATCCTCCTCCTCTTCCTCCTCCTCTTCCTCCTCCTCTTCCTCCTCCTCCTCTTCATCTTCCTCCTGATTCTCCTCCTCTTCCTCCTCCTTTTATTCGTCCTTCTCTTCCTCTCCCTCTTTCTCCTCCTCTTCCTCTTTTGACTCCGAATCCTTGGCTCGCAGCAGGCGATGGGCACCCTCATCACTGAGCTGCTACTGGTGCTAATGCTGCTGCTGTTCCGCCAGCGAACGATGCGCTGACAAAGTGAATCGCAACAAAGGACTCTTCAGTGACACCAAAGACTCCGTCCGATCGCTGACCACTCTCTCTCCCCCTCTCTCTCCCTCTCACTCGGACAAACAGTCTCTAAGATAAAAGCATCGCTAGTCCTCTGTATCTGTCCATCTGTCATTCTGCCTGCCTTTATCTCTGCCTCGCTGCCCACTGCGTCTGTCTATGGATGTCTGTTGGATTGCCTCCCTCCGTTTCTAAGTATCACGGTTCTATTCTCTCTTTGTCTTCCTCCCTTCCTGGCTTTCTGCTTCCGTCTGTCTGCGTCCCTGCCTGCGTCCGTCCGTCTCTGCCTCGTGCGCCTGTCGCTTCCATTCCGAAGCATCGCAACTGTCACAGACTCTGATCAGACTCTGAACAGAGACGGACGAGGAAGAATGCTGCGCTGCTTAAAAGCCGACCAACAGCCACAACAACAACTGCGTCGTTGTCGTCGTCGTCGTAATCGTCGTCATCAGATGAGCTGAACAGAATCCGTAAATACTACAAAGACCGGAAATGGATTACGCTGGTTCCCTGTCAACGATCGTCTGCGTCTTCTTCTTCTTCTTCATCATCGTCGGACTTTCATCTTTCGTCAGAGGTACGCTTCTTGCATTGAGCGCCTCTGATATCGAGTGGCGCTATATAAGTTTTCCATTACAATTGCAACAAGACGCGCTCTCCCTTCTGTCTTGTAATCTCTGTAGCGGTTCCTACCATTCGAAATAACTGCATCTTGAGACAAAGATTGGCCCAAACGAATCTACGAATCAAAATATGTAAAAACTTTTTCAACTTTTTGAAACATTATGTCACCCAAAATATAAAGATGCGCCCTAAGACCGAGTCAACGAGTGAGTAAGTTAGTGAGTGAGAGAGCAAGTGACACAGTGACAGTGTGCGCGTATATGAGTGAGAGATCGAGTGAACGAGTGAGTGAGCAAGTGATGAGCTAACAAATGAGTGATTGAGTGAGCGAATGAACTAGCAACGAATACGCGAGTGAGTGAATGAGTGAATTATTGAGTAAATAAGCGAATAAGGATGTATGAAGTTAAGTACGTGGCTGAGTACGGTATGGACGTAAGGGACCAATTGAGTAGGCAGAAGGTAGCATGCATAGCATTGTATTCATGCTTCTTAATACCTGTATGAAGTTTTTTTATTAACCTTGGGTTATGAATATCCTGCGTAATCACATAATCGGATTGACTTCACTTCTTCTTCATTATAATCTATCAATAGCGGTGTATTATTTGCAATGAGTTTCTCTGTTTCATGACAATTACATGAAGGCTCCGCTGGTTTGCAAAAGCTTGGCTTTCATGGTAACGAAATTAATTCTACAGATGCTGCAGAAGATGCATTCACTAAAAAAAGTGTTTGCCTCGACACCTCTGTCGGACTGCACGCATATAATAAATGAAGACGCTTCAAATGTCGTCTTTTAAGTGCTCCATAGAAGCGTTTTAAACATGTGGCAATAATTCTGTGCGGTATTTAATTAACAGCAAGCATTACCAAACTGTCTCATAAAATAAATAAGTTTCAAGGCAGTTTGAAAATGTATGCTGAACAAAGCGAAATTCAGCATCGCGTGATTGCGATGAGAGACTGTTCTGTGAGGAAACATTTCAACGCGCTATAGAAGCTACAGTGGGTTGATGCATTGGAGTGCGGACGAACCTTACCTGCAGAACTTTACTGATATGCAAGCGCAAGGATCGCCAACTTGGCTAAATCTTTACTGAGGCACAGAGATTACCGTATGCGTGAGCGGATTGTAAAGGAGAGAAGTGCAACAGGTAAGGCAAGCAAACGATCCGTGATTTCCCTACAGATGAACCGTGCTCTCTGAGGAATTATCCGGAGGCGGCTCGACGACATCCGGGCACAATGAACCAACGTTGTCTAAAACTTTTCCTCTTGAGAAGATAACCCTTAGAGTCTTGTCATAAGGAGAGAAGAACTGCATGCCTAGCAGTGGCGGGTCCAGGGGATGCCATATTTGCGCCACCCCCCATTGCTAAAATATTTTGGAATTATACAAGTTTTATTTAAGAAAGTTAGCAACGTAATACATCTGCCCTTAAACTTAACCAATTTAACTGATTTTATTACCGTCAGATGAAAATAATTAATTTATTTAGTCTCCTTCAATTTCTTCTTCCCCGAAAAAACTTCTAGCCTCCGGTCTAGAGTTTCCAGTTAATGGTCGCTAATAACAGATTCACATAATGCAATATAATCGAACACTATATTCTATGTAACACCCCTTCAGTGTTCTTACTTGGAGGCGCTCTATGCGCTGACGTATATGATGTTACCTATCATATCATCCATGCGGATGATTTACATCAGCTATCAAAACAATTAACAGTAAGCTGAGAGAGTCGCCAGTGGGGGCCCACGCACAAGCGTGGAACCCAACCAACAGGCCAAGTTGCGCCGCAAGGGTAGAGCGACCACTGTAGACATCGTTCGCAATGGCGATGACCATGTCGATCAGTCGTCCCCCATTGGTGGAAGATAACGCATGTCCAGATATTCATCGAGGCACAAGGAGGACGTAGAAAAGGTATTCTTCGTGTGTTGGTCGGTAGATTGAATAGCCAACCGTGACTATCGGCCAAGGTCACTCCGTCACCCGCCCTTCAACGAGACGATAGCACTCCGGTGACAGAGGTGTACTCGGTCAGCGTGGCTGAGATTCGACCGTGTGCACCAGAAGGGGTGGTCTGTGCAGTCACATGGCCAAGGTAACTTGCAGACAAAATGCCTCTTAAACTTGCAAAATTCTTGACGAAGTCGACGAATAAGTCCGATACGCTATCATAGCAAAACCAAACCCCAACGTGTTCGAAGTTACTGAGAAAATTCTGCGTTTAGATGAAAAGATTCGTCGAAATGAGAAAGCGGTCTATCAATTGACTGACATGGCCGATGACATGCGCAGAAGCCACATGTTCAGTGTAAACTTGCGTAAGTTTTTATCATGGTCAGATTTCTATTAACGAAACGTTTCAAACACAGGTAACAAATTGGCAAATAGAAATTTAGAATTGTTATTTCTTCACAATTATAGGCAGATCATAACATAACAGATTTCGTGCGTAATTCTAAAGACTAATTAATCTGGCGTATACGTAGCCTACATAAGCCTGTACTAAGTCTACTACACCATTCAGTATGGGGGCGTCGCGCTAGGGCGCAATTTTCTTCAGCTTTCCCATACTACATGCCCAACTTTTTCAGGCTAGCATCTGATAGCGGCCACAAGGAAGGGCCCTGAAGGGTCAAAACGATCCCGCTATAGTAGGGACATCTATGCAGGCTTACACCTCCAGAAGGCAAACATGACGGTCGAGTGAAATTCAGCAATTCAATCGTTATCATACGCATGAGTCTTGAGTAAGCTTAGCTAACAAAATTATGGAAATAAAGATATTCAAACAGAATTGGTCAAAAATAAAGACCAGCAACTAAAACTTGTACAATTCACCAGGAATTTTAATTATTATCAACAAGTAGGTGCACATCAAGGTACATATAGAGTGCATACACTTCATAGCTTATTCTTAAAAGACGAAAAAGAGGATGCATATTTAATTTCTTATGGAATCTAGTTCTAAATCCCAACACCACTAGGTTTGATTGAGAACTGCAGAGTAGTAGTTCTAGCAAGGGCCTTTCTATAGTTGCATGAATTTTTAGTTAAGTAAAAATGAGCTTCTGAAGCAAGAATAAAGTAGTTATCTTTGTATGCTTGTGAGACCAGTTTGAGAAGTCCTGATTTGGTCAAGTCTTAGTATTCTGAATTGATGATATAGCGGCTTAGGCCCACTATAAATCAGATCCATAGGTAACACCATCCATTATACGAATCACTATTTTTGTGATGTAATCAATGTTTGCAATCGTGTGGCATAGGTTGAGGCCCAGCCTAAATTACAGTATGCACTAGTATACATCTGCCCATCAGTCAGTATAGTTAGATGTCCGTCAGCCTATTTGTCTGTTCATTAATCAGTAAATCTGCAGTCTATTCATTAGTCTGTAAATTAGCAGTCTCTCTCTCTCCCTCTCTCTCTATATATATATATACACTGACCTACATATTATGTATATATAATATGTCCGTCAGTGTGTATATATCCATAAATTTGTATATCTGTCCATCTATCTGTCTGTATGTCTTGTATGTCTATCCATCAGTCTTTTTTTATTAGTTTGCTGATGACATGCATCCAATTGTTTCTTAAACCACTTCACTTCTTCAACGTATATTCAATTGACATCATTCTGTGAGTACATCCACAGAGTCAGCAGCACCAGCAGCAGCACTCGCATGAGCAGCTATGAAACTTCGTGACAGATGACCACTGATTTCTGTCAGCTTCAGCACCAAATGAACCCCACGAATACTTAAACGCAGTTTACCAGGGCCTGCAGATGACATAGTTGCCGTTATTTATAAGTTACCCTTAGCACGCCATTACATGCAATTGGATTATTTCATAAACCTCAAGCGGAATCTTTTGCTATGCCATATTTAGGAGCTCTGTATTCATTCATTCATTACGAAGATTTATATAGCGCACCTTCTAGGCTACAAATGTATCATGGTGATGTTTGTAATTTGCTATTGGGATAGACCCTTATAATATAATAGGCTTTTAACATCTAACAAACGGAGACAGGAGGAGGCAAAGACGAAGGTGGCGCTTGTCGACTTCAAGACAAAGCGTCTGAACAGCTTATATCAGTGGAAAAGCCTTCAATGTATAAGACATACACAATATTATGACCTTCGGAAGCTGACCTTTGTTTAAATGTCAGAACTATTTATATTGTCTCTACTTTTGATGCACTTGTCTGTCTGTCTGTCTTCTGAATGGCTGGCTACCTGGCTGACCATATATGTTTATCTGTTTGGCTCTCGGCCTGCCTGTGGTCCTGCCTGTAGATCTGCAGTTCTGTCTGCAGGTCTGTCTGTTTGTACATGTAGGTCTGCAGTCTATTTGTAGGTCTGTATGTATGTAGGCAGATACGCAGACACACAGACAGGCAAGGCAGGCACGCAGAGGTCTGTCTGTCTGTCACAACAGACAGACAGGCAGGCATGTGATGTGCCCGTCTGTCCTCCTAGGCGTTAGAATGTTTTCCCACCAGTCTCTGTATGTGTTACTCTATAGCTTGTCCATCACTCTCTTTCAATTAACAACCCATTATGTCTCTCCGTGTCTCTCTATGGTCCTGTCTTTGTCCGTCTTTGTCGTCATGTTTTCCCTTCCCCTAATACCCTACTTTACGTAATCATAAACGAACCACAACCGATTGCCCTGAAGCCATTCGACGCCAATTGTGTTGAAGGGATCCTTCGAAAGAAGGCGCTGACGAATGGGCGACTGTCTGTCGTATCTTCCGGTCTTTTCGCCAGAAGGGTTTCTATCTTTATGCCCTCTTCTTCCTGGCTCTTCTTGTCTCTTGGATTTCGATTTGCGCTAATTAAATCGAGCCACCGCTGAGTGAAGCAGGCATCGCGATGGAGGAGTCTAGAAAACTCTAATTACTAGCAACGACTTCACGTAGATCCCTCACTCTTTCTTATCCACTACCGTACTATCTCTATGGCCTCTCGTTCCCTAACTCCTTTTCCCTTCTGCTCTCTTATCTCCGTCCCTATCTCTCGTTATATCTCCTTTTCCCTCCTCCTCTATTCCTATTTTACCTTCTACTTATACGGATATGCTTATGTCCACCTGTCTTTGGATCTGTGTGTGTATCTGTCTGTCTGTCTGCCTTAGCCATCGTTGTAATCAAAAGCTATTTCGTCGCCTTGTGATCATCGTTGTCGTCCTTAGAAAAAGATGAACGACTGCTAAATGAAGTCACAAGTAATACGTCGTCGTCGTCGTCCACATAATGATCATAATCATACACCTTCATCATCGTCGTCGCCCTGTCGTTGTCGTTTCGTCATCGTTATCGCTCTTTTCATTTTGCCCTGATAAATTCTGTGTTTACCACCAAAAAGACCTGAATTAAATGGGCCTTCAAAGAACATCAGAAGCAGCAACGAGCGCTAGTTCGAAGGTGCAACCAGAGAGATCTCCCGTCAGTTGGAGACTTTGAAACACAGCAGCAATCTACTGAAGAGTTGCTTAAGAGAAAACAGTGAATTTATAGCGAAAACTCTAATCTAAAGCTCTGCATTGGACCTAATTTGATGTCAGCGGACTGGTTCTAACGCTAGCCAACTTCAAAGCAAGGTCGTAAAAGTAACGCTAGCCAACTCCAATGTAAGGTCGTGAAGGTAACGCTAGAGCCAACTCCAATGCAAGGTTGTGAAGATAACGATAATATATATACATATATATACTAGCGTGCATGCCTAACATTTAAATGAATGCACGCAGTCATGCCATACCATGCACGCATGATTACCCGCATTCTTGGCCTCTCAGATATCTCCACTTTCGCGGATGATCATTTACACTGGCCTACGCTCATAACCCGCTTTCAATTTAAAGTTGTTTTCCTTACTTCCGTGACCTTATTCGTCGTTTTCTTTCGGCTGCCTCTCAGGTCTTCAGGCCGACATGACATCTTGGTACCTCGGGCTTAGATTGCTTCTGCCCAATACAGCGCCTAAGCGTCTGCTGGGCCTTTTCGTTGGAACGATATTCCCCCTACGACTCGCTCTTTGATATTAGTCTAACTTGCGGTGCGATACTTCTGTTTCTGCTCTTACTCAAGATACTTTCTTCTTCCGTGCGGGGTTTTTCGCACTGAGAGCGCATCTGTTTGGTTATACTGGGAAACCTATAGAAACCTTTAAATGATACTAACAATTTTCGCTTAATTTTAACTAGACAAATCGCAATATGACTACAAACACAGTATAAAAGACTGCTGACAAATTATGACTGGATTCGAATTTGAACTGACGCCAGCCATGCAAGACACCCATTAAGTTATACGTCTGATAAGGCCAACGCCGTCGCAGAGCGAAGGAAGGACTAGTCAACCTTACGGGAGATACGGGTATCGAACTCGGTTCCTCAGCTCTGCTCCCTAGAGTGCTATTCATTACTCTATGGCACCCTCCCGATGCAAAACGATATAGACACACAGAAGGTTCCGCAATCCCTACAAACCGACGATGTGTGCTATGCTGCACTTAACATGATAATCGAAGCATTAAAGTCCTGAGGGAAGTCGTCGAGGGGTATTAAGATTTTAACCCTGATCACTACATCTGCTTGAAGCACAAATGAAAGTTGTCTTCAATCGAGGCCCCATCCAGCCCAGGGACTCCAACAAACATGGAAGGTTACTCTTGCCGCCCAACAACCGTCCAACCCCAGCTGCTCAGCTGGGGGCTGGAGCAGATCTATGTCTAATGCATAGCGAGTCGTTCGGCTTACTGGCCCTGGTTTAATTTTGATGTGCTAGACTACACAGCATACTTGATACGAAAGTCTTATCATTGCAAGTAATAAGTAATTTTATATTACTTGCTACGGATAGGCATAAGTAACTGGAAATGACTCTGAAAAGGAAAATAATTATGTTAATCAGGCAAATTGCATGCATCGATATCCTCTCAAAAACAATGAACTCTACGAAAGTGGATGCGAGCAACTTTCAACCTACTAGAAAAATTCAGATATCTGATCCTGAAATTTGAGAGAAAGTGATTTTGCTGAAGCAGTCAGGATGAGAATTCTTCGAGAAACACAGACCTACAAACTGTTTCAGAGTAAAAGTACTCCGAAGTTTCACTGTAAAAATTTCGACTTCTCAAAGTGATCCCAACCTTCTAACTGAAGCAATGACGCTTGCCTTGACACTGAACAAGCGACGCCAAACACCGTCTTCCATATCAATATTAGATCAATCGTGAGCGCAACTAAGGGTGATTTTGTAAAGAATTTTTGATAAGTGAAGACCACCCAGATCATGAAGAACCAGCACAGATGGAAGCTGATGAGTCTCTCTACGGAATCAACTGAAGCGGTCTTCTGAAGCCCACTAAATTTGCAATCATGTTGGCCATACATTGTTGCCGAGTATTTGAAGGGCTACGCTGCAGATCTCATGGATCAATTTCTACATTCCTATACATTTCCTGTCCCTCTTACTGATCGATCAGGCAACATACAATGAACCAGCTTTGTCCAGTTGATGTTGTTGGAGTGAATTTATATTCCAGTGGCCACAATTTGATGGAACAAATCATTTCGAGATTCTAAAACGACGTGTCAACGTGTTTCTTGTAAAGGACCCTATCATCAGAGATAATCCCAAACATGAACCCGAGGTCAAGAGAAGATAAAATTCGCAAGGTTATCAAGTGCAACACAATAACGTCTGATATGGTCTCTCCCAGCAATTATGTCATTGATGGCATTGTCGTAATTAGCCAACAACTTCTGTTTTACCTCTTTACACGTTTTGCATTCTTCTATTTATTCAATATTGTGAGATTGCACATAATGTTGAAGTAGCCCTACTTATCTCGTATGCTATTGTTTTAGGCGCATTAGCTGTTTTTAGAAACGCAATATAAATTGATAACTGAGGGGCGCTTCTGAGTAGATGTCTTTAAGGGGCGCTATATAAGTCTCCAAATAAATAAATAAATAAATATCGTGCACTTTAATCATAGTTACTCATAAAGTATGCAAAAGTCGTAATAATATGGCTTGTGTAGGACTGATATGCACGCCTTGCTCTGCGGCATGCATCACTACTGCACTCTACCACTCAATCCCTACACCTGATGAGGGCTGGCAACAATTGAACCTTCATGTAAAAAGGTTTCTACGTTCAGTCCCTGCCAGCTGCACCCCAGTGGCGTTCGTGAAGCGCCATGTAGAAAAGGTCAAGCAATTCAGAACGTTCTGCGACGACTAAACATTCCGTTTTCATTTCGTGCCCAAAAGAATCATGACCAGATGCGACGATGTACCGATTGCCCTCCCCACAACTTATGTCTGGCTCTAATATTCTCCACACACGCATACACATATGTATACACGCACATACAAATACGCACGATCGCGAGTATGTATGCATGTAACATATATATATATATAATATGGCATCAGGACATTACCCCCGGACATTACCCATAGGACATTACCCCCGGACATTACCCATGGGACATTACCCCCGGACATTACCCATAGAACATTACCTCTAGGACATTACCTCTAGGACATTACCCATAGGACATTACCCCCGGACATTACCCATGGGACATTACCCATAGGACATTACCCCTAGGACATTACCCTCGGACATTATCCACAGGACATTACACCCGGACATTACAAATAGGACATTACCCATAGGACATTACCCCGGACATTACCCATAGGACATTACCCCCGGACATTACCCATAGGACATCACCTCTAGGACATTACCCATAGTACATTACTCATAGGACATTACCCCCGGACATTACCCCTAGGATACCTCCGGACATTACCCCTAGGACATTACCCATAGGACATTACCTCTAGGACATTACCCATAGGACATTACCCAGAGGACATTACCCATAGGACATTACCCCTAGGACATTACCCTCGGACATTATCCATAGGACATTACACCCGGACATTACAAATAGGACATTACCCATAGGACATTACCCCCGGACATTACCCCTAGGACATTACCCCCGGACATTACCCCTAGGACATTACCCCTAGGACATTACCTCTAGGACATTACCCATAGGACATTACCCCCGGACATTACCCCTAGGACATTACCCCCGGACATTAACCCTAGGACATTACCCCTAGGACATTACCCCTAGGACATTACCCCTAGGACATTACCCCCGGACATCACAATATTTCCATAACGCATTCATATATACATACATACATGCATGCGTGTGTACATACCTTAATTATGTAATGGATTGGGGCAATGTACGAGGGAGTATTGTCCGAGTGGGTAATGTCCGTGGGAAATGTCCGGGTGGGTAATGTCCTAGACCCATATAATATATATGCGTGTGCGTGCATAGGCAATGAGTTTATATCTGCTATAAGTATATGCGACTCAAATTTAATGCATACAGGTGCATATTTATATGTGGTACAGTCTGACTCTATAATATGACGTGTGTGCTGAGAATGCTTATAAATATTATGTTTTCGATTACATACATAAATATATATTGAGACATGTATACGTGTAGTCAGGAATCTGTTTGATGCGAGAGAATGCTAATGATTGATCATTAGAGCGTATAATTATGTCATACGTAAATGTCATACATCATTATTAGAACAGTCTTGTGTGACCATTATACTTAGCTACTAAGCGTAGGCCATATATATATATATATATATATATATATATATATATATGATAACTGCAGCGTTAAGTTCAATAATCAGGCTTGAGTCGGAGAAATCGAGAGTTTCGGGGAAATGGCTTCAAAGATCCGAGACTTTAAATTTGTATCTAAGGCATTTTACGACATATCGACAAGTTCTTTAAAGCGCCATGTAATTAAAATTGTCTTTCACAAAGTCCTTACTTGATGTTATGCGAAGGATCACATTATAATATTGTTTTGGTATGCGGACGTTTCATCCGCGGTCGGTTCATCCAAGGACGATTCATCCAGTTAAAGCGATTGACAAACAAGGGTAGCAATTCCGGTCACCTCTAATGATGCCCGAACTTACTTTAAGCTGACATTACACATGTATATAAGCCTATATCATACATAGGCCTTCATATGAAGACATTGAGACGCAGCAAATAATGTTCATAAATAGTTAATGATATGAATAAGATTTAGTACTAGATGTTTAGAAGGTGTTATTTTTGCTAGTACAATAATGATATAATTTTGGATCTTGGATGAATTGTTCATGGATAAACAGTCCGCTAGATAACAGTCCTCTGGATGAATCATCCGTGGATGAAACGTCCTAGAACCATTGTTTTGACACGATATGTTGACTCATACCGGGTAACTGACGAAATCAACATTTTGCCATCGGTATCATCCCGGGTGCAGTAACGGGTTATGAGGATATTTTCTCTAACAGTTGCAATATCACACATCATGTCATCTGATATTAGTCGACACAACTCTGTCCTGCACCAAAGACCGTATGTATATAGGTATGTAGGTTAACATAACATAACCGTATGAGGGTTATGTAATGTAAATCTTCTAAACTTTCTCCGCGCCCTCGAAAGCCACGTCAGGGAGACCAACTTCTTCACCGGCGTACGAAGTGTCATTCAAGAATGTCAGAGAAGTAAGGTCAAGTGAGTAATGTCATTCAAAAATGACTAAAAAAACTCAGATCTGCGTCAAATTTTCCGGGTAGGCATTGTACATAGGCCTACTACTATATTCCAGGCACTCTGGCATGCTATTTTTACAGCAAAAATCAAGTTTGTCAATACATCTGATGTTGAACTCAACGCTTCAATCATATAAGGCCTCTGCCATTATAATCGTAAAGTATTAACAATAACAGTCTTAACCATACTGACTGCAGCTAGTTAATATGTATTTCATCTTTATTATGCGCTTTTACTCCATCAGAGCCACAGAACAGAGTGCAACAGAAGAGGAGTCACAAATGAAGTCAATGTATTAAAATTAATAACAACGAATAAAAGTGTATGCCTATATATATAATATTTGTAGATGAATATTACCATCGCGGACCTATCATAGAATTGTCGTTGACTTTTTTGAATATATTGGTAAATCGCCATTCACAGCGGTCATATTATATTAAAATATACCATATTATATTTTTTCATTTATTTCATGCTATTTATATTATCAAAATTTGTGTCATTATTAGTTACGCAGTTCTTTGGTTGAAGGCTTTAGACTGATGCATGGTACATGGCACAATTGTAGTTCTTCACCTCACTGCACCCATGTATACCTACTGGATTGCATTTTCTATGTCATATAAAAAAATTCCAGAGTCGTATTCAAAATTCAAGCGTCGAGATATATGAACTCAACGGTGGTAGACTAATTAAAGTGTTAGAAAAATATCTGGTCACTTAATTAGTGACCAGATATGTCAAAATGTTTAGTACTGCTTGAGAGCTCGTGAAGCATTACGTGAGGAGGCGTTGGTCTAACTGTGTCGCTTACAGGAACAGACGCTATACCTCCGTAAGCATCGGTCCGTCACTGCAATGGATTTTGTTAAATCACGCGGCTATTGTATTGTATTCGTGCGACACTGTAGCCGATTTGTTACGGGCGGATATCACGGGTTCTAATCAGAAGACTGATTACTTTGTAGGAAGATCGAGCAAGTCTTTCACTTACACTTTACATCAATTGACGATTTGTCGTTCGATTGTGGTTTTCTTTTAAAACGTGATTATAATTATTATACTTCGTGGAGTTGTTGACAGTGCGTTATTGAACGATGCAACCCGAAAATACAAACAGTGCAGCAATGTCGCATTGCTTTCGTCTCGTCTCTGCTTCAACCTGCTTAACATAATCCGTAATCACAGTGCACACAAAGTACACTGTATCACCCGAGCTTATAAAGTGAAATCAACAAGATCAATATTGCGCTGAAAGATTCCAGTTTAAAAATATCTACGAATGGTCTGTGCCACACGAATGTACATCTATGTATGTATGCATTCATGTGTGTGTATGTATGCATGTTTGAATTGATATAAATATAGAGGTATGTGTATTTAGGTAGTTAAGGAGTTAATAATGGGGCAGCTGAAACTCATAAGAATTAAATAAAATGAATTTATGTTGCATCGTTTTTCTGCAGAGTTCGTCAGTTGCTCTATACTCCAAAGTCAGTCCTCAATGGCGCTTATATAGAAGCGATTCGTCCTATCAAGACGCCCTTGCTCTTAACGCCTTGGTTTCTTGCTTGTCTTACGTTTTATCACCTCGCACGAACAAGGCATGAAAAATAAAGACGAAGTTTTCTGGGCGGGCAGTTGTGCGACAAACTACTTGTCAATCAAACCTGAACTCATTGTGTGGGGCTACAGTCAAGAAGTGCCATATTCAAGTCCACCTTCGGTCAATCCCTTTCAATTGAAATGCCTGCATGCATCTGGGCCGTTCTCTATCTGTCTGTCTCTCTACATACATCTACTTACTATATATATATATATATATATATATAAAGCCATGACCCAATTCGCAATAGGACGCGTACAGGATATCAGCCCATGGACCATTATAGGTGTAATACCGCCGTATAAATACGGCGGTATTATAGATTCCATTCTTTGACTTTTTATACTTTGATGTTGTAAACCTCTTTGATCTGTTTCAGGTCAGACGGAGGGAGACACCGGTTACGAATACAACTATGATGACGAGTTCTATGACGAGTCAGGTAAAAACCAATCATCGTTTGCCTCACCTTAATCTCAAACAACTTCTGTCTACACCTCTTTACAATCGTTCCTGTCCCTAGCATAACAGTCCAGACTTATAACTGCTGTGATCGCGCGTAAGCTATGAGGACACCGTCCTCCTGTTAGGATTAATAAGTTAAATTTACGTGCTATATGTAGGTCCCATGGGTGACAGGACAATATCCCCTGGACAATAACCCTCCATACAACTGCCCCAGACAATAACCCCCGTATAAATAACCCTCTGAACAATAACTACGGGCAAAAGCCCCATGCAAATAACCCCGGACAATAACCCTCGAATAGTATAATAACGGTAAGAATTAAGTAGAAAATATCACATAAATACCGTAAGATTCAAATTAGTAGCTAGGTTGCAGATGATTGGCAAAAACTAAAACAGCAATTATGGTAAGACACGTCACATAAGGACACTTTTCCTTTACATAGGTTTTGAATCCACTGTTTGGGGGTTGGTGTTGGTTATTTGCGTGAAGTCCTGTCTTTGTACGAAAGGATCTGCCGTATACTGTCGAATCATGAATGTCCCATGTTTGCTAGTCATCTGCTAATTATCCGACGTTGTGTGAAATTCATAAAGCCTACTCATGTCACTACTAATTAATCGTCAGAAACTACAATAAGCGCGATCTTATTGACTAGCCCTACGGTGCGCCTATCTCCCTAGAATAGCTTACAACCTTTTATTTTGATTGCGCTGAACTATTTGACAATACGCAGCAATTTCAATTTCGAGAGATTTAATTTAATACTCAACGTGAATGGTTCACTAATTATAACCCATATGTCTAATATAATCATTATAATCGTCTAGTTGTTTAACATTATTTGTAAAGTAATATAATTATTTGCATAAGTGGCGTATGGGGATTTTCGTGTCTTACCATTATACAACTCTTGGGCTATTGTCCGGGGTTTTTTGCAAGAGGGGTTATTGTCCGGAGGGTTATTGTCGTATTTATGGAATAATGACCTTGATGTTTAACTGTTTTGCCAGGTCTGGAACAATATATTAAAATATGCATGTGTATGTATAAATTTACTTGTATATATATATGTGTATATATATATATAGTTAAGTACATACATAAGTTGGATGTCATTGTGAACTAAGTTGAAGTTTTGTCAGATTACTTCTCTCACTATACGAATATTGCATTGAATAGAATATAGCAACAGCCTCCGCAAATAACCAATTTCTCGATCTGAAACACCCCCAATGGCACCCTCCTAAACTCCATGATAAATAACCCTCAGCCCTTTGCGCGTGTCCCAACCTCCTTGTTTTTCATTCGTTCAGTTAGGTGTACGTACGTTTCTCTTCATCTCTGTTGTCTTCATCTTCGTCTGTCTTTTTCTTTACTTATTTCTTCTTTTCTTAATCTCTTTCTAAACTTATTTCTGTCTGATGAGACCCTTGGCCATTCTTTCTTCATCATCTTGGAGGATTGACCTCTCCATTTCTCTGTGTTTATCTCTCTCCCTCCGTGTATCCGTGTCTTTGTCCCCCTTTAACATTCCACTAATGTTTACTTGACTTCTCACGTTCTTCTCTCCAAACATCCTCCTCATTTACCTTTGCACCCTTCGTCATTGTCTATCGCTTCCTTTCATTTCCAATCACCGAATCAAAATTCCTACGCAATAACAGTCCACACACACACTCTCTCTCTCTCTCTCTCTCTCTCTCTCTCTCTCTCTCTATGTCTCTGTCTGTCTGTCTCTCTCTCTCTCTCTCTCTCCGTCTCTCTCTATGTCTCTGTCTGTCTGTCTGTCTGTCTCTGTCTGTCTCTGTCTGTCTCTGTCTCTCTCTCTGTTTCTCTCTATGTCTCTGTCTGTCTCTGTCTGTCTGTCTGTCTGTCTCTCTCTGTCTGTCTGTCTGTCTGTCTGTCTGTCTCTCTCTGTCTCTCTCTGTCTCTCTCTATGTCTCTGTCTGTCTGTCTGTCTGTCTATCTCTCTCTCTGTCTCTCTCTATGTCTCTGTCTGTCTCTGTCTGTCTCTGTCTGTCTGTCTGTCTGTCTCTCTCTCTCTCTCTCTCCGTCTCTCTCTATGTCTCTGTCTGTCTGTCTGTCTGTCTGTCTCTCTCTCTCTCTGTCTCTCTCTGTCTCTCTCTCTGTCTCTCTCTATGTCTCTGTCTGTCTCTGTCTGTCTGTCTGTCTGTCTGTCTCTCTGTCTGTCTGTCTGTCTGTCTGTCTCTCTCTGTCTCTCTCTGTCTCTCTCTATGTCTCTGTCTGTCTGTCTGTCTGTCTATCTCTCTCTATGTCTCTCTCTGTCTGTCTCTGTCTCTCTCTATGTCTCTCTATGTCTCTGTCTGTCTCTGTCTGTCTGTCTGTCTGTCTCTCTGTCTCTGTCTCTGTCTCTCTCTCTCTCTCTCTGTCTCTCTCTCTCTCTGTCTCTCTGTCTCTCTGTCTCTCTCACGGTCTCTGTCTCTGTCTGTCTCTGTCTGTCTCTGTCTGTCTCTGTCTGTCTCTGTCTGTCTCTGTCTGTCTCTGTCTGTCTCTCTCTATGTCTCTGTCTGTCTCTGTCTGTCTGTCTCTCTCGTTCTCTCTCTTTGCCTCTGTCTGTCGGTTTGTCTGTCTCTCGTTCTCTCTCTCTCTTTCTCTCTCTCTGTGTGTGTCTGGCTGTCTGTCTCTCTCTCTCTTTCTATTCACTTCATTCAATACCATGCCCTCTGCTCTGCCTCACCTGCTTCAGCTCATCTGCTCCACCTGGTCACTTCCGTTTTCTTCCTCCGTCAATCGATCCTCAATTTCGCCCTTCAGTGTGTTTCTACGTTTGTCTGCATTCTCATGTGTGCTTCAGTGGGTCTGAATCTGTGTGTGCGTGCGTGCGTGTATGCCTGTTTATCCTACGCAGAGTATTCATAAGTTCGCTAGCATCGACGTGACCCTGTCGTCGCGTATGTGTCGTTATTTGTCTAAATATCTGCTGCCGTACGTGTGAATGTATTCGTGTGCACATGCAAGGAAGGATGCCATCTTGCACGTGAGCTTGAACTCACGTACGCTCCTGGTTCTAATGTCATTCGCTGGCTTTGTTCGGTGATTATTGGCTACCAATGTCTCTCTCTGTCTCTTTGTCTGTCTCTGTCTTTGTCTCTATCTCTGTCTTTGTCTTACTCTCTGTCTCTGTCTCTCTCTTATTTCACCCTTCGAGATAAGTCACAATTGAAAGAGTCGGACACAGAATCCGCCAAAGATTACGATAGATCGAGTTTCGACTTCACGTGACCTTTAAGCACAGAAGTTGTTGTTGTGTTAGCATTATTTAAATCTGATACGTCGATTCAGCTGTGCGAAAACTGACAGATTTTTCGACATATTCCATTCATTAGACTATTCCAGGAATTTATGCAGCATCTATTCTTGCAGAACTATTCAAGGGTGCTTCCAGCCCAACCATGATGAAAAAGAAATGACCTTAACAGTTTCTAAGATTATTATTATATGAGGTATAAAGGGCGACAGGGAGCCCATCTATCCATTCACCAGGCCCTCATCCGCCCGTCCGTTGCCTGTCGCTCTATCTACCCATCTGTCCATCCATCCATCTATCCATTCACCAATCCATCTATCCACCTATCCATCCATCCACCTATCCATCTATCTATCCATTCATCCATCAATCCATTCATTTATCCATCCACCCACTCATCCATCAATTCACTTAGCTTTCTAACAATTCATCCATCCACCCACTTGTCCATCAATTCACTTATCCATACTTCAATTCGCTTATCCATCCGTTCATTCATCCACCCATCCATCTATTTATCCATTCAGTCATTTATCCATCTATTTCAGCACTATCTCAAGGACCTACATTTGACGTTCCGATGACGAATGTTACGGTAGTTATTGGCCAGACTGCTGTCCTGCCTTGCTCCATCGACTACCTGGGCAAACACAAGGTAGATGCTTCGTTGCTCTAGGACCAATGCACACAAATGATTTCAGTCGTTTGCACATCATTTCAATCGTATTGTTTAATACTTCTGCGTAATAACGTCTTTGAGACGATGCTTTTATAGTGCTCTATGAAATTTCAGATGTGGCCGTGCACAAACCTAATGTGAAATTTGTGCTGAGCAGCGAAATAATGAAAATTACCATTCACATAAAAAAATCTTACCCAACAACCCGACGGACCCGTTGCCTACACAATGAACTGGAGTGTTCTTCTGTCAATATTTTCGTTCCCTTTGATTTCATATTCTTGCAATAATTACATCAGTTTGAAGCAGCCTTTCATTTTGCTTTTACTGCAACAATTTATTCTCTGTTAAAAAGCATTTCAATTTCATGCTACGGATTTTTTATTTTACTATTCGCTCTTATCCTTATCCGGAACATGTTTCCTTTGAATCCTTTTCCTTTCCTGTTCCTTTCTCTGTTCCTGCCTTTTCCTCTTCCAACAGCCGATCACTCGTGTATCTGCTTTCGCGAACCAATCGTTTCCCTTTCAACGCCCATAATGCATTGGCGTAGCTCGTTCTCGAAATACCGTCGTCCATCTGGCTTCCGGTCACGTGCCTCCAACACCCGCTTCCGTTCGTCTTTGCAAGAGCGCAATGGGAGAAGAAAGAGACAGAGACAGAGACAGAGAGACAGAGTAAGAGAGAGACAGAGAGACAGAGAAAAAGAGAGACAGAGAAAGAGAGCGACGAAAGAGAGATCGAGAGACTTGACCACTGATTACTTGCGTGTGTGAGCTGGCAGAGCAAGACTTACGTCTAATTGTTTTTGAGTCCTTTCTATTCATCCAGGACCAATTCCCAGCCTGTAGCTCCTATGAAAACGGTTGGCCCAACCATTCCTCCTACCCTCTCTTCCACCACCAACCCATCTGATCAGCTCTTCGTTCTGCCATCCATACTTCATTCAGACATCCGTAAGACCATGCATCCACCATCTAATTTGCTTTTCCATGTTCTATTCACGCACTTATTTACAGTTTACACCATTCTACTCTACAATGATGTCTTTCTCGTTCCTCTGTATCCTTCAACTTTCCGTTCTCTCTTTCCTCTACATTGTTTTCCTTGCCTTTACTCTCCAGCCTTCTACCACTCCTTCTTGTCCTCTCTCTCCTCGTAATCTGTCTCCTTCCATTACACTCCTTTTCTTTTCTTTGGTATGTTCCTCATTCCATCAACATACTTCCCTCTCCTCGATGCATCCTTCACCTTTCCTCAATACGCTCCCTCTCCCTTTCAGTAGCGGATCTAGGGAGCGATTGGGGCGATCGCCCCCTAAGAGTCTATAAACAAAAATTTTTTCGTATGTCTGAAAATAACTTACACGCTTCAAGTTCAAGATGACTTTGCATCTTGTTATGAAGCAAATGTAAAGTTAAATTTGCTGTTTCAAAATAGTTTTAAGTTAGTTAAGCAGTATAGCTCGTGTTATTGTTAGTAATTGCTTTGACTTTGTAGGCTAATTCAACCTGAACTTATAAATTTTATGAAATATAAATTATAAAAGGACATCTGTCGCTAGAACTTAATCGCAGTTGCAAGCCTACCTTTGATTGTGAACCCTATTTCTTTTACTGGTCTAATAGAAATAAGAAAATTTATATTGGTCTATATCAACCAAAGTTTGCTCTTGATTGTTTAACAAGAACTTTATATCGAGTTAAAACAAATTAAATGGAAGAGGGTCGCAGTAGGCCTATATCTCTATCTCTATCGTTTATGAAAGAACTATTAACTTCTTTTTAAATTAGCCAAACCTATCCATTATACTTGATATGCATTACATTAAATATATTTACTTTTACAGCTGATTTTAGTTGCAAAAATCCTGATATAAAATTGCTGCAAATTATCTTGGGTTTTAATAGTCACTAAATCGCTCATGCGAATCCACAGAAAATCATTGCAGGGGAAAAACTAACAACTAACAGATCGTTGTCGTAAAGTCCATGATATTGCCCCCTCCCCCCTTAAAGGAAAAGTCGAGATCTGCCACTGCTCCCTTTTCAATTCTATCCGCTCGTTGCTCTACATCTTATTCCACCTTCAATTCGTCTCTTTTGTTACTCGTCTATCTTAGTCGTTAATCGGTTCTATTTCGAACTGATTATAGTTTGGTTTCGATCCCGTCTGCTGATATCTCGTGCATGATACAACAGGGCTAATTATTATTACGTGTGCTGTTGCCCTGTTATTGTGTCAGGTTCATTATATTTTTACCTTCTTCCTTCTCGAATCTGCTCATTCTTCTAGTTAATCTGTTACCGTTTTCTACCTTGATTCATGTGTTCTCCTCGGTCTATCCCTCCGTCGTCGATCATCCTCGATTCGGTATTTCCTCGTTTTCGTTCGCAACCGCCTTCTTTCCGACTTCAATGGTATAAGTTTCAGCTCCGCATAAACCACGCGAGTAGGATGCATTATTTAGCTTTGCGTGCAAGGGTGTTGATCCATACCGGCCTCAGTGACACCATCGACAGCCAGTGAGGGAGGAAGCGAAAGAGAAGATGGCCAACGGAGAGAATGGAGAGAGGGAGGGTGCAGGGCGGGAGCCAAAGTCGGTCAAATACCCGCGCTAAAGCAAAGCCAGTTATCAACAGACGAGCCCCGGGAGAAACATTTGCAGGTAGGTCGACCCAGTCGACATCAATTTTACTAAACGCACGGTCAAACGACGAAGCGGTAGGACTAAGCAGACCACAAAGAAACAGACAGACAGACAGACAGATAGACAGACAGATAGATAAGCGCACAGACAGTGAGCGGTTCTGCAGATCAAAGGCGCGATTTCCTGGAGCGAATGTCTAGACATAAAAATTAACTTTATTAAGTTTATTATAAAATTCTGGACAAAATGTTGTATTTTTTGTCAGAGAAAATGAGTTGTATACTTGTTAAATACCCATTCGTTTTCTTCACCTCTTAGCCTACCTGCAGAATTTCTGTTTCTGTCCATTCCACTCGCTTATCACTGATTAGCGAAGGTTTTGCTTCCTCAACACATTTGCTGATGATTAAGAAACAATCACCTTAAAATCTTCCAATCGCTGTTTGAATCGCCTATTTATATGATTTCTCTCACATTATCAAATATTCTAGCTGGAATTCAGTGTCAAGTGGAGTGCCACAAGGATCAGTGATTGGACCATTTATTTTTTTTACGTTTTATTAATGACATAGATGATGGGATTTTATCTAAGATTTCTAAGTTTGCGGATGATACTAAACTATGTAGAGTGGTTGGTGACAAAAATGAAAGGGAGAAACTGCAAGAAGATCTAAGAAGAATGTTCTGGTGGTCACAGGACTGGCAGATGCTTTTTAATTTGGAAACGTGCTCAGTGATGCATATGGGGAAGAGAAACAACGAGTCTTATTTCATCTTTAATACCAGCGAATATAGTTCTTTGATATTTAATAAATTTTCTTTATCGTCATTATCCTCCTTGTCATCATTAGTTTATTGTCATTATCATCAGTTTATGCCGCCACTGGACATGACAAATGAAAGAGAAAGAAGAACGTTTATCCACCTATTTCCGCCACGGAAATGAATAAATGATTATTTGTGCTTGTAGATATAAGACTATATATGTACCTAATCTGAACTTAGCTAATTCTTTTCGAAGTGCTCTCTTATCTTACTGTTTGATAATGGCTTCTATCACTTTGGTTAGACCACAATCTGGCAGTCTCTGTAGGCTGAACTTCCTCTATAGCTTTAGCAGTCTTGCGTATCCCCTTTCTCAGCTCACTTATCAACTAATCCGTCACATATAATAGTTGCAATCAGTTTATTCGTGCTACTTATCATGTGCTAATATCACGTGCTCACTCTGTAGCCTCAAATTTACTTATTGATGATTAAGTATTCTATCGTTTATTAATTAATGATTAATTAACCTAAGCCGCACTGATCCGATATGTGGTGTGATATAGGCCTACTATCCAATCTGTTAATTTCTTTTCTTTTCTTAACGCCTCTGCGTTATCGTAAATTGTCATTGTCATTAGCTGAGGTAGTTATAGCATTTAATTCTTTGTTAAAATCCTCATCGAAATTCAAATACTTCAGACTGATAATTATAAGTCGCATCACTTGTTATGATCTAGTTTGTTTTACTCAGTCCACTGGCTTTTTGTTTAGGTTTTACGGGTTTACTATCAAAAGGGCGAAAATTAAAAGGGCGAATGATCAAAAGAGCGCACAATCGCAAGGTCGACAATCGAAAAGGCGCACGTTTAAAAAGGCGACAATCAAAAGGGCGCACGTTCAAAAGGGCGAAAAAAGGGCGCACGTTCAAACGGGCGAAATTCAAATAAATGTGAAGAAAAGAAAAGAACGATTCAGAGATGGAACAACTGATAACAAAATAACCGGGACGGCAAACAAAAGCCCCTATATATTAGAGCCTATAAGGCCCTCTTCTTCCGTTGTTGAACACTTATCAGTGAAAGTGTGCTGGTTGTGTAGACCTCTAGATAAAAATGAGTTTAGAATACGTCAAAAGCAATAAAGGTGACGATATGTTAGTTTTCGACGGTTACATGTTTCGCAAAGAGAAAAGTGTAACTAACGACTTATTGGAAGTGTACCGAATACAGCGTAGCGAAATGCGAGGCTAGGTACTATACTGAAGGCGATGCTTTAACGAAATTACCGCTTCAACATAATCATTTGTTTGTCATGCATTAGGCCTACAAAATGTTCGCTCGCTCATTCGTTGAAAAAATTCGGTTGAAAAAAGTCGTGGCCGAATATGGTTCGCGTTCTAACATGGACTATTTACGGGGTATTGCTAACAACCTGGAGTTGCAAGTTTAATAAGGGAATCTTTCATTAACTGACGTTGACATTCCTTGATAGTGTTTTTTCTAATATTACAGTGTATGTTATAAGCTGATTTTAAGCCATATGTGTGACATTCAGCTTTTGTATAATATGACACTGAATCGTGCTTTTTAGTCATTGTTTGTCATGGATTACAAGATGTTCAATCACTCGCTCTGTTCATTTATTTGATTTTCGCTCTTTTGATCGTGCGCCCTATTGTTTGTCGCCCTTATCAACGTGCGCCCTTTTGATTGTCGCCTTTTCAAACGTGCGCCTTTTCGATTGTCGCCCTTTTGATCACGCGCTATTTTGATCGTTCGTCCTATGATTTTCACCCTTTTGATCTTGCGCCCTATTGCTTGTCGCCCTTAACAACGTGCGCCCTTTTGATTGTCGCCTTTTCAAACGTGCGCCTTTTCGATTGTCATAATTTTGATCACTCGCTCTTTTGATCGTTCGTCCTATGATTTTCGCCCTTTTGATTGCGCCCTTTTGATTGCGCCCTTTTAATTTTCGCCCTTTTGATAGGATACCGGTTTTACGGTTACCTTGTAGTGGTTATGGCCGCCTTTACGGCGCCTTATAAATCGGCGTTGTTATGATTATTATTATTATTATTATTATATTATTATTATTATATTATTATTATTATTATTATTATTATTATTATTATTATTAAGAGCGGTTCTGTAGATCAGAGTCGTGATTTCCTGGAGCGAATGTCTAGACATAAAAATTAAGTTTATTGAGTTTATTATGAAGTTCTAGACAAAATGTTGTACTTTTTGACAAAGAAAATGAGTTGGTTATTTGTTAAATACCCATTCGTTTTCTTCACCTCTTAGCCTACCTACAGAATTTCTGTTTCTGTCCATCCACTCGCTTATCATTGAATATATGTGGTATATTGTCATTATTATTATTATTATTATTATTATTATTATTATTATTATTATTATTTATTTGCACAATTTGTAAATTATGGACGCAGATTGTTCAGATCATGAGTAACCAATGAATTGTCTTATGTGTCTGCCATTCAGAGCCTAAGAGACTTACGGAGCGATGGTGTGCGAGAATATTTACCTTTATAAGCTTATATAGCAATTTACAGTGCATTCGAATCACAGCTCTGAAGTTCAACTTAATTGCACGTCTCGCCCACACAGAGTTGCTGCAAAAATAAATCCAAGTAAATTGCGCTAAATTATTCATGGCTGCAGTCGACAACGCACTCCAATTGCACAAGCACGAGATGTCAATCGTGCAAGCTTAGAGGGCACTGACATCGACTGTTTTCATAACATTGTAGTGTCGTATGTTGTGTTAATAATACAGAACACACTCGTGACGACCAGGAGCAATGACATCTCTGAGGGAGGTTTAAATGGTCTGTTATCGTCATTGGTTGTTGTTGTTGTTGACCTTTACGCGGTGTCTTCTCTGTCACTTGATGTGATCATCTGTATCGATGATGTCCCACCCATTGCCACGTATCAATCAGTAATTATCTGGAGGTGGTCTCCGACTCGTCCACACGCATCCCACAAAAACAAGATTTATGCATCACCGTCGCAGACATGTGCAGAACGTATTGGACCCTCTCTGCCGAGTCTGTCTGCTTTCTATGGTCATAATATCGGAGGTCTTTAAACCACTTTGTTCGAATCTCCGTGCGTCATAGGTGAATGTATTTAGGCCTGCAAATAATATATATTGTATACGCATGTTTGTAAATAAGTATAGGCTATATTTGTATATAATTATGTTAAAGCCCATAATGCGTGTACGTGTATGCCTGTATGTACGTTTGAATGCGCATAGAGAAATATGAAAGACGTATAGATATGCATGGATAAATCTGATCTAATAATCTTGATATTTCTGGTTATGACTGTGGATCGTTTCGTTCGAATGTATCGCAATTGACACTTTCGACGATCAGAGTCTAAACTCCGCAGACGAACGACACATTTAATGACTGACAATTTTCTTTCCATTCTATTGAAGTCTTTTGGCCATGTTGGCGTAGGTTGTTCCCGCGTCTCATCCATTTTGCCAGATACGTTCCTCTTTAACGGATAGAGTTAAAATAACTTTCGCATATATTTGGATGGTTGAAAACCGTCTGTAAGTTTCGGTTCGAAGTCTTTCCTTACCGACCTTATCTTGGGCTT
Source organism: Bimastos eiseni (assembly GCA_959347315.1). NCBI lineage: Eukaryota > Metazoa > Annelida > Clitellata > Crassiclitellata > Lumbricidae > Bimastos > Bimastos eiseni. The sequence goes on along the minus strand of OY365811.1, from coordinate 15,235,618 downwards.
GGAGTTTAGAAATATCTTTGGAATTTGTTTATTACACAGCAAAACTGTTACAATTACTGCAAATCATCGAATGTTAGAGTACAACAGAAGCCAAGAAAAGCTAGATAGCTTATACTAACCCTGGCTCCTGATTATTAATATTCATACATGTGTTTTTCTAATCTAAATAAAACTTAAATAGTACCAAATGTTTATACAAAAATACTACTACCAGTACTAATAACAAAAATAATAATAAGAATAATAATAATACTGATAACTGAAATATATGAGTGCTGGTAATCGAACAACTCATAGCCTCTACGCCAACCGCTATGTTGGACTGATTTATTTATACGGATGGGTGCAAGTGGTTTGGGTTTAACGTCATCGAGCACTTTATTTCTTTGTAAGTTTTGACCTCGTATTATATTATATAACAGTGAGTTGGGTCTTTGGAATGTGGTTGACCATACAGTAAGCTGGAGCTACTTATTCTGTGATGAAATTAGCGGACAATGACAAACGTACGTGTTGTTAGTACCCAGTGGCATACAGATAGCTGAACATCGCGCATGATAGCATCAGACAACGGAGTACCAGTACCTAAATGCACTATAGCCGTATTGGGGGTTCTCTTATTGGGTGGAGAGGTTCTGCTTGTGGTGATTCAGAATTTAAAAAATAATTTGCACACTTGAAAAGTGTCGGTTCTCAATATAAGTCATAAGCGAGGAGAACACTTTATAGGCAACCGTACCAGGATAGCTCTATGGAAAGGTTGGATATCACATAATGATAAGCGTGTGGGAATAATATTTACAGGTTGCATGGTTGGACCAGAATTCTTTTCCATTAACCTACGAAGATCGTCGGGTGATAGACGATTCGAGATTCAGCGTCATCCGACCTCTGGACAAAGAGTGGAATCTCCAGGTTCACGAGGTCAAGGCCGACGACGATGGACAATATCGATGTACGATCAACACGAATCCAGTCCGAAGCAAAGTCGTCATGCTTCGCGTCTGTGGTAGGACAGATTGCGTCTGATTTTGTTCTGTTATCATAAGTCAGTCTGTGCATAAGCGTGTATGTTTGTTCATATTCATGTATGTCTGTATGTACGCATGCACATGTATGCACATATGATTGTATGTATATATGCACGTCTGCACGCATGCATGTTTTTACAGATGTCTGTATGTTTATTTTAGACCTATGCATACTTTGTCTGTCTGTATGTATGTATGTATGTATGTATGCATGTATGTATGTATGTATGTATGTATGTATGTATGCATGTATGTATGCATGTATGTATGTATGTATGTATGTATGTATGTATGTATGTATGTATGTATGTATGTATGTATGTATGTATGTATGTGTGTGTGTGTATGTATGCATGTATGCATGTTTGTATGTATGTATGCATGTATGTATGTATGCATGTATGTATGTATGTATGTATGTATGTATGTATGTATGTATGTTTGTATGCATGTATGTATGTATGTATGTATGTATGTATGTATGTATGTATGTATGTATGTATATACTTATGCATCATGTGCATGTTCATAATAATTATGTGTTTGTGTTTATATACGTTTATATATTTGCAAGTATTTATAAATGTCTGTATGATTGCATGCATATATGTATGTTTGGAGGCCTATATATTTTCGATCTGTGTTTGTATGTAGATAGGCATGTGTGTATGTATGTCTGCACATATCTATACATTGTACATATGTCGGCCTACATAATTATGTGCTATCATCGTCTTCCGTTGTCATCATTAACAGCAGCTGCGACCATAACAATAGCATTTAAGCCTAGCTCCTTTTCAATATTACTCCTAGAAATCATTTTGCATTCTAAGTAATCATAAACTTAATCTCCTTAATCTGCTTAGATGATTAATAATCTCAGCGTATCCTTATTTTCCGTGTTACCGATAAGTTTCATTGAGGCATAAGATGATAAGATTTGGGATCATCGACTCTGACGATAGACTTATCTTCTGTTTGTGTCGTTTGATGATGATGTTGTTGAGTCGAAAGCCATCTCCAGTCCCGCTGCTGCTGCTGCTGTCTACCTTCGATTGGCTCAGGTGTTGAGGCGTTGGGCGCATACGACACCAATAACTTACCTGTAATTTACAGGTAAATGCTTGCTGGCGCCCGATGTAATTTACCGATAATCAATTCCCGGCAGATACGTAATCAAATTCTTTGATCCGATTCTTCTAGTTCCGCCTGAAATTCTCGATGATCAGTCGAGTCATGACGTCACCGTGCAGGAAGGTGACGCAGTCGTTCTAGTCTGCGTGGCGAATGGGAGACCACAACCGGAAATCACGTGGTATCGATCTAACGGCGCTCAAAAGTGTCAGCTGGGAACAGGTGAGAAGACTGAAATGAAACTGAAAATATTTGTTACTCATGTTCTTAACGTAATTTTGCCAAAGAGCAGAGACTGAGACTGTGATGTAACGTGACATTTATAAAGCTACTCTATTGGCTTCTAGAGACCCGTTATTTAAAGCAGATTTGTCCACCGGTCGGGTCGACCCGTGGGTGGGGTCGGATTTGGTCGGGTCGGGACACTAATATCTACACATTTGTCGAGTCAGGCGTGTCGAGATCCTGGTGGGTCGGATTTGGTCGGGTCTACAGCCTGGACACACTTCGACCCGCCATTTTTTTCCGCAGAGCCTAATTTCAACTTTGTGCCTTTCATAGTAATTCGTTACTGTGGGAATGTGGGTTCCTCAGAATTATAGAGAGAAACGTAATGCCAGTTTGACTTCAAACCTGGGGATTGTTGGAGTTTAAAACAACGTAAAACTGGTAGGCTAATGATATGAACCGAATGCAGTCAACGCAGAGTTTAAGAATATGCCCTGTCTGATGAAACCATCCGGTGACCGGCGGGTTGACCATTAGTGGTTAAGACAGGTGACTGGGCAGGGGAGAGAGACTGCTAGAACTCTGGCTGACATTTTTTTACTGTGTATGATGATGATACGTTCTTATGCCGGGCAGGCAGATCCGTTTTTCTTTATGCATTTATATGTAATATAATCGAGCATTTATATAGCGCCCTTTCAAGATATCTATTCAGAGGCGCTCTCTACGCTAGCCTAACTGATGTCAAATGTCATATAACGAACGAGAAATAATAAGTAGAATCAAAATACGTTTTTGCCTTTTCACTTGGAGCAACGTTGTCATGACGTTGTCATGCTTTCTAAGCTTCTGACTTCACTTAAATCCTTCTCGGAAGATCATTCCCACCAAAAATAGCTTTCGCATGTCTGTGATTCACTGAATTCTATTCTTTATAAGCGTTATATTTATATATATATGCATTATATATATATATATAATATGCAGATATATATATGGTCAGCCAACCATGGTGTCCATACATAAATATATCTGACGTATTAGGCTCAGTGCGAAGAGCACCTCGAAGTGCAATCGGCCGTCAGAAGAAGCCGTTAATTTATTTAGCGCATTAGTGTTATGCGTCGTCCCTTGAAATATTTAAACCATTGCTCCAAAGATCCACAAAGCGACCGATCTTTTGACAATACAATCAAATACAACAGTGATTCGATGGTGTCTTCTTCTTTACAATGTTCAGAAATGCAAAACACAGAGACAATGCACAAAATAAACACAGTACAAACGTTGGAGGGGTGTCCGACACTTTTTTCGCCATTGATGGCGAGAAAATGATGGCGAGAAATTTATTTAGAATTCCTTGAAGGAGAGATAAAATTATATATAATCATGTTGAGAGCGAAAGACATTCTCGGTACAGGAATGTTGCGAATACGAGAAGGGACATAGTGCCAGATGTGTATGGATCAGAACGAATGCTGGCTAATGAAGATATGATGGGTACAGGAAGTACCATGCTGGTCAATGGGAGACATGACGGGTACAAGGAGTACTATATTTGCCAGCACATGTTAATAAAAGATAAGATCAGCATTAAGAGTTACAGAATTTAGCCACTGAAGATATTGGTATGGCAAAATGTTATTATGTGTTTCGCGTGTGCCTTGTTCGTGAGGAGAGCTGTTCATCTGTTCATATGTTTTCACCTGGGCCTTGTTAAAGTTAAAATGTTCGCTTTCATAAAACCAGATAAGATTACCAGATAAGTTAAACCAGATAAGTTAACAATTCATCAATGCTTCAGTATAGGAGAGACCAAGATGGTATGGAACTGTCTAGAATTGAGCATGATTCGCTTTAGAGTATGTACAGCACAGCACAGCATTCATAAAGAACAGGGAATATAGAGAATTGCAGTAGTCTCGTCTTGTCAGCATAAGACTGTGTATCGGTATTTTTAGCGATGCTGAATCCGGAGTAGAACGAAGTTAATTATCAAATGATTTCGTAGTGAAACAAACACGTTCACAATAAATCCACGGAGAAATCGGATATGAGAACACTGACGTCGTGGCAATGGATCTCAAATGCTGAGCTTTGCAATGGACCCTACTCCACTGTTAATATGTTCCACGAGGTTCCGTAGATTTTTTTATAGCCACTTCATTCATCGTTCCAAAATGGTGTCCATTCCTCGTATTATTGATGTGTTCTTTTCAAACACGCATTTTGTAGTAGTAGGAAAGTGAGCTACCTGGGACAATTGACCAACATTATGGTCAATTCACCCACCTATTAGGTTACAAAACATATTATTAACCAATAATTAGGTTACAAAATCACCAAAAATCACAACAACCCACATCATGGTTCTAATACCAACCAAATAGGCCACCAGAAAAATGAGCCACAATTCATGCACAAGCCCATGGTCAAAAGTCACGGGAAGTTCCAATAGTTTCGATGATGAGTCATCACGTGGCCACCAAGTCTTCATTATCATCCCAGGAATTAAATGACTCAGGATAACCAAGCCATTTCATAAGTTTCGATGATGAGTCATTGCTCAGCAAACAAACAAAAAACATTCTTTCAAATATACAACAAATGAAAGTATTTTTCCTTTTTCACTTAAAGGAATGCCAACTCAATATAAAATTGAATACACAAAAAAGACTGTTATTGAACTAAGAAATATTGCGAAACAGAAAGACATGGTTGGCTATACAAGACTGCGTAAAGCGGATTTGATTAGTAAAATTGAAGCTCACGGGGCTCAAACACTAATCCCCTCATATTTTGTTCCAATCTCATCCAATGCTAGTTTGATGTACGCACCCGTTCCCGACATTAGAGTTCCAACACTCGTTCCCATGCCAGCTACGACAGCACGAAAAATATTCGTTAGGATTAAGTCTGCGATTAATACATTCGCAAGGTGGATTGAAGGGTACATACCTGAAGAACCAAGGAGAAAGGTGAACGAGAATATAGAAGCACTGAAAGCTAAAGTGAATTCTATATTCGGTCAAATTCTTATGAAAACACGCGAAATAAAAGAGACGGCCACAGCTATCAAGGGCTTCACGAAACAATACACGGTCGAAGGAGCAAACGGAATTGACGCCACATATTTTCTTGACACCTTTCGAGCACAGGCGGTAGACTTGTTGACTAAAAATCGACAGACTAAGGTTAATTTCACTCTTACCTGCACAATGGAGCGTATTGATATGAAATCCGGGCAAGTAGATACCGAGGATGTTCCGTTTCGTTCAAAAACTGAGGTGGTTCTAGACTCCACCGATACGAGCGAAATTTACAATAATGCGAAAAATAAAATCTTAGAGTCTATGGCAACCTTCCAGATGCGAGGTAGTAACTGGAGACTAAGAGCGGCTCAAAAATTAGAAATCAACACGGTTGCTTATAAACCGCTGAAGGGTAGTTCTTACATTCCACTACCGATAGGTCTAGCGAGTAAAAAGGCTATTATTAATATAAAGAACGAAGACGAAGAATGCTTCAAGTGGTGTGTAACGAGAGCCTTAAACCTTGTTGACGAACATTCGGAATGAGTAACGAAAGAATTAATAAAACAATGTAAGGAACTTGATTGGTCCAGCATTGAATTCCCAGTCGCAGCGGATGCTAACGTGATAAGTAAGTTTGTGAGAGAAATAATAATATAAGTAGTAATGTTTTCGGTCACGAGAAAGATGTTTACCTGCTTCCACTATGTTTATCGAGGCACGAGAGCGATATCAGTGTAGATTTATTACTCATTTCTGATGGAGAAAAGAAGCATTATTGTTGGATAAAGAACTTTAACAGATTGATGGCGGTTCACACAGAAAACTCATACAATTCGTTGCATTATTGTAAAAGATGTTTGATAGGATATAGAAATATAGGGTCATTAAATAAACATTCCGAGTACTGTTCCCAACGCGCTGCTCAAAAGATAGAACTTCCAGAACCAGGAACTATGTTATATTTAAAAAATTATTATCGAAAGATGAGAGTTCCCTTTGTCGTGTACGCCAATTTTGAATCTTTCATTAAACCTATAGACACCTGTTAACCAGATCCCAACATGTCTTACACCAACAGATATCAAAAATACGTTCCAAGTTCTTTCTGCTATTATATAAAATGTTTTGACGATGACCTATATTCGCAAGCTCCTGTGACGTTCACAGCAAAGAGCGAAGACGATGATGTAGCACAGATATTCATAGATACTCTTATAGATAATATAAAAGATATTCATGATCGATTTAAATTTCCAAAGAGAATGATATTTGGAAAGAAAAAACAGGCGTTATTCGATTCCGCAACCGTTTGTCACATATGCGAAGGCGAACTGGGTAAAGATCGAGTTAGAGACCATTGCCATTTAACTGGAAAATATAGGGGCGCCGCTCATAAGAACTGTAATCTAAATTATAAAGGTCCAAAGTTTTTCCCAGTATTGTTCCATAATCTATCGGGTTACTACAGTCATCTAGTCGTAAAGAAATTACGAGGTGATGATAACGAAAAGAGTAATTGCATTCCTAGCAACGAAGAAAAGTACATCTCTTTCAGTAGAGAAGTCGTAGTTGATAATTTTATAGATGAAGAAAATAAGTTAAAAACTGTCAAACGAGAATTACGTTTCATCGATAGTTTTAGATTCATGGCATCGAGTATCGACGCTTTATTGAAGAACCTGAGCAAAGATCAGTGTAAGATTATAAGCAAACACTATTCTGGTAATCAGCTCGATCTCTTGCTTAGAAAAGGATCATATCCTTATGATTATGTTGATTCCGTCGAGCGACTGAACGAAACAGAACTACCACCAAAGTCAGCATTCTACTCAGTACTTAACGACTCAGGTATTAGTGACGAAAACTACAGCCATGCACAGATGGTATGGATAGGATTAGGATTCAAGATGTTGAGAGAATACTACGATTTGTATAATGTGACTGATGTTCTTCTGCTTGCTGATGTATTTGAGAATTTTAGAGATGTATGCAGTGAGAACTATGGCCTAGATCCCGCCTGGTATTATACTTCGCAAGGTCTTGCTTAGGACGCTGCATTGAAGCTGACAGGAGTAAAGTTGGAGTTGTTGAGCGACTATGGTATGATACTAATGGTCAAGCTTGGGATACGGGGAGGTATTAGCACCATTTTCGCACCGTTATGGACAGGCAAACAGTAAGCATATGGGAGAAGCGTTTGACGATAGCAAGCCTTCAACATTTATAAGCTATTTAGTCGAGAACAACCTGTACGGATGGGCAATGTGTAAGAATCTACCAACTCATGGGTTCCAGTGGATGGGTAACAATGAACTAAACGATTGGAGATCTTCGCCGTGTATATTAGAAGTCGATTTGGAATATTCCAGAGTATTGCACGATCTTTACAACGACTATCCTCTTGCTCCAGAGAGTGTTAAAGCCAAAGAATCGGATGTGTCAAAACTCATTCCAAACCTGTGTAATAAAGTAAAGTATATAGTCCATTACGAAAATTTAAAGCAGTATGAAAGTTTGGGTTTGTAGATAATGAAAATTCATCGCGGAAATAAATTTGAAGAAAGTGCTTGGCTGAAAAAGTATATAGATCTAAATACTAATCTGAGGACGAGAGCCACCAACGATTTCGAAAAAGACTTTTTCAAACTAATGAACAGTAGTGTGTTTGGCAAGACGTCTGAGAATATTGAGAATCGTGTAGACATAAAATTGGTGTGTTGTGAGAAGGAAGCTATTAAGCTAGCAGCGAGTACGAGTTACGACACTCGAACTATTTTTCATGAAAACCTAATCACCATTCACATGAAACGGACAAAACTATGTTACAACAAGCCTATATATCTTGGTATGTGTATTTTAGACTTGAGTAAAACTATAATGTATGATTTTCATTATAATTACACCAAGAAAAAGTACGATGAGAGAGCAAAGTTACTTTTTACAGATACGGATTCTTTAGCCTATGAAATTAAGACCGAAGACTTCTACGCCGATATAGCACCCGACATTAGAAGTAGGTTCGACACTAGCGACTATCCTAAGGACCATCCCTCTGGTATAGAAATTGGCATCAATAAACAGGTCATTGGCATGTTCAAAGATGAAGCAGCTGGCAAACAGATCGAAAGAGTTTGTAGGTTTAAGATCGAAACTCTATTCGTACAAGATGGCCGGAGTAGACCACAAGAAATGTAAAGGTATAAGGAAGAATGTCGTTAAGAAATCAATCACTCACGAAGATGACAAAGACTGCTTGTTCACCAAGAGAGAACAATTGACAAAGATGAATGTCATTCGATCTCATCTTAACAATATCTACAGCGAGGAAATAAACAAGGTAGCCCTCTCAGCGGAAGATGGTAAACAAGTGATTCAGCAAGATGGAATCCACACTTTAGCATATGGACATTATTCTCTAATATAAAATGAGTGTTAAACAAATCGATGTCAAAGGCGTAACGCTACCTAATATTGCTTTGTCGAACGTTGATCTAATCGAAGCGGCGAGGAAACTAAATATAAATAATTTCATAGGAGTAATTCTAAGAGACGAGTTGCCGAAGAGGCCGAGAGCGAACGAATGTGGCATCCTTAATCTCGATGATTCTGACGGTAAAGGAACGCATTGGACGTGTTGGATCAAGCGCGCCAAAGATAAGATTTATTTAGACAGTTATGGACTAGTTCCACCTACGGAATTGATAAACTATCTACAAAGACCGCTATTCTACAACAGCGAACGAATACAACCTAACGCTGAAGTGTATTGCGGTCATTTATGTTTGTATGTATTGAAGAAGGCGATCAAAGATGGATGTAAATTTCAAGAAGTCGTAAACGAATTGTATTAAATAATATATATATATATATATATATATATATATAAAGATGCCTGTTGATAAATTTGGACGAACTGATACTGGATCAACTCAAAGAATAATTTCTGGAGGTGTTACTCTATCTCAAGCGAGTAATGCATTTCTAAAAAGAGATGGAACGAACGCAATGGAGGGTGATTTGGAAATGAGCAGCAGCTCGATAAAAGGTTTACCGACTGACATTCATTCACCAGTCTTAGCCAGCCAGGCTGCGAGCTCTGGACAAGTCGAAGCCTTAGTCAACCAAGCGATAACGAATAATTCTGCTAACGATTGCCTGAGATCACTCGTGACAGCGGCTCCAACCATGACTTCTGATACAACGATAATAAACGGCTTAACTTACGAAGCTAGCAGTTTTCGCAGTGTGCACGGTCATGAATTCGGTCCGTGGAGGGCTTTTCAAAACACTTCTCACTACCCCGACATTTGGGTCTCCGAAACAACCGCAAATGTTTGGATACAGATGATGTACCCAATTCCTCCATCAATGTCGAGATTCTACAAAATCGCTGGCCGTTCTGATAACGAATATGTTACTAGTTGAAAAGTCCAAGCTAGTAACGATGGAATAGTATTTACAGATATTCTTACCTCTCAAACGAATATCCTCCATTTTGGAGTTTTGATAAACTTTACATTTCCCCCTTCAACTAATTACGCGTATTGGAGATTTCATATTATAGCCACGGGTTCTGGTGCTGAAAAAGCTTCCGTATGCATGCTACAGTGGAAACCAACGCTGGCCGATCTCACACGAGGAAAAAAATGTTACGTCGGTTACGTGCCGAGGTTAACTTCGGACACCAGTGATTATGGGTTTCAAGCGAACGCCAGTGCTTCATCTCCGCATAACAAAGCCTTTCATGCATCCAAAGCTGAAAGAGAATGGGTGTCTGAGGTTAGCGCAACCATGGAAACGTGGATATCTATCAAGGGCCCAACCGCAGTAAGAATCTGGAAGATCGGCTTGAGGAGGTGAAAAAAAAACAGCGAAAGGATTTCCGACTGGAGAATAATCGCATACAATTATGAAGGACAAGAGGTTATTATTTACACGTCGCTTAATAACACTTATTTAGGGAATACTTACCAAGAATTCTTAATCGATTCAGTTGGAAAATATCAGACCTATAAGTTAGACTGCCTCCAGGCTGAACCGGGGAAGCCAGGATTAAGCGTGATGCAGTTATTCGTGTATGATGACGAAGATTTTCAATGAGAAACATCATTGAAAATTTAAACCACAAGATCAACAACTTCGTTATCTCCAGAGACCACGATTTATACGACGTGCTGAAACCCGGTTCCGTTTCTATCCTCGTTTTTGTAAAAGTAAATATCATATCAGAGCCTCCTACGACGTATCTTTTAGTAAATCTTCTCTTAGTTATGACAATCATTTTATAATTGTATCATTAAATTTTTATACTCTAACGCATCTATCGCATTTTGTCGAAGTAACTCATTGGAGATACCGTCTCGTTTCTTAATCCTGTATTTCCCGCTCTGAAGCTAGCGAATCGACGAGTTAACATATACACTAGCGCATCAGGATCTTGCGGGAGAACTACGACTCCTTCGCCTGTTGAGAACCTCCCTTGTCGCGTCGAGAGCTTTCGTTCGAGCAATGGCTTAATGATTTTTAAATATATTTTGCACCTCTCGACGATTTGGGTTTATTAGGATTTCTCGGTAGATACAAGGCACCCGTTGATTCAAGAATTTCCCAGTACTCATCCAGATCGTTTTGACTGTATATCGACTCCTTTGGTTCCTTCATCGTCATCAATTCCCACAGCAACAGAGTTCCCTTTTAGGTAACATCTCCGATAGTTATATCATCACCTCCTATCGTGGTTGGGCTGTCCTCGATGTGAAATCGACCATCTTTAGAGTATATTCCGAAGGTCGTATCCTTCGACTTCTTGTTTGTAGCGTATTCTTTTCAATATTTTATTGCTATATCACCTAATTCCAAAAGTCTAATATCTGAAACGGGATCGTCCTCAAATACTTCTATTGAGGGATATTGTGGGAATTGAATCGCTTTCAATGATGTCGATATCGATGCTGGCAATGCTCGAAGCGCGGCAGTTGTCGCCATAGAGTTCTCTTTTATAGTACCCAATTCTTTGGTTATTTCTGACTGCGAGTCGATTATCGGTTTGTACGCCTTTATTAATTTTCGCTGAAGTCCAATGTCCCCTATTTTCTGGGATAACGAGTCTTGTCTAATATTTTTGCTTCGTCTTGAGAAAGTTCTCGACGATAAAATCACGTTGGACTGGGTCTTGAATTTTTAGAAACGACATTTTAAACTTGGGAACATAATATTTCACTTTAAAAAGTAAAACGTAAAGCATAAAACGTAAAACGTGAATTTACGTTCACTTTGTATTCAATTCGTATTGTCTAAGGAACGATTGCTTCGTCGCTTCATCTATGTTGGCATTGCTTTTACTTCTAACCTCTTCCTTCATCTGATTAAATTTCTTGAATTCGCTTAGAATAACAGAATATTCCGAGTCTGAGATATTATTATCATCTAAGGCTTTCGAAACAAGGTCGCTGATCGAATTGAGTTTCCCGTCGGCTATAGTTCTGATCTTTGCATGTTTTTTCTTGCCGCAACAATAGAAGTCGGCGGACTTGGGCAGATATCAAACACAATGCTCCGGTTCCTACAGATAACGATACCATGGTTGTCGCGGCTGGTGCGGTTACGACGGTACTTAGAAAAGTTACGCCTAATGCGGCGAGTCCTGAAGATGTAAGGGTTAACAAACCTCCCAACGCTTCGACTACTTTAACACTCTTTTGATATTTTTTACAAATTATGTCTCTCTTTTCACGTTCTCGTAAGATTTCCTGTTGAATTTCAGATATTTTCTGAAGGCGATAGGGGTCTGTTTTATTCAATTCCATTTTATAATATCGAAGCATATTCTTAAAATGGAATTCAAGTTTTATTCGTTGACGCGGTAATCGACATAACATAATGAGTCTCCTTCGTTTATAGTGACAGCTCCAAGATCTCTAAAATTCTTAATATCGAGTAAAATTTCTTCCATGACTACTGTAACGGTATCGCATAGCAGGCGGCAATCCGCTTCTATCAATTCCGGATGGAGCGAAACTTTACACACGATCCTTTCGTCATTTGGACACCTAAGCTTAACGGTAAAACAACCGTCTCATGAGAATGAATAGTTATCGATTCTTGGGCAAAAAACTCCCATCTTAAACCACCCATTTGTCTTTGCGGCCTATGCTTGACATCCCACTTACCTTCACACGCCTTCCACGTTACGGATCTCTGTTGTGTTCTCGTAAATTTTTCAGTTTTGGGTTTCGTCCACCCCATTTTGTGAAACATTTTATATTGGAATGACTTTTTATTTAAACTGAGATAAGAAAAAAATTATAGTAACATTCCGAGAAGTGGAATGTTTTTAAACGGTGAATCTGGTCCAAGGATAAGCCCTTCGCCGTTTACGAATCCAGAGCCTGTTTTCAGATACAGACCTTCTCCCACACCATCGAGTCCAGAACCTTGCCATGGCTTCAGGTAAAGACCCTCGCCTTGTTGCACTATCTTATAGTTTTTACTTCGACTAATGAGGTATATAGCACCACCCGATCCGGTCCCTTGTCTATGACTTTTGATCCAGCCGCTGCACCTATTCCTGTTAATGCAACCGTTGCTAAGCTCGGTAACACGCTCGATTGCAGAAATTTGCCCGCAGTTGCTAGAAATGGTAAAATGGCGCCGATAAAGCCGCCTTCGACTTTGGCATTATGTATCAATTGCGTTTTACTTATTTTTATAGTCGCACCCGTTCCACCCTGATACGCCTTAGTCAACTTATTAACCTGCCCCTAGGTAAGAGCTAACACGTGGTTTCCATTTAAATCGTTGTGCTTTAATCCAATGATAACGCCGGTTCCCGCCTGTAGAGATCTTTTGATTTTATCTCTTTGTCCTTCCGAAATATTAACTTTAACATTCGTGTATCGACTCATTTTATATATATAAAATTTTTAAGCCTCTCTTATATGAAACCGTATCGATAATTCTTCACCTCGTAGATTAATTAATTGGCCAGTTTTATCGGTGAGAGACGTTTCCACTATCAAAATCGTGGATAGAGTGATTGGAAGATATATCAAATTCCTAGGCGTTTCGATAATCTTGTACCTAGGCCCTATATTTGGGGAAAAGGAATAAATAATGTTATCAGTCGTTCCGTTGTTATAGGATGCCCTAATAATATCGCTCGCAACCCTTAGATTACTGACACTCATTATGTCTACTATATTCTCCGATTCCTGGTAACACGCTGAATAACGCTGCCTGTCGAAACCGAGGGCTTTTCCGATAGAGTTCAACGCCCAAAAATCGACCATGTAATTATCCTCTAGATGTACAACAGTCTTTAACGTATTGCTGTTTGCTTCTATCTTAATATTGTATTCTTCGTTAACCATATCATAATGCTCGTTTTCTTTCATGATTCTCTGGACGTATTCGTTAATATCTGTAATTTCATTGCAGCCTTCGGGGATGGTTATAGTAACCCACATACCTCCACCATTCGGCGAATACGAAAAGTTGTTGTTAGTCTCATCGATGTTTGGGAATGAAAAATGTGTTTCCAGATTGACAAGAGCCATCTCGTACTTTTCATCTTTATCGAACTGAATCAACGGATTGAATCGAGTCCTTCTTCGCGAACTCTTATCCCTCAATGATATGTATAACGATGACTTTGGCTCAGTGTAACGAGCGATCCTTTCGGTGTAGTCTGCAATCTTTTGTAGAAGCGATTCCATTTTTATAATATAAAAGATTTTTATAATGGAATGTAGAATTCATCGAAACCGCATCTATACTTGCCGTTATTCTTATTACTAGTCTGATCTATCACTACAAATCCATGAAGTTGCTCCCAGGCTGTTTCACATAGTTTCTTAAATTCATCCTTAGACATGTCTGTACTTACGTGATCGTGGTAAATGCGATTAATATTTTTCTGGTCTTGAGGAAAGAAGCAGATAAAGTTTGCATTCTCTCTGATCGTCTGTCTAGGCAGTTTGAAATAATTTTGAGCGAGGTAGAAGCAATCAACGTTACTGTGCCTTCCCCGGATGTAGTAGGTCTCACATTTGTTTTGCTTTTCTAACTGTAAATCATCGAAAATCATCAGGTTCTTTTTTTCACGATTCAAATCTCTCGGAACTGGCACACCTTCAGACGATCCGAAGAACTTACAGCAGATATCAGATTTTTTTATACAAGTGTTATACAAGTATAAGCAAGCATTTGAAGAAAAAATACCGAAAGAACCCATCATCGGGCTATTCAATTGAATAGCCCGATGATGGATTCTTTCGGTATTTTTTCTTCAAATGCTTGCTTATACTCTTGTTGAAAGAGAGATCCTCCGAATACTTGCAGATTGTTGTAGTCTAGCCATCCTGGTCTTAGAAGTAGGTTCAATAATAGAGTCGTCTTACCGCATCCAGACTTTTCTACGATTAACCCACTTATACTTCTAGGTAATAGAGGATTATTGAATCGCTTAGATAATACGTCGTTCCACGATAAATCTTTGACTTCCGTTTTAAATATATCTAATTGTATTTTAAAAGGATGCATTGCGTAAAGTGTAAAACTTCTACTGAAACTAAAAATATTCAAAATATTACAACGAAGAATGGAAGGTCAATGCTTAGAGGCAAATGTGATATATGTAGAAAGACAAAGACACAATTCGTGAAGTCTTTTGAAGGTGGTGATTTAGTTGGATCTTTAAATTCGGTTACCAGTGATATTAAGCTGCCGTGAGCTAAATATCCAGGTGAGATCACTTGCCTGGACATTCGTTTACTGGTCCTGGTACTAGACTTGATTTGAGGCTGAATTCCTAAGGATTGGTCGAAGCCCGTCAATAGAGTCGACAACGCTGCATATCATCACGATTTAGCTTACGGCCAGCACTCCGATACAGCTTCTAGGAATGTCGCCGATAGAGTGATGGTTAATGGGTTGAATAATATTCCTAAACCTAGCTTTCGAGACCGAATAGAAAGAAGTCTTGTCAAACCTATAGTATCTACCAAAGATAGTCTCGGGTTAGGTTTAAAAAAAGCCCAAAATTACAAAGGACTGATGAACTCGCTGAGGAGTTGCATAAACCCGTAATAAGACGTTTTAGGAAGAGGAAGGTGTACGTTGGTGGATTAGATGTAATATGGGCTGCTGATTTAGTCGATATGCAGAGTTTCGCTAAAGATAACGATGGCATGAAATACTTACTAACCGTAATAGATGTGTTTTCGAAGTACGGTTGGATTGTACCATTATTTGATAAGAGTGGAAAATCTACGGCTAGTGGCTTCGTGAAAATATTCCAGAGCGGTAGAAGACCAGGCAAGGTTTGGGTGGATAAAGGTAAAGAATTTTTTAATAAAGTCGTTAAGAAATTGGTCTAGTTGTATTCTACTGAGAACGAGGAAAGGTCGTGCGTTGTTGAGCGTTGGAATAGAACAATGCGTCAACAAATGTTTAAGTATTTTACAGCCAATTCAACTAGACGATATATCGATGTGTTGGATGAAATGGTTAGTAATTATAATGAAACTAGGCATTCTTCCATTAAGATGACACCCTCTAAAGCTAGTTTGAAATGAATGAAAAGGTAGTTTGGATGAACTTATACGGTGATGAGATCTCGGAACCTATTATACCCAGGTTTTCGATCGGTGATAAAGTTAGAATAACGAAGAAGAAGAACATCTTAGAAAAAGGTTTTACACCGAGATGGACGGAAGAGATCTTCAAAATTTCAAAGATTTAATACACGGATCCACCAACTTATAAGATCACTGATTATAATGCGAGGAAATATAGGGCTCATTTTACGAACATAAGCTACAAAAGACTACTCAAAAAATATTTAGAATAGAAAAAGTTATGAGGAAACGAGGAAACAAATCACTGGTAAAATGGCTTGGTCATCCTGAGCCATTTAATTTCTAGGTTGATAATGAAGACTTGGTGGTCACGTGATGACTCATCATCGAAACTATTGGAAATTCCCGTGACTTTTGACCTATTGGCGGACGTTTTGGCCATGGTTTGTGCATGAATTGTGGCTCATTTTTCTGACGGCCTATTTGGTTGGCATTAGAACCATGATGTGGGTTGTTGTGATTTTTGGTGATTTTGTAACCTAATTATAGGTTAATAGTAGGTTTTGTAACCTATTAGGTGGGTGAATTGACCATAATATTGGTCAATTGTCACAGGTAGCTCACTTTCCTACTACTTTCTGTGATATACTGTAATTGCATCTGACCCAAATAAATCCGAAATGTGTAAGAGCTCTTTAGCGACTGTTAATAACAATTTTATTAGGACACCTGTGGTAAAGTCCTTTTTCTACGATCAAGCCTGTAGGAGCACCTGCACATGATGCGATTACTCTAGTCTTATCTTGCATATCGACGAGTCGGTTTGTTAAAAGTTAGTTTAGTTCTCTATGCGACGAATAATTATGCTTCCGTTATTCAAATAGCTCTTCGATATTTTGATCCAATTTGTTTATCCTGATCGCCATCACCACCACCACCACATCAGTTTCTGATGCGAGCAATTTTGGCGGCTATGGGGCAAATAAATGATCTCCATTTTATTCATTTGTCATTTGCCAGGTCTCTTCTCGTGTTCTGTCCAAGTTCTATCCAGGCCTTCGTCTGAATTATTTGCATCGGCCTTAGAATCTTGCACGCAATGTTCTGTCCTTCGCAATGTTCTGCTCTGTTTTTTTAGCCGTCTTCGGTACGAAAGTACATGTAGGCTACGTCATGCACAATCCTTCTCTGGTTCTGCCTGTTCTCTGTAACCCTGTTACTCTGTATCTCTGTTGTTGAAAAGTCTGTCCATTTTCTGATATTATCCAGCCATGGCAGTTTGTTCCTGGTCGACCACTTTCTCTAGCACCCTCTATTGTTCCTTGTATTATCTCTTTCTCTATACATCCCTCTTGTTTCCCCGCCTCACATATATCTTGGAGATATCTTATGCAATCATTTCTTATTTTATGTTGTTTTGAAAGCTCGTAATCTTATATTGCTA
>OY365811.1:15195669-15215669 GCA_959347315.1 Bimastos eiseni | reverse complement strand
CAGATGTAGGTGTGGGTAGATAGGCCATAGATTGATAGTTTGCTAAATATATGCAGGGTGGCTCAATAAAAAATACCCAAGGAGAAGAAATGCAATTTCTCGACAACCGATAGAGATATCTTTTTCAAACCTTTATGGATTTACATATTTACAGGAATGATTTGCGAACAATCGCTGAAAATGTAATTGAAAATGTTTCATTGCTTCAAATATCACAGCTGCTTAAATTTAATATCCCATATTTTCACAATTACGGAGATGAACGGTCGGTCATGGTTTCAGCTGCCGTATGTTACGGCGGTAAGGGAAGACTGAATTTCATCCTAGACAAAGGCTAAAGTAAACGCAAAACTTTACGTTGACACACTGGCTACCATAACTCTTTGAAGACTGCAAGTCTGTTCTACCGTCTGATTTCATTTTCCAGCAAAGTTGGCTCAAGACTTTATTGCCACCAACTGCAGTGATTTCATTGGCAAAGATGAATGACCACCAAACACACCTGACCCTCTCGATTATCATGTCTGGGGAACTGTGTTTGAGCGCTACATTACTTACATTTCATCCCAAGCCAAAGAACATCGAACAGCTGAAGAAAGTCATGCAGTTAATATTGGACCAGATGGATTGGATTAAATAAACAAGGCTTCGCTGAGCTTCACAAGAAGACTTCCACCTTTTGTGATAGCTTGGGGCGGACACTTTGAACATGCTTTGAGATACACTGCTTACCCGATTTTTAATTTGCAACTAAAGGTGGTGTTATTTGACATTTAAAATTACAAGTGCCTGTCAATTTTTCTGAGTAATTATGAACATACAAAATATTAAAATTTAGACAGCTGTAATATTTGAAGCAATAAAAAGTTTTCGTCTAAATTTTCAGAGATTGTTCAAAAATCTTTCGTCTGTAAATCGTAAAAGTTTGGTAAAGATCTCTCTATTGGTTGTTGAGAAATTGCATTTTGCTGGTCTGGTACCTTTTTATTGAGCCACCCTGTAGATAGATAGGCTCCCATTGGCAATGCGCATGTGATCAAGGTACTCTTTGACTCGATCTGCACTTGCCTTAGCCGTGCTTGGCTCGGGAACGCTCCTTAGTAGTAGCCAGAAGTGTCGCATTATAAATGTACGTAATAAATGAATTAAACATAAATATATGATCATGCACATAGTGCCTACATCTAAACTATAAAGCGGAGACTTACTGTTTTTCCCTAAAAAGCGCACGAACAGAAATTTCTGGCAATATGACATTTTTTTATTATATGATCCATTGCAAATGGCTAGATCATCGTGACTATTTTTAAAACACACAATTCACTTCATATTCAGATATATTGACATTTTTGGTTTCGAATTTCACAATTCGCCGATATTAGATATAATGAAAACCGGCGTTTGCATTCGCATCATCTGAAGTATGTGCAAATTCTAATATGCAGATCAGGCGCGTTAGTCATAAAACTACGATCTCACTCAGAGCGTCCGCCAAATGCAACACTCGCGATCGAGTAAACCTTCACGGAAACTTGTTTCTTGGGCGAAGCAGCGCTCCATATGAGTTCAAAAGCTGCACATTCACTCCCATCAGACGAGGCTAAGCTGTAAAGCAATAGTCATATATATAATCACAAATGCATACATACTAGCATGCAACTATACACGTATGTACATACATGCGCAAGTACATGCAAAGCATATATTACAGTCATGTATGTATGCTATTCCGTTTGAGCGACGTACGTGCTTGCATGAGATAGCATCGCTTCTTCTAGATATTGAGAACAGGTGTTCACAGCTTTCACCCTCCGTGACCTTTTAGGGAAGTAATTTTTAAGCGTAATCTCTAAGCTTCTAAAGCGCCACTTGAAAGTCAAACGCAGGGCACCAGCTTATTCACGAGCGGCGTTGTGGATAGCAAAGATAAAATGTACAGCGTAGCCGTAGACCAAAGAGATCATGGTAATCACATCAATGAAGATTCTAAGGACTGATGACATTGACTAATGACGATGCTATATATAACGTCTTTCGCCCATTCAATTTCTACACATATTAGAAGCGATGATCTATTTTCGTCTGCGTTTGTTTTTTAATCAACTGCTGGTCAAACTCCACATGAACAACTAGGAAGAAATTGTTCACACACTGTATAGCGTATACTTAACAGTATTCGGAATGAAAATAGCAAAAGATCAAAGGACTCGAATCAAATGATGTGCACAATTGATTTCTTTTGCTGCAGTTGCTCCTCAGATCTCGATGCCGAACCGTCGTCTGGGTCAGATCAGAGGTCGACGGGAGACGATCCTCAACTGTGTCATCACAGCCAACCCACATGCGACGAACTATTGGGAGAAGGACGGTCGACGCATCCACAGCTCCCTCAAGCACTACATCGACACATACGATGAGGGCGACAACACCCTCACGCTCAGCCTCCGCATCACTGACCTCAGCCAATCAGACTACGGACAGTACAGGTGCATCGCTGCCAATGCACTCGGCCGTGACGAAGACGTCGTTTTCCTATTCGGTACATATGCCAGTTTTATCGTCATCAGCATCATATTTATTTATTTATTTGTTAATTTATTGTCAATATAATGTTATTATTATTATTATTTATATTATCATCATCATTATTATTATTATAATTATTGTTATTATTATCATCGTTATCATTATCATCATCATCATCATCATCATCATCATTATCATCACCATTATTATTATTAGTGTGACACGGTGGGTGTTTGGTTAGAGCGGTCACACCGTAACACTCAGTGTGCGCTGAGTGAGCGGGTTCGACCCTCGTCCGTGGCGTCCGTCATTGTGTAGAGACCTTGAGCAAGTCCTTGGCATACAATTGCTCTGCAGTAGGCTACAACTGCAATTGCGCCGTCGAGGCGTGTGCAGTTCTGAGCATAATATGCTGCAAGAAGGGCAATATCAAATTTCAGAATATAAATAATAATATTATTATCATTATTAATCATTATCATTTTTATTATTAATCATCATCATCATCATCATCGTTATTATTATTATTATTGTTGTTGTTGTTGTTGTTGTTGTTACTGTTATTGTAATGATTTTATTTAGCGCCACTATTTAAAATTGGTGGCTCTGAGCAACAGTGAATGAAGGACTGGATCAAGGAACCAACCTAGATAGAAACCGTATCGTGTCAGGCTCGAAACGGGTCTCTCGATGTTATATACAAAGGAATCTCTCCCCTATCTGTCAGACACCGTGTCCCACGGCCTTGTGTGTTGGCCGCAGACCACTCACCAGAAGATTTCACGAGGGATTCAGAGGAATCAGCTATGATTGGTTCAACCCTTCAGATATAACTTCTTATTCATTTTAATTCATTTCCTTTTCCTAACATTTCATGGTGTCGTTCCTTTTCATTTGACGTAAATTCAATTGCTTCTACATGTCGCGTCTTCTTTTGATTACTATCAAAAAAATGACAGCGACCGAATTTTCTGCTGAAATCTGTTTCGCGTCATGTCGTATTATTTCATTCGTGATTTTTGCATTTATTAAGTGACTATAGCAATAGTTTATAGTCATTTCCATACTGCATCTATAAATTATCAACATAGCAAAGTTTGAAATCTCCCAGTGATAAGTCAATCACTGGCCGAGAGTAAGAAAATCAAGTCGCCAACATTTCTCATCCGTGTTGGGAGCGAAAGACATTCTCGGTACAGGAATGCTCTGCCCTTTAGATTGGGCATCAGAGGACGAGGTGGCTCACTCACTGTTACTCGAACACTGTTACTCGACTAACGCTCTTCACCTTGCTCCTCCTCAGTCATCTGAGTGTCATAGTTCTCTGCTCGTCAGATGAAATCGAAATAATTCGCAATTGTCAAACTTGTCAGAGTGCATATCTAGGTGCATCTGGATGCCCGTTCTCACCGATCGTGGCTTATTTAATAAGAGAGTTGACTCTTGTACTATCACGGACCATGCACCAAGTTCATATATAATTCTGGGCTTTTGCACCCATTCAAACGGGCAGCGGTGGTGACTGCATAACGGTCTCGCTCTCACCCGGCCAGTTAATCAAAAAATGAACACGGTCGTTGTCAAACGGTTACTAAAGAATTACGTTAATCTTTGCATTTAGATGTGTAACTTTGATGTTTTCACATCTTCGAGTCCAGCGTCTCATTCAGTCGACAGCAAAGGGCTGCCTCCTGGCGAATAAAATATACAAATAAAACCTCATAATCACAGAGTGATTTAGGTCTACTACATTGTCACATGAAAGTGCAATAAAATGTCCTTTGATGGCGTCTACACAGAGAAACACAGCCTGAATGTGACACTGTCAGAAACACAGTCTGAATGTGACACTGTCAAAAACAGTCTGAATGTGACACTGGCAGAAACACCGTCTGAATGTGCCACTGTCAGAAACACAGTCTGAATGTGATACTGTCAGAAACACAGTCTGAATGTGACACTGTCAGAAACAGTCTGAATGTGACACTGGCAGAAACACAGTCTGAATGTGACACTGTCAGAAACAGTCTAAATGTGACACTGTCAGAAACACAGTCTGAGTGTGACACTGTCAGAAACACCGTCTGAATGTGATACTGTCAGAAACATAGTCTAAATGTGATACTGTCAGAAACACAGTCTGAATGTGACACTGTCAGAAACACAGTCTGAATGTGATACTGTCAGAAACACAGTCTGAATGTGATACTGTCAGAAACACAGTCTGAATGTGATACTGTCAGAAACACAGTCTGAATGCGACACTGTCAGAAACACCGTCTGATTGTGACACTGCGATAAAAACCGTCTGATTGTGACACTGTCAGAAGCAGTCTGAATGTGACACTGTCAGAAACACCGTCTGATTGTGACACTGCGATAAAAACCGTCTGATTGTGACACTGTCAGAAGCAGTCTGAATGTGACACTGGCAGAAACACAGTCTGATTCTGACACTGTCATAAACACCATCTGAATGTGATACTGTCAGAAACACAGTCTTAATGTGATACTGTCAGAAACACAGTCTGAATGTGACACTGTCAGAAACACAGTCTGAGTGTGACTCTGTCATAAACACCGTCTGAATGTGATACTGTCAGAAACACAGTCTGAATGTGATACTGTCAGAAACACAGTCTGAATGTGACACTGTCAGAAACACAGTCTGAATGTGACACTGTCATAAACACCGTCTGATTGTGACACTGTCATAAACACCGTCTGACTGTGACACTGTCATAAACACGTCTGATTGTGACACTGTCATAAACACGTCTGAATGTGACACTGTCCTCCTACAACATCTGAGACCTGAGTGTAATTGAAAGGAGCTTTTGACGATGAGTTGAACAGTTCTCAGGTCCGTTGTATTGGTTGCATTGTACCTATTAATTTATGGAGGGCCACCCACATCATGAGTAGCCATTCAGTAGAAATCATAGAGCGAAAACCCCGAGAGTAGAGAAAGATTTTGAGCAGGGAGACTGACGTGGGCAAAGACCCAGAATGAATGGTACGTGGCAACAGGAGGTCGAATTTATTCCTGCACAAAAATTTATCAGTGTAGAAATTACAAAATGCAGCGAAAGGTTGCTTGCCATGTTTTCTAATGACAACGCTAACCCTGAACTTGACAGGCCCTTACGCCCAACTTGACCCAACCGACCCTTACGGTGCAAATTATGAAGATCTTATTGAATGCTTTCGAACTGAGATCAATATTTCCTACACAAAGAAACTCCATGACCAAAACTCTCCCATTGAATTTGTCCTATGAAGAATCTACTCCACTGGAGCCATTAATTCACCAACAGGTGTATTTTAGTTCTAGTGAGAATAATACACTTCGTGGATCAATCATTTCTGTGGATGAATTGCTCCACGAGTCGATATAACGAGTGGTCAACAGACCCTGGAATTTTCACAAAGGAAAGCATGTCCACTGTGTCCCACCTTCTGCGCCAGTCCATGGGTTTGAAAGTCAATGTACATCAATGCTACATCGAAATCTGACGCCATCACTATTGTTGGTGATTCATTGTAGAGTTCGGTCCTTTGGTTCAATCCATTATCTTCTTCCAGTCTTAGCTTGGGTCCGTGACCCGTGACGGGAAGTGCGATTAGAACGCTGATCTATTGCCCGTTTAGAGCGAGGTATAGAGTTCCAGTGGGAAGAACAGGAACATAGAGATGTAGGGAATTCAAATGATGGGAACAGATCCAGTTGATGATCGCCGACGCCCAAATGAAAGACGAACACCAGATACTTTCCAGAGGACGCTAATCGAACAACATACAACTCAGGATAATGACAATCTATATGTACGCGCTCTGTACACGAGGAGTGACAGTTTGAATCAGGATCGCTCAGACTCACGAATCTAAAGCAAATGGCGCAAGACAGAAATGACATGACTTTGATGAAATCGTCATGGGATGTATATATGTATGTATGTATGTATGTATGTATGTATGTATGTATGTATGTATGTATGTATGTATGTATGTATGTATGTATGTATGTATGTATGTATGTATGTATGTATGTATGTATGTATGTATGTATTTATGTATGTATGTATGTATGTGTGTATGTGTGTATGTATGTATGTATGTATGTATGTATGTATGTATGTATGTATGTATGTATGTATGTATGTATGTATATATGTATGTATGTATGCATGTATGTATGTATATATATATGTATATATATATGTATGTATGTATGTATGTTTGTGTATGTATGTATGTATGCATGTGTGTATGTATGTATGTATATAGGAACATTTATATAGCACCCTACAAGAACCTCACGTGGGATGGGTTAGTACCCGACACCCACGCCATCTACCGTCTCGTCCATGCCTCAATTGGCGCTGGCGAAGCCATCGAACTCGTAACTGTGTCCAAGAGGGTGAAGTATTCCATCATCACTAACACAAACGTCAGTGTAGAGGTCGCTTAGGAAGCAGTTATGCTATTGCTGTAATAGTAGTAGTAGTAGTAATAATAATAATAATAATAATAATAATAATAATAATAATAATAATAATGATAATGATAATAATAATAATAATAATAGGTGGAGGTGGAGTAGTAGTAGTAGTAGTAGTAGTAGTAGTAGTAGTAGTAGTAGTAGTAGTAGTAGTAGTAGTAGTAGTAGTAGTAGTAGTAGTAGTAGTAGTAGTAGTAGTAGTAGTAGTAGGGGAGGAAGGGGAAGTATTTGGGGAAGTAGTAGTAGTAGTAGGCTAGTTTCTAAGTCCCTGGGGAACGAAGTACCTCAGGGCACAAGAAATAATAATAATGATGATAATAATAATGATAATGGTAATAATAAATTAATAATAATAATTATTATTATTTAATGATTATCATAATATACACGTGGACCTACTGTAATTGAGTGGTGAAAGTAGTAGTGGAAGTAGTTGTTGTATTAGTAGTAGTAGTGGAGATCATGACCGTCGTGTTTGGTGGCCGTGATGGTGGTAGTTGTGACAGTGATAGCAGCTGTAATGGCGACACTGCAGCAGCAGCTATATATAGTGGCAGTAGTGACAGTGATAGTGACAGTGACAGTAGTAGTATAATAAATACGATGTACTTTGTGCTGCAGAGGCTGAGCCCGATGTGCAAGTGTTGATAGCAGGTGGTTCTGCAGCGCCACCTGGTGGACCTCAGAGGACCTTCTTCAGACTGGGAGGTGGTGGAGGAGGAGGAGGTCCGTCTACTTCCGGTGCGGCCTCTGCCAGGCTCGATCAGGCGGCGCCAAGGGTGAAGCAGGACGCCTACTACAACACACCCGCTTACAAAAGACTTCCGCAGACCAACGACAGAGGCAAGCTGCGTCACTTCCTGTTTCACTTAAGCGTGGCACGCATGCAGTCATTTCATTACATAACTACTTAATAAGCGTTATATCAAGTGTCTTGATAAACATGATTTATAAAAGCGAAGGGTTACACGCCATGAAAGCAATCAAGATATGGAAACAGGTTGTTCTATTTTGGTTCGGCCATGGTTGGCCGAATGAAACAGAGGTCAAGGTCGGTCAGCTGATACACAGAAGCCAGGTCGGACTTATGAAAATGGAACCAAAATGAACCGGTGGCAATTTAGATCAAGGTCAACTGACTGAAATTGGGGTCAGGGTCGGCCGAATAAAATGTCACTGGATGAAATTGTGGTTATGGTTGCCTAATCTACTGAGACGTTGAGCAGTGGCTTAGTCGTATAGGTGGCACAAGGTGCGCTATGGAGAGAGTCTCTGTTTACGATTTTAAAACAACGCTTACTTACAATATTTAGTCGTTAATTGGAGCGCAATTGTCTAATTGTCTGTGTGCTGGACTGTCAACTGAGAGGATGCGATTCAAATTTGTGTCGAGATTTCTGCTCCAACTGCATGCTCTCCAATGCTTAAAGTGTAAAAAAGAAGTGCCTGGACGCTAGAGTCAAAAGTTCAGAACTAAATTAAGTTACCATTCGCTAGCTTTTTGTCCATTAGCCATTATTTCGTCGTCAACTATTTGTTGGTGAAATATTTTTTTAAATATGAAGCATACAGAGAATTACTTGATTGCGCCTTCTCATCTATTGACGATGGTAAAGCCTGCCTCTCTGTGTGTCTTGACCTTAGTGCAGCCTTTGACACTTTAGACCACCAGTTACTCCTTTCAAGACTTGAAAAAAGCTTTGGTGTCTCTGGGACTGCATTACACTGGTTAGCTTCATACCTGGTTGACCGCTATCAGCAGGTGGTCATTGGATCTGCTCGGTCGGAGCCCACACTTTGCACTGCTGGAGTGCCACAGGGATCTGTCCTCGGCCCTTTATTATTTACAGTCTTTACTTCCCCAATCAGTCGTATAACTAAGCACTTTGGAATTCAATTTCAACAGTATGCAGATGATACTCAGCTCCATATTGCTCTGTCACACACTGATCAGTCTGGTAAACTAAAACGGGAAGAATGCCTCTCATCCATATATGCATGGTTCTGCTTCAATGGTTTGGCCATAAACCCAGATAAGTTTGAAGCTATTGTATTTGGCTCATGTCAACGCCTGCGTTCTTTCCCTATGCTCTCTAGCATTGAACTGGCGGGCACTTCTGTGCCGCTTTCAGACTCTGTCAAAACACTTGGGGTTACCCTTGACAGCAAGTTCACATTTCGGCGTCACATAACAAGCCTTCGTAAATCTTGTTTCTACCACATCAGGACAATACGTCACATAAGGTCAGCTCTAGCTCAAAGTGTGTCTGAAACTATAGCCTGCTCACTTGTCTCCTCTCGCCTCGATTATGCTAATTCACTTTTTGTCGGTCTCTCAGACCTTGAACTCAAAAGGCTTCAACGTATCCAAAATAAGTTAGCTCGAGTAGTGCTACGTGTCCCACTACGAACATGCTCCTCTGCCCTACTCCACCAGCTGCATTGGATCCCTGCTGAATTCAGAATCAAATTTAAGTTAGCTTGTTTGACCTACAAAGCCATCATCACCAGTACACCTACCCATAATCATGCTCTACTAACGCCTTACATTCCTCCTCGTTGCTTACGATCATCAAGTACAGGTCTTTTAGTTGAACCACGATGCAGAACAGTTATGGGCTCTCGTGCATTTCATGTCTCTGCTCCTAGGAAATGGAATCGACTGCCACTTTTTCTTCGTAGATCAAATTCCCTTCCTTCCTTCAAATAGCGATTCAAAACTCACTATTTCTCTTTGGCTTTCAAGGATTTGGAAATCTAATTGCATCTTCTCCTGGCGACTGACTATCCGCGCCTCAGATTCACAGTTAGGTGTGACCTTGTGCGCGTTACAAATTTAATACATAAATAAATAATAAATAAAATAATAAATATTTTGTGAAATTGTCGACAAGGGGCTAGCGTTTGAAAGTTGGGGTAATTAAGTTCCTGACTGCGCAAAGCGCGACATTTTTTCTTCTTTTTCACCGAGAGCTCCCCCTATTTACAGAGAGTTGTGTCTCCTTGCAGAGGAACGTGCTCTAGTCAATAATGATCCAGAATTGAATATAGTCTATACGGTGTATAATAAAAATAAAGTTTGTCAAACAAAATGCACCTACAGATAGAGCAATGAACCGAGAGTTGCTATAGTAACATCTGCCAAACAGTCTCTTAAATTGATGTGGTTCAGTCTATCCTGACACATAGTGGAGCGTAATCCGTGTTGCCAAATTTGTATTCTCTGGGGTCCAGTCTACAGATCTGCAATTTGAGGCTTTGGCCACAGATTCTTTTAATCTTAGGCCTAAAGAATGGGGCGATATCTTGTTCGCCACATCACTTTCCAAGCATGCTTGCTAACTTTCTCTATCTCCAGGATTAGATGTAGGCTACTACTATTAGTGATCTGTCTTCTTCTTCTTTAGTTTTCTGCTCTCTATAGGCAGGTTCGTATGTCCAAATGTGAACACTCCTCTCTGTTATGGGCCTCCTCCTTCATCTTCGTGTATTCCCTTTTCCATCATCCAGTCCAGGATCATTGTTCTCGGTCTTCCTCTGGTCTATTTCCTGCCATTCTTCCTTTTGATCGGTAAGGCCTTTTCCAGAACGACAGCAACTGATATTCGCAAATTTTTGTCGATGA
This sequence comes from Bimastos eiseni, assembly GCA_959347315.1. Lineage (NCBI taxonomy): Eukaryota > Metazoa > Annelida > Clitellata > Crassiclitellata > Lumbricidae > Bimastos > Bimastos eiseni. The sequence goes on along the minus strand of OY365811.1, from coordinate 15,205,017 downwards.
TCATTGATCAACTCGACATCATGCATTAGCTGTAGCAGTAGATATGGCCTATCTAGAGGGTGGGCCATTAAAAAGTAACCGCTCAGTATTTTGGCTAATATTTCGACCAAAAGTAGAGATTAGTAAATGAAATTCTACAGACACTAAGCAAATTCATATTTACGCACAACCGCCGAATTTGATTAAAATATTTCACACAGAACAAAAGTTGTATTACTTTTAGTGAGTGCAACCACTGATTTTTGATAGTCAGAAAACATTTTACGCAGCAAAAGTTACAAAAACGATTTTATGAGATCACATCTCTCAAGTAATTGTTATAAAACAAACATATTGTTTCACAACCTATGTCTACCACCAATAGTCACACATATTCTGAGTCTATTTGGCATAATTCTATAAGTGCTCAGTTCCAGTGATTTCAGAGTGAGCTTTGATTACAACTTTGGTCCAAGATCATGCTCATGATTCATGAAGTGTTTGTATACGCATTTTATCTGTCATGAACACCTTGCCCCCTGTTTATTTTGTTACAAAGCTAATCATAAAATGATTAATGGCAAACCGTTTTATTCACCAATTTAATCGACTGCTTGCTAGATGACGTTAAAGTGACTTCCATGTGCAATAATTTTCAGTTTCTTTTCTCAATAATAATAATTATGAAGAGTGTTTTATTACAATTACTTAAAATGTGACTTTATAAATTCGCTTTTTATAACTTTTTTGTGGCGTTAAATGTTTTTTGACCATCAAAAATTGGTGGTTGCACTCATTAAAAGTGATATAACTTTTGTTCTGTTTGAAATATTTTCGTCAATTTTGGCAGTTATATGCAATTTAAAAAAAAAGCTTTCAGCCTATAAACTTTCATTTGATATTTCCTACTTTTAGCCGAAATATCAGCAAAAATCCGCAGGGGGTTATTTTTTGGCTCACCCTGTATAGCTAGATCTACACGTTTCATCGTTTCGTAACTTGAATTAGAAAAAAATCAGTTCAATTTTACATACGCGCTATGGTATGTAGTGCAACTTAATTAGTTTACTAACTTATTTGGCCTGATCAGCTCGTCAAATATTTTATCAAACCAGTTCAACAACTTTTTGCTTTTTACATCTGTGAATTAATCACCAAATGCAGCAGACACCGGAAGCACATAAGACGGAAATTAATTTTATGGAAAGGTAACCAGAATGTAATACACGAATTATAGACATTCATTATATACCTGGACTACTTCAGTTATTAAGTGGGTCTAATGAAACTATGATTTTCTGGAATAATAGATTAATTAAATGCTGTTGATAACAACGTACGTAGAGGAATTGCACTGTTGCATGGACGCTCACGGACGGCGTCCAGGCGCTGCTGCCCAAATAAGTGCCTGGACGCCGTTCATGACCGTCCAGGCACATTTTAAGCACTGATGCTCACCCTAACCAGCTCACCTATGAGAACACGAACCGTACACTGTCGGTGAGCAGTTGAGACTGCGAAGGAGAGGACTGACCCCTCGTCTTCGAGCTAAAAATATGAAGTCGCTGACGCTTCATGTCTATTAGGACTAACTTAAGGGACCTCTCGACTCTTCTATTTATTCGTTACAAGCGTCGCCCGTATACAAAAGTCATTGATTCGTATGGCTAAGTAAGATGCGAAGATACGAGGTTCCGGGTTCCGTGCATAAAAGCTTGAAAGTTTGCAATACAGATGGAATATGCTTGTGCCAATCACACGCTCATTCGCAGATGACGACCGATGTATTATTGTTGTCATGACTGTTGTATTGGTCTTGCAGAGGTGTTTTAAGGCGATGACTAAGGTGCTAATACTTGTTATTTTGTAGTTCTGTCGGAGGCAATTCGCATCGTCAATGGTGTCGGCAAAAGCAGTGCTGCTGCGGCGGCGGCGGCCGCCAGGTGGCCAGAGGTCATCGCATGCAGGTCAAGACATCTTGCGCAAACAATTTTCGTTGTGACGGTCGGCATGTTGTTAAGACAATATTATCTCTGACTGACAAACTATTTGAACAAAAAACATATACACACGCAACTTACATATGCACAAAGCGGAATCTACATGTATACGTGTGTGCGTGTGAATAATTTAACCAGTTATTAAGCCATTCACTTTCCAACACCTAAATCAAACGGATGTTCAGTTTATGGCTCTGGGCGTATCTGTATGCATTGAGGCCATGAATATTTTAACATGACATTTTTGCAGTAACTGCAAAATATATATATATATATATATATAATGGACTTGCTCCATCCTCTAATGCAGCGCATGTCCACGAATCCTCAGTTACCGGTCCACAAAGTGAATCAAGCAACAGACATTTCTAAAAGGCGTAGCATACATGGCAATATAGACATAGAATTGTCTAAATATGCACTTAAGTCTATTTTAATACATATTCGAAGCGATTGAAAATAAAAAATAATTAGTAAATTGGGCACCTGTCCGAATGCAGTGGCAGAATCCAGCGCGTCTCACTGAAAAGGCTAGGTTCGTTGCTCTAAGGGGCCGATAAAATGGTTCTGGTTTTTCATTGTAACATAGCACTAGAACAGCGGTTCCCAACTATTTTAGTCCTGCGACCCCCTAAAAATATTTTAAAAGGTGTGGCGACCCCCAGCTATATAAAGTATTCGGTTACTGCCTTCACCGCATTTTTACTACCATGCATTTTACTTCGTATCATTTGGTAATCTATACACCTCGTGCATAACAGCATGATCAATCTTTAATATACAGAACAATTTAAAATTTGTTGTTGGTAATAATTTTATTAAATGAATCGTACTAGGCCTACAAGAAATAAGTAAAGATTAATCAAAGTCACTATAGTATAAGGCTAGTTCGTGTAGTAATCACGATTGCATAAATATTATATATGAGATATAAGGCTGAAATTTTTTGACAACTTCCTGAAGGTTCCAGGCGACCTCTGGCAAATCGTAAAGCGACCCCGTGGGGGTCGCGACCCACAGGTTGAGAACCTGCTGCACTAGAACAAGCATTACAATTACAAGCAGATATTTATCTATAACCGAGAGCAGTTACGCTGCATCATGACGTCAGCTGTGTTCGTGTGGTATGCATAGCAAAGGAAGAATAATTGTATTGTCGTTGGATTCATGACGTCATGCTGGTTTCTCCGCGAAAGATCCAAAACCATTGATGAGGTGACTATCATTAGAAACAGAGAAATATTAATGAACGATTTTCTAACTTTACGTTATTATAAGCCTTTATTTGCTTTACAGAATCTGTGCGTTTATGAATATCTTGCGTTTATGAATATCTTGCGTTTATGAATATCTTGCGTTTATGAATATCTTGCGTTTATCAATATCTTGCGTTTATCAATATCTTGCGTTTATCAGTAACTTGCGTTTATCAATATCCTATTATTGACATTTCATCAATACCTTATCAGATGCATTGTCAGCGTCAATATTCTCTGTCATTGGTCAGTGTCGACATTTTAGGAGCGTGGTTCCGATGTATGAATTAATTAGGTTAGCGATGTCTTAAACGTTATCCATGAGAATAACGAAGTTATTTGTTCAAGACTCGACTGGATTGTGGTGCTTCATAGAAATTGAAAACTTATGCTGGTGTTTAGGGCTGTGTACATGTAGGCCTATGTCAAACAGGTCACTTAATATTTTATTCTGAAATTAATAGGAAGCCAGTGCAGCACAATCATCTCTAAGCAGAAACCTTGAAGGCGCTATATGAATAATTGTGACGTTATAAATGGCAATCCTTAGTTTCCATCTGACCTAGCTTCCGGTTGGGTCCAGATGTTGATCCTACCAACGGTATCCCACATGCCCTCCATCCATATGACTTTAATTCTTGCGGTGACAGATTTGGGTGTACAATTAACGGTAGCAATAGGTTGCTTGTAAAACGCAGACAAACAGCTACATGAGAGGTTCCCAAACCGTGGCTCGCCGGCCGAAAGTGGCCAACCAGCTGTTTTAGGTGGCCCGTCAACCATTTCTAACTGCTAAAAAAGTGTTGGCCATTTTCTTATTATTATTACTCTTTCCTCTCAGTTGGTCTTATGTTTATACTAGATGAATTTCCCGGCTTTGCCCGGATCGAAGTAATGTACGGTAGTCCTTACAATTATGAAATGTATTGAACATTGCGACTTGGGAAGAATGTCCATAGACGCTACAGCCAGACGGAACCGGACGATCGTAAGGACGTCATCTATACTCCTAACTGGCCCCAACAGCGTCGTATCTGATGGATTGTCTGGAGATTCAAGCGTAGAACCAACGAAGTGTTTGGCAGACAACAGGAGAGCGGAAGAGGAGAAAGGGAAGAGGAGGGGAAGGGAGGATGAGGAGCTGATAAGGAGTACTTCGTTTGGGACGAAAGATGGTCGAAGGCTTGGAGTGAAACCAAGGTAAAACTTGTTAACGTGTGAGACTTCAGTATAATTGGATTAAAAAGCCTGATAGGCTATAAACGCTGGACACTGAACCAGACGATGGTGGGTGAACTGTGGTATTGATAAAGGAACTGAGACGTTTCTGTCGATCGGTTGGAGAACTTGAGATTAGACTTAGCGAGGTCATTAAGAAGTCGTCGCCTCACCGTTTAAAAAATATCAGTGATGTCACCTTTATCGGTAAAAATTTGAGATAGGGCCTATTATTATTTTTTAAGGTAACATAATTGACATAGTAATGATAGTATAATTGTTTGGTTAGCAGTATAATAGCTAATTTTTTTTATTATACCCGAAGCTGCTTTTATTCTGAATTTGGAATCACTACATTGAGAGTAAATGGAAACAATATTGCACGGTATCAATGCCGTCAACTAGTTTGTTTGAGGAGGGAAATCATGTAGACTTGTGGCTGTCTTCTCTCTTTAGTTTTCTGCCTTTTCGGCAGGTTCGCATGTCCAATGTCGCCACTTCTCTCTGCTCTGGGCCTCCTCCTTCATCCTCTTGTAGTCGCCCCCTTCCATCATCCAGTCTAAGATCACTGTTCTCGGCCTTCCTCTGGTCCTTTTACCCTTAATTTTTCCATCGATGATGTTTCCCAATAGGGAGTCGCCTCATATTTTATAGTATGTACCCGATCCATCTCCGTTGTAGTTTTCAGATATATTGTTTTCATCATTGATCATTTCTCTCCTGCCATTATGTTGTAATACCTTATCGTTAGCTCTGTGCTCTGTCCAACTAACTTTTTCCATTAATGCACATTTCCGATGCTTCTAATCTATCCTTGTCTGCTTCTCTTATTGTCCACGTTTCTGATCCGTAAAGGACCACACTTCATATCATCGTTTTTATCATTTTTTTCAGGTTTCTATTTATATTTCCTCTCAGAAGTACCTTCCTCTTGCAAAACGCATCTGTTCTCTTTCCTGTTCTTCTTTAATCTCTTCATGGCACCTCGCGCCTTGTGTAATCCTGCTTCCAAAGTGTTAGAATACTTGTTCTAGCTAAGCTCCATTTATAGTTATTCTGATCGGCTTTATCTCTCACTTGCTTATCATCATTACCTGTGTCTTCTTTGTGTTTATTTTCATTTGGTAATCCGTTGATTGTTGATTATGATTGTGATTGTCTACACTTAGCAAATTCTAGTCAAACTAATTAGCCATGGTTTTCTTTAAACCATGCAGTGGATTGGATTTTCCTAGGAATAATTTACCGGGAATTGACTCTTCCTGTTATCAAATGACTGGAGTAGAATCTCTGTAGTGCAAATTTAATGGAAAGATAATTCTTCCTGGGGCGAAATTACTTACGAAGTTGATTTTCCTACGACATTTACAATCGGGGTGTTGATTCTTCCTTGGATTAAATTACTTTTGGAGTTGATTCTTCCTTGGACAAATTTAATGAGAGATTTTTAACTGTGGATTATCTTCTTCATGTATGTTGGACCAATTCAGATGGTTATTGCAATCTATCCGTAAATTAAAATAGCGCAACTCACAGTGCTACGCCAATCATACAATGTCATGTAGGCGCTCCCAGTGCGAGAGACCTCGAGAAGATAACGCTGCCTTTAATTAGGCAGTTATAGGAAGCAGGGAGGCCCACAGCTTGAAGTAATGAGCGAGCTATGGGAAGAGTTTGGTTCTGTGGAGTGGGTGGGGTCAATAAAAGCAACAGCATAAGATTTGACCAAGGCAGTCCTGTTGGCGCTGGAGAAAGAGTTCAAGTCGGTCACGCAAGCGCTGGGGTCGAATTGAGGTGACTCAGGTCAGCAGACGGATAAGGTCACAAAGATATTTATTGGCTTTGACAGAAGAGGATTACTTGATGAATGCAAGGACCTTAAGCTGAATTATGAGCCAAGAGGAGTAGAAAATAGAGTTGGTCAATGTAATTTTATAATAAATAATATGCGTACTACCAGTCTATAGCAGCAGCATTCAAACACAGATTGAAGAGGAAAGAAGTTGAATTTAGGAAGACCTATTAATATGACTATAGTAGGACGACTTTGGTTTCATATTCATCTTACTTAGTACTTACTTAGTCCTTCCTGTATAGGTATATACATTGGGCAACGCACTTCCTCCATTCGTCTCTATCCAAAGCCTGTGTCTCAGCCTCCTTCCACGATATCTCCAAACATTATAGATCGTCTCTTATGGTCTCTGGCCAGTTCTTTCTTGGTCTTCCTCTCCTCCGTCGCTCTCCCGTACTCATATTCATCGGTCTTCCTAAATTCAATTTTTCAGTTGGACATGAATGTAGGCCTATGAACGATTGGAGGAAGAGGGGACAGGAAGCCGTCTCAGTCTGGAAGTAGGCCTAGCAGAAGTGGGTTTTCTGTGGGAGTAAAAGAGGTGAGCGGGATGCCCAGAATAACGCCAACGTGAAGAATGTCAGACAAGAAAGTGAAAGAAGGAAAGCTCTCAAAAATACAGGCGAAGTCAAACATAAGCTGTTGGCAAGTGCCAACCAAAAGAGATGAATTGTGTCTTAGACTAATAAGGGTATTGCCGAGTTCGCAGGAATTAAGGAATATCAACATAATTTTCATCGTTTCGATCGGGTGTACGGTCAAGATTAGGGTTAGTGATGTCATTAGAAAATATGGCCAACAACCCTTCGGCGCGTTACTCATTTCTACAGTGACATGTACATGTATTTACCAATCGCGTATACGCCGTATAGGATGCGTTGTTCTAGGCCCGTGTCTAGGTAGGACTAGAGGCGTTACTGTATCAACGACAAAATAATGTACGCAGCACAATATAATTTATGCGTATTATGGGAACATAAAAGCAGAAAACTCCCCATTCAATGTGTCGTAGGGAAAAATTAACTTTCCCATGCAAGTCATTTGGTTCCAGGAATAATCAGCTCCCCTATTTGATCTATCCCAGAAATAGTGAACTGGGAACTTCCCTATTCAACTTGTCCAAAGAACAATCAACTCCACAAATCATTAAGTCCTAGGTAACCTAGGACCGGTCATTTATCCCTAAGCAACCTAGCACCAGTCATTTAGCCCTGAGTAACCTAGGACCAGTCATTTAACCCTAGGTAACCTAGGACCCGTCATTAAGTCCTAGGTAGCCTAGGACCGCTCATTTAGTCCTAAGTAACCTAGGACCAGTCATTTAGCCCTAGGTAACCTCAACGGACACACTTCTCCTGGAGTTGTTTATTCATAAGGCGAAAGTTTTTTAACCTAGTATCGATGAACTCAGCCAGTCAATATAATATACTAAAACACAAACACCCCGGCGTCTTTTTTATACGGGAGCGTATTCTGTCACCAACACCGAGACTGACATGCTGTCATGATTTGGTTGGCTCATGCGTAGATCCAGCACTGTGACTAGTGACGGTAGAGCTTGGGATGAGTGTGTGAGCTAGGAGGATTATAGGATAGCAGGGTGGTTGGATGGTCAAGAATTCTCAACGGTATCATCGATCTTCGCAGACCAGGGCTAGGACTCTGAAGTGGTAGCGTTCAGAGACTTTCAACGGACGAAGTAATTTAAAACAGGAAGGGATGCGATGTATCTTAGAGTAGGCAATACTAAATTCACATTTACTGGGATGCGATGTATTTTAGATTAGGCAATACTAAATTCACATTTACTCAGTATAGCATAGAATTACATTCTCAATAAGCTAGGCTTATATTCAAATGCAGAATGTGATAACATGATCATAGCAAAATCGACAAAAAATGCCAGCAGAAAAAATCTAACATTTTCAAGTTAATCGACCTGTTATTAGTGGTTATCAGGCTTAAAATCGTTATTTTCCTATACCAGGTCTACTGAGGGTGTGAAAAAAATCTAGCAGAAAAAGGTTTGGAAGGCATATTAATGGTTAGCCTCTGATTCAAAACGAAGTCAAAACAGAATGAGCTCTGAAATTATCGGAAGAGAAACTCCTCAGACATTTTGCTAATTGAAGTTCCGAATGTGGAATAAAAGTAGGCTATTTAGGACCACAACAGACCTCCGAAATCAAGGTTGGGAGAAGGAAATGAGTTACGGCAGTGGTAGATTTATAATAGGAATGAGGTCATGACCTAGGGGCAACACATTCCAGAAGGTGGAAAAACTTCAAAAATTGAATATTACATTTTATTTGTTAATGTGACCGAATCGACAATACAGTAGGCGGATTCTAGTAGGTGAGGTTCAACATTTGGAACATTGACACAATGATTTATGAGTGACAAACATAAACTTGATTTCAAGGCGGAAGATTATTTATTATTATATTCGACCGAATTTCAGCATCAAACTCTCGATGGGTCTGAAGCTAATATTGTGCCGTGTACCATTTCTACAGTGAGGGCCAAATTTGCCCTTTCGTCTTATTGTTCATCGTAAACAAGTCGAAAACAAAATCTCAGTAAGATCCTGTATACGCACATACTATATATGCTGGTCTGTCTGTGTGTGTGTGTGTGTGTGTGTGTATCTCTATCTATCTATCTCTCTCTCTCTCTCTCTTCTCGTCTCTCTCTCTCTCTCTCTCTCTCCTCTCCTTCTCTCTCTCTCTCCTCTTCTCTCTATCTCTTCTCTCTCTCTCTCTCTCTCTTCTCTCTCTCTCTCTCTCTTCTCTCTCTCTCTCTTCTCCTCTCTCTCTCTCTCTCTCTCTCTCTCTCTCTCTTCTCTCTCTCTCTCTCTCTTCTCTCTCTCTCTCCCTCTTCTCTCTCGCTCTTCTCTCTCTCTCTCTTCTCTCTCTCTCTCTTCTCTCTCTCCCTCTTCTCTCTCTCTCTTCTCTCTCTCTCTCTTCTCTCTCTCTCTCTTCTCTCTCTCTCTCTCTCTCTCTCTTCTCTCTCTCTCTCTCTCTCTTCTCTCTCTCTCTTC
>OY365811.1:15009873-15192373 GCA_959347315.1 Bimastos eiseni | reverse complement strand
TAGAGACACAACTAGGCAGACAGTCCGTGTATATGTAGGACCACTTGAGACCTTCGAAGATGGCCAGACTTTGCTACCAGTGGCATCAATTGCCTCGATGGACGCTTTTCGTCCATTCAGTGGTTCACGGGATCTTCTTGGCAGGTAATGTGTTTCAGGATGGCATGAGCTTCACTATTATGTGGGGCTTTAACGCTCTGTCTCTCTCTCTGTCTCTCGCTCTCTGTCTGTCTCTGTCTGTCTGTCTGTCTGTCTCTGTCTGTCTCTGTCTGTCTCTGTCTGTCTCTGTCTGCCTGTCTGTCTCTGTCTCTCTGTCTCTGTCTCTCTGTCTGTCTCTCGTTTTCTGTTGTCCTGTCCAATGACATCATTCTATGCATGACTTACGTAGGCTCATGTAACATGTTACTCATGTAACATAGTAACATATATACAGCCGCACACTACCGACGTTAACGTCGAACGGACAACCTACATTTAGGGGCAATAGCATAACTCACAGCGTGGGGCAATGTCCCAAGGAGGCAGATGACATTCCTCCGCTGAAGAGCCACCGAGATCCAATTTAAAAGATAAGGTGTTTCCATTATTATTATTATCATTTATTGTTATTAATATTATTATTTATTATTATTATCATTTATCACTACCATTATTCTTGTTGTTGTTAATATTATTGTTGTTGTTATTATTATTATTATTATTATTATTATTATTATTATTATTATTATTATTATTATTATCATCATCATTATTACTACTATTACTAATATTATTATAATTATTATTTATTATTATTATTATTATTACTATTATTATTTATATTATTATTATTATTATTATTATTATATATGTTTCACATTATGCTGTTATCGCCCATGATGAGCTAAGTGAGTGTTGGCAATGTCCCGAAGATAATAATAATAATAATAATAATATTATTATTATTATTATTATTATGTCACATATAATGTTATTCATCATTGGCATTGCCAACGGATCTGTCATCGGGCCATCTGGGTCGCCGCTTGTCAGTGGATTGTAATCTTGACATTATTGTTGTTATTATTATTGTTATAATAATAATAATAATAATAATAATTATTATTATTATTATTATTGTTATTATTATTATTATTATTCATCATTGGCATTGCCAACGGATCTGTTATCATGCTATCTGGGTCGCCGCTTGTCAGTGGACTGTAATCTTGACATGGTGCCCTGAAACGCCACCGCATTGAAAACGTTGGATCAATGCCGACAAGTTCTGGAAAAGGAAGTTTGTCTCTCGGGTGTCACCGGTAGTTGTCGAAAGTCGGCGTCCAGTCTCAGACAGAAAGGCGAGGCCCTCACTATTGAGGGGACCGAAGGTTTCTATAGCGATTGGAACAAAAGTGTATTTCTTCTCTAGCTCAGAATATTTTGTGTGTTTCCTTGTGGCTGCTATCTCCGCCGCTCCTCCAGCTATGGAAGCTGTTTCGGGGATATAGGAAGCGGCCACTGTGTCCACCACAGTTGCGTCCCAAAGTAAGGTCCGCCCCCCACTCCACGGTATCAGGGTCTGCCCGTCCGGTCTCTTTCCATCTAATCTGGAAAGACCTGACGGTTCCTTGACTGCTGGAATACCGGCTCTGTTGAGGCTGCGATGGATAAGGTCGTTGATATTACAGTGTCTTGCTTGACGGCCAAAACCCAATGAACAGGACAGGCCATGTGCGCCTCTGGCAGAGACGAAGGCGCCGCATGCGCAGGTGTGCGGCTCACAGATGGCCACCCCTAAACGTAGGCCGACCGCCACCCTCACGGTATCGTCCTCCAGTCTGAGATCGCGAGAAACGAGCGGGAGAGCGTATAGCCAGTCCGAGGCGTGTGGTGACTGCAAGGCCCTTAGTCTCGCCTGGTCGTAGGGATCCTGTAGCTTTTCTTCTATAATTATAGTATAATAATAATAATTATTATTATTATTGTTATTATTATTATTATTATTATTATTATTATTATTATTACAAAAGCGTAGCGAGACAAAGTGCCACCTGGAGCGAAGGTACAAAATGCCGCCTATGTCTATTTTTTCCATCACTTTATTCTTGGGCATATCCCGGGATATGCACGCGGCGGAATAGGAATAGGAATAGGAATAGGACGCCTGTTTGGAGTGTTTTCATTAAAATTATAAGCCTACGTTGTGATTATTCCATTCAGTATTCAATTTTATCAGAATCTGGATGCGCTGTCAAAATATAAACTGTTTGAATAATTAAAATGCGTAGCATTTGATAAAAAATAAGAAAATAGAATAAGGTAGCATTAATTAAGAAATAAGCCATTTATAAAACAAACAAATAAATCAAGCGTCACAATGTAGTTACTAAACGTTTTGCAGGCTAGATTAAAAATTGTAAAAGTTCACACACAAATTATGATAAAGCGATAAAATTATATTCTTTTTCTCTACATAGGCCTATTGAAAAGATAGTCCTAAACAATATCATTTAGGTCTAGTCACTATGGAATTATACTAAGTAAAATACTTAAAATAGACTAATAACTTGTAACTTGTCTTACAGATACGGAACGGTTTCCTACTTTCATTCCTACCAGAGGTGTATCAAGCGGGGTGGCAGAGGGCACCGGCCCTCCTAGTTTTAGTGCTCAGTGCCCCTCATGGGCCCCCAAATCGGTTCTTTTTTATGTTTATCCAATGGATTTTTAAGAATACTTTTGTTAAGATAATTTGTGCCCCCTATTTTTCAAATTTCTGAGGGGCAAAATTCAAAAAGTGGGAGGGCAAAAAAAATGTGTGCGCTTCGCGCAATATTTTTCCAATTATGCTCCCTTGTTACACCTCTGATTCCTACTAAACTAAAATATCTCTCAACAGTTACAATTCTTAAATGTACTTTTCTTGCTTTCAGTACAGCGAAATTGCTAATAACCTTGTCAGTGCTAATTGTGCCTTCCAACGAGCGCTCAATTGAAAGAATTGCTAAAGTGGAAAGTCGTGCATCGCTCATTGTAGATCTTAAGTATAGGTAATAATTAGTTTGAGTTTTGAAAAGCATGAGCTACATCATCAGCATCACGATAGGAGTAGTTCTAGCGGCATCTTGTTGGCTTCTCTGTCCTTCTAATATTCTGAACCGCTTAGTTTCTTGTCTTTTGTTTTTAAACATTGTGAATTGGTTTGGCTCTAAATACAAATGCAATTCTGATTTCGCCTATCAGACAATTTTTATATAGCCTAATATTAATAGTTGTTCAAGCGGCGATCAAAATCCTAAAATTAAAGAAATAATTCATTGGCTGCGTATAATAGCGGAAGTATCCAGGAAGACAGCCCAGTACTAAAGTAACTAAACGACAGGTAGCATTAAACAACATGGATGTATCATGTAGGCTGCCTTAGGCTGTAGACACTCGACAGTAATATTTCCTTGATACTTCTGCTACTAAACGTAAGTGTAAACATATTTACCCAAAAAGTTGAAATCAAGTTTAGATGAAAATAGAAATTATAAAAATCAGCGGAGATGATCTTGTCGGCAGCAACTTTGAATTATATTAATCGCAAAAGGACGCTAATCAATTTTATTTTGCCATGACTTTCGCACATATCGAATGAAATAAATCTAGTAGTAATAATAATGTGTAAATTCTCTTTTTTGCGCCGTTTCTATTAGCACTATAGGTGCCATTCGATGGTCCTTCGGTATAGCGTATATGTTACTTTTAAGTCGAGAAGACGCCAAAAAGCATGGTGCAAGGTTTAGACAGGAGCACCAAGAATCCTGATGATTGCATGTTATACAAAAATAATTGTTTATTACATTTTTTTAACGGAACTGCCGCCAATAGGACAAGTGCCACTCGCTACGCCACTGTATTATTATTACTATTCATTTTTAAGGCGGCATTTGGTGCATTTGGTTTTACAGAAACACCGATAAATTGTGGCTTCACTCCACAATATGTAGTGTAGCATATAATTGATTCTTGAGAGCTAATCGACTGCGTCGTTGCATCTGGTAGAAACCGTTGAGCACTGCAAGAGAGAGTGCGTGAGAGAAAGAGAGAGAGAGAGAGAGAGAGAGAGAGAGAGAGAGAGAGAGAGAGAGAGAGAGAGAGAGAGAGAGAGAGAGAGAGAGAGAGAGAGAGAGAGAGAGAGAGAGAGAGAGAGAGAGAGAGAGAGAGAGAGAGAGAGAGAGAGAGAGAGAGAGAGAGAGAGAGAGAGAGAGAGAGAGCGAGAGCGAGAGCAAGAGAGAGAAAGAGAAAAAGAGAGAGAAAGAGAGAGAGAGAGAGCGAGAGCAAGAGAGAGAAAGAGAAAAAGAGAGAGAAAGAGAAAAAGAGAGAGAAAGAAAGAAAGAGAGAGAGACAGAGATTCAATCGAAGATCGATACAGTTCCCGTTAAGTGATCGTCATCGAGGAGGAATGTCGCCTCATCATATATAACAATCGTTCTGCGTCGTTCAATGCGAGCCGAACCATCCCACAGACTGACTGCCTGACTGACTGTCTGACTGACTCCAGTCTGATTGACTGACGACTGTCTGACTGACGCAACGACCATTCGGTGGACACTCGAAACACACGCATCCAAACAGACCAGCAGTCAGAGACGGACAAATATAGCTAGACGCAGACAGACAGACAGACACAAACACAGCAATATCGAGACGGCGACAGAGTTGAAAGAGTGAGGCGCAGATGCATTCTAGGAAGAAACAGAAGAGAAAACGTCAGAGACACTGCAGTCATAGACGTCAGAGGGGATGGTAATCTACGGCAAACACAATGAGTCCTGGGGTAATATGAATTGCCTCGCCGCTCATTCTATGTATGTCTGTCTGTCTGTCTGTCTTTGTGCCCGTTTATGTTTCTGTCTCTGTCCCCATCTCTGTCTTTCTCTCTCGCTCGCTCTCCTTTGCCATGTGGTCGTCTTCACTGTTGGATGGCACCGGTTAATGTATTTAGAGATGCTCGGTCATGCATGAAACGGCATTGACACAGCGTCTGTCTTTTGTAGCAGCGCTGCATCGGATATCTCGTTTCGCCCAACGGCATGCACTTTGACCACATCCATTTCAACACAGCATTACACACTCGAATATATTCCAAACACCGACCCAGACATCGAGGTCCATACAAATGTTACGCTTATTAACAGGGAAACTTTAAATATATATATATATATATATATATATATATATCTCATAAGACCAGTCCTGTAGGCCTACTCAGAAGGTATCACGGTCAAAGTTGTCGCGTTAGATCTAATTACTGTTTAAAATTACAGTTTTATTACTATTAGTGTTATTGTTATTATTATTAGTATTAGTATTATTGTTGTTATTGTTATTGTCGTCATGACCCTTGTTGCTTAATTCTCGTAGTTATTCGAGAGTAATGCGCTGACTTCAATACATGTAGAGGACACATCAATACATTCAACTAGTCATCAATCGTTTGCACTATACTTGTAATCATACTGCGGTTTGTCAGCTTTAAATTAAACGGAAATTATTATTGTTAGTAGTAGCATTGACCTTCATATAATCGGCCGTTACAAAAGATAGTAGGCAGTCATTTGTTCACTCCCGGATTCAGTCAGTTTGACGACGTCCCTGGAGAACAGTTGTTCGTCGCTCTTAGAGCCACTCGGATTCGTCGTTTTCTCATGCACCGACTGCCCTTCTGGAAAACTATTTCTTCTAAAATCCGAACTATTTCGTAAGAAGAAGCTCAGGAAACCTGTTCTGTTGGTCTTAAAGTTGCATTAATTGCATTTCTTCGTGATTTTCATAGGCATACTGACGTTCGGAGGCCCAGACATTTTGACAAGTCAGCATTGTAGATTGAGATCTTTATTATAATTATTCGTTGATCGAGCTAACTACGGGCTAACGCTGTAGGTGTTCAGCGAGGAACTAGACAGAACACGGTGATAGTTTAACACACTGGGGCGCAGAATTGAGGGACCCGCTCGATGCCTGTATCCCGTGAGGTTGACCAGTCCTTGCGCTAGGCGGCAGCGTTGGCTAAATAAGATGCATAGCGTAATGGGCGCCTTGCATGACTGCCAACATTTAAATCTGATTCCTGTAGTAACATGTTCATACCATGGTTGTAATCATACTGTCAGTTTGAAATTAAAAGACAATTGTTGTCATTATCTGGGGTCACAGTAGGTGTACAAGGAGAAACAGAAGGAAGTGATAGCTCAATAAGAGTTGAGAAATAATATTTGATAAATGAAGTTTTGAGACTCTTTATCTGGTACAAGTTACGAGGTCAATCCCTAAGACAATAGGGGCGAAATGTTGCTTGGGGAAAAGGTATCTGAGCACAGGCGCGTTTACCTGTAGGCACACTAGGCGCGGGCCTAGGGCCCCAAATCTTAGAAGGCCCCAAATAAAAATATTTTGCCATCTTACATGATAAAATGTTTAACATTTTAATTATTTTATATATGACATATTCTCTGATTTATACAGCTAGGCATTTACATACATGTGTGTCGTAGTAATTTTTTATTATTGCTGGCTCAGTTAGCTACACTGGTATACGAGCGTAGGCCTATGGGATAGGCCTATTGGGTAGGCCTATGGGGTAGGCCTATGGGGTAGGCCTATGTGTCATGAAGCTTTGTGTAACAGAGCAAATTCCTTAAAATGGCTTCTTTTACTAATCATAATTACAATTCAAGTGTCAATAACACTCGCGAAAACGACTTCCAGTTCAACTTTGTTTGGTTTTGTAAAATTGGACACGGTGGGTTAGACAGCACCAGAGTATCCGACTCAGTATACAAATTCAGAAAGGTCTCCACTCATGTATGTAATTGCAAGGACCCGTTTTCTGCGAACGCGTCTCCACATCTGAGTGAATGGTTTTCATTACACAGAACAGATGTAAATAAGAAGCGTCAGCTTCATTAGCAACTTAGGCAAGTTTGTTCGTAGAAGCTGAGCTCGAATAAAGTAATCCGGGTGCGTCTACGAACAAGTCATGTATGTTCATTATGTTTGCTAGGCGGTTTTTGTCCTATGCGTCCGCTTGACCCCACCAGGTCGCAGAGATGCCAGTACATTCTTCTTGTTACGATTGTTATGTGAGCGATCAGTTGAAGAGAAACGGTGGATTCAAATTGGCTTGTAATTGCTGTGAGTGCGCAGATATATTCCACTTTTCAAGATTTGGTTGAGTTTATTCTGAGACCGATAATTTTATAAGATGACCCACGGACTTTGATCGATGCGGAGCGTATAGGAGACCAGTTATTGAGACTTTGCTGGAACAATTAGACTGGTGACTTTTGATAGTGAGAAAAACAGATAAGCCAGCACAGTGTACTAGAAACAGTTGGAGTGACTCGAGTGTAGAGGGCGCTGTACGTGCGGATGTAAATTAGGAGAATCAAAGAGAAGTCACGTGTCTCAAATACAGCCGATGAGCAAATATATGACGAGATGCTATCGCATAAAATATAAATTATGATATACCTATGTTGGACTATATGTGCTGCAGTCATTTCGCGAATTTTGGTTGAATTTCAGGGACGTCCATTTAATTTCCTTCAGCGTTGCAACAGTTCATATAAAATCTATTCCTGGAAAGATACGATCTCAACGGCTCACTCTTGCTATTATTAAAACGACCAACTAAAATGCAAATCAAAGCCGCTACCAAAGACTTCTCTGCGTTCATGATTAAATAATGACGGAACGAAAAACAAGGAAACATAAAGTCCGCTCAATGAAAATCTATCACCTATTACGACACAATGGTTGCCAGTGGCAACGGAACGGCGCCACAAAGACCTTTGTTCCGCCGCCGACGAATGTTCAAAGCTCGTTTAATAAATCATTAAGAGGTTATATCGAATCGAGTCGACCGGAGAATGAAAATGTTTCGGCCAGCTAGGATAGAGAATGAGGCGGAGGAGTTACATCGGTGGGTCCACCAAGACAGTTAGCACAGCTGATTATAGCAAGGACGCTATGGTCTTTGTAACGTCTGGTCGGCACTAAGAGTCGCCCGAGGAGAATGTGGACATAAATATTCGTGTAACTGCACAGTCGTGGGTTACATGGAGCGGAATTACGACATAGCGCTTGATTTCAACCGTTGATATCTGCGTTCGTTTGGTTCAGTCTATAGAGCTCTAACAGTTCCATCCGGGTTATTTTTATGTATCTCTTGCATAGGACCTACTTGCATAGGGAGTTCCAAGTTCCATTCGAGTGATTGCATAGGCAGTTTCATTCAGATCATTTTATGTATATCATGCATAGCCTCATAGAGAATATACTTGTATAGGCCGGGTCATTGCATAGAGAGTTCCACCATGGTCATTTTATGTAGCTCTTGAATAGGGATAGCTTCCTACTCAATGAGCTCATGGAGCAAGAAGGGGTTATTTACCAGCTTTATTAAGCAGTAACTTACACATTCCTGAATAACCCCGTAGCGCCAAACGGCTAACATGCTATATCTCTGCAGAAAGGTCCCATCTCAAGCGATATTATTTCGCTTTCCAATCCAATAAAACCTATATATTTACATAATTATGAGCATCCATAATACTACTAAAACATAATTATATGTATGCAATATAGTGTTTTCAAATTATTGGCAGTGTCTTAAAATGTGTAACACTGCTCTTGAGTAATTTCGTGTCTAGAATATGTATATATATATACATATATAATAGTAACAGAATGGATGTATACATGCATATATATATATATATATATATATATATATATTAACTGACACTGTATATGCTTTCGTGTTCAAGTATAGTCTCGTGTTCGCTTGATTTCATCCATAGTTAATTTCAGTCTTTGCAACATATCATTATCATTATGCGTGTATTTATGTTACCTGCATAAAGTGCATTGTTAATATTTCGATGTAATTTCATCTTTAATCAGAGTTATTTTGATGGTTCAACTTTCACGTGGCGTAAGCTGCTCTTGCTTTGGCTATACCTTGATAATATTATTTGTGTAATTACAATATGGTGAGCACCTATACTCACCCGACTGTTCATCTCTTCGGCCCCTCCCCTTTGCTTGTCTAAGAAGGCCTACCTGTTTTGTGATTATTGATATAAATGTCTTGATGTTCTTTTTAAATTTGGTTTGCAGTAAAAGATCTGATTTTTGTTTCATTTTAATTATGCGGACCGCTATGCTAATTTCTGATTCTCTGATGACCCACAAAAAATATGAGTTAGACATTAGGTTTTAAACCGTGCATAACAGTAGGCTAGAGGCCTACGAGACAGTGATCGCATATCCATGCGCGATCAATTAATCGAGATAGTATATATATATATACATATATATAGGGTTAATAGGTTAAGAAGAACACCTCTGCTTCAAAAGTAGATCACCTTAGTTGCCTCAATGTGCCAGTATTAATGGTGACATCTATTCGCTGTGGACGGGCTGGACGTTTCTTGGACGGGCAAATGATGTTATAGCTGCCCGCTGCTGCCGTCGTCGTCGCTTCCGCTGCTGCCGCTAAGGTTGCTATAGAGACAGCATCTCGTCCTATATTTACTCATCGGCTGTATTTGCATTCTGTGGAGACACGTGGCTTCGCTTCGATTCTCCTAATTTGCATCTTCACGTATAGCGCCCTCTACACTTGGGTTACTCAAACTGTTCCTTGTACACAGTCCTGGGTTACATGTATATCTGTCTTTCTTCCATTAAATAGTATCTTGTGTAGATTTTTAAGTCTCTCTCTGTCTCTGTCCAGCTCTAGCGCTGTGTCTCTCTGTTTATATACCTCTTTTAAAAAATTGAATACTGTCAACATTTTGTTGTTTCACTCACTTACACAATGGTATCATTTGTTTCTTAAACTTCCTGGCTTTCTCTGTCTACTTCTGGTTCTCCGTTTTGGTGTAATCTATGGCCGTGTTTGTCTGTCTTGCTAAGCCTTTCTCTTTCTGTGATTCTCGTAGTTCATAAAGCGACTGAAATTTAACAATTCTTGGGAAAATAAAAACACTGTTATTGGAAAACGAGATAAGTTGTAATGGTTGCATTGAAATGTCTCCTAATATTAACAGATAACGAAGAAAAATCTGCTGGCGTCTAAAATTTGCAATGCAAAAATCGAGATCTTACGAAAAAGTGTTAAAGAATTGTAATATGAGAGTTTCCCAGTGGAGACATTCATCACACCTCAGTGCCCTCATTCAAGTTGCACTGCATTCATCTCTTTCTCGGCGATGTTTTGCTGTATAATTCAGAAGCCGTCGAGTTTAACAAAGACCAGTTTAAACTCCTCTTGGCCCTGTGTTCTGTTGTGAACATCTGTTCCCTCGATTATTTTTCCTCGTATACAGTCTTATCTGCAAACAGACGTTGGGTGCAGTTTGAAAATGTTTCCCGTGGTGCGTAGTAGATCAATTGGAATCGCAGACCACGCGAAAGACAAAACATAAGCCCACTGTTTCTCCAAAGCATGAGAATGATAATCGCTCTCTAAATTTATGGCAAACTCAGTTGCATAAAAGTAGACACTGTAATGTGCAGTCGAGGAAGCATAAGCCAGAATAGCATCTGCAGACAGTGGCAGGTCCCACTCAGAAGCTGATTAATTATGTGCAGGAACATCAGTAAGAATCAGCGGAGCTATAGTTAAACTAGTCCTCAAAGGGATCTGAAACCTGAAATAACGACATTGATGGTTGAAATCGAGAGTCAGACAAAAGGAGGAAGCGTGATAGAGATAAGGGGAAATAGATCGATAGAACTGTATAGATGTTGAAGAGAGAGATTAACTAATAGCGCATGATAAGAACGTGATACAGATAGATGGAATGGATCGATAGAACTGCATAGATGTAGCGCATGACAAGAACGTGTCAGTTTCAACGCATGCGTGCCTTCAGACCGTCCCTATGGAAGTGCAGCCCTGGACGACTACACCCCTTGCCGTCCCATCCTATTCTAGACTGCAGAGTGTACCATTGGTTGGAGTGTTTCATCGTCAAAGCTCATGCGTCATCCGAATCATCTCTTCTAAAAGGCAACCCAGAAGCCATTTCGGTCCCGCCCAGACAAAAACCAGTAGGCCCATTTAATTAAGCGGAGCATTCGTTTATATAGCTCCATTGTTTCAATTGTCAGGGCTAAATGGTAAACCGCACCAGAACAAATTCCGATCCTCTGTTATAATTTAAAACTCATTCACCAAATACTCATACATTTAATTTACGATGCATTCATTAACTACAGTGAATTGTATTTTCCTTCATTGAACATCAACAGAAAGAAGTCATTTATATAATTACATTTGTGACAACAACCTAGAGCAGCATATATGGCATTTAAAGTCTATCCTACGCTGCAGGGCAGACATTTAGTAGTCACTTAGTTGAAAGTTTTTGTTTTTTCATTGAAAGTTTTCCCTGTTATTATCAAACCCAAAGCGAGAGGCAAAGATGATGTCTTCTGCAGTGGGTAAGGAAAGGAAGTTTCGGCAGGGACGGTGATTTAAAATGCCGCCCTCAGATTATTTTCTATAATAACCACAATAAGCGGAGTCTGTGAGAACGTTGGAGTAAAGAATGGGGTGAGGTGGCTAAAAGGAGTGGATTAGTTTTTCCCATTAACTTTAATTAATACCCTTTGGTTCCAAGGTACACCACACAATGCCTCAGGCATAGCCTACCACAAAATCAAGCCTTTTCTCCTTTCGGGAGAAGTTTAGTAGGGAAAATGGGTCAAGGTCTTATCATGGAAAGTTTGAACAACGCAGGGAATTGACGTAATCATGTAAAAGAGTTAGATAGTTGTAGTTAAATAACGGCCACAGGCCCTTCTTTGTTATAACTAGTTTAGTTATCTGAGTCTTAATTATTGTACTTTAGAAGATAATAAAAAATAGCTGCTACTTAAACAATAGACATTTAATACAAATTTTCAACATGTTGCTCTGTTCTGTTCGACATTAATGATTGTATATTTGTAATAACTGTACATTACAGCATAGAAATTTAGACAATGTTTTTTTAAATGACATTATTATCATTATAAAATAGTTAAATATTAGGCATTATCTTAGTCTTATTAAATTTATGCAGGATAAATTTACAGAATAATATAATTATATATTAATATACTCTTCCACTCACCTGCTAACTTATTTTGCGCGTCATTCTCGTGGGTTACAGCGTAAAAACTAATTGCTTCAACCATGTGTCTTTCTAAGTTTGTTAGTCCTGTCTGGCTAAGAATTTCGTATCTCAATCAAGTTACATGTAACTCTAGGGATGTTCTAGAACGATAGATCTAACAACAACACTAAAGTAATCTTAATTTTGTCCTCCATCTTTTTTTCTTGTGTTATTTTCTCTTTCCTCCTTCCTCTCCTCTTTCTTGTCTTTTCTTCTTTCGTTTTTCATCTGTCCCAAAGGCAGCCCCTATGGAAATTCCGCCAGGGGTCACACGCCGCCCCTTCCGTCGATACTTCCAGGCATTGCAGGAATAAAGTTCTTTAATCTTCAAAATAACTCTTTGTAGGGAAATAATAAATAAGGTGAAATTGTGAAAACTCTAGTTTTCTTTATTGCTCAGGTAGAAATTGTCCAATCATATAATTTTGATATAGGCTAATAAAGGACGAAGAAGTCTTGCACAGCAACGATACAAAGAAAACGTTATTAAGTAATGATTCATGTGAACCGAACCGACTCTGAAGAAACCTAGTCATGCCATACTAGACGTCGCCTTTGGATGAAAGTCATCGGACTCCTGTAGAAATAACGCAGAGCTTCATCAAGAGTTCAAGACGCAACCGCTGGCAGTTGATGTGCGACAGAGCGACGGATCGAGGCGGAGTGGGGAAGCAAATGCTTGGAAGGTCTTTTCCAATTTCCGGAATCAGCCAAATATCTTGAGCCCGATATATCAGATTGGACCTATAGCTAGTATTTCTAATCAAGCATCGATCAGACCCTGGCCAACCAGTCATCAGTTTCAGTTGATCCACGACTGAGATGTGGACGAACTCTGATTTCGTTATGCAATGTTTTTCACAGCCGTTTAATACAATGTGCGCATTTGTCAGATGCAAATGAAGGCTACTTACTTACTTACTCGCTCTATCAATCGACCTCGCTGAGCACTAGATATCGATTGCTGTAGAGCATCGACGCATAGATAATTCCTGGTATCTCAGTTGAAATGCTGACAATGTAGCATACTATAGCTAAATTAAACGACGGAATATGGGCATGCCCACGTGTTAAGAGGAGTCTGGGTGTCCAGCTCCTCCAACATGGAGTCAGAGACTGAGTCAAAGGCAGCGTCCATTTCGTTTCGTAAGGATGGATTAATCTCCGCGGAATTATAAGAACGCTTGGTGCACCGATGTACATTGTATATGCCTAGTGATGTCCTTCCAAGCTACAATTTAAATGGCGTCTGAATGGCGTTGCCGCTGAAGATGAACAGAACAGATCTGCAGTGAACGACGTCTTCAGGCCAAATAATGTCTGGTTTAAACAAGGTGGATATATATATATATATAATATAAAATATATATATAAAGTCTTTCTGGGTAACGCAGGTCAGACGACCTGACCTAGAAGATCGTAGAGCCATATCACATGAGCAATATACTCCATCGGCAAGACGACACGCGATAAGCAATATAAGCTCTATTAATAAGATTCCCGACAGCATCATGGACGAAAATAGAGCTACATAATACATCTAGGACTACTTGCCCCAGATCTGTCATTGCGAATGAGAAATTAAATCATCGATATGGTCAGTCGCTGAATTGCACATCTGGGGCAAACATAATGGGCCAGGTCTCTCACATGATGGGCCAGGTCTCTCACATGATGGGCCAGGTCTCTCACATGATGGGTCAGGGCTGTTTGACGATCTGGATTATGCAGATGTCCTGTATGTTCTCGTTCAATCGACACGGATACATATATGTCCATGGAAATATACGACCATATACGCAATCCAATTCAATTGACCCAAAAGTCCAGTTATTTCATGCAGTGTAGTGCTTTTGCATACATCACTCGCTGGACAGGGAAATGACCTTCTAAACTCTAAGCTCGACCTCTCGAGATATGCGAATTGGTTTCTGTAGATATTTGTGCAACCGTTAAGCGTTCTTGTAAAATGCTAGACAGCTTTTTAACAAACACTGTAAACTTTGTTTGTTGCAGTGTGTATCACAGCGAGTAGTGGCACCTTGCGGCCATCGTTTAAACCAACCGCTCAGAATGTGACGGTTGGAGTCGGAGAAAGAGCCGTCCTAAAATGCCGAGTCGAAAATCTTGGAACAGGAACAGTACGTTCGGCTTTAATTTGATAGTTCATTTGGTAGAATGTTGTCAACATACGCACATAATTATTTGTAATACTTGAAATATCATCTGAAACAGAACGACCTACTAGATCAATTTTAGCCAAGTTCGAGCCTATAGTACTTAAAATTCTGGGAGTATCATGGAAATACGTTTTCATTTGTCTAAAGTAACTTATATATATATATATATATATATATTCTCGCCGGAATTACCTCCTACGACAATTTATCTATTTATCTGACCCATGTTTTTTTGATTTAACTGCATTGCACTTCTTGCAATCTATGTTCGTCTTTCATTGAAAACTTTCCTCACATCAATCCTGATTCCTCCTCATCTCCTTACTTTTCTCGCCGCCCCAAATATAGACAACGTTAACCTTTAACCGTTGGAGTCTACCTTACTGGCTGCCTGCCTGCCTGCCAGGATCTTGACCTGGAGCCTGTTATGACCCAATACCTATTTCTAACCGCCTGCCTGAGTAGGTTCGAATAAGCCGAAGGTTCCTGCGACTTAGCTTCCTTGTGCGATATAGAAAACTTGAGACCTTGACTGTGATACGCCGATTATCATATATTAGTATGCTAGCTTAAGTCCACGATATGAGACGTCATGTCGTTGTCATTAGCTGACGTAAGCCCAGTTATAGCCCAAAGATTGACCGTGACTTGATTGGTGTGTTTGAAGGTGACATGGCGACGCCAAGGTGAGACTCATCCATTGACGATTGGGGTATATACGTTTGCCCCCGATCCTCGTCTGAGCGTCGACTTCAACCAGCGAACGAACGAGTGGAGCCTCATCATCCCCGAGGTTAGGACGGACGACGAGGGCGTCTACCACTGTCAGGTCCCCATCAAGGCCGCTCCACGTCAAAACTCTTACGACGTACGACTCATCGTTAGAAGTAAGTAGACCTATTCACTCTCGCTACAAGCGCACTTGCTCGCTCAGACTGGACCTTAATTCTTAAATGGTTACCTTTGCCAATTGACCGAAGCTCTTTAGTTGTCTTGGTAATTAGGACGAAAAGCTTAAGAGACCTAGATTTCTTGTCCACTGGAACGGATCGCTTAATCGGTTGCCCTGGCCTCTGGAGCAGAACGCTTAGTTAGTCGTCTTCATGTAGCTCCAGTTGCTTGGTTGTACGCGTTACGACTTACGACAAAGCACACATAATGTAAACATTTCATTTGATCGTTGGGCTGGCCTAAGTAGGCCTAGTAATTAGACATCAAGATGGAAAACATATTAGGTTTGGCAATAATAACATGGACATAGGCCTACCCTTTGAATCCCAGTTTAGATTGGCACTATCAATTGCCACCTAATGGCAATATTCCCTCTAAGTTTGTGAAGATAGTGTGCGTAAGAAATATTTTTTCCAACATTTTATAAATGGTTTACCCTTTTGTTTACAGATCCTAGCTGAGTGCGAATAGGCCTATAGTTAAATTAAGATCATATCTAGGCCTCTATGGTCATACGTTCTGACAACCAAGAAGTCCCTTGTCTAAAAATAAATAAGGGAACGTTTCAGCCAAGGAACCAAAGTTTATGGAGTAGCTAGAGTAGTTACATAAAAAAATTTGTGCGCGCACTAAATTCTTGTGGCTCCAGCCCCCATGTGCGAGCGCACATGCGCACGGCTTAGAGGGAACATTGCCTACTGGCAATTCTTAAGACAAGGCTGGCATTCACCAACAGTAAAAATTGTGTAGGCATCGGAATGGCTTAATTCAGAGCTACCAACTGAATATCAGTCGACCTTGACCAAACAAACTAAAAAATCGAGTTATGCAATAGGCCAATATAGAAATCCGTTTCGTAAGATTCTGTAATGAGACTATTATCAGACGACTTTCTAGAGAAAAGTTGAACTGCAAGTATTTAAAGAATCTCTCTTCCCCAACATAGCAGGCATACAATGGTAGGCCTATTAAGGTTTTTGCAGTCATTGGAATAAGGGACGCATGGGCCCTCCCCTGAATTTCCAGATTTAGATTATAGTGCATGAAAATATCCATACAAGGCCATAATTTAATAGTCATATAATTATTTAATAACAAATCTCATTGATTTTGATATAATATGAACATTTTGGTATCACTGAAATCACCCCCGTCGCCATAAAAAAAATTTCACCGCTGTGGCCAGAAAAATTTTTGCCTGCCTCCCTCCCTGAAAAAAAGGTGAAATGACGTCCCTGATTAAAATGGGGTCTCGTTAAGTTATGCTTGTGCCGTGACCACAATGCCATCTCATTGGCGATGTCATGATTTTGAATGTCGAGAGATATAGGCTTAACCTCAGGAAAAGCAAATAGGTTAATAGGGTAATCTCACGCTCGTAATAGTTTAATCTAACGCTCCGTTAGATTAACTTATTACGAGGTGTGAATTCACAAACCAAATTGGTTGTTTGCAAGGTTCAGCTATTTTTGCTGAAAATCTGTTACTTTCGCCAAATCGCGTTGAGCGAAAGTAATACCAAAATGTTCGACTTTGAAATGTAGGCTATTCTTAAGAGTCCAACAGCGACATAGGTCTACATCTCCATTGGTTGCCGCCCGTTAAATTGATGGATTGTCACATAAATGACTATGCGACCCCTCTAAGAGGATCCCTGGCCTATCCCAAGCTACATCTTTACCATCGGTTTTCAATTTATGGTGGGCTTAATCGTCAATACCAGAACACACATGACGTGTAAATGCACATATGACGTGTGAAACATGTATACATGCAACGAATGCACACGCGCTTATGATGTTAACAATACGAGGTGCTCATTTGCTCAGCGGTCAGAGAACACTCGCTAAGACATTATTACTCATTAAACCGCCTTTCATTGCAGACATTTTTGACGGACCTCTGGAGAAGTGTAACATAGACCAATTGGTGTAATGTGCATTCAAATTTCTAAGACTTCGTCGGTTTTGCAAGTGAAATGCAGGTTACATAAAGAGAATTTATCTTGACAAACGCGATCTGAAGCTTCAGATCGTTTTTCTGAAATAAGTTGTCATGGCACGATCTTAAATTCAAGATTTCTAATGCGCTGTAACTCCGAATCTAAACGCTGGACACCAGCTTATTCAGAAGCGCTTGCAAATTCTGAGCAGCCTGTTCACCATTAATTACCAATATAATTATCATTTCTTATCCTACTTGGTCGAGGCAGTTCTTTGATTTATCTGTGTAATTAAGACGTAAAACGTGGTCTATGTCACTGGGTGGAATAAGTCTTAAAGAATCCTTAACATTCCCGAGACTTGAACAAACTCCAATGTCACAATAGCTTGTTAGGCATATTAATCCACCGCTAGGTCTATAGATCGTCATAGATTCGCGGCCTACATAAACAGACGAGGGATCATTACGATTCCGCGGATGTCACATGGTCAGACGTATAAAGAACTTAATTGATCAATCGTTCAATAGCATCATACGTCCTATTGATCCAATGCTTCTGGGTCTACTTGAAATATATCACGATTCACAGCGTAGTTACTTCGAGCTCAAGGACTGAGCCAACGTTCAATCACGAACGCCAAGTAGACTACGAGTTGACCTAATCACTACAGTCTCAGCCAATCAATTCTTCACATCTCCTTCTAACGTCTTATCTTCAACATCTTAAAATCAAATCAGCTCTCTCTATTTTCCGTCGACGTAGTGTCATGGTTTCTATGGTAACCGCAATCATTTCCATTTCCGTCTTGAGCTATTATAAGAGGAACGTCTCTCTTCATGAGTAGGCACATTTACATCTTATGAAGTAGGCCTATGTAATATGAATTATAATTATCTTATGAAGTAGGCCTACATGTATTGTAATGTAGTCTTATAAAGTGGGCCTACCTACATCTTATGAAGCACACGTAGGCCTATTTGTATCTTATGACGTAGACCTATTTACATCTTATGGATATGGTGCCAATTTTCTATTTCTTAAAGGTAACTTGTTTTATAAAATAAAATGTTTACACAAGCTGAATGAAGTAAATCGCATCGCTACAAATGCATCTTTTTGAAGAATTCGTTGGTCCCGTGATCGTTGCAACCTGTTCAACCAGTCATGTGCCGCGGCATATCCGTTTTTGCTTGTAATAGTACTCCTGTATAGGCCTACCCGCTTCTTCTTCTCCTTCATTTTCTTCCTTTTCTTTAATGTAATGTTATAGAACATTTATATAGCACCCATTTAATTATCCCTACTCAGAAGCGATCTCTGCGCTGGCCTGAATGATGTTAAAATTAGTACTGACGAATATTTCACATCAGTTAGCAAAACGGTGCATAGTAAGCTGAAATAGTCACCAATGGTGGACCCACACGTACACAACCGTAGAGCCAATCAACGAATGCCATGGATGTTCAGAGTCTCTGGGCCAAGTTACACCGATAGGGTAGAGCGACGACTGGAGAGTGCGTTCGCAAATTGTTGACGAGTAGTCCTTAACTGGTGGAAGATGATGCACGTCCGGATAGTCGTCAAGGCATAAGTAGTAAGCAGAAAAGGTATTCGTCATGTGTCGGTCGGTAGAGTGAAGAGCCATCTCTGCGTGCGTCCTTTCCTTTGCTTTCGCAACGCTGAGCTAGGCTGTGTATTCCTACGCCAGTGGTTCGTTGCAACAGTAGGTCGTTTCTGTACTTTCGTTGAAGCAATACAATTGTCCGGAACCGAGTATGTTGAAATGGGAAGTCCCATAAGACTGCTGTGCAACGCCTCCGGAAAGTCCGATCCACCGTCGAACATTGAGTGGTACTTCGAAAGACAGCAGCTGTATTCTGACGTCACATCCGGTCTCTTCATTACGACGAAGGTGGAGTCGAAGGTCCTCTTTAGCATGGTCCTCATACAGCGCAGCGATCCACGTCATCAGGGCGTCTACGTCTGCCGAACGGCAAACGGGGATGCGACCAGCATGGCGGTCCACGTTCTCAACGGTAAGCAGAAAGAGTTAGAAAATATAAAAAAACACCATGGTCGATTCCGTTTCTAAGGCCTAATAATGAATACAAGAGAACCGACGATTGCGCCTCAGAGATGGGCAAGATAAGTTAAATTGCTAATTGATTTGAGTTAGAATAATCAGCAGCTAATCAATCAACAAATATAATTAGGCCTACATTTCGGTATTTCATACATATGCCTGCTTCATGAATTTGTCAAACTTTAATCAAAGAACAGCCAGCCAGGTTGCTATAATAGCCTCATAAATTGGCATGGTTTTCCTTGTTGGCATACGACATTGCGTGGCTGTAGGCTAGTTCTAATTAGAATTACGAAAGCTTCATTTTCCACTTCAGAAATTGGTTCGGTTCTCAGTATGATCTTAAAAATCTAAGCGCTTAGAATTAGCTGAAAATTGCAACTCGATTAGAATTACAACTAACCAATCCCTGATCATGGCTCGAACACCCATGACCGAATATTGCAGACTGAGGAAACGGATGTAAAGAGAGACTATTGTTTGACGATAGATGGGGGGGGGGGGGTGCTCGTTGCAGGATAAAGTAGCTCAGAATAGACCGTCATAAAAAAACTTTTAATTCTATCGGAAGCCAATGCAGCTGAGCGAGATCTGATGAGTTGAGATGTCCAGTCTGTTTAAGGCAGCGCTTCTTACGGATCTGACTCGTCTGTGAATGCACCGATCAGTCTTTTCCTACTAGCATTTAGATAGAACCTGTTTCTCGTACGATATACGAAAGATAAATTTCCACAATGTTACTCCTCCCATTACGCAGACCAGCTCATCTACGTCCCATTAACATCAGTCCTTAGGCTAATGCCAACAATGCAGTTCGGGACAATCTCATTCCCAGAGTTGTATGGTCTCGAGACAGTGTCTCGGTCTCGAGACAGATGTTTAGTGTCTCGGTCTCAGAAACCGGCTGTCTCGGTCTCGGTCTCGAGGTAGTGTCTCGAACTTTTAGAAACTGCCTTGAAGTGAAAGTCTTGTCTCGAACAAGAGATCTCGATAAGTTTCGCGTTAACTGTCTTAAAATCTTGCGGCCATATAAAAACTGTTCTCAGGAATTGGTACTATACATGTATACATTATAAGTTTCAAATTTAAATTACGAATAAACCTTATTCCCGAAAACTGATACATTAGTATTTACAGCATTTTTATAGGATCACTTGTCTTTTACTGTCTCGTACTGTCTTGAGTCTATTGTCTCGGTCTCGGTCTTGGTACCTCACTGTCTCGGACTCGGTCTCGGCATCTCACTGTCTCGGTATCGTCTTGGTCTTGAAGTTTCAAGTCTTGCATACAACACTGCTCATTCCCGTCTAGTTATCAGCTACTTCGGTCTTCCGGTCTGACACTAGTTGCCTTACAGATAATCCACTTTATCCTGAGATTTTCCTGGACGCCCAATCGTGTGTTCATAAGTAATTCATCCAGTGCAAGAATATATCGAATTTGTACATCGATGACCATTTGAAAACGAAGTTGCCTCAGTTCATGTATAGTAGAACGCATGTAACCCTTGCTAGTGCAGTACAACGCTTAAGTCTATGCCTTCAGTAACTGAGGCTTCAAGAGTTCAACTCTGCCTAACGATATATTTTATGTTCATCATGGGAAACATCTCCCACCTCGTTATCTCTAGCGCGGGATTCAGAACAGTGTTGTACTAATAACAACCTAAACTTAACATCGCAGCACAGTAAGATTATTGATACCGTATACACCCGAGTACAGTTGGGATGTAGTTCCGAGTTCGTAATAGTAATAGTAACCTCCAAACTTCTAAAACGCCTCTTGAAAGTCAAGCGCAGGGCACTGGCTTATCTACGAGCGCTGGGGCACCAACTTATTCAGTTAAAAGACAAATTCAGTGTACAGAATTACATGGCCTAAGAATGACAGCTAACGGTAACACGAATTAAATGACACACGTGAACCAGCTTGAATGTCAATAAATTAAGCCAGTTACATATGCTGAGCTCTAACCAGCATAAAGATTTATTATGATGTATAACGAGAGTTAAAAGTGACTCAGGTCTGTGTTAGAAGCTGCACGTTAACCTTTTAACTCTTAAAAGCCCATCTCTCAACACTTCCTCCTAAAAGCTGTGATTATGTAGGCCTACACTGAGACCGTAATTTCATCCATATCATTCCTCATTTCCACAACTCTTGCATTGAAGTCTTTCGGCTCAATTGTTCCTTCAGATTACCTCGAGTTGCCTTGTTTGGTGCAACTTGTAAAAGTCTCTCAGACTGCACTGCACTGCCTCGTTTCCAGTAGAGTCTAATAATCTTGTAGGGTTCAATTTGATCTCCTCAGCTCCTTCTTCTCTCCAGCGTTTTAGTCCACACCTATTCAACCTCTCTTCGTTACTCAAAGGTTTGATAGCATATAATGGCTGTTTGTTATACTGTCAAAACACATTCTTAGACTGTGCTGTAATTCACACTAATAATGGTTAACGTTGTTGATGCAAACGATTCACTGGTCATATATTCATCTGCTGTTGTTTTCTTAAAGACTTTCTGATGAATCCTCGAATTGGTAACAACGGTAAGGTATAATTGGGCCTAATTATTATTGTTCGTTATTTTTATTACCGGTAAGCATAATAAGTTCGTGTGTGCTCGACTTGTGTTAGATCTGGCATGTTCGCAATCACAATTTCCCAAAACTTTATTTAACCGAATCAGGATAGGATGACAATAGAATTCTGTTCTTGAAAACAGTTCCTTCGATGATTTGGTCTTCGCAACAATAGATGCAGAAACTGTTACGACTAAACTATCTGATACACAATCACTCGTATAGTCTTCATGGCTTAATCTCACACTTGAAATCAGAAGTTTATCACCACAAATAGCTCGCACAACAACATTTTAAAAGACGCTGTATAATTGTTCAGATGCTTGCATGCATACGTACGATACGTGTGTATCGTACGTAGGCCTACGTGTAGTCCTACACGACGTGTGACATATGCATATTGTATATGTAAATATTTTGCATACATTCACTTACATACATACATGCATATGGGCCTATACATACATAATTATACGCTATACATGTATGCAATATTTTATGTTGCCGGCCCCCAATTTCATTTGTCTTTTTGTCTGTCTGCTATAAATACTTTCTGTTTTTCTCTGTCTCTATCTCGATCTCCATGTATGCATGTCAAACTCTCTCTCTCTCTCACACACACACACACACACACACACACACACACACACACACACACACACACACACACACACACACACACACACACACACACACCTCCTACCTTTTCTCCCTATTTCTCATTCCATTCGTTTCTGATCTCTTAAAAGCCTTTGTGGCAATTCCTAGCACAGCTTAATTAATGGCGAAATGCGTGTGATATAATCTTCATTCGGTTGTAATCGTGACCGCCTTACGCTTCCAGAATCCCACCCTCCTTCCCTCCATCTTGCTCTTCCCTCCACCTTTCGTCCGTCCATCCTTCCGTCCATCCATCCTTCCGCCAGTTCCCACATAGACTAGGCCTACCTGTGTACCGTCAATCCTTCCGTCCCTACATACTACCTCCATCCATCCTTCCGTCCGTTACCATATAGGTCTATAAAAATTATAGCCTACTTCGTCTGTTCGTCCGTCTTGCTGTTTTAACGATAATGATAATACTAATAGGCCTACTAATACAAATAATAATAGTAATAATAATAATTTTATTATTATTATTATTATTATTATTATCATCATCATCATCATCATCATCATCATTATTATCATTATTATTATTATTATTATTATTATTATTATTATTATATTTATTATTATTATTATTATTATTATTATTATTATTATTATTAAGGCCTAATCAATCTCCTTGGCCACCGGTTTGCCCAGGTATCAGGCGACAAGAGAGAGAACACCTTCCTCTACCAGCGTTTGTCAATGACTGTCCAGCGCTTCGCTTTTTGTAGCACTTTTTCTACCAATAAAACCATCTGCGAAGACTAACCATTCCAGAACAATGCCCCCTAATTTCTTTAATCCCGATGGATCATATGTAGGTCTACCTCGGGAAATAAAAATAATAATAATAATAACGTTCTTTCCATCCGTCTTTCCGTCTGTACGTTTTTCAAGTTGTATATCAGAGCACAACTGTTTTCTTTAGCAATTGTGTCCATCATATCAGCATCTTTCGCGTTCCCTATTAATTCTTTTATTTTTCCTTTCTTTCTTATTTGCAAATTCATTGTTTGTTTGTGTGTCAATCTCTCATTATGCATGATAGTAAACGTTTCGATTAGTAAATGAAATGCAAAAGTGCCTATTGTACGGATAATCTTTCGCAATATGTGGAGTATGGGAAGTAGTAGTAGCAGTAGTAGTATTGTTGCTGTTATTGTTACTATTAAATCTGATGATATCGGTGTGTACGCTTTCGTATAGTAGTTAGCTGATTGGGCAACCAATCAGATAAATGTTTCTTCTGTCAGAATATTTTCGAATCAGGCATCGATTGGGATGGGTTGGGTGTACGATATATCCAGTCGACTTCAGCCTTCCTACAGTTGCCGGTTGTCTTGGCAGCGACGTCTTATATATAAGCCATAATATGTGCCATTACTGCTATTTGATTACACTCATCTGATTTTATGGTCAGATCTGATCTGATATGGTAGTCCAGGGTAGTTGCTTTGGCCCAGAGAGTGGGTACCATATTTTACATCGTTTTCCCCTCGAGAATATTAAATAATTACAACGGCACCATTAATACGTATGTCTAACAAACGTAGTAGCAGTAGGCTTAGTAGTAGTAGTAGCACTACGTAGTAGCATCAGACAGGCCCGTCGAGAGGCAGAGGGAGAGGCAGAGGCAAAATGCCCAGAGGCCCCGCGACTTTTAGAGGTCTGGGCCGGGTCTGCTGTCGACTTATGAAAAATATTATAATCAGTTGTACAAAGTTTGTCATTAATGCCTTTTAAATTGTAATATTACTGATAGACATACTTAACTATAATTAATTTAAACTTGAAGCGTCTACATATTAGGCCTACCAAGGCTACCATAATCATCATTTGTTTCTATAGAACACCCCCACTTCCGTCTAAGAGCCTATAGTGACTGTTCCGCTTAGGAGCTCGGCATTTCTCTGCCTGGGGCCTTGAATTTCTGTCGGTGAGCAGCAGCAGTATTTGTAGTAGTAACAAATGAAGATGACGACGATAATGGTAAGTCATTGGTAATCGCGATAATAATGCTGCCATGTTCGGTAATTGATACGAGTCTTCCTCTGCATGAATTGCTTCATCTAGGTATAAAAATCTGGGAAGAACAGTGCCCTGCAATCCAAAGAATTTGGTGTATACGCCTCACGGGTACCCCTTGTTTTTCCTTACGCCACACCAAAACTTTCACTTGGTAGGCCTATCCAAGCAATCAATTTTCGTTTATCAAAATGACGTAACTGGTACGAAGCTCTTATATTGTTACACATCCTTTTGGGTGTTGTAGGTTTATAGGATTAGACTAAAGTTAGATCAAGGCCATGTTTATATAAAATTAAAACCATAGGCATGGTATAGGCCTACATATTGGGCAATTAGTGTTGTAACTGAGAGAAGGGAATCGATAATTAAAGTTTACCTAGTAGAATCAGAATGGATGGAGCAAATTAGTGACACGAATTTTCGTCTTAAACCTTTTTTTATTGCGCCCTGAAATTATGTGCAATGTATTTAGAAGACATTTTATATTATGATAAAAAAAACATCATCCGATAAGTGAGTTTTATTTGAAAGCAGGAATCAGGATGCTGCAGTTTTTGCCAGGTTTAATGATAAGTGCCAGAATGCATTTTGTGTTCAGTGAAGTAATTTGTCAGAGTAAACGGCGAATTTGTGCAAGCAGCCAGAAAGTCAAAGCACTTATTCGTGTGGACTGCTTCCGCGACGTCAGAGTAGCAGTGAAGCTGGAGGAAAGACTACGTCGTCTAATGACGAGAAGGGATTAAGCAGCAAAGCGGAAGAGCAGAAGACGCAGTAAAACCGCCGTCACAGACAGGCTTTCACGTCGCGGCCAAGATGGATGACTGAAGACGCGACGTGGATCAGGAGAAAGATGCCACGCGTAGGCCTACGGATGCTCCATGCCATGAAGGAAAGCAGAGCTGCAGAGGCGTCACTTTGGTCCAGAAAGTTGGGGATCATGGCCATTAGTAGGAAGAGAAGCCAGCAGTAGAATGCCCGTATGTTTCTATTTAAAAAATGAATAAAAATAGTGTTAAGTTAGTGAGTGTATTAGTTGAACTTTTACAACATTGTGTAAAACACAATCATTATACATTTTTTTCCTAAATCGACTGGCTTGCTAATATTGTTCATGTTCAAATTTTTAATCTTACTTTTGCCGCCCCTTGAAATGTGCCTCCCCTTGAAATGTGCCTCCCCTTGAAATGTGCCTCCCCTTGTTGGCCTAGTGGTAAATACGGCGCTGATGTAGCTCAAGCCCAAGTTTATCATTGCAATGGCTCTAGCAAACGGTTGAGTGTTTGACGAAAAATTGATTGCAAAGTGGATTGGGTATCGTGCACCCTATCATAAAAGACGTGTGCAGAGAGAGAGAGAGAGAGAGAGAGAGAGAGAGAGAGAGAGAGAGAGAGAGAGAGAGAGACAGAGACAGAGACAGAGAGAGACAGAGAGAGAGAGAGAGAGAGAGAGAGAGAGAGAGAGAGAGAGAGAGAGAGAGAGAGAGAGAGAGAGAGAGAGAGAGAGAGAGAAGATATATATAGCGAGACAGACAGACAGACATACAGAGAGAGAGACAGACAGACAGTCATCCAAGTGCAAGGTTATGCCCAACAATCCTATAGGTAGACGTTTACAATTTCCATATAAATCTTGCCAACCTATTATAGTTCTTTCAGTACAACTTCTGCCTTCCAAGACCACTGTACGTTTGTTGGCCTTTCTAGTATTTTGTACTGTGCTGGATCATTTGCGCATAAGCGTTGCTCTGTATACATCATTGTGGCAATTCCTTACACTCTATGGACCCTTGATTTGACATGGCAGTATGAGCGCCCTACTCCACAGCACAATTGGCCATGGAGTGCAGACGTTCCCAGAGGAATGGCGAGTCATGTCAAATAGAGACAAGGGAAGGAGAGTCCAAAATATTAGGTCGTTTATAGCAGACGCCTTTCATCGCTAACCCCTGCAAAGTACGATCAACCGGCGTTATTTATGGAGACGATATTTATAAAATAGCAATTTTTTTATATATATTTTTTAAATAGGAATTTCTGCCGAGGCGATCATTGGTGGTGAGCAAATGTCAGCAGCTTCATCATCTTCATCAACTCTAACGGTTCTGTTCACTCTTCATCATCAGCAACAGATTGCAAGACTGTTCATCTGGATTTTGACCTTTAGATTATTTGTTTCGATTGTTAAACTGTCACCAATATTATGACTAAGTCGTTCTATATCATTAAATTATATTATGCAATAAATCAATACAGTAATCTATCATGATGAACAGGACAGATGGCCATGACGATGACAAATAAAGTCAGATGGTTAAGTAAATACAATCAACATCAGTCACTGGTCAAACACTGGCTAAATGTCCTTTCTGAAAGATATGTCTAGTCTAGTAGTCTTGAAGGTATGATACATTACTATTGTTTTTTATCATTCATTCATTCATTCGTACATGAACATGCGTTGGGCATAATGAAAAACACACTGGAGCGCAGAAGTGAGGAAATGAGTTCGATTCCAGTATCCTTGCTAGATTGACAGGCAATGAACTTTGCCAAATTAGATACATAATTTGATGGGCACCTTGCATGGCCGCCGACAGTTAATAACTTGATATAATTGGTTCATACTATGTTTATAATCATACTGCGGCTTGTCTGTTTGAAATTAAACAAAACTATTATTATTATTATTCCATGGTTGGAATATTATAACTAACCAGGCACCCACTCAATCCTCCATTCTTTAGTAGAAATTTTAAAAATACTAATTCAAAATGAGGGCAAAAAGGTAGATCAGCACCACAGCTCACACTAGTCCTTCCCACCATGAACTATGTTTCCATGAAGCCTCTACACCGGAATGCCCACAGGGTGCCTTCTTCACCTCGACCCCTTGTACATGTACAGTGTGTCCTGATAAAACGTGGACCCCTAAGCGTTTGTCAGAAACTGCTTCAAGATTAAACCTATATCAATAAAATTATACATGCAGCATCCCACACCATTTTCAAAGAAATCTGCAAAATTTGACCTAAATTGATGCAGCATAGGCAAAGAAATTGAATGATTAAAAATAGCTAATAAAATTGAAAGTTTCCAACAAGGGTTAATTTCTCACACGTTGGAGACATTATCGATTGAATATGTAACTTACTTTGGTGCAAAAGATCAGGAAACGTAGTATTTATAAAAGACTTTAAAAAAATTGTTAAATTATTGTGGAAAGAAAACATGTTTAGAGTAAACAGTCTAGTTGACCATCAAATCTGGAGCGTGCTGGAGGAACACGTTTATCGTTCCCTCATTCACAACGTTTATCATCTGAAGGCACTGCGCATCTGATTTAGGAATGGCAGCTATATGATCATGTGATCATTTACCAACCATCAAACAGTGGTGTCCACGTCTGCAGTCGTGCGTACATGAACAAGGAGGATACTTTGAACATCAGATATGACTAAACTCGTCCTTATGGCTCTTGTAGGGCCCCTATTTTGGAAACTTCTCCTTTTCGGTACGGCATTTCAAACGTTCATAGACTTGACAAAATCACCAACATTTCCAAACGGAATTAGTGTTTTGTGTTGATATGTTCACTATTGAATATTGATATTCTACAAATTTCAGTCAAATGCTACAAGCTTTGACCGAGTTATGACACTTTTGTTGGGGTCCACTTTTCATCGGAACACAGTGTATAACTAATACTTGTAGACAAAATAGTAAAAACAAAAGAAAAACCAACAAATGAATGAAAACAAGTGTTTTGCTTGGCTAAAATACATCAAAAACATAAACCAAGCATAAAATACATATTTCTTACAATTACGCACTAACACATCCTGTTCCTCCAGACTGAGCATTAATTTGGCTTTGAGATTTTTTTAATCTCTGGCATAGCAGACGCTAGAAAATCCCATTTCTGCCCTGCCACGATTGACCGTCACTTAAACCATGGCACCTCATAAGCACCTTCCTCTCTAGGTCGAGATTAGCTCTAGAATTGCTGTGCATCAGTCGAAAGATTCGTCAAACCCACGAAGACTACAACAGATAATGTACCATCCAACTGCATGATATAGCATTTCACACCATGCAGAATGGTAATAATCCGGATTAACAGAGTGACTACAGCACAGAAGAAGTAACTCCATGTGCAAATACAAACGTTGCAGTCAATTAAAACAAAAAGTTTTCCGACTAGGGCTTTTCCATATACAGTAGTCACTGTGAGTGTGTGATGGTCAACTTTTCACAAAATGCTCTTCTTTACTCAAATTTCAGTGACTCAATGACAACCGGTTTATATTATGGTTTTTTCATGTGCAAGAATGTCACCAAA
Source organism: Bimastos eiseni (assembly GCA_959347315.1). Classification (NCBI taxonomy): domain Eukaryota; kingdom Metazoa; phylum Annelida; class Clitellata; order Crassiclitellata; family Lumbricidae; genus Bimastos; species Bimastos eiseni. Next base: position 15,163,416 of record OY365811.1, on the reverse strand, counting down.
TGACTACTATGGCATCATGCATTTACACAAGATTACATATGTCCAAACTGATAATAGCGATGACGGCAACAGCTCTGAAACCCATAATTAACAGAAACTAAACTGCTTCATTGCTTGAAACAAGATATATCTCTACTGACAATGCCAGATATAGTAATAATCCGAATTACAAATTTGGCATTTACTGAAGCATTTCATAGTTAGAAACACGAGCTCCTAACTGAAACAGACATTTTATTACAGTGGAGCGAGTGGCGCTCTTCAAATAGAATCCGTCTCTTGAGGCCCACAACTTCCATAGATTTGGTTCAGAGCAGAGATTCCTGGTCGGCTAACATATCAAATCCATATCCAGATGATTCAAGGTGACGCTGTTGAATCATTCGGTTCTGAACCTTGACGGCAATACAGATCTGTCGCTCCTGGTGAATCTTGTCACACAGACCGGCATTCTCAAGCTACAAAACAAGTACAAACAATTCATTAAAACAATTCGCTATATTTCAATATATAATAAACCAAATACAAACACACATTTCATTAAAACAATTTGCTATAGTTCAATATATTATTAATGAACCAAGTAAAAACTAAAATTTCCCCTGTATAATTTAAGCTCATCTTTGGACTTGTGTGGCTCTAGTTATTCATTCACAATCAGTGGTGCACACAAACCAAGCCACAAATCCAGTAGAATTAATTATTTTAAATATATTATTATGACTAATGATCAAGCAAACTGTTACAATAAACCTGGCTGGATCAATAAAATGCTCTCAATCTGAGCCTTATTGAACAGATAATGACACAAATTAACACAGAGCTATAGCAATTTATTCACTATTTTTCTATTTACCTTATACCAAGTTCCACTTAGCATTAGATTCCAAAAACACAACAGTGGTGTCTAAACCTGAATCATCCTTACCTCTATCTATCACAATAAGAAACAGAAGAATGTTTCCCTTGCACAATTCACAAACAGAAAATTAATGGAAAGACTAGTCGACTTTTTAATTGTGGTTTTCAATTTTAAGTAACATTATGTGTTAAGCAAAGTTACAGTTAAGTTATGATTATCAAAGACCTCCAGTTCTGAATTTTCTTTGATCAGCTGCTTGAACAGATCTCGCAATTCATCATCGTCCAGTTCCTCGTCGCTGTCTGAGAACGATGAAGATGATGACAACGAAGAGGAGGATGCTGATGTTTCAAACATATCCTGCCTCATCTGCTTCAGTTCCGCAATGTCCTGCTGCAGGCGATCGATTTCATTTCGCTCAGCTGCAATCTTCTGACGTAACTCATTGCCTGCAGAATTTCAATGTAGACATTCATCAGAAAATTACAGTAAAACTATTTATCAATTGTAATGTGCTCTTTGCTCCTACAACCAAACTTTGAAGAAAGTGCTGTATTGTAAGTTACACCACAGTTGTAAGTTACACCACCAAATGACAACTATGGCATCATGCATTCACACAAGATTACATATCTCCAAACTGATAATAGCGATGACAGTAACAGCCCTGAAACCCATAATTAACAGAAACCAAACTGTTTCATAGTTCGTAACAAGATATATCTCTACTGACAATGCCAGATATAGTAATACTCCAAAATGCCAATTTGGCATTTACTGAAGCATTTCATAGTTAGAAACACGAGCTCCTAACTGAAACAGAAATTTTGATCATCAATGGCCTTCACAGACTATAGTAGCAATAATAAGAAATAATAGTAAAATTACAACTAAACAGAAAATCTGTTTGAAGTACTTGCTTTGAGCTAGACTTTAAAAGTACAGAAGACATCCATAGAATCTTACCGATAGCCAGCAATTCCTCTTCTTCCAGTGTCAGGTAAGTGTGCTCCTGCTCCAGCTGCTGGTATTCTTCATTATCCTCGAATTCAGAGGGCTCGGAGCTTGTGGTCGTGTCCGAAAATGCGTCCTGGTCGTCTTCTACTGCACAGAATAAGATACTGCTAAATGCTTCAAGAACCATGACCAAAAGTTGAACCCTTCCTTCCCAGAAAATACATGCAGCAAATAAATATATAAAGGATCACATAAAAATGCTAAACAAATTAATGATGAATAAAATTGAGTGCGCTCGTAAACAAAAACAGGCATACCCATCTGGGTGCTATCTTCAACATTTAGGTTGTCCTGATGTTTGCTTTCTAAATCCTCTTCTGATTCGTGGAGGACTTGACTTCTCATTTTTCCATCTGACTCCATCGATAGTTCTTTCAGCTGAACATAGTCAACATGAGGTGATTTCCCCTCTCCAGCATCTGCCGTCATCTCCGGACAGTCATCTTGCCCCTCCTCCTCCTCCTCATCATCTTCTACCAAAACATCCGTGTAGGGATCTGAACTGTCATCTGTTTCAGTCGATAGCCTCTTGCTACGATCTATCGACTCCAATAATTCATCAGTAACTGGTTCTTTCATTTCTTCTTCTTCACCCATATGTTCCTGCTGATGCGCAGATACAGTTTTGCCCTCTTCGATTCTGTGAGCATCTGGTAAGCCTACATCACCAGCTGCATTGTCATCTTCTTTCATTTCTTCTGTTAAAGTTCTCTCTGTCAGTTTATCCTTGCTGTCATTTTCCACATTTTTCCCAGGCACAGAGACAAAAACTGCTTCTGTGTTTTGATCACTATCATCTGTTTTCAAATCCTCATCATTTGTCTCTTCTTCATCTTTTGCTGCCAGTTTCTTCATCTCCTCCTTTTCTGTATCTGACCTCTGGTCAGTAACCTTCATTTCTTCAATTTCTGACGCAACATTTTCTATCTCCATGTTGACGTCTAAACTAGATTCCTCATCTGTGGTTTTATCTTGCTCCAATGGTTTCTGGGCTTTGGAAACATCCTTCACCACAACCTTCTCACAGATTACCACTTTCTTCACCAATGTTTTGACTCCAGGTGATTCTTCCTCACAGACAGTCTTTACTTCTTGGTAAATAGTTTCTTCTTGATGACCGACTTCCTCAACATCCTGACTCTCCTGTTCATCGATCTTTTGACTTGGAATAGAGCTGGCAACTTTATCAAGTTTATCTTTTGCAATTTCTTCTTGCTTTCTCTCGGACAACATCATAGCTTCTTGAGTCTGTTTGGCATGCTTCAGCTAAGAGAAGAAAATATAAAATAAATTAATTTTGACATCTTAATAATGATATAACTCATCCGTTCTTTCTTAACCCTTTGATGATGTTGAGCGCGAAACAAATACAACTCATCGTAAGATGGTCAGGAACACAGTGCTATCTATATGTGCGGTGTGGCATGGTGGCCCCCATTGGTTAGAGCGGTCGCCCTGTTACGCCCAGTGTGCACTGAGTGTGCGGGTTCAACTCTCGTCCGAGGCGTCACTGTGTAAGGACCTTGAGCAAGTCCTTAGCACACAATTACTCTGTAGTGCAACTGCAGTTGTGCTGTCAAGATGTGTGTGCACTTCTGAACTAAACTGTATGAAGGGCGATATCAAATAACAGTTGTGTATTGTATTGTATATGATAAAAGCAATATGTTTCAGACCTAAAATCATTAAGCAAATTTTGCTACCTAACTGCTAGAAGGCTGTCATCAAGTTGGACCTTCTTTGAAAGATCACACAATACGATTGCAAACTTAAACAGTGCAGTACTCATAAAATGAGTGTGGGATCAAATGATGGTTGCTTGTTGCTATGCAAAGGTGTTTGGAAAGTCAATTTGACAACTTTTCATCACACAACTTCAATGAATGGTTAGGGTTGGAGACTAAATCACTCCCACAATCAGTCATGTGACGCTTATTAATCATGCAAGCACTTAACAGAGAGAAATATGCCAAGCGTTATAAGAAATTTAGCAAATTATTTGCAAATAAGCATTATAAAAGGTCGAAGTCAAACTCTGTAAGAATTCATACAATAATTATTCATTCATGTTTCATGTTGCTTCTTCTCCTCAAAAATAAAATATTGACAGTACTCAATTGGCAGAGATTTATTCATGAATGATCACATATGAAGCGCATAGTTTTCAACAACTTCAAAAGATAAAAATCTTTATTACCACCACTAAAATTTTCGAAAGATTGAGAATATGTTAATGGATTAACAAATTTGAATAACAACATATATATACATCATTGAGATTTTTGATATATCATAGAATGTGACTGTATTTTATGCTGTATCAATGTCAATCTCAAATCTAAATCTAATTATAAAACACCATTAGATTTTGGACTTCATTTGGTTTTTTTGATGACTAAATGTGATAGTTCAGAAGCATGATGCATGAAAGTTGCAATTTGTTACAGATGACACTTTGCAAGCCATACAAGAACTCGCCAAGTAACAAACACATTTGTACCTATGACTATGTGGTACTGGGAGGAATTATAAAAATATGTAAATACAGTACAGCATTTAGAGCTGTAGTATTACAATTATATACAATTTTCAATGTGGAATGCTCAGAAACTCAGCTTTAGGAGCACATCCTTGAAAACTGCTTATGATAAATTTTGGGAGATACAATGTGATAGTCTCACACGTTAGTTCTGATAACATGAATAAACCCCAGGGCATATTCAATTCAGAAGACCCCCACTTTGCCACCTTCTCCCCCAGCAGATCACAACCGTTTCTAAATGAACCAAGGTTCTGCAGTGCCTACCCTTCGTTTCAACTGAGTCACGATTCGTTGAACTTCCCAAAGTTGTTCCTCCTTTTCCATGTCCTTGACCTTCATCAGCTCTTCGTGCAAGTGGTTCAGAAGTGACTCCTGCTTCTTCAATTCCTCCTCGATTGCCAGAGGGCTCTCAGGAAGTTCCAAGGTCCATCTGGATGTAACTGGTTTAAGAGGAGGAACATATCTACAACATCATTGGCAACTAATGAGTTAGCCAGATAAATTCATCAACAACATCACATTTCTTTTATAGGACACAATACAGATAACACTCAATGTTGAATGGCATCACATTAATCATTGCATAATGTAAGCGACTGAACCTTTATCGCTTCGTTCTTCTTCTTCTTTTAGTCTCGTGGGCTTATTGTCCATTGACGCTGATTGAACGACTGAACACCTTATACCTGGAATTTTCAATTGGCTTTTGTTTTCTAATATAAGCTCAGTTTGTGCACATCAGTTTGCTTTGTACCAAATCCTGACATCAAGCAGCCATTCTATTGTTTGGTTTTCCTATGGTTCTATCTTTACAACTGCAGCTTGTAATCAGCAACCTGTATATATATTGCATATATTGTATATATTTGTAATACTATAGCTCATCTTGCAACCCTTGTATAAACTTATACAAACTAAATACCCATAGAAGTTGCTTCTCACCACTCTAGTTGGTGCTTACAGTGTATTAAGAACAAGTCCGTCTTTAAGCAAACAATGTTCAAATAACTTAAAAAGTCACCATTGGAGGGATCTTGCACACCCGTAGAACCCATGGAGAGGAGTCCAACCCAGGGCTCATATAGCACCCATTTATATAGATCCTAGTTGCATAGATCCAATCTGCATAGATCCTATTTATATAGCACTTATTTGTATAGCATTCATTGAAATAGCACTTATTCCACCAACGCTCAAAGAACTGCACTAGCCTCAATGATGATAGTTCAGAGGAACTGCAATGTTGTTGACCCCAGTGACTACATACATCTCTTGCACACTCAGTATAATAGAAAGCCCAACCAAGGTTTACACTTGATTCCTGTTGTCCCATTTACATAACATAACCTTATTAGATAAGGGTTAAGAATGTTATTAGCTATATCTTAAAGGCTACAACTTAAGATTTCTGACTGAAACGTGAGCGCATCAACAGTGTTCTCACAACTGAACAGCATTTCATCAGAAGTTGATAAAGGACAAATAATCTCCAAACAATTGCAGAGCGGACAAGATTCCACGCATGACATCATTCTTACCCTATTTTTATTCCACTTGGAAAATTGTCTTGTATGACCGCGGTTGCACCAGGTGCGCCTATGAGTAGATTTTTTGCTATATTAAGTTTCATTGATTGATTGATTGATTGATTACCTTTTAATGATAGTGTCTTTGAAAAGCAGTTTGCTGTACGTAAATAGAACATTAAGAACACGATGACTGATCTGAAGAGTTGGACTGAGAACAATCGACACGTTCTGTAGACTCATCTTGTTCTCCTTCTCCTGTCAAAAGAATTTTACAAAATGCAGCTTTATTTTGATATTCCTCTGGTAACTGTGGGTTTATTGAATCCTCTATTAACCAATGTGATTCAGTTTGAAAACAAAGCATGCAAATTGAACCAAATTAAATCATAAATGACAGCAATGTTGTTACATTGTTGCAATCTAATCATAGCAATGCAATAATTATAGGAATCTCTAGGTACTTTATTTACACCAAACAACACGTTACACAGACATACCTTAGCAATGACGTGAGTCATATGAACTATGACCCAAGAGAGGAGAAGTCTGTTGTAAGGAGGTAACTCTTCAAGCAACAATAGGAACTGCTCCACCTTCTGCTTAATGTTCTTGTTGGCTGTAACCAAAATTAACTGACTTTTATTGAACGTACAATAAACTTAAATGAGTATTTGCAGGAAAATGCATGACTTAAAACTTGAACAGATTCTAAAGTCAAACCGAATATAACCTGCAACAACAAATGTGCAAATGATAAAATGTCATACCCTTGAATTGCGATGCATCACTCCTAATCACTACAGCCAGTGTAACTACTATCAATACAGAGCATACCCATTTGAACGCAATGGTGAAAGCCAAAGTCAGCATGACTGACCATGGGATTAACCCCTTTAACAACCAGCTGGTACTAAAATGTATGGGAAAACTTATGCAGCTGGTCATTAAAGGGCTAAGGCAACGGTTTCAGCCGAAATTCAGGCATTGCCCGTGAACGGAGTTTGATTAAAAAATGTAAAACACCAAATGAATACACAAAAGTTGAGCAATGAGCAGAATTCTTCACAGCGTTCAGTCATTCTTGCTATACACGATTCTGTGTTAAAACAATTAATAAATTATGTGCTCAATGTGATCATCCAAACATTATAAGTTACAATTGCATTTTTACCCTTGAGAAATTGGATGGGTGAATTGCGGTGGGTTCAGTGAGCAAATGTGTGTTTGTGTAAGGTTCCATCACCCCAAAAATGTAAGTAAGGACTGCAGTCAAAGAAGTCTTAGTAGGTTTCAAGTATGGCGCTTACTAAATGCAGCTTTGGAAGTAGTAATAATAAATATAAATCAACAATCATAGGAACATACCAGAAGCCTGCTCAAACTTTGGCATTAGTTTGGCAGTAAGGAGTGGCTCTGGAAGCTGACGAAGGAACTGTTTGAGTAGACTGGCAACAATGTTTGGTTCGTGTTCCTGAAGATAGATGTCAAGTCCTTTGTTATAGGCATCCTTCAGTGACTGCACCTTCGATTTCACGCCAGACATGCGATAGATGCCCTCACATGAAAGGCCTGCATCCAAGTTCAACACAAAACCATTAACCTCCTTGGCATTAACCCTGAGCATCACATGGGTCAGTTTCCTATGTAAAGCCATCTCACTGTTTTTAAAATGTTAACCCCGAACATTACTTGGGTTTATTGAAAAATCAGCGGTAATGGTATGCGATGTTTATGGTCCCGATTGCAACATCAGCCTCTGTTTCGGTGATCGTTTCAAGGCGTATAACATAAGGATGCAATATGAAATGAGCAGGGATGTGTCCTCTTCAGATTGGTGTATAAACATGATTATTTCATGCATGAAACTAATGACGGACCTGGCACAGCAAATGCCTGGCATTGACCCAAAGCAAATCTAACACAACGGACAAAGAGATCCAAATGGTCAAGGGGAAAGCAGAGGAGGCAACCAGGTTCATCCAGCTGTGAGCTTAACCCATAGAAGACGGGAGGCCATCCCAAGTGGATGGACCTGGCAAAGTAAATGCCCGTCATTGACCCAAAGCAAATCTGACACAAGGGACAAAGAGATCCAAATGGTCAATAGAGCGCAAGCGGGGAGCAGAGGTGGAAGCCAGGTTCATGCATGAAACCCAGTTGAGAGAAGGAGACCAGGAGGAGGATCTTATATTGGATACATGACACTGCTTGAACAAAGAGTGCTTCCAATTTATGCATATGAGATGAATGAATGCATGCATAAATGCTCATACTCTGCAAGTCTGCATACACGCATTATTCTGCATGCATATCACACAGTGTGTTTTATCATGCTAACAAGCATCTCTACCATGGTAATGAATGCTAAACATGCACTGACACACAAATACATACAACCAAGAAAATATGTATATAAATATAAAATTTTCAGCAAGTTTTCTTCGGCGGAAACAGAACGCTAAGGTTAATGCATTGTCAGATTGTCGCATACCTACATCCTGACAAAACACTGTTCCTTACCATCACGAAATAAATTTACTGGCAATTCAATACCATCCATCAGCAAGACAATTTCCCTTAAAACACACATACACAAGTCCACATGGCGCTAACAGCCATTCGACATCTACAAAGGACTGCTTAATGTTTGAAAACTGCAAGAATCTTCACCTGTCATTGTTTCTTTTCTTCAATGCTACATACATGTATACTAGAAATGATGATGATCATCATCATGTCTACTATCAGCTCCTGATGGCAATCCGTCGACTTGGTTCAGTGCATCTACAAGAGCTCTCTCCAAATGTGACTCTTTCTATAACCTGAACATCTTTCACTAATTGATAACTTTTGACATCATTTAAAAGTTGACAATGGCAGTGCTTATGTGAAGTACGAAACGATGCTGCAACACACGTGTCCACATACCTAACTACCTGCCCATGTTAAAAACCACAGAATGAAAAGCAACCAAAGGATTTACCAAATTCTTCAATATAGTCGATGCACTGCCTTACGACAACTGGAAGCTGGATGCCATCGTGACATGGACTACGTTCAACAGCTAAAGCCAGACTAACACCAAAGATAGGCTTTGCATCACTATCTTCAACAACCGCTAACAGACAACCAGAAACACCATAGCAACATGAAGCCATGTAATATATACTACATATGCATAGGATCCACAGATGCACAATAAATCTACTCTAAGTGCCTATCATGATTCGGTATATTAAGTAAACATATATAGATCAGTCCATTGAACAAATATGTAATTTCCCTGTATAGTCTGCACGTGCATTGTCTTCTTCAATGTCTCAGTTTCCAGTAGAAGTACAGCTGAAGCGCTCATTTAGAGTTAACTAGAGTGCTCTTATGGAACAGAAAGCTAGGGATTTTACAGTCTAGAATAGAATTAAACCCATGACTTCTGGTTATGGCAGCTCAACAGATTAATCAACAGACATAATAAGCCTCTCCTGCATATAGTAAAACCATTTCTTACATACTGAAAATGTCTGTAACCCACCATCATGATTGTGAGCACTTTATCATAACTTTTTCGCCAGTACACTTTGTTTGCCATCAATTTTTTGCCAGTACATTTTTTCACCATTTCATTGATCCCGCTTCCATATAAGTCTGATGGTTTTCATCAATACCGCTTCGACTCAAACAGGATTTTTTTCATCTCATCCACCTTCCATTTAAACGTAATTCCTTATCATTGATCCAGCTTCTATTTAATCCTGATGATTTTCATCAATCCAGCTTCTATTTAAGAAGATGTTTTAATTAATCCAGCTTCCATTTAAACCTGATCCATTAAAACAGATCTTATTAAATAGAAGCTGGATTGATGAAAATCATCAGGCTTAAATGGAAGCTGGATCGATAAAATGGCGAAAAAGACAAGCTGGCAAAAAATTGATGTAGAAAAACGTGTACTGGCAAAAAATTGATGGCAAAAAAAGTTTCGGTCACCTTATATTATGCCATAGCAACTCTCATTTTCATGAAACAAAGCACAAGCTCTCACATACCTGTATTGCTAAACTTGGGTATAACAGGGCATAAATGCGAAAAATTATATTTCTACAAAGAAATTTGCATATAACTTACATACAGCAAGTCCCTGTTCATTCTGCTCAGACTGTTCATTCTGCTTGACAGGAGCCAAGATCTTCTTCCTCCATTTTGGTTTAATCTCCTCCTCTGTCTTCTTCTGTTCCTTTTCCACCTTCTCCTTCTTTTCTTTGTCCTTCTCCTGTTTCTCCTTCTCCTTCTCTGCCTTGTCTTTCTCCTTCTTCTCCTTCTTTTCGTCTTTGTCTTTATCCTGCACAGTTTAACAAAACAAAACAAATTAAAGGTAAAATAGTGTAAGACAGGTTAGCAAAGGAAAATTTAATATCTAACACATGGAAAACATATGAAATGAGTACTTCTACCTACCTTTGACCACTAGGTTCGTCATACATCATTCCCCACAGTCAGTGCTCTTTGGGTATGTGTTTTTTTGGTTTGACATCATTGTATTTGCATTCTTAAATTTATTTGGTGCCACTCACTGCACCATCAATCACAGGCACTCTCAGTGTGAAAGACTCCATGAAAATAAGGCTGTTTTTCTACTTGCATGAAGCCAGTTAAATTTTATTCTGAATTCAACAAGAGGCCAATGCAGCTGAAAAAGGTGGATACGGGTCTAAACTCTGACAGACTGCTTGTGTTCAAGTCAGGTTTGTTAAGCAGTAGAGATGTGCCTAAGCAGATTTAAAGCATGATACAAAACAGCCTGACAACATATACAAATCGACCAAATGTGCAATAACGTGAGGAAAGCATCAAAACATGAAAAAAAGAACAAGAGACAAAGATTGATAATAGATATTAAGTCCATGAGAGAGGATATAAGGACAGCACTCAGCTATTTCTGCTGACAGGAAGAGAACACATTTAAAAGGCAGTTCAACCAATTTCTTCCTGCAATAACAGTATATTGCATTGCAAAGGTAAGCGATTAACAGTAAAATGGTCGCATACTTATACAGTCTGAATGGCACAAAATGTTTGTACTGTCTTAAATAAATGAACCTGTAGTGATTTGTCATATCTTGCAAAAACGAAATTGCAGAATAAGAAATATTAGAATTCTTGCCTTTTCTTTTTCTTTGACTTTATTTGGTTTCTCTTTCTTGGTGAACTTGAAGGTTGGCTTAGTGTGCTTCTTCGCTTTCCTAGGACCTCTTGCGAACCAAAAACAACGGATAATATAAAATAAATCAACAAAATAAAACACACCGGAGACTAATAAAAGCAAATATACTGGATTTCCAAAACAAATGAATGCATAACACTTAAAACACCAATGAATATACAGGGCATAATGACAGTCTTACTATGAGAGGTGCAAATATGATGGAGACAATTCCAGACGGAGGGACCTGCAGCTGTGAATGAATTTCTGCCAAAGACAAGACCAAGAACAACATACTTTGCTGTTTGAAGCTTGGAGCAGCCTTTAACAGAGTTGTATAGTGAGACCATGGAAGATCAGAAGGATGGCAATTGAACTGCACGTGCTCTATCACGAGGAGTGCCAGCTTGGAGCAAATATGCTCACAAACAAGGAGCCAATGTGTAGAACGACTAGCAGGTACGATATGGCTTTGGTACGAATGTCCAAGACATACTCTTGTAGGCTGTGTGCAGTCAGGAACACCAGAGTATAGGTCGGAGTCCTCAGATGTGAAAGAAGCTTAGTGTCATGGTCGAACCGGATGAGCTCAGATTTTCCAGGGCTCAGTTTTACGGACATGGACAGACTTTATGGCATGATGTTGTCAATGCAGGCATCAGGGATGCGGTCTCGAGACCACAGTCTTGGTCTAGAGACCAGAAAACTGTGGTCTTGGTCTCTCAAATACATCGGTTTTCGTCTAAGACCATCGGTCTTGGTCTCGGTCTCGAATGCGTCGGTCTTGGTCTCCGTCTTAAATTAGCATTCTGGATCGTTTGCCATATCAGTGAGCACAATGTTTTCGATATTTTTGGGCTAGTTTCGATTACTAAAGAGACACCAGATGATTAGGCCCTTGGCGATTGCTTTCGATTTATGGCGTGCTGACCAAACTAATAGATCATTATATGCATGTTACAATGGGTAGGAAAAATTGCATTTGCAACGGGCCCAGCCATTTCAAAAATTTGCAAATGCAAATTTTAAGGTTGTGGAACACTCTAATAATTATGTGGTTGGCCACTTGAAGACACTGTTAACTACAATTCCGAGGTCCATGGTACAAGTACGTACACCCTTCAAACGGAACATTGATCTACTTTTTAAGAAGTCTTAAAGTATTTAACTATCGTATACTGTAAGTAATGTAGTGTGATATTCTCAGGCCAAAGCCAAGGGCTGAACCAACAAAAGTTCAGATTGGCCCGTGAAACAGTTTTCAGGACCATTATTAAGATTAGTATTCTTCAGCAATAAAATTAATGTTTTAAGCATGTTATTCCGTTTTAGCGTCTTAATAAATTGAATTATTTATAAAAAAGAGTATTGGTCTTGTACCATCAGTCTCGGTCTTGAGTTTTTGGTCTCATGCCCAACATTAGCAGGCACAGCTTCTTATGGTATCTGCAATTTCCTTTAGTTACAGAAGTAAGCTACAGAATAGAAGTGGATATCTATGACAGTGCCAGAGGCATGGAGGATGAACATCAGGAGCCAAGGACATAAACTTGCGGGACACTAAAGAACACAGTAGCGATGGATGCTATGAGGGAGATGATGTGAACATACCGAGTGTGATTAGAGAGACCTGTAGGAGACAAAGTAATTGGGAATAGTACAGCAGAGAAGTCTAGGAGAATTAACTATAATTATTAAGGCACTCACACATCCCTTGTCCTTGCTGTGGACAAGGTCATTACATACTTTCAGGGTGGCTGCTTTTGTGGAGTGAAACTACCTTAATATACGAAGTGAAGAGGTAGAAGTCGGTTGCTTGCAGAGAGTTAAGAGTAGAGCCACGCAATGATGCCCAGTTGTTGGATCAATGCTAATATTGTCAAACTGCGATCCACACATCAGATATAACGAGTCACTACTACACGAAAAATCCCAACCCTAGTTATTTCTGTTAAATACAGAGATCATGAATAATGAGCAACTTGGATAAGTTTCATTTACTTGTTTGCACTGTCCTTTACAAGTTCATCATCGGAATCTTCCTGTTCAAACATGACGTATCCCTTGTCCTTGCGATCTCGTCTTGCTCCTTCTTTCCGACGGGTGACGTCCCGTCTTCGAACTTGAATGTCCTCTTGTGCTGCAAAAGAAAACCACTGAGTAAACTCTATATTTGCAACTATACTTAAATTCTCTTCAGACTCAGCCTCAATATTGAGACATCATTGATTTTTTTATTTTGTTTTCTCAGCAACACATAGCATCCTAAAAGTATTGTCTGACACCATCGGGAACAAGAGTGGACAGAGTGCTCATTGAAAAATTAACTTGGCTCTTCGCTATGGAACAGTCTTCCTGAGCACTGTGACTCTCATCTAGTACCACAACTGTTTCTGCTCGTTCTCTTAAGACTTTTCTTCTCTCTAGGGGTTCTTTGCACTGGGAGTGCCCATGATTAGGTTGTATTGTGAGAGGCACTTTATAACTGATAAAATAATATGGAAACTCAGTGCGAGATTTTTCCAGGATAATCCAATGCATTCAAGCGTGCACACATATGATTAGGTCTCTCATTATACAATACAACTGTTATTTGATATCGCCCTTCTTACAGTTTAGTTCAGAAATGCACACATGCCTAAACGGCGCAACTGCAGTTGTAAAGCAGAGCAATTGTGTGCGAAGGACTTGCTCAAGGTCTTTACACAGTGACACCTCAGACGAGAGTCAAACCAGCTTACTCAGCGCACGCTGAGTGTTATGGGCCGACCACTCTAACCAATCGGCCATCCCGCCACACAAGGCACAACAACATCAGCTCAGAGGCAGAAAAGACTGGCAAGCAAGAATTTTGAGGAATTCACCCACATATAGGCCTGTTCACTTTTAGGATAACCACTAGTACCATCCAATAACCAGTACCCCTTGCAGGGCCTGCAATTGAGCCCAAAACAATGAAGAAAAGTCCCACATACATGTATATCAATAAGGGCATAACCGAGTAGACAATCTCCACCGAGTACCGAATCCGAGTATTTGGATGAACGAATTGCCGGATCTGGATACGAACCGAATAGTAGCGGCAAATCTGACCAGAGACTCAGCGAGTGCCATCCGAAGGCAAAACGCAGTTAACCTGCCACTTTTACAGCGACGGTGAACTAGCTATGCAGAGTCTATAGCAATATTCTTCATACAGCGTATCGTTGCACTCTAGGCTATAACAATATTTTTATTATTTAATAACTTCATTTGTGAAAGAAATGTAAAACCTTGTTATAAAATTTGAAATATGAAGTTGTCAACGACATCTCTACTCTGTAATGTTTACCCGAAAGAGGGTGGAGCCAATTCAAGCGGGAAAATTACTGATTTGGTTGCCACCTGGGGAATGCAACCAAAAAGAAATTAAAATATATATATTAACATAATTACTTAAAGAAAATTCAATAGATGGTTAAGTTCTTGTTTAATTAATAATAAACTTCTAAGTAAGTCTGTTAGTCCTAAATTTATTTTATCAAAAAATATTATTTATAAAAAAAATAATTTTATCAAAAAAAGTATTTTTAGCTATTTGCAGGTGTAATATTTGCCGAGGCGAATACTTCCGAATAGTCCAATATTCGGGTGAGGCGAATTCTGGTTACGCCCTAATATCAATATACAAACATAAAAAAATATATATAGAAGGACCAATTTTTATATAAATACACATACACATATATATGTATATATATATCCTAGCTTCCTTTCCATACAGACTATGTATCAAAATATTTCTTATATCTGCCGAATCTGTTGATGCACTGCCCTATGCCCAACTCAAACTCCTACATAACAACTGACTGAAAAAGCCGATTAGCTGAGAAGCTACAGAACCAAATGCTCCAAAAGTTTTCAAACTGTTTCTTCATTCCAAACCTATGCCATCTCTCAGCTTTGATGGGATTTCGTTGATTGGTTTCACACACTTGTGCATGGGCAAGCCATTGGTGACTCTTTTAGCTTACTGTGCACTGCTTGGCTAATTATTTTAACGCTTATAGAAATGATGTTTAACATCACGTAGGCTAGTGCACTGACTAGATTTCTTGAAGAGGTGCTATATAGAGTTTCACTGATTCGTTCATTCATTGAAAACATGATTTGAACACTTAGTTCAATATTGAAAAAACTAAAACTATCAAAAACGGCTAAACAGGCAAAAACAAACATCAAAATTAACACAAATAAAAGAAATTAAAATATCCACTTTGCTAATTCAAACAAGTCGTCTGTTATTCAACAGAAACTGAACTGACCCACCATTAAACAAAACAAATCAAATCAAATAAAACAAACAATCATAACACCTGGTCAGCAGTCATTAACAACTTTGTAATCTAACTATTCAGCTTCACTTATGTCAAGCCAAAATAATTTCACAGTAGATAAAAAGTAATATGTGCCTTCTGGATTAACTGGATCCATAGACAGGACCTCATGCATTTTGCGATCAGTCCCAAATTCTGTGATTTATTTCGTTTCATTTATTTAATTAAATCAGTTCCAACAACTTAAGAAGATATCTCTGCAAAAGGCTTCAAAAGGCAGATCTGAAAGAACCAAAGTAATGTGTAAACTAATCAATACTTGCATAAATCAGTAGGAAAATCTTTTCCATAAGAAGGGGTCAACACATTGTACAGATAATAGCACTTTTTGATCTGATCTATTGAATAAGTGTTGTGTTCAAGATAAGTTGAAACTTAGTAATCATTGAAAGAGGAGGGAAATTTATATCGATATTCACAAAATCATAATCTTGTTATCAACTTTGAAAATATTCAGATCAATGACTCATTTTCAGTATCAGGATCTGCAACCATAAATATTATTGGAAATCATATATCCAATTCAAAACTTGAAATCATGGAAAAATTGAACTGTGTTTATTTTGCCAATTTTGAAATTTAGTTAATATGGTAAAATAAAATAGTTAGCACCAGCCAATTGATAAAAAGTGGATAAAAAATTGATCCAATCAGAAAAAACAAAACTAAGAATATTAAACAATACCAATGGCTCAACGGAATAGGCAAAGCTATCTGCAATCTGCATCACACACGCTGACAAGCCAAGCAGTAAGCAATGCAAAGCAAAGCAAGCACGAACAGCGAGACAAGACGTTCAAGAAATGATAATACTGCAACCTTTGAACTGAAAGTGTACAACAATTTGTGTGTAGTAGTAGTATATATGTGTGTATGTTGGTAAGTGGACTACACAGTGCTTCCAAGAACTTTGTTGAAACACAGCCTTAACCATGTTCAATACACATAAAAAGTTAATTCATGACAGAATGAAGCTCCAAAGAACAGCAAAAACCTTCCCATCAACTGGCTTAAAAACCACTAGAACCAAGCAACTGAGATATATCAAGGATGTAATCCAAACTGGTTGTTGTTATATTTCTATCAGAGGCAGGGTCTTTACTGGAAGTAACAAGTGCTGCACATGAAACTGATGGCTTGTTACTAGGTCATGTCAGCCACAGAGAAAAAGGATCCATTTGCTGTTCAAGATTGCATCTCAACCTCTGAAAAAATGCCTCTAAACTCAGCCTATAAATGCATTCAGGGAAATCATTGGTGAAAAATGGCAGAACATTGTCTTACAATATGCTTAAGTATGTAATGAAGATGATATATCTAAGACTATATATAGTAGCAAAATATAATTGTATGTTAAATGATGGGTAATATTTTTGGTATATCACATACAAGTTCCAAGTTATAACAGTCAAAGATGGTCTACATATCACACATAATTATAAGGGTAAGTTGTCACACATGTGACGGCTCAGCACGAAATCAGTCACATATTTTAAAATTTTAAAAATGGGTTTTTGATGTAACATTATAGAGCTTCTTATTAGCTTTCCAGAACTGCTTCTGTTTCACTTATATCTTATAGCTGAGACAAGTTATGTCAATTTAAAATCGTACTATGTTCGCAATCTCTTTTGAGAAAATCGCTTCCAAAGTTTGTGGGATTATTTGATAATTTTTCCGTAGAATGATACTTCTTTGCATTAGAGCTCTTACTCAAGCTATGATTGGCTTAAATTAAAAGCTAGTCCATTTTGAATACACAAGACGGCTAGAGGAGATGTTAAGCTGGCAGGCGATACCATTATTATAGGGTGCAAGCATGGGAAAATGACGTAACAGACCTAGAAAATCATCATAAATTCAAAAAAAACGCAGAACTTCTAATTTGAAATTAGGGTGGATTAAAATAAATATTCATTAAAAAACTTTAGTGTTATCTTATAGCAAAAGCAATTAACAATATATGTTTATTAATGATTTGTTTAATCATTAGTGCAAAAATGTCAAAAGTGATGAAAAATAGATTTTCCCACTAAAAGACCAAAATGAGGCATTTCATAAAATGCAACTTCCGACTGGTTTCGTGAAAAATGATCACATATAAACCAGATACTGGAAAAACCAACATTTGACATAATTATACCTACATTAATGTCACAAAGCATCTGATGTCAGTAAGTAACGAACTATCATAAGGGTCCACTGTGTTGTGTAGATTGGTTTATAATCTACATAACAGGGTTATAAAATGAGAATTGATAGTTAGGTATGTCTAGCACAGTTTTGAAATGAAAAAGCAGCCACTCAACCCATTCATGCAGTAGACACACATAGATTATCTTCATAAGACTACGACAACGACAACAGAGAACAACTACTCACAGCCCTGCAACCCGCCTTCATCGTTTCCCACGGTCAGAGTATGGATGACGTGATAGAGGTGTGGGAACGGCTCGGGTCGACCCTCCACATCAGGGCATTCAAAACTCATCACGATGACAACATGATGCCAACCATTCTAACAGTCAAGGTTCACTCATAAGATTAGCGAGGACGTGGCAAATGGGAAAACGAATATGGAAACGTTAGAACTTCTTGAAACTGCAAATGCATTTGGAAATCCGCATATGTTCCGATTCTAACACATTGCAACATTCACAGAACAAGATATAATTTAAGCCAGGTGACTGCACAAAATCCAATACTATAGTCAAGGGCTGAATCCAGAAAACTCCGAGCTCAAATTGGGGAAAAGAAAACTGTCCTGGATCATAGAGTGAAGAGATCTATGAATTGGGAATCAGAAAATTGGTTGCAAAACCGTCCCACTACAGCACAAACACTCAAATACTTAAGCTTCACTCTGAATGGGTAGTCTACTTCAAAACACTATCATCAAAAGCGCAATCACAAAATTGCAATGCACAAATTCGCGAATGTGGTCACACAGCAATCATCGAAACAGCAATTAAATTATAAGGTGTATTTAAAAGTAAAAATCCCATTTTATTATTGTTCAAAGAACATTTATCAATGTAATTCAGGCTAGTCCGTGGTGACGTTGCTAACGTTACGTTAATGCACGTTAATTGTGAGCAAAGATGTAACTCAATAACCAGCACATCCACTGCAAAGGATCAATTAACATAAATTGAGCATTAAATATGAATAAGATTATTCCTCTTAAACGAACATTAGAAATAAATTATTTAAATAAACATTTGAAGTGTTTTGATTTCAGCACCATCAAAGGCATAGCATTACTATATCACATAGCAGAAATCAGATTTCTTATAACAGATCTTATATTAGATCGATAAGAATGCCACCTGAATTCCTTTACAGTAATGCTCATGATCTCTCTCAATGGTAGACGGTTAAACATTTTGATATGAAAAGCAATCATGGGCGAAAGGCATTGGAAATGTAATGATTACGATAAACTTAAAAATGTCGTGCTCATTGTCATCCTGAGGGTAAAGATATTGCGACCATCTAATAACAATCATGTTGCTTGTTTTCATACCAATAGCAACGTTGTTACTGCCTTTAACGATCTCATGGAATTCGCCTTTTTCGACGATAACGAAAATATAATTAGAGACCTCCCACTACTTTGAAGGCAACCAGATTGGTAGACCGGCAAAAAGAGTTGTTAGAAGTCTCACATTATTCCCTTATGCACTTTGGAACTATTTCTATGTAGTTCAACAGGGTCTACTGAGAACCAGCCAAGGGTTCAGCAAACTAATTGGAGACCAAATCATCCAACCATCCAGAAATTCATAGATGCACTGAAGATGGAAGATAATATGAACAAAATGAAGATAGAACAGCGTATCGCGGGACAAGTAGGCCCACGAAATCTATCTTGAAGAATCAATCAACAAAGAAACTGCAGAAAGAATAAAATACATTGTCATCGATTACACTAATTGGACATAACACGAGTCTTCAAGTATAACATTACGCGTCAGTTATATATTTACATTTATAATTATTAGCCATACACACACTTGAAACTTAATCAAATGAATCGGTGAAATGAATGTATTGGTATCGCTATTTTGTACACTAATGGCTTTTTAATCACTATCACTTTTTGCGATCACAATATTGACGGTTGCTATTTTGTACTTTTGTGATCATCGTTTACAACATATATCCTTAAATATTCAGCAGTAACAGTACAATGGATAACCATCAGATGGTGACATGATGAAGTGTGCCTTTAAATTATCATTTAAAACACAATCAATTATAAATTGTGCCACTGCACAGAAAACAAATATATCATTTTACGACAAAACACTAAGAAATGCCAGGTTTTATTGCACAATACAGAAAATGCTGATACCTCTAAACTCTATATTAAGGCATCATCATCATCATCATCATCACTATCACATTCAATGAATTCAAAGTCAAAAGCAATGCAAATACAAGGTTCAGTTAGTCAGATGCCAGGCAAAGAACAGTTTGACACCTAGGTGCTCAAAACCCCATGGAGAGAGCAGATTTTGAGCATTCCTTGAAGCAAAACACTGATTGCTAGGGGCTGCAACATGGAATGCATGTGAGAAACGATGACGACCTGTGCAGTGAGGATGTAAGGAGAGGACAGTGATAGTTTCCATCATAAGGATTCCATATGTCAGACAGGCCATTAAAATCTTACTCTCAATTCCACAGAAAGGTAATGCACAGACGATTCAAGGTGAAGAATTTTGCATAAGAAAAGCACACAGCATCATGCAAGTTCTGCAAGCCTTTAGAAGAATTTGGGTTTGTGATGTGATTTGCTCAGCAGACTTTACATGTGTATTGCCCTAATAGGATAGATTTGCAAAGAGTTGCCATGTAGGGTCAAAATCTTAAATGTGAGATTACCATTCGAAGTTACCAAAAGTGTTATCACAGTGTGTGATAGTGTGCCGGTAATGACAATGCTAGAATGAGAATGGAAAGAAGCAGCTCTTGGTGCGTGTAAAAAAATGCGAGACTTAGCCACAGATTAATTTAGATCACGGCCAAACCACTGAAGCATAGTCACGTATACGTCGTATATAACGACTTAGACGTGACTCCTCAAATTTTACTTTGCTAGACTGATCAGAGGGTGACAAAGCAATGAACATCAGTTTTGTTAAACCCAAGTCATGCACTTAACAACATTCTCACTCCTCGTAAGGTCACCCCATACAACATGTGACCCAAATCACATGACCAAGACCTACAGCTATAACTAGACCAATTCTTGGTGGCCAGATTTGTAGCAAAGCCAACACGCCTCTCTCTTGTGTCTGTATTTAGTGACTCATATTTTAGCATATTATACGATATTATATCGAAGCCATTTAAAGTTTAAACACTTCTGGTGCTGATTTAAGATTACACTGCGATTCAACTACTTGTTAACCACATGCTCACCAAAAGAAGACAGTACAATTGCCTAAATGATTTTTTAAGAATATTGATCCCATTCATGCTTACTTCCTGTTGACTTTCATTCTTTTGAAGAACAGTCCTCTAGAGCTGACTTAGATCTTTTTCGCTCAGTCCTATAAAACCCATGTCACACACTTCACGACCTCCTCCCTCCCCGTAGCGTAGGGTCACCCCATACAACTAACAACATCCAAATCAAATGACTAAAGCCTATCTAGAGTTAATACCTTGCAAATAAAACTTTTATAATGTGAGTGTTAAACAATTAAACAACTTTGTTCAAATGGTTACTATTATTTTATTATATATGCCTTTTGTAAGTTATTGTGCTGCTGTGTTTGTCTAATAAAAAATATTCTCATCTACTTTTTACTTTACACAAGCACACCTCATAAGACATATAATAATTATGCAGTTACAAGTCACTATCTTATAACAACAAAGTAACAAATTCAGCAACCTTGCACCAACATGTAACCTGTTTGTAAAAATCTGTTGGAATATCCTGAGCAAACGGTTAACCCACATTAACCCAAACAGGTTACTAAACCAGTTATGTGTGATGTAATTGATACTAAGCAGGCAAGCAAAGCAAGTGAAAGTCTTTATGCAAAATGCATTCAACAATTCACCCAGTAATTGAGTTAATAAAGCTGTAGACAAAAGCATGTGTGACGATATCACTTAGTTATCTGGTTCCTTGTGGCAAAACTACAACAGTAACAGTGAATAAATTTTAATGAAATCTAAAGCACAAGAATATATACGAGTCAACACGTGGAACCACGAATGAACGGACAATCCAAACTGCAACAACCAATCAGAAAGGACATTCCACAACTACAAACAACAGTGTTCCAAAAGATCTAATAGATACTTCTTAGCTTTGTCTAGGGCTGAATAGTTTTTCATCTGAAAAGCAAACGTGACAACGACAATACCATAGCCTCCCAGATTGACAAAAACATGGGCATGGGTAAAATGCTGAATTGCTGTTCTGCTGATCAGGGTAAGTAAAATGCTGATCGGAAATTGCTGATTGGTCATGCTGATTGATGGGTAAAATGCTGATTCACTGATTGCTGATTTTCGTTTTTATAAACAATATGAAGAAACTTTTGAACAACTTTTATCAATACCATAGCCTCCCAGATTGACAAAAACATGGGCATGGGTAAAATGCTGATTTGTTGATCAGGATAAGTAAAATGCTGATCGGAAATTGCTGATTGGTCATGCTGATTGATGGGTAAAATGTTGATTCGTTGATTGCTGATTTTCGTTTTTATAAACAACAATATGAAGAAACTTTTGAACAACTTTTATTTGCGCATATTAAATCTGAAGAAACTATTGAACAACTTTCATTTGCACGTATCATGAATGTAGGCCTATATATCGCTTTCTGTTAATGATGTTTTCTGTTAACACTACTAAACATCAACAATATACAGAAATTCATGAGCAGTTTTTACTTGCACACTTCACAAATGTATGTGGGCGATTGGTTATGGTGTCAGTTACATCGATTGCCATTCTTGCTACAACACTGTTATAGTAATGTGACTTTGCCAGATACGATTGCTGGATACAAGTGGTTGTTGGAAAGAGTCGGTTTTTGAGTGCCCATGATGGTGAAGACAGAGAGTTGTGGATTTAGTGTGAGTTTGTTTGCTTGGATGATCTAGAGGTGTCTTCACGCAAACACAGCCGAAGTTTATTCCTAAATAATCTAATATTTGGCGGGTGTTGAATATGTTGGGAGAAGATTCCATAAATGGGATCCAGTACATTTAATGGACAACAATTAAGTATTTGTGTGTGCATAAGAAGTGTCACAAGTTGTCCAGTTTGATTAAAAGAATCATGCTTAAATGGAAGCTAGACTAATAAAAAGGATTATGTTACGGGTAATTTACTACGCTAAATTAAGGTTTTAGTTGGAAATACATTCTGTCACATAGAACATTACCACATTTTCTTACTTTGCTGATCCACAGTAACCCCAACAATATTTTTAAACTTTTTAGTCATCCTTCTGAACATCTTCTCACAATGAATAATGAATAATTGGTCCACTTGTCGGTCGATTCTCAATTGCAATTACTGCTTGAGTAGTAAATAACTCGTAGATATCACTCATGTTTTCACTATATTCAAATCAAATGTATCCTAACTTTCCAAATTTCAACATTTCATTGGGTAGGTTTATATATATAGGTATATGATGTCTAGGGTCAGTCAACTGTTTCTGATTGACTTTACTGATAAACAGTGCTGTCTGTTTGTTGATGTTAATGCTTTTTGAACTAAGTCTGTTATTATTATTTAAACCAATATTGAAGACAATATTGAAGACAACAAAGTTATGATTAACTTTGACTAATACATTAGTAGGCCTGTGATGATCAATGTTTCATAAACAGTGCTGTCTGTTGATTTTGACTATATTGAAGACAACAAAGTTCTAATTAACTGTCATTAATGCAATTAGTACATTGATCAATGCTTCATGAACTATGTTTGTTGTTATTTAAACCAATAAGGCTTACAGGCTTCATAAACACTCTGTTAATTTTACAAATCAGCATTTTACCATTCACCGTGCTAATTGTGTGCTTGGTAAAATGCTGACCAATCAGCAAGTTCCGATCAGCATTTTACCAACCCGGATCAGCAAATCAGCATTTTACCCGTGCCCCAAGCCAATAACAACATTGCGGAAACAACAGTTCATACATAGCTTGTAGAGAAATACTTTCAGACATTGGATTTTCCAGCACACATAAGTATATTTGACAAACATAGCAACGAATTAAAAAGCTACGCTTCTAGCGTTAGTTTGTTTACAATCTGTATTCTGTATATTGCACAAATTATAATACGCCCCTCGATTGACTGTTATACGACTTAACTCGAATT
Organism: Bimastos eiseni; assembly: GCA_959347315.1. NCBI lineage: Eukaryota > Metazoa > Annelida > Clitellata > Crassiclitellata > Lumbricidae > Bimastos > Bimastos eiseni. The sequence goes on along the minus strand of OY365811.1, from coordinate 15,139,520 downwards.
ATCGCTCGGCACTTGCACGAATAAGTTACTGATATTAAACTTTTCTTTTACAAACCGCGCAAAGTTAATCTTGATATTAGGAATCGTTTAACATTATATAATTAATAATTGAAAACGTTGCTACCTTGTAAACCTAATTTCCTCTCTGAGGCAGTAGTCCAAAAACCATTAGCCGAAAACCATTTTTTTAAATATTATTATAAAATATTAACTCTTTGTTATCCAGTAAAATCGTTTATATAGCGCTGTTGTTGATGATTGCTGTTTTGAAGTCAAGCATGGGCCGTATGCTGCGAAGGTCACGTATAGAATTAAAATTATAATTGTTATGTCCATGAAGCAGAAGCGCGATAAGTTGAAGATGTAGTTAATGAAAGATCGATGAGATTCAAAGGTGACGCCAAGATCGCGAACTGATGCTTTAGAGGTGAATTAAGGAAAGGCATGAAGACATTGAAGAGCGTATTTTCCTGATGTGGGCCTACTGAGCGTCTGCGCTACTTAACCTCTGTTCGTACGAGTGTGGACAAGGACCAATGTCTGGATTAAGTTGATGAAGAGGAATAATCCGAATAGGCTAAGTGGAAGAATACTAATTGGAGGTGGTTGTGAGGGGCAGGGGTGACCGGGCGTCTATACCCTAAGTCATTGGAGCAACGTAATCCCGATTACGTTGCTCCAATGACTCATTGGTGCAACTTACCCCTCCCCTAAGTCATTGCATGGAGGAACCTCCCGCTAATTTTGACTGACAAACGGACTAATTTTTTTCAACTATGAATAATAAATTGAACCAAGTTATTTGCGTATACACGCTGACACTGTAGAAGAGAGCAGAATGGTACAACTGCAAATAATAAAATATGGTGAATGGTATATAATTTTTTAAACTTCGAGGATGGAGCATTTGCTCCTAGGTTTGTATGGTGTATCATAGACGTCCCTGGTGAGAGGCATACGCAAGTATACGCATTGTTCTGAAATTGGTATCTGAATTGAATAACCTAAGTTAGAGCTGCTCGGCTTTGAATCAGCGGTTGTTCCTTTTCGCCTCTGAAATTGTAGCTTTACTCGATTGCGAGTACTCTCTTGGCAAGAATATTTTCACCTAGTGACGCCGTGGTTTTATACCTAACATGCTTGATTTGCGTTTTAAATTAACCTTCGTATGACGTAAAATGCATATGGTCAGTGTTATCTAATTGAAATATCAACAAAGTGGGCACTTCTACGATCACACAAAATGTCCAAAAAAACGGTTATTTGTCTAGCGCTTCTTATAGTACTAGCTATTTAGAAGCACTCTCAGCGTGAGAGCCCTGAGGAAATAAAGTCTTCAGGCAACTAAGGGATGAGGGTGGGAGCCCGATTAAAAGCTTACTACAGATAATGGGGACAGGTCAATCCACATATAAGGGCCCACAATGGCAAAGGCACGGTGTAACATGTGTGCTGAAAATAGTCATGTTGACCTAGAAATTTGCATAAGAATTTGTTGCACATTATTTTATTTATTTATTACCGAAATTTGATACCGCCCTTCTTCAAACATTTTTGCTCAGAAGTGCATTTTTTTGTATCGCCATAGCGTTCTTTTTGCGAGTCTTTGTTGGGATGCAAGACAAGTTTTGTGGTTTAGGGCTAAGACGTGGTAAAAATTAAATAATATTAAATTATCTTATGGGTTTAGTGTTCACACACACAGTCTGTAAGTTAATCAGTCAGTTTCTCACTCAGTCCGGCATTTAATCATTTTGTCTGTCTGAAGTCGATAACTCAATCTGTCAGTTTTTTCTTGTAGAATTCTTATGCTAGTTAAATTTTACTAAATCACTTTCTCTCCGAAATGTAAGGAGCAGAGAGCTTAAGTACTTCCTGGTTGAGGTAGTTTGCTCATATCCTACTTTTTAGAGATATTTGTTTTTGACAGGATAACAAAGCATGGTGATTATATGGTGCACAGTTTCCCTATCAGAATCATATCCACTTTCACATCCAATCACAAAACATTTAAACAAATAACATAGGAAGTCCAAGCTTTATTATTGATAATACCTGCTTGGCCTTTTATATGCCTAGAAAATCTGTTTAAAATATCTATCTCACAGCCTTACAACTGTAAATATAAGTAACCTACATATTCAATTCAATATTTAAGAAAATCCGGCTTACAAAAAGGCAACTAGATACACATTAGATGTAAAATAAAGTGACATAAAATTACCAATAATCAGCAAATATGAATAAAACTGCAATTTTTTTGCATTGATCAAACTCTGCATCCAAATTTCTAGGGTATAACCTTAAACATTCCAGTAAATGGTGTGTAAGTAATGTTCAGATTTGAGAAACAAAGAAGCAAGAGGTCAGCTTATGAGAATTTCATTTGAACAATTGTTAACTATATCAACGCCTTTGCAGCTGAAGCTGGGGTGTCTAACCCCTCGTGCCCTTCCGCAAATCGGACAATGATAAGCATACATTAGACATCTGCTGTAAGCCTTGAACTGAAAACAAGAACGGCAGTGAAGCAGCTACCCTACCCATCTTTTGGTATTCAGGCATTCAATCAGGGGTGGCGATCCCGGGGGTCGAGGGGACAAGTCCTCCCACCTTCTACAGAGAGGGGGCACGTTATACGTGTATCCCCCACATTTCTTACCCATCTCATTGGATGTCCCCCACCTCTCAAACGAGATCTCCGCCTTGGCTCAGCCCGAATTTTTTGACATTAATTTTTTTACTTTCAACTCACTGCACAACAGATATCAAACAAGAACAAAGAACTTATACATAAGACACTAAATTTGTAGATCTCTGTGATGTTACTCTGACACAATATATTATGCACTGAACAAACTAATTGTACACAAGCACCAAATTAAAAAAAATTCTCCACAAATCAGTTCATTGAGATGTTTCTCAGTTCCTGCTAAGCCCATGTTTCTGGCTCTTCAAGTCTAAACAAAGGTTTATCATTATGGACTCATCAAGGTTCACTTCAAATTGAGCGTTGTGTAATATTGTTTAGGGGTTCTGTATAATTTATTACCTTATTTATTAAAGAAATTTGATACCGCCCTTCTAACATTTTTTGCTCAGAAGTGCACACATACACCTCGACAGCGCAATTGCAGTTGTACTGCAGAGCAATTGTGCTAGAAAGACTTGCTCAAGGTCCCTACAAAGTGACACCCCGGATGAGAGTCAAACTCGCTCACTTAGCGCACACTGAGCATTATGGGCTGATCGCTCTAATCGATCGGCCACCATGCCACATAATTGGCTTCAGATAAAGAAACCTTTAGTGTGACTTTGTGATTGCTTAGCATGAGCTGATCTTCCCATGGACACAGCCATAAACCCACACATTATTCTATTACCAACTTCTAATCATGTAAGTACTGTCTAATTCACAATTGCACATCCTATCAACTGATGGTGCACAAACAATAATCAGGTCAACAGTTATTACTGTAATCTCATTGCACAAAATAAGTGTGATATAAAAATAAAGTATTATCCATTACATAGTCTACAACAATAATGGATCCCACTTCTAAGGAATAGTTTAAAGAGCTTCTGTCAAAAAGTGACTGGTCCAACATAATAGAATCTAGTGTCCATCCAGGATCCATCCGCAGCATACGAGCTATTCAGTGTTAAATTTAAAACAGCCTACGACGCAGCGTTCCCTCTCAAACCCAAAAGACTTAATTCCTCCAAATCTTTCAAACAACCTTGGATGACGTCTGCTCTTTATAGGTCATGCAAAACTAAAACTAAATCATATGCAACCTTTATAAAAAACCCGTCGGTGAAAAATAAAGCAAAGTTCATGTCTTATAGAAATAGGTTTAAAAGTTTATGCAAAAGAGCTGAAAGGAATTTCTATGCCATGGAATTCACTAAACACAAAAATGATCTTAAACAGACTTGGCAAACGATAAAGACAATATTAAGAGTAAAACCAACGGGCTCGTTAATTAAATGTCTAACATCTAATGATATCGAAATTACAAATAATGAACTTGTTGCTGAAAAGTTCAATGCTTACTTTACTAGTATGACACAAGATCTAGTTGCCAAAATACCTCCCTCCACTAATCCACCACCTTGACCCTCCTAACTCTTCCTCTTTTGCAGTATATCCTACAACCGCGGAGGAAATACTTGTTTTAAACCATTCACTGAAGTCCACCAACAGCTCTGGCCCTGATGATATTAATCCCAGTGTTGTGAAACCTGTACTGTCCTTAATTGCCAAACCACTTTCTGCTATCATAAACTGCTCTTTGGAGACAGGAATTGTCTCTAACCCCTTAGAAGTAGCCAGGGTAACTCCAATATATAAACAGGGCAACAAAGAGGATGTGACCAACTACAGGCCTATTTCTATCCTACCTTATTTCTCAAAGTTATTTGAAAAGGTCATGTACACACGTCTATACGACTACATTGATAAAAAAGGTTTACTTTGCAAATTCCAGCATGGCTTTCAATCGGGTCGTTCCACTGTGATATCATTACTTAATATTCATGACAATATAACGACGGCAATTGATCGCAATGAATATTCCATAGGCATATTTATCGATATTGCAAAAGCATTCGACTCCGTAGACCATGAATTACTATTCCATAAATTGGAATTTCTGGGTATCCGAGGTATGACACTAAAGTGGTTTCAGAGCTATCTTAGTAATAGATACCAACAGGTGAAATGCAATGGAGTTTTATCTTCTTTAAATCGTATAAGATATGGCGTTCCCCAGGGATCAATTTTAGGACCACATCTTTTTTTATTATTCATCAATGATCTGCCAAATGCTTCATCCATCCTTCAATTTCTCTTATTTGCTGACAACATTAACATTTTTGCATCTCACAAATTTTATAATAAATTATTTCAAATTGTCAACCAGGAACTTGAGCATGTCAACAATTGGTTCAAAACTAACAAATTATCCTTAAATATTACCAAAACCAACTATATATTATTTAGCTCGCATCGAAAGCAATTGCCCCAGCTCCAGGAAGTCCTTGCTATTAATAATGTTCCTGTGCCAAGAGTAACATCAGCCAAATTCCTGGGAATATATATATAGATGAACACCTTACATGGAAAGAACACATAAAACATATTTCAGTGAAAATTTCAAAAAATATAGGAATCTTGTCACGAATTTCATACTTATTTCCAATCAATATACGTTTATCTTTATATTACACGCTGGTTAACCTGTATTAACTTACTGCAACCTCATCTGGGCTTCAAACTATCCAACAAGATTGAAAAAATTAAATATCCTCCAAAAAAGAATCCTCCGTAAAATCAACGGCTCACATTACCTTATCCCTACTGACCACATCTACAAACAAACACGTATTCTAAAAGTTGAGCAGCTATTGATCTTTCAAACCAACGAATTCATGTACAAATATACCCGCAATCAACTACCTTCAGTATTCGACAACTACTTCTCACCTCTCTCTGAGGTCAATCCCTATAAGTTACGATCTTCCTCAAACTATAGACCTATCTTTTCGAGAACAAACACTAGAATGTTCTCGATTAAATACGCTGGCCCGAAAGCATGGAACGTCATTCCGGATGAATTGCGCTCTCTAAATAATCTTAACGTATTTAAAATAAAATTGCGGAATTATTTAATGGATCTATAATTGTCTCATTGCGCGTCTTTATCGTCTTCATCATGATTGTATAGAATAACTAACTAGTTAAGTTTCTAACGAATTGCCAATGTATCTCTTACACCTAACCAACTGCAACTATCAATCTAATGTAAGGGTCAACTATCAATCTAATGTAAGGGTCAACTATCAATCTAATGTAAGGGTGACCCTGATTACATGATTTTCTGTCCTTTAAGGGTTTCTGTTAGTCCCTTTTGCCTCCCAGCTGATTGTCAACACTTTATAATTTTGTTTGTTGTTTTTGGAGACAATAAAAACACTTGGTTATGGTTATGGTAACAAACTAGAAAAGTATTGCAGCACACTATGGTAATTATGCGATATAAAAAGTTATGGCATAGCCCTTAAATTAAGCATCGGCAGTGGTTCAAATATGAGCAGAAACAACTGTGTAAACATGCTATGCTATGGAAAAAATACTCATGCCTTTAATTTGTAAAGTCGACAATTTTCTTGTATTACCTTTTAATACAAGTTTGTGCTATTCTTATAAAATGGGCATCACGATTAAATAGATAATTGAAAAGGTGCTACAACTGGATAGTTGCATACTCATTTATAGTTTTATCTGGGTTGAACCGGATACATTCTCAATATCAGGCATGTGAATGGATGTTCTAGAATCAGTTTTTTGAAGTCCAGTTGCTTGCTCATACTTCAAGACAAAACATTTTGATAAGATAAATAATATTGGCACTTCTGCATGCATCATTTTTATAGCATTGTAAAATCTGTATTGTACAAATGAAAAGTGTCACAATCTCAGTCACTTTGTTAAGATGTACAAGGCTTTTGACTGCTGAACAAGTGCAGCACTGTCACCAGAATAAAAGCAATAAAGGCTCCACAGAATGACCCAAATTGTGTCACTCCACCACACCAAAGAAGGCTCCTTCGACCTCCATCTTTGCGTAGAATTGAAGCCACAGCCACGCGAATATACGAGAACACAGCCATCATGAGCATAAAGGTCAAAATCTGGAAAAATATAAAACAAAACATACGACAGGAAGAGATATTAACAAATACCAGACACAAATGTTTCCCTTTATCATTTAATTTAATAGTACTAGTTAAATTACTAATACTACGAAATGTTTTTAACCATTCAATATCACAGTGCAGTATGAATCAAAGGTTCTTCTTTCCCTATCATCCCAAGTCACTTTGTTCCTCGACTATTTGAAAGAACTACCATATATAAGAAACAGATAGGGAGCACAGTCTGTTCACAGAGGCCTTAAATAGCATGTGCGTTGATTTGTTTAAATAGTAAGCCGATATATAGCCTGGTTTAAATGCGGGTCATGTGTATGGTTGAAAAATAACTGAGGGAGAACAGCACACTTTTGCAAAAAGCATATGGAATCCTAAAAATGAATGTTCTGCACATCAGGCACATCAGCTGGGGATTGGTTCAAAGGACTCATTGAAATATAAAGCTATTGAAGCAATCAGAAAAATTGCATGTAATATATTAGTTGTGACTGGGAAACTATAGATTAAAAAGCAACCAAAACTGGAGATGTCTTTGGGTCATATACTTGACATGTGTCTAAAATTCAAGTCCTAGTGCAAGAAGTGAAATTTAGTTTAACATGATAAATGAGAATCCAATACTGGCAGCATTGGGTAAAAGGCAACCAAATTAAGAATTTTTGCCTGTAAAGATTAGCTTACAGAACAAACTTACCAACACTATTTGCCCAGTGAGAATATCTTCAATGAGGCGGTTTGGGCTGTATCCAGCCAGAATCAGGTCGAATATGGCTATCAGACATGCAATTGTCATTAGCAATATAATGACAACCAGTGAAGCATTTGGAAGAAATAAGGTGCTAAGTGACGCCAGTGGACTTGCAATTGATGACAGGCGAATAGATAGTGTGTACGTGATTCTACCATACGGAAGACAAGTATATGATTGAGTTGCAGGTAGGAGACCATTTGTCAAAGCATTCAGTATCCCAACTGTCATCAGAAGCACAATAGGCCGACTGTGTCTTTTTATGAAACAGTCTGTACTTGTCTTTAGTGCTTCCCCCAGAACTGGTTCTGGGCTTGAGGACAAGAACACATCGTCTGCATTCCTTTCTTCTGGAGTATCCATGTTCTCTGGTATAAATGGAGATGATCCATTTGCACCATTTGATGTAGAATTCACTTCCTTTAAAGCCGCAGCTGATTCCGATGTCTTATGGTCAATTTCAAGCCCAACCATCTCTGCACGGCAGAACGTGGTGAAGTTGAGGACATAGAAGGCGATGGTAGAGATTAAGAGGAGTACGGCTAAGATACCAAAGAAAACACTGACGGAAAACAGTGGTGGTTTATATTTCACCCTCACCACACCATCGGTGTAGTTTGACAATGCTGTCACATTAAAAACAGTATCATCAAGAAATAAACACTCTGGTTCCTGCCCCAAACCTTGAGCAAGTCCAAGCAGTCCTGGTAACATACCACACAACCCTTGACCTATGTAGTAAGCTGATATATAGCCTGGCTTAAATCGGGCCATGTATGGCAGAAAAATAACTGACGAAGTACAGCTCACCAAAGCAGAGACGCCAACCAAACAAAACAGCGGCACACTGTGGTCCGATTGGGATACTTTGACTGTGACCATCCAGATGAAAGCCTTAATCGTCATAGCCAAAATGGCCATCACTAAAATGATGAATATTGCAACTACTTCATTATTAACGACATGATGATATGCTGTGAATTCCTTCTTCTTCTTCGTGTTCGACTTCATCTTTTGTGCAAGTGCATAGAGTGCGGGGCCTAGATTGGAACACTGAATGATTATCGTCAGGTGGGATGGAAGACTCCATGCTTCTGGAAGTGCATCGACCAAAAGTGGCATTTCCACCCAAACTCCAACTACTGCAGTCCATGTTGACATTGCAAACAGCATCACCACCACATAGACAGAAAACTTAACCTGAGCTCGTGCAATACAACGCCCACAGCATGTTGACTTGCTTGGCTCCATGGCATGGTCCTTGTGATGGAGACTAACATCATATTTTTCTGTGTGCTAAACCAAATATAACAAAATAACTTTCAAAAACAAAAATCATCAACACTCATCATACTTTATCATGATTGTGAAAACCATTCCTTTTTTTATCGTGTTTTTTGTTGTCAGGTCTGGAGCACCTCTGAAAAGTTTCTCTTGAAGTGGCACTATGTAAATTCACAGTTACGATTACTGCCAGAGTACGGACAGTGGCATGTAATTGTAAGCAAGAGAGATGCAGTACTTACTTGCAGCAACTTAAGAGACTTCTCATTAGATCTTTCAGACAGCTATGCCTAACCTAAGTCTGCGCATATGGCATGGTCATGGTGGCCATATCATTAACACAATCTCAAAATTTCCACAGTGCAAAAAAAACAAAAATCACAGGAACCAGCTTATTCATAGGTACCTAGTTGAAACAAATTGATGAGGGGTTTGGTGCTGAGAAACTGGACTTCTCAATGTAAAAAGAACAATAGGTAATAATATCACTTCAATAGTATCAAGCTATCTCTGATATCAGCAGCGTGAATACTTCATTCCTAGACAATGAGTAGACTCCTAAATTTCAGGACTTCATTCAAATGAAGTTTGACACATCTGTTGATGGAAGGTCTGCATGTCTCTTGCTTACAACTCCATGCCACTGTCCTTACAGAACATTTATTTGACTGAAGGCAGTATGGAGATGGAAAGTTGTTGAAAGACATTGCCAGTCAGCATGCTGTGAATACATTCAATAGACCCTTCTTTGTGTTACAGACCTGTAAGTGCCTGTGCTATCTCAAGAGAACCATTAATAAGGCCTATAAAGGTTGATGTCTGTTTAAAGAGGTGAATATGCACAATCTTGATTCTTTTGAACCAGAACAACCTGGTCCTCAATGTCTGTGGGTTTAGATATTGTTGTGCATTAATAGCATATTGTTTATACCTGTAGGTTGTGGATACAGTTTTTCCTATGTTGCTTGGGATTCTATAGTAGATGAATACAAATTAGACTAATTAGCAAATACAATAGCTGGACATATTATCATTAAGCGAATGTTGTTTTATTTGTTGATCATGGATGCATATCTTCCTAGCATGGTTATGAGTATCTTTATGGTCTGAACCAGGACCATAAATACCATACTTATAGGGCTGTTGTGTTTAAGCCAGCAGGTGTTTTGTCACTGAGGTGTTGCTGTGAATGTGAAAAACATTGGTGGTAGTGAAAAGATGTCTGTATAGATGTTGTTTATGTGTGGCATGTTTTTGTTTAGTGAAATATTGGGCATGAGTTGTTGGCCTGCTTTTTTTGTGAGAGAAGATAAATAGGTATGATTAGATGACATTAGTAGCTTAAATTTTTCATGAGAGCCAATATTTATCATTATGTCCTGTAGCAGAGGCAATTTATTTGCCTAATCCATTAGTGACTTGTTTTGTTAGTGTAGAATTACATATATATAGTAAAGCATGTCAGCCTGTGTTACTAACTTCACCACTGTTTGGACTTTGACAGTGCCAGTCCCAAGTCTGGAGAAAGGAGGAGGGCGACACCAAATCACCTTCGAAATCAACGAAATCACTGTGTTGTGAACATGTGAAGAGGTTTGTTGCTTGAATGCTATCGATTGTATTTGCACCTGGTCCATAAGAGCAGAGAAGCCAATACTTGTTATGGTTGTTGAGGGAATTGATATGTGCTATAAACATCAGTTACCCGGTTTGCGTGATTTGCAGTTTAATAATGTAGTCTGTCTAATGTTAATGCTAGCTTACAAAAATATGGTCTGATGTGTACACAATACATTGAAAACAATTATTGTAGTGTTGGAAGCAGTGATTTTGTGTGTGATGAGTTGATTTGTTAGTTCCAACTAGAGTTGCAGAAAATTCTGATTAAATCCTCAGAATTCACACAGCTAATTAGACTAACAATTGTCAAATCAATCTGCAACACCTGTTTATCTTGTCAATGCGTTATAATGCATTTTTGATTAAGTTGCAATGTTTTTTCAGAGGCAGAATAGCACGGAGATAGTTCTACAGGTGAGGTGTAGTGTAGTGTGGGGCATGGATCAACACTTACCACAGCAGTGTGAAAAACTTGCAATTTGACAGGTTGACAAAGTTAAAAACTGGCAAATTATTTGATGGATAAGTCAACATGCTAAAAGATGGTCATTGTTAACAAATCCAGCTTTCTGTCTTGCAGTTTTTAATTACACTCCTTGTAATCCTTGTGATAGGGTTATTTATGTGCTGCAGATTAAATGCGCTAATAAATCTTAGCTAAAATTGCAAACACTTCATGGCCCATGATAATTACAAAACAGATGTGCACGTCGCCTGGGTCACCAATATCTGCGAAACTTGTGCTTAATGGCCGTCTACGGGCTATCAGACCACGGATACTGAATGATGTTGCTACTCTGTCCATCCGCATCTGACTGCCCTTATGGACAACTTTATGACTTGACGCTCTGTGTAATCGTAATCTCAACATTTCTACAACGTCCACAAAAGCGAAGTCGCGGGAACCAGCTTATTCACAGCTGGTGCCTTGCGTTGGCTTTCGAGTGGCGCTTTAGAAGTCTGGAGATCACGATTTTTGTAGATGATAATGATGACGACGATGATGTTGACAACGACGACAAGATTATGATGAAGGCAACGACGAACAAGAAGAAACGGACATCACAAGAAGGAGCTGACGTTACCTTCATCGTTAGTCTACAAAACATTCAAATATCCACTCGATAGCTGCTCGCGACTACCAAACGGCTTACTTGAACTCTATACGATGCCGACGTCTTCTATCTGTTAGTCGACGGAACTTTTGGTCCACAAACTTTGAATCTATAAACCAAAATGTAAACATTCTCGTATCAAAATAGGTCACGTGAAATTAGGTCATCACTTCCGCTTAAAGTTTACTGACGGGCGATCAATCGTGTTGAAAAGAAAATTTGACAGAACGGTAAATGAATATAAATTTAGTTATGTCATTGCAGGCTTATAATAATTTTGATGGCTAATTACAACACAATAACGTTCTTTTATATTGGCTTGTATTGAAATTACTTAACTCTCTTTAGATCACGGCTTGAGATCAATGAAATGCGAGCCTCAATTAATCGTCAGTGGGAAAAACTTCGTGGTTACGATGTTAAATGGTGTAGAGGCAGTTTTTGACATGTTTTAAAAATGTATAGAGAATTAATTTTTATGGAGGTGGTGAAGCTTGTCAATTTTCAACTTGCTGTAACCCTCCTTCGGTAATCCTTCGCTTTAGCGTAATTAATTGTTTATGAAAACGTCCACCGTCGTTTTAGCGTAGTTAATTCTTTTCATCAATTCGACATCCATTTAAGCAGAAATCTGTTTTTCAATCCAGCTTCCATTTAAACAATTCTTTTTCATCGGTCCCACTTCCACTAAGGTATGATTCTTTTCATCACGTTAGGTTTCTACTTGAGCATGATTATTTTCATCAATCCAGCTTCCATTTATGCAGAATACTCTTAATCACATCCATCTTCTACTTTGGTGTGATGTTTTTATCAATCCAACTTCCATTTAAGCTGAACTCTCTTTATATCACATCCAGCTTCTACTTAGGTATGATTTTTCATCACATCCAGCTCCCAGTTAAATGTGAACAATCCATTGGGAATTGCATAACATCCAAAACATAGATTAGTTAAATGACCCAATTTGGAACATGCAGCCAGCATGTTAAGTAAGGTAACTTCCCAAGTGCAGTGCATTTGCAAGCGGTTCAATAAAGTACATATTTATTTACTTATATGAAGTCTAGTATCAGCGTTTTCGCCAATTGTTCACATAGGCTGGTGTGCCACACCATATCAAAGGCCTTTTTTAGGTCAAGCGCAATGAAGTGAACACAGGGGCGGATCCAGACCATCTAGTAAGGGGGGGGCGATTTTTAGGTTTTAGCGGCAACCGCAGGCAAGCCCACAAATCATAAAACTTGTTTACTTTTTTTTCTTTGAGTATCATTCTTCTACTGTCTTAATCTATGTAATGTAACTATAAAATGACGTCATATATTGGTATCCCAATAGTCCGATTTAAAATACGCACCGCACAACTTTATTAAAATTCATATTACTTTTAAACAGTCTGCTCAATAGACCTAATTTACTTCCGTTTTCAAACACCATGCTGTGTTAGTTAAAAATATAATAAATAGTAAATACAAATTACTTTTAAAATTAAAATTTTTAAATAATTGTGTATTATTAATTTAATATCAGTTTATAATAAAAAATATTATAGATTGTTGCTATAATCAATAATATTATTAATTAAACAATATCAATATTTCTTTTCGGGATGCTATGAAGAGAACAAATTGTTAAAATAATCAACAAATCAAGGTTTTATGTACGTTACTAGTCTAACAACTAAACTCTCTAGTCTTCATCAAATGATTGTATTTCAAATTTCAATAATTATAAATTACTTCAAAATATAATTTACAACAGTGTATATCTACATTAAAATTTGAACATCTTTGTTGACATTGCATACTTTCTTTATAAAGGGCTGCAAATGCCAAGTAAAAATCGCTAAAGAAATTTCTTTCCAAATAATATAAGGGGGGGCGATCGCCCCCATCGCCCCCCCTATGGATCCACCACTGAGTGAACATATTGATTATATATCTCAAAGGAGTTGTATGATGTCTGTTTGAAATGCTGTTATGGCAGCCATATGCCTATAGACCCATTAGGTCTATAGGCATATTGGTCAGCAACTTCGTCGTTGAGCTGAGTGTTGAGCATGAAGGGGTGGACAGAACATCTTATAATGAACTTCTTGAGCAAGCTCTATAAGATAGGCATTACAGAGATCGGACGATAGTACCATTGGTTACTTTTGGCACACATGTAATTGTGCTCGTCTTCGATTTGCTCGGAATGTAGGCTAATATTACCTGGAAATTCAAAAAATATACGCAACCAGTTCTACCAGCACCGTGGCAGTCATCCCCTAGAAACCATGATGGGATGCCATCTGGTCCGACAGCCATCCATCCCACATAAGCCGAGTATATATAACTATGCTACCTATAGGCAGCAGCCTTGTATCATCAATATGTATATTACCTATATAGGCATTGGGCAAGAGCAGCCTATAGTGTTCTTATTGATGACCTTGTATGTTTCATTGGTCAGTTGTTTTAGGTGGAGGCTGCTTGTGTTTGACTTCGCTGCCAAAATTTTCCTGGTCATTTCATGTGAGATCAACCAGACCCTCACCTCACTTTCAGATGGCATATCTCTGCCAAATTTTGATATATCTCAATAAGATTTTGTATTTGTGTCTCAGAATGATGGAAACATTTCAGCATTTAATATAAAGTTGAAGGTGGAAAAATGTCATAAAATTGGGCGATTTCATGCAGAGTAACCCTTCATTCATTTATTTAGCCAGAACACCGCATTCAGCCGTATCCGACGAGTTCTGTCCCTAACCACGAATCTGATTGACTTCCGCCTGTAGCTGCTACGAGTCCATTTGAAAGCATGTCTGTGAGATGTTGTTGGACTTCTTGTTGATTCTTTAAGTTCAGACATGTGCCTCCTCCTGTCATCTTCCTTTCAACATTTTATTCTGTTTCCAAATTGACATCTGATTTGTGCTTTTCCACTTCCAAAGGAAGAAAAGTAAGACAATAGTTTGAGAAGAGTTACATGCTTCTTAGATTTTCTGTACAGTTATAATGTAAATAACAATTTTAAATACCAAAAGAGATGCACATGGTCATGCAGAAATCAGTTGAAGTCATTGACGGAGACAGATGAGTGTTGTTATCGACCTTAGTCAGCCCAAAATCATTAGCGCTTAAACATTGCCCTAGTTGTGTTGAAAGTTTCAATTCTATGTTTATTTTTTTAAGTCGGCTTCTAGTTTAGCCAGAGATTAAAAATTGATATAACCATCTTTAGCCCAAAGTGTGCTGGTTTTTTTGGGTTCCATTAAGAAATATAGTTACACTGTACATGTGTGTGCAGTCTCACACTGCTATTTAACAAAACTTATTACAGTCAAACTACTGCTTGCAGGTGTATCTGCTAATAGATATCTAATACAAAATATAGTACAATACTTATATATAGTCCTCGATTCTTCATGTAATACATGCAGCCAAAGTGCACTTTTTTGTACTAATATCATATGAGTTACTGATGCTTTTAAAGTTTCCAGTTAACTTACTTCTACATCAAAACCAAAATAGCACAGAACATAGTAGTAAAGATAGCAAAAATATTATTGGCTAGAATGCGTGGTTGGCCTTGGTTCATCCGAGAGTTCTGCAGTGGGGATTGAACATCTGGTTTCTGGTTGGTTTGCTGAGGAGTGGACCTTGTTGATGGTGTAACCTGTGTGGTGTTGGTTTGTGAAGTTGTGGTCTTGGACAAGTTAAACAGTGACGTTGTGGTCTTGGACAAGTAAAATAGTGGCGTTGTGGTCTTGGACAAATTAAACAGTGGCCTTGTGTCTTCCATGCAGCTATACGTTCCAAGAAAACCAGGTCCTGCAGCAATATCGAAGTATGCCAAGTATCTAGTGTAGTTACGATACAGAATGTACTTGATGACATCTGAATTACAGTCGGCAGCATATGTAAGGAAAAGCCGTGGCCTTGGCTCCCATTCCTCTTTGTGTAGAACCCAACAGTACACTGCTTTCGTATCACCGGCTTCTGTAATGACGATGAGGTCTTGATTTATTTCATCTGTAAAGGATGCCAAACACTGGTGCTCTGTGCCAACTTTAAATTCTTCATCACAGTCCGACGATGTGATCAGTTGAAATGATGTCTCTGAATCGTTGTTGCACGAGTCAATGAGAGCTGTGCAGTTGCTGCCATATGGAAAATGGGCTGTTAGATGGAAATGCCCTTTGCCGAACCCACACTGAGTAGTGGAGTGTTGAGACTCCTCATTGACAATGGCCTTGTATTTGTGGCTGCCTGGGTCGGTGGTAGTTGCTGCTTGAGTTTTGCTGTCCGAGAAGAGATCTTCATTACATACGTCATCAGAAGTCATTGGGAGAGAGTGTGGCCACATTACATACTGGCTAAGTCTGTATTGAAGCACGGCATCAGTCTTCTGAACAAAGTCTGCACATAAATATCTTGGCCTACACCCGTTATTGAGTGTCATCGTCAGTGCTGTCCTGTCTTTTGTCTTATACCAGTTTTTCATATCAAGACTAAGATAGGAAAAGGAGATATTTCCAACAGTCATGGCTGATGTCGATATGTGTACATTTTGGGTTCCACTACTTGAAACTTGAAGCCAGCTTCCTATTATGGTCGTTGAAAGGTTGCTGGGTACATTGCTGGGACAAGCAGCACACGACCTCTGACAGTACATAATTGTGCTATTACTACAGTGGTTACAGTCTACTGCTTCATCTTCGCATGTAGATGTAAATTTTGTTCTGTTCATGTGTAAGGTGTAGTGGTCTGTTGACAGTTCAACTATTTCTGTAATTACCACCTTAATCTCAGTCAAGATTTCAGCATCAAAGTGGTCTTGCATCTGAATTGGAAACCTGAACATCCATAGTCTTGGCCACGGCTCATCCTGATTGGTAGTAACAGAGAATGTGAAGTTTTCCTCCACCCAGCTCCCAAGACATAAAAGTCTCTGGTTTATCTGCATGCCAAGTTCCCCACGACACTGAAAATTCCTAAAGTCTATATTGATTCCTTCATCCTTGATGCATTCACTTTCAAGAGACGGTGGCAGATATGAGTTGGCACAGAGTTTGATCCCAACAGAGTGATCTGTCATGGAAAACTGGAAACCTCCAGTGATTGGACATGTTTCATAGTTTTCCATTCTTGGCCACACCAAGATCTGATTATCCCAGGATGATTGATCACCTCCGCAAAGCGTTTCTTCAGGTGCAGGCAATGACAATTGCGACAGTTTAAGCTGTAAAATACTTGTACTTCGCTCGAAAAATTGTACACACACATAGTTTTTAAAATCAGTGTCTGTGGTTGATTGATCATTTTGTTGGGGTGACTCGTTTGGGTCACGTTGAAGCTGCACTTTCATTACGAATACACTAGGACTGATTTCCGACTCGCAGGTATAAGTAACTGATTTCTGTTTTTGTGTCAGCAAATCAGTAAAGTTGGCGGTCGTCTGGTTGAAGGTCCAGTATGCTCCAATCTGGTGACGCTCCAGCAATATCCTTGTTTCCCATCTGGGATATCTGGTGGCATAGATGGGAAATGAGCAATTGCTAGCAACAATATCCAAGTTTATCACTGCTAGCACAGCAAGCAAAAGTTGTCTTGACATGACTGCTGAAGCTTCTGTGATTACTCGCCTGACTTCATATACAGAGATATCTCTGAAATAGAAGAGTTTAAAGCAACGAGTTTCAATTTTTGAATATTCAGTTAAGAGTAAATAACCAACTGCCAATGTTCCCTCTAATTGTTTGGAGTTAGTGTGTGGAAGATGTTTTGTTTTTGTGTGCACAACATTTTATAAATGGATAAATGGTTCACATTTTTCTGCACAGGTCTAAGCTGAATGAGATGATTGTTAAATTAAGATCATAACTAAAGTCTATGATGATAAGTTATAATAACCTAGAGATAAATAATGAGACATATCGGCCAAGAAACAAAAATTTCTGGATTAGGTTTTCTCAGACAGCCCAGAAACTAGATTTACGTAGTTTCGTAAAAAAAATCGTAACTCAATATTTTGCTAAAATAACTTGCATGCGCACACTTAGTTCTCGTGTGTGTTGGTTCCACGGCCCATGTGCGCGTGCACATGTGCATAGCTTAGAGGGAACATTGTCCACTGCCATACAATCTAAGTTATCAGTGACAATTTAATTAGTTGTGCAGAAGTTCTGTCTGTAAAGGACATTTCAGTCTGTAGAATAATTAAAGTTGTTGCTACCAACATAACTACAAATGTACATTAAAGCGTGCTCACATCTAGAATATGCTAAATAATCCGATGTAATGACCTGATGAGATAATTTGACTGGTCATATGAATGACAGATGTTGAGAAAGGCAATTGATGAATTGAGAAATGTTGATAAATGTTGACATCTGTTGTATTGCAATGGCTATAGTATTTAAATTTAGCTTTCAATCTTAATAAGCCAATGACTGAGACACACTTAGTTATTTGTTATACTCAGTTTTAGGTAAATAAGTTTTACAAATATATATAAATGAGGCAGTTGTAAAAGGTGGTAATTACTTATAAAATCAAGCTAAGCAAGTGCCTTCTGCCTAATAAAGATAGCTAAATTTCAAAGTAAATTTATCAAAAAGTAAAACGCTATACATTTAATAGAAATTGAGTTTTTGCCAATTCTGTGACTGAAAAAACTTGAAAGATTTGTCATTCACCAAACAAACTGAATGGTGAAAGGACAACACATTTATTTTACCAGTGTCACCAAGAGCTGTATTATTATATCAGATCTTGTTGAAATTGGTGATGCCAATTAGAATTAGTTGATACATTTACTGTCAATATAACTAATAGATTATGTGCCTAATATGTGCATACTCTGTAACTGTCTTATGTGCATTTTTGTGTCTTCTTAACTGATCTGCTTGCCTTTTCAATATGTGAATTATATCAAGTTTTTTATTGATTAATTGATTGAAGTTGACTTACCTTATATTAACAACTTTTGCTGCATCATGTTTGAGGATCAAGCGTACTTCCTAATATTGGAGAGAGCGATCACTGCATTATTATTATGGTGAAATTATTTTAAAATTCCTGCATTTCAGGTGACTGTTTCTTGCCACACAACATCTGAACCTATGATCAGCATTTCCTATAATAGCATGTTTTACACTTGGTCAGTCACACCTGGTTGCTTTTGGTGAATGCTGTGTGTTGGTGTATCAGTAAACACAGTGCAACATCTGTAATAGTCTGCATCACTGTTAATTGTGCAAAAGACTGACAGTCTGTGCACCAGCCCTCCTTGTAGTATGTTATGTAGTCATTTCACTGCTGGTTGGTTGCATGAGAGGCGGATTGGTGGTAGTTGCACCTTTGCTGCATCCTTTGTGTTGTCAAGTCCCCAGGGAATGCTATTGATCAACCTAAGTAAGCACGAATCAGTATTGTCTACAAGTGTTGCTTTCTTATAGAGCAGTAATGCCACCTATGTCTCTCACCTGAACTGTTCATGCATACACCACCTATGCACGTGTTTAAAGTCTTTCAGTGCAAAGTAACCTTTTCCTCTAAGAACCTTGTTAATTTTTTGTATTGAGTATTCTTATCTTAAGAAATGAATGGTAGCATTTGGGTGTTTCTGTATCCTATCTTTTCTTAATTTGGTTAACTATCGTTTTGGCATCCCAAATGATTCACCTTTTGTAACCTGTCGTTTCAGCGTCGTGATTCATTTAGACATTATTCAATGTTTAATTAGCATAAAACAGTCAAAGCAACATTTTTGGAAAGAAAGATGAGCAAGGGGAACCTGAAGTTCAAATTCGTGGACTTTGGTTAGTTTGAGATGAATAACGTGTTGAATGGTCGTGTGTTGTAAAGGACACGTCCAAAATAACAATTTTGGTTTTGAGTGCTTTCATTTTTAATGCATTATAGAACTATGGAGTGATGCACCCATTTCATAAAACTAGGTCTTTATTTATCATTTTGGAGGATAGGTTATGAAGGTGGAATAATTTCGATGCTGAAACGATAGATTATCCTGAATTGATGCACAATAGATTACCTTGAATTTGAATGTGCTATTTTTTATTTTGAATCGGGTCGTTCTTTGTCCCTATAAGGTTCGTAATTGGCACTATAACGACATGTTTAGTTATTCTTGCAATTTAAGTCCCCATCAAATAACAAGGCTCCAAATTAATGAGTTCATGTCTAAATATGTTAATAAGTTATTGCCACCAATCTTCTCCAATCTGTTCATCAAAATATCTTCTACTAACCCATACAATGTTCGTTCTTCGTCTAATTACAGACCAATTTTTTGTAGAATGAACACTTGATTATTCTCCATTAATTATACGGGTCCCTATGAATGGAATAAGACGCCCATTGATGTTCGACAATGTCACAGTATCAGTATATTTAAGAAAAACTTCTAGACACACCTATCTGGTACTATTACTTCTTAATTATCTTATTACTACTTAACCATCTTATTCATGTTATTGCTTAATCATCATAATCATCATTACGTATTGCCACTATCAATACTTGGGGTTTGTGTACACCTACTAGATTAGTTAACTAGTTAAGACAAAAAAAACTTCTGTTAACTGCACTTTGACCTACTGCTGACTAACATTTCATGGAAAGGGTAGGCCTGGCTAGCGGGATCTTTGGGTCCCTTATGGTCCTTCTTTTTCCATATTGTCTCATCCCCTAGAATATTATGTTATTGTTAAAATGTTCTTTTGTATAGCTCTTTTCGTTTTGTCTACTTGTTATGTAATAACGGGATCAATAAAAACATATTTGATTTTAATGCAATGCTCAGTTGTTTCTGCATAATTCTGAGAGTTGTTGAATGCGCTGCTTTTTTAAACTGATCTGGTTGCTTGCCACTATTATTTGCAAATCTGATAAAGGATTGGATTATGATGATCATATTTTACAGACTTGTTTTCACATAATCTTAAGCTGACAGAGGGTTAGATTTGATAGAGCACTTGTTAGGACTATGTAACCCAGCAGTCAGATCAATTAATTAGATTGCCTCATTTTTGCAGCCTGTAGCAAGATCCCATTGAGTTGCTGAATAAGTACAGTGCACCTTGCATCCACATTTGGTTGTAAGTGCACTTGTGAAGTTGTGATAAACCTGTATGCATTGCATTGCATCTAATGCTTTTTATCTTATTGTGATGTTGGTAAATTGTTTGTCTTAATTATACTGTTTCTAGTGTTTCTTACCTTGAAAATGTGTTATGTTATCATCCAGAGGTCGTCTTTAGTAGATTATATATTTTCTGTTTTCAGTGTGCTTTCTGCAGTATAAAATATTATACATTGAAATCAAAGTGGCTCCATTCTGTTTTTGACCTAACATCAATTGCCCAGGAGCTGACAGTCAACGTTCTGCTTCACTTGGCTAGGTATGTATCACCTTTGTCAGGTGAGAGCAGTGAAAAGCCAAAATTAAACTTAAGGACAACCGTTCTGTAGGCTGAAATATGTTCACAGACTGCAGTATGGCACCGTCTGTGTTTTTGTTACTGGCTACTGTGATCAAATGTAAGTGGCATGTTTACTTGTGTATTTATGGCACAGTGGTAAAATGTTGGCATTTTGTGGATGCTTCTCAGGTTCAAAGGTGTATCTTTCTGACCTGGCAATTTGTCTGAAAACCGTAGTTCTAAT
Source organism: Bimastos eiseni (assembly GCA_959347315.1). Taxonomy (NCBI): domain Eukaryota; kingdom Metazoa; phylum Annelida; class Clitellata; order Crassiclitellata; family Lumbricidae; genus Bimastos; species Bimastos eiseni. Next base: position 15,118,359 of record OY365811.1, on the reverse strand, counting down.
TCATTAGAAAAGGTTTTCCTATGGTTCAGATTACTGCTAATGGGTTGTCTTAACTTTGTGTATGTATAATACCATTTATTCAGTTTATTTAAAGATTCATTGTGGTTGTGGCTGATTGCTAGGATGTTAGGTTTTCATCTTTAGTCCACATTTCAATTCACAGTATATCATGTGGAACTGTGTCCTCTATACATAAGCTCTTGCCTATTGTTTGCTTCTTCTTTAAAAGTCTCAGCTGCTTTTGGCAAAAATGGCAAATGGGTGATTGTGTTAATTGTTCTGGGTTAACTAGCTTTTCATTTTCAGATTCAACTCACTGAAAATAAATATCTATAATTATTTGTTGAGCATTACTCTTGGTCTTGTTTTAACTTAACTAAATATTTTCCTGTGTTTGTCCACCATCTCAGCAAATGCGTTTGAAAAATGGTCAACTTTCAACCTAATGTACATGGTTAACACCATCAAATGTTGCCTTGTGTTTACAACCAGTGCAGTAGAAGTTACACGTCCCTGGGTTTCACTGTTTCTTGTTTTGATGACATACCAGTGTCATGCTTGTGATGATGCTTGTAATGAACTGAGCACAAACTGTTACTGCCACTGGTTGTTGGATAAATGGTTTCTTGCATTTAGCTTACCTTGACTCTTTTAGGACAAGCTGCATTGGTTTCCCAGTTGCTTTTGCTAAGCTCTTGTCATTAAGATACCAGAAGCGACCTTGCTCTGAGTGGCATTAACTGTGGATAACTGTGTTTAGCATTATGGATAACTGTTTAGCATTACGGATAACTGTGTTTCTGTGAAGTGTTATGTTTGGTTTATATTAGGGTAAATTTAATGTAAATTTCTCCATCGTCCTGGTCACCAGGGGCTCTTCTGTTGGTTCATCTCACGTCTTCTGTGCAGCAGTTCACTCCTCCTAGAGCTATTAGGTCACTTTAAAGCAGGGGTCTTAAACTCAAGCCATAATGAGGGCCGTGCATGACCAAAAACATAAGCCCGAGGGCAAAATACAATGCCGCGGGCCGCATGCAGCCCGCGGGCCGCGTGTTTGAGACCCCTGCTTTAAATAGTCTTGTCACCTTTTACCACATCTTCATCAATAAAACATCCAGATATTCAGTGCAAAGACATTAGCAATTTTACTGTTTAGTGTCAGTCTGCTGTACTGGTGGCTTCTGAAGGAGTATAGCCTCTCTGAAATTGCTGATGTTAGATTTTTACGATTGGTCTTGGCTAATACCCAGAAAAGTAACAATTATAGTTTGTGACCAAGAACCCACTGTCATAGGCTCCCACTGAAGGATAGTATAGATTTATTATCTGCCTCCTTTACATATGTTACTATATGCATTGTTTACGGTCTGTGGGATCCTCCCCTTCACAATGAATCAGATAAATTCCATAAGTCCGGTTGTTTGTTACTGTTCTGACCTGGCACCCATGCTCACCAAAGAAACTGACTGTTGTGGACATGAATTTGATAGTAGGTACCATAAACTTGATTTGACTCTGAGAAATTGGGAAAGATTTAGACTTACATTAACACATCTGTGTGTGTTGTTGTGGAAGATATTTTTGCCTGGCCTACTGAATGCTGAGCCAATGTTGCAGTTGGCTTTGAAATATAGCTTTGCCTGTAGGTGCTTGGACGGTTGTATCTGCATGTATGTGAGGTTTTTTGTGTGTGTGCGTGAGGGCGGTTGTGGCGTTCCTATCTGTATGCGAGTGGCCTAGCTAAATTTACTCAGCATTGCCTAACTGATCTTTCTAAGTAGGTCAGTGGCTTATTACTTCAGCTTGCAGGGCCGTTTGTAATGCTGCTTTGAGGCTGAAGACCTGCCTGTTGGGAGAATAGAGCCATTGGTTGCTAATGTTTACGTGAGAAGGTTCACGTTAGTACAGTTTAATGGGTTGATGAGCAATTTTTCCATAGTTACGTCGAATTGTTTATTTCAAAATGCTCATTTTTAGGGTTTGTTACATTGAATATGTTGTGGTGCTTCTGAAGTGAACTAACTCCAATCGTGATGGAATAGACTTTAGTTTACAATTTGACTACGTACTGCTCAGGGAACTGTTAAGCAAACTTTGCTGTAGTTCCATCGGGGCTCATTTTCATGCACACGTACAGGTAGGTTATAAGTTCTCTTTTTGTTGGCTATCGTTGACATCCTCATTGCTAATTGCCAGCACAGCCATCGCCGTAATGCTCGAAGTTCAGTGGAACATTGTCGTTAAGTATCACAAGGTTATGAGTACAATGGTGGAAACAGGGATCACTAACATATAAAACTAACATATTGGCTATTTTTGGATCCTTCACAGATGACACACATGTGACCTTATAGATCCCCTTCCCTTTCCATCCGCATTTGGCATTATCATTTCTGTCCGTCCTCTGTTTGAGGACATCAGTACTTCGGAGGACTACTGAGGCATAGGTTAGACTGAGGTATTTTGAAACTGCTGCCTCCAGCAAAATGAAATAGAGTACAGACTGCCAGATCTCTAACTGAGTCTGCCGTTTTTAAGGCACATGCTGTAGTGAAATAACTATGTACCAAATCATTTATCTGACCTTAGAACTGGGTGTAACCCTATTCCTTGGCATTACATGGCATACACCCAGTTCTAAGGTCAGATATATGATTTGGTACATAGTTATTTCACTACAGCATGTGTCTTCCCTGCATCCTCTCTTGGCAGGCTAGGTGTCAATTCCGCATGTTGACACACCAGCGCCTGTTTTTATGTATGAGTTATCGATGATGATGATGAGTGCTCTGCCCGAAGGCAGGTCCACTAGCTTTTACGCCACCCGGGATGAGATGAGTGAGGTGGTTTCCCGTTGCCTTCCTCACAGACAATTATGGGTGAGCAACTTATCCAAGACCTGTTGCTACGCAGGGACTCGGGGTGGGTTCGAACCTGCGATCCTCTGAACGCAAGGCACCGAACATCTCACTACACCACCACACCCCATTACGTCACCTATCTCAGCCACTTCACTCTGTGGTCCACGGTGACCTGGTCATCCTTTTTCATGGACTTCTATATTGCAGCATTGGGCTTTCTTGGTCGTGGAACCAATCATCTGGAATGACTGAGCTCTGGCTCCTACTTAGAAACTCCTCATCTGCATTTTGCATCCTCTTTAGCTGCTGTTGGGCCGGAAGTGCCTTTGAGTAAAACTCCTGAAAGGGTGCTATATCAAGTACTTTTGATTGATTTGATTGATTGATGTAATTTATGAACAACCTTTAGAGGAATTGTTGAATGTTCATAGGCATGAATGCCTTTGTGGACTAATACTACTTATGGGATAATAACGTAGAGTAATGGGTGGCAACGCACTGGCATGCACAGCTGATCAGCCGAGTTTGATTTCTGTATCCCCGTTGAGTTGACTAGTCCTTCTTTCGCTAATCGGTGGCATCGGTTAAATAATATCATGCAACGGCACCTTGCATTGAATGCATGGTTGCCAACAATTAAATTCTACTCCTGTAATAATTTGTCATCATCATTCATTCATACTATGTTTGCAGTTTGAAAGTAAAAGAAAGTTATTATTATTATAATAATTGGGTTTTCAATCACTGTTGGGTGTTGCTTATTTGAAGAGAGAGCATTTTCCAGTCAAATCAATTTCAATGATGATTCTATTTAGTTCAGTGAGTCTATTTTGCTGCATTGCCTTTTATATACAAATTAGAGCAGTACTGATTAATCGGCGCCGATATTAAAAATAATTTTGTTTATTTTATAATATTATTTTCAGTCTTTAAGAGCAAAATGACAACAGCAACATCACTGGGTCTGTGAAGGACGGCATTTTGTTCCGTTCCCGTATCGTGTCGTCGAGCATGGCTTCTTCAGACCAGTGGTGAGACCACCCAGTGTGCTAGTATAGACCGTGGAAACGTGTCAACATAGGTGTTGTGAAGAGTGAGTCAATAGTGCCTGCTTGAAGGCCAAGGAACGGATAGCCAATTCAGCAGGGATCGTGAAAGCATGCCTAATGAATACCTCCAAGCTGCCTATCAGGTCTCCCCGAAACATTTTAGTCGCCCGAGACCAGATGGGTTGCTGTGGCAGAGTTGTCTGTTATTGTAGGTCTGCAGTAGACGGGCAAATTAGGTCAGTCTATCTGAATAGACTCAAGCAGACCGGGAGATAATCTTGCCTTGTAATATAATGATATGTATAATGCTTCACCCATTCATATACCCTGGTGTCTGTGATGGCAGCTATCAGGTATTCATTGGGAATGTCTCTACGATGTATATTCATCAATATACATCGTAGCATTTGAATTGGCCAGCTGTTCCTTGGCCTTTAATTACCCTGGGCACAGTTCCACAGCGGGCGGTGTGTCTAATCTGTATTGCCTGCGTATGATTAGTCCCCAGCTACATGTATACGTCTCCTACGAAGCAAGCGTTTTGCTTGTATCGCAAAAATAGGCAGCAGCAGTAGGTCTATCTTTTGGAACCTGACATCTTGGGAAACAATGAAATAATCGGCTAAGTACTCGGGTATCGGCAAATGAATAATCGGCAATAATCGGTATCAGCATAATCGGCAAAAAGTGATATCGGCACAGTTCTAGTACAAATAAATTAGTTATAATTGAGAGTTAAATGCTAATAGCTTCTTCTGTGCACCACAATCTGGTGGTCAATGTGCTTCAATCTACTGGTTTTCATGTTTAGAGCAGAGTTCAAATCTCTGCCAGTCAAAGAGATTATCCAAAATGTCCAGATAAAATTTCCTATATGACTATTTTCATGATACTGTGGAATATTTTTCTGACTTTAAACATATTGAAACTACGAGATCACATCTTGTCCTGTAGTTTTTTTAATTTAATGCATAGTTCATTGTTGCAGTTGAATTTTTGGTGTGTGTAATAAACATTTTTAAAATGTCAAGACCACACGAAATGGCAGAGTCACATGTAGCTATAGCATCTCTTATTTTATGACAACTGTGCAGTGCGGTGGTCCAAAACTCAAGGACTCAATACTTACAGATCATGACATCTGAACATTAGTTCTTGTGCAAGTACAGATGGGCCAGTTTCAGGGTCATTTAAAAATGCAGGGCACGAAGGTCTATGTGACATTAATGGCAGAAGTTGTCTGCGGTTTCTGGAGTAGTCACTGTGTGGCGGCATGAGAGTTTAACAGTAAGGCTGTCAATGAGGATGAGGAACCCAGAAGCTAGTGTTTGCCAGGCAGACTGAGCATTTGGTTTACAGTTGAGCAAAGACAAGCACAGTTGCAAAATTCGAGAGAGGAAGTAGCTCGGCGTGTAAGCCAGGATTTCCCATTCATAAAGGGCTAAGTTTTTGCATACTCCAGACAGTTCTCTCTTATATATCTATATATACTGTGTGGCACAGTGGCCGATTGGTTAGAGTGGTCAGCCCATAACGTTCAGTGTGCGCTGAGCGAGCGGGTTCGACCCTCCTCCGGGGAGTCACTATGTAGGGACCTTGAGCAAGTCCTTCGTGCACAATTGCTCTGCAGTACAACTGCAATTGTGCCGTCAAGGCATGTGTGTGCACTTCTGAGCAAAAAATGTTGGAAGAAGAGCGGTACCAAATTTTGGTAATAATAATAAAAAAATAATAATATAAACACCATTTGTCTAATGATAAATAAGGGGACTGATCAGCTAAGTAACCAAAGCTTCTGGAGTGAGGTAGGCCCCAGTGGGCTAGGAAACTCAATTTACGTAAAAGGAAACCATGACTCATTATTTTTGCAAAAAAAATTCCAACACTAAATTCTTGTGTGGGGTGGGTCCTCAGCCCATGTGCATGCGCACAGCTTAGAGGGAACATTGCCAAGCAGATAGAACAGTAGTTGATTTGCTGTTCAACATGCAGCCCCATGGGCTGATATTGAGGGGAAGACATATTTCAAAATTATAGCCATCCTAGGGTGGGCAATAATCTACTTTCATCGTAATTTTATGAAAGTTATTTATATTGCTATGAGGACAACATGGGCTGATAACAGTGTTATTATATTGTGGTGGCTTTGTTCATTGCTCGAACCAGCTTTGGAAGATGGTGAAGTGCGCTTTCCAGATATGGCTAAACATTGTCAAGTGTATGCACTTGTGAGATTTATCTAAAGGCTCCTTCTGTGTCAATCATCCTTTGCAATCTGCCTGTGAACTATTCCACTGCTGTATTGAGAAGGCCCCTTTGATGTCAGTTGATTAAAATGAATATTATATCCTTTTAATTTTGAAAATTCCTGAAGTGTTTGTGTGGTGGTTTTTTGTTGATGCCTTATAATCAAAGCCAGATATCAGTTTATAGCAGGGTTTGGCATTTTTTGCATAATGCAGTTTATTGACCATTTGACACCTCTGCATGTGCACCATATTTATCTACCAGTCACCCTGAAAACTAATTGTCTTGGTCTTTGCCCTTTCTATTAAAAAAATTCACAGATAAAATGATTTTGCAAACTGTTATAAAATTAAATAGTAGCTGAATATGATCATTTCTTTCATTTTTTTCTTCCTAACACAAACTGCATGTGCGGTGAGTAGGGATGAACTGAAACTGGACTCAGATACTCGACGGGGCTGAGTATCTTAGTACTTGGAATTAGTCGGACTTTGGCTTACAATGAGTCCGAGTATTAATAGAAGTCGGCCTGTGAGAAAAAATGTGTGATTCCAATTATTTTCTGCTTTTAAATGAAATTGGATTATTTTATTTGCAAAACGACCATTGCATTTCATTTTTTTATCACTTTCATAGTGAAAACCTGAAAATTACAAAAAAAGTTAATTCATGGATTTATTTCAAGTTTAATGTTGACTTTGTTTTCATTTAATATGGCTGACAGTTAGGGTGTTTTTTTTTAACATGCCCGAGCATTCTGTGTGACGTGTTTGTAAATCATCAGTAAGTAACTGAAGTCTGATGCAAAATCTTGTGATGACCAATTTCCCATATTTTTATTATTTAACGAGGAAAATATTGACACAGTTTCGCTAGAAAAATGCTATATCGTCAAATCTTGGTGTATTAAATATTTGATACTCGGTATTACTCATTCATGATACTCTGTAGTTTGCAAGAATTTGACACTGTTTATGCCTACATGTAGGTACTGTACTGAGAGCTAGAGCCATGCAGGCTGTAATGGATAGTCTGCTCATCTGAAATGTTTATCTAGAACACCAACCTCTGAGAACATAATTATAGTGAGTTTCTTAATTGTTCTGATTACCTAAATCAGCACAGGATTTCAGGTGATGCCAGGCCAGGCATGCTGCATTAAAATTCTTTATTTGCTACAGAGTCACGGTCATGATCTCCCTATTTTAGTCAGTATGTCTAGTGTCTTCTGGATTGAATTATACACTGCTTGTGATGCTTAATGAACTTATGCAGTATGCACTGTATATATTGATTACACTAGAGCTGTACCGATATGACTTTTTTACCGATTTTGCTGATACCGATTATTGCCGATACTGATTATCTAGCCGATTATTTCACCGATTATATCTTTGTGTTTCCCAAGATGTCTGGTTCTAAAATATACTGCTACTGCCTATTGTTGTGATACAAGCAAAACACTTGCTCAGTAGGAGACGTATACATGTAGTTGGAGACTATTCCTAGGCAGGCAATTATACAGATTAGGCACACCGCCCACGGTCGACCTTGCATGAGGGAGGAGAGAAAAGAGATATCTATGTAACTGGATGCCTTCTAACAAACGTGGCAGTGATGCCATTCCCTCCCCAGACAGGCCTTTTGCAACATGCCCCTTTGGCCTAAAATACCGGCCAGACAGAGATGAGATCTCTGTGCCCAAGGTAATTAAGCAGGCACTACGACTCACTCTGCACAACACATCTTTCCCAGGTTTATACTAGCACAATGCCTACTGCGGCGGGGTGGTGGTGGTCTGAAGCCACACGCTATGGAACGGAATGGAATGCTGTCCTTCACAGTGATGTTGCTGTCCTTCACAAAGCTGTCGTAGTTTTGCTCTTAAAGACTGAAAATAATATTTATTATCTTTCGATACCGCCGATATCTCTATAACCGGCGTCGATTATGAGTGCTGCTGATGTATCGGTACAGCTCTAATTAACAATTTAATGATGAGTCTGTTCTAAAGGTTACTGGGAAACTAAAATACCAGCATCTTATGATCAGCATTTTAAAGCTTGAAAAAGTTGGGATGGCAAATTGACAATAGGTGTTGCTGTAGGTGTGGCCAATGATATTCATGATTGAAATGTGCTTTCCTTTATTAGGTTACAAGTGATCATCTGCTGACAATGGGTAACTCGTCGACTTCGGTTTTGAAGTCGGCGATAGTGAGAAACGATGTTGGGACGTTGACTTCGATTCTGCAAGATCCAATCATCCGTGCCTATATCAATCAACCGCTCAACCGTAGGCAAGATACGCCGCTTGCACTCGCCGTTCGGCTTGCATGCTACGACCTTGTTCCTCTGTTGCTGAACGCCGGAGCAGACGTGAATGCCGGGAACAGGGACAAAGAAACGCCCATCGACATACTGCTGTCAGCGATCTTGCCTGAAGATGAAGACATTCTCCACCACCACTGTTGCCTCTACCCACAGGCTGAACGCCAGGCCTTCCAGATTCCCACAGTCCTTCGAATCCTGCTCACGGCAGGTGCCAAGGGTCAGGGAATCCAGCGTCTCATCCTTCACACGATGAAGGACAGTGCCATTATTCAGGAACTCTGCAAGCTCATAGTTGACCTCGACAGCCCTCAGTCTTACCATCTGAGCGGCCTTCTCCTTCAGGTCACAGTCTGGTTCGACCTTCACGAGTGTCTGCAGTGTCTTCTTGTACGTGGGGTAAATGCTCTAAACTTCTGGAACTCCACTTTCATCCCCACTCTTGTGCCGAACCGCACCTATCGTGCGGCTCGCTGGCCCCGCACGTCTGGGAAATCGCGCGAATACGATCTGCCACATCCTCTTGACAGCTATGCCATTCAGACGCTCAAGTTGTCTTTTGTCCAGGACTGGCGTGCAGAATGGGACGATGGCGGAAACCCGAGCGCGCAGTATCGTGCGGGGCTGCATCTGACGCCAGAGAGCGCTGTGATATTTGCACGGTCAGCGAATCGGTATCTTGTGCTAGAGCAGGTGATGAGGGATGTTTTGCACTTTCTGCCGTGCAGCTGCAGCGGTCCAAAGCTTAAGGACACGGATCTTATCAACACTCTTGCGCTTGCTGGCTACCAGTTTTCGCCCGATGAGATTGTTCACCTCCAGCTCAAGTTCAATGTCGATTTCAAGCGTTACCTTGCCTACCAGGCCCAGCCAAAGCCGTTGCGTCATCTGTGCCGATACGTCATTCGGTTCAGTGTGAAGACTAACGTCTATTGTGCCGTCGAGCGCTTATCGTATCTTCCAAACAGCCTTAAAGACTGCATTCTGCTTGAGGATGGTGATCTCTGTTTGTGATCGTCTTGCAAAACCCAACTGCTTGTGTCATTCTTCTTGATGGTGCTCCTCTATCACTCAGTCATGTGCTTCCATTTGAACTCGAACGATTTCTTTTATGCTTATACATCTGCACAACATTATTATTGAGTCTGCTTAAATTTCAATGCTTAGCGATTGGAGCCTGCAAAGCATTATGCGCAAATGCAATGCCACTCGTGAGTTTGTTATCTGAGCATGTATTTCGAATATGGTATTCGCTCGTTCATTACGAGAATTTATATAGAACTTCTTCAAGTGGACTACTTGGAAGTGCTCCCAACCCCAACACAGCCAAATATAACCACCATTAGTTAGGACAAGTGAGGAGTGCTTGAGAAGGGGTTTGGATGTGAGCAGAGCACCATAGGGAGGCCATGCCAAATCGAAGGCCTGCCGTCGAGAAAACACGACTCTGTCTGGTGGAGGCGCGAGCAGGAGTTTATATGAGAGACCCTGTTCAACTGATTGGAAGGAGTGCGAACACTGAGGGTGGGGCTAGGCAGGAACTAGGTCTAACAGGCAGCACCAGTCTAAGGCAGCTATCCTATACTCAATACACTTCTTAAGGGGAGCCAGTGGAGGATGTCGTGCATATACCTGGAGATGTGGTTGAACTTTGGTATGTGGCCAAAAGGACGTGCTGTAGAGTCAGGGTGCAGTCCAGGCAGCTCAGTTGGGCAGATTGAAGGCCAAAATACAGAGAGCAACAGTAGTCAAGTCGGGTGGTAACGAAGAAATGGACAAGAGTAGCAATAGCTCTTGGAAATTAGTGAACGATCAAAAGTGCGTAGTTGGCACAGTTGATAATTGCAAGCATGGCTGATTGAGTAAGTATGACGATTAAAATGGGCTTCTGGTCCAGAATAACACCAAGGACCACAGAGGAGAAGACAAAATGAGGGAAGGCGATAGCAATGGCAGCCTTATCTAACTATAGCTCGGAGAGTCGCAATGTCAGCGTTGGAGGCAGAAGTTATAGCTGTTGTTATATTTATGGTTCATGAGGAAAGGCAGATGCAGAAATGGTGTAGATGATTTCAGGTGTACTATTGTCCTTCTCCCAGGTTCACATTTCTCTGTGACTGTGTATGTTTGCAATTTTGTGAATTTCTCAATTTTACAAAAGATAAAAAGTTTAATACTTGTCTTACTATGATGGCGGACTCAGCATTGCCATGTCGATGATGTAGTTTTAAGTTGCTCTATTCTATGCATTACTCCAGCACTTTAACTAGTTTCTATCAAGTAGACATCTGAGTTAAATTTAATATAAGAACTTTGCATATTCTATCCACACAGCTTGCATGATTACCATTATTGTGTATATTATTCAGAGGGATCCTTATAAGAGTAGCATATTAGTCATGTTAAAGTGCGTTCAAATATATATATACATATATATATATATAGTGTATAACTATATATATATATATATACACACATATATACACACACAAGTGCTTGCAGTAGAATCTGTTCAAATTGCATGTGTCATGCCGCTAAAAGTGCAGGAAGTTCTAATGCACCCATCGCCATGTAACTGTTCATGTCTGCAGTTGAGCGCCTGTATGTTTTGTACTTTACAGTGTAGGAGTGTGTTTGTGTGTTATTGCCTCTATCTGAATGGATTATGACATGTGGCACTGTTTACAGCAACATATCAACCAGTGACACTTGAAATCTGAACCACAGAAGGATTTTGTAAGAACTTTTATGACATTGTAAGTTATTATATGATGTAAATGGAAAAATTTTATCCAGTGAAGCATATGAAATTTACAGACTACAATTCTGAGCAAGAGCTGGGTATCATTTTTACTCGACAGACGTCAATCACCAGGGCCGTACCGAGCTATAATTGCGCCCTGTGCCTAGCTGCCTGCGCCCTGTGCGTAGCATCAATTTGACGCCCTCACATTTTGAAAATAGTGCATTTTATGGAATAATAAGTTATTTCATTATGAAATTTGCGTCCTTTGCCCCGTTGGCTCCTTCCTTGTTACGGCCCTGTCAATCACACACTGACCCACATGGCACAACAAACCTGTCTTTTCAAATTTGTTATTGTGCGATTGATGTCTCAGTGGTAGTGATAACGAAGATTATTAGCATCGCCCTCCTCTTTTATCCACACTTGGGACCGGCACTGCCTGAGTTATTGTGTGTGATGTCTCAGTCTCACAGAATTCTTGATTTATTCAATGGATACCTTGTCAGGTAGGAGAGCAGTTGCTTGTAATATTTTTTAAAGTTTTTTCAACATCGCTAGAATATATGTTTTGTTCATGCCATCTTGACTGTATTTTTTGACAGCTTACTGTTAACACTTAGCTGATGGACTCCTGCATTTTGGGTTTGATTCTCAGTACATGCATTACCTGATATTCGTCATTCATTGTCTTATTGAATCCATAAAGGAAAATTACTGGGTTGTAGTTGTTGTTGTCATGTTTGTGATTTGTTTGAACTCATGCATCATTGTGAACTGTTGTTACAGGCATTTGGCGATTTTCCTTTCAGTCATGTACAAGTGCAGAGGATTATTAAGTCTAAAATTTTGAATCATGTAGACAAGTGCTGTCCAACTCTGCCTATTCATTGTATATAGTGATGTTCCCATTTGTTATGCATATGCATAAAAAGTTTGAGGCGTTCAGCGTTTTAATATAACTTTTGTACAAATTTGTGTGTGGTATGCATGAGCAATATTATGGTACAGGTAGCATGCATTAGACTTCTCAAATGCTACATCGAAAATTAACTTTGCAGTAACAGTGCTGTTGTTAGCATTAGAAGACCTTCTTGACATTATTTTTTGCACAGTTATCTTGTGTGTGCTGGTCGCATATGCTCTGCAAGCATGAATGAGCTTTGAGCCAATGTTCTTGAGACTGAGATAGTAAGAACCTAATAAATGTAAATATGTAATGTAAACTAGTATTTAGTTAGTAATAGTGAAACATTTTTATATAGCACATTGACTTTGTAGCTTTATATTTTGGGATGACTTTTATCTGTATGTATACGGTAATGTAGTGCTCTGGCTGTCATATATTTATTAAAATGAAAAATATATTTCAGTATTGTCAAGAAGCATCAATTTTGTTTTAAAATAAAAAATATATTTCAGTATTGTCTATCTTCAAGTTTTTTCATTTAGCTGAAAGTTCACAAGCTTCAGATGTGATTCTTCGACAAAAGTTGAAGTAATGTAAAAAGCATAAATATAAACCCGTGTATATAGGAATTGTACACATTATTATATAGCGACCGTATGGCCTCAAGTCATTCCAGTCACTAGAAAAACATGCTGTCTCTGGAGACTTTCAAATATGTCATTATTACTATTATTGACAATGTCTTGCAATACACGATCAGTTGGTGATCGTTCTCTGCCTGCTTACTGAAGCTTCATAACCCACTTTCACATTGGTTGGTAGGTCTCTTCATTTTTCAGTGAATTGATCCAATGAGTTCATTCATCATCACTGCTCGTTTGAATGGGTGCAATTCGAATTAAGGTCTGTATGTTGCACCATGCTTGCCGAAAGATTTTAAGTCTCTTTAATCAACCACTGTCATGCGAGGCAAACCATGAGCCGAATGCACTCTTACCGGAAGGAATCGCCTGGGATACAGCTTTCACTCTAACAATTATAGCTAACTGAATTGCTCTGTGTGTATCAAGACACTTGTATGCAGATAACACCCAACTCTACATATCCTTCTCTCCATGCTTTTTCCATCTCCATCAAAGTTATTCAATGTGGTTAACATAATATCTCAATGGATGTTGTCCAACCTCTCGCCTCAACCCTTCCGAAACTGAATTCATCATCGTGGACCTTTCTGACCAAATCAAGAAAATCCCTGACCCTTCAATCTGACCCTTCAATCTGACCTTTCAATCGGACCCTTCAACCTGACTGTCTGCAATCTTGGCATCACTCTTTCTCTAACCACATCTTAAATCCTTCATTCGCATCTGGCCTATGCTCGACTTCAAAACTGCCTCCACCATTGCTATGTGCATTGTCAACTCAAAGCTTAATTACTGCAATTCCCTTTTCCTTTTAACTTGAGACCACACAACTCAAGCATCTGCAACTTATCCAAAACTCACTATCCAGACCGTGCCCAGAACGTCCAAGCATCATCACATCACTGATGTCTCGAGCTCTTCTATTCATCACCCCTTGGGCTTTTCATCCGAAACTGAAGCATCATCTTTCAAGAACTCATACTCAGACTCACGTGCTTGATCCCCTTCTGATCCTCGACCATAACGACACCCGCCCTAACAGCCACTCTGCCTCCTTTGATCCTCTCAAAACAGAACTCGGATCCGATCGGACTACCATTTGGACAACTATGAATCGAAGCAGCGCTCGTGAATAAGCTGGCAACCTGCGCATGGCTTTCGAATGTAGTTTGACGATTACGATTATGATTACGTGCTTCTACAGCATGAGACTTTTGGGGGAAATGTCCTGGTAATAGACCTATCCCACACTCCACAGTCTACAATTAAAGGGAAAGGGTGGAGACGATTTGGAAGAGGAATGCAGGAAACATAGTAGGGACGGTGATAGCAGGGACATGAAGGGGATGAGGGATGTAAGGTTTCGGAAATTGAGAGCACGGGATGTCAGGGTACTAGGATATATTCCTCGTATTGATTTTGCCTCTGGCTACTGGCCTGACCATCCTTGTTTCAAAATCAGTCGAGAGGACCTTAATTGTCAAGTGATTATAGGCGTAAGACACAGAGTGCAGCAAACATTGTCAATTAGGGCCTATTAGTTTTGGTGTCTGTTTCCCAACAGAAACGTTATAGTGCCGTGTCACTTTCAGCATTGCAAGTACATCTTAGACCTATTTTAGCGGGCAAATGCTGGTAAATAGGACTATGAAAAGGATATAAGCGCCTCTTCCAATTGTCACTAGATCGAGGTCCCGGGACCTTAATTTACGTCGTCTCAGTCTGCAGTGATCGTCGGATCCACGACATCTGATTGATACGCTCGTATCAAAGTTAATATTGGCTGCTGCTCGATCCGAACTCTAGTATAACACTACATCTTACACCAAGGATAATCTATATGTGTATATTGGTCCTTGATCTTACACCATGGTCTCTACCGATCGAATTCCTAAGTAAGTAAGTAAGTAGGCTATATTCTTTATTTAACCAGCTGCACACCCGCTCATGATGTATACTAAATTTAACATAACGCCCGAGACCCATCGCATGTGTTTTGACTAAGCCTCTTAATTGGCTTCTGCGACTTCTCTTTGGCGCTGTAGAAGTCTCGAGATTACGATTACGAAAGGTTAAGACACAAAAACCGGAAGTTAGTTTGCATTTATGCTTACTCTCGATGTTATAAGTTTTCCCACATAAACTGAAGTTTGTGGGACTATTTGTAAAATACTGTAAGTTTATGGAAACTAATATTTTTTATTATTTCTGAATGAATTATAGGTGGCTTACAATCTTTAATTCAGACTGGTTAGAACTTTTCAAATAATGAGCGTGAGTTATGACTTAGGTGGTACTCTTCATGTTGATCGAGCAAGATGGACGCATGATGGGCTTTGAGTTCTTAAGAAAATGATGACAGACTTATTTTTAAGCTGCTGCAGTATTTAGGATCTGCGTAAGACTGGTTTGAGGAAGACTGCCGCTGAAATAGGTATTTCTGTAGTGAATTTATAGATTGGCGCTATTTTGTGGTTCGTTTAATTAATTTTCGATGTTAGACAAGATGGCGGCTGTTGACCTAAATAGCCTTACGTCTATATTGTTATCTTTTTGACATCCTGTTATACATTTAGATTTTTTGCCTATTTTTGGGAAATATGAAATGTGAGTTTCCATGGCCAATAGAGTAGGATCGGACACGCTGTATTCCACTAATTTCGGTTTTGTGTATTAATTGCGCGTTGGTTGTTTGTATGATCTGCAATAATACTGCACGGGTGCTTAATGAATTCCCGAAACTGAATTCTCACTGGATCCTAGAAACCGATTTTCTTAGTAAAAACAAACATTTTTGCCCATATTCATTTTTTTTAGTATGCTGTTAAATCTTTTGACCGACAAGTCTATGCTAGTATTCCGTTTTGGGACTACATTGGTAGAACAAACGTTTTTGACTATTCGATAAATATCGTGTTTCACTGCTTTTGGGAATCAGGGATTCTGGTAGACCTTGACCAGCACCACCAGTTACACGTGATTCTTAAAAATTATGTAATCATGAAAAAATTAAAATTTTAATGTTTCTAGTCAGTTCTTTCAGAATATTTATTTAGTGCCCCTTCAGTTGTTCATTTAGAGGAGTCCCATACCCAGCTCTAGCAAGAAGAAAGTTTTAATGCATTGCTGAAATTTACAGCATGCAGGTCAAACATAGGTTATTCCAGGTAGATGGCCCAACCAATACAGAACACTTTGCCCTTCTCTGTGCTAGAGCAAAGATTCCAGTGACCTACCAACCAACGTGAAAGTGAGTTATGAAGCTTCAGTAAGCAGGCAGACAACGGTCACCATCTCATCTGTATGAAATTGTAAAATCTGATGTGCTGTGAAACATATGGCCAATAAAGTCCATCACACGTGTATTGCAAGACATTGTCAATAATAGTAATAATGGCATATTTGAAAGTCTCCAGAGACAGCATGTTTTTCTTGTGACTGGAATGACTTCCATACAATGTGTCCACACACAGCAGAGCAGGAACAGTCACAAAGTCTTTTAGAGGACTACATAGTATTATACTACCACCAACAGACATTGCACTTGATGCAGAGAATGGAGTGAGAGAGACAGATAGCATATTCATTGTAGCAGTCAAAAGGGTGAGTTGTATGTATTAGGTTATATATCTATAGCGCCTTATAAGAACCTCTCGAAGGCGCTAAATGTATCTACCCAACAGATTTAAACAAATGCGATTTGAGTAATTTAGAAAAGTTGGCTGCAACCGGTGCAATGCTGCGAAGTTGTAACGAAAGAGCGTTCCAGTATGTATGATGGTGAAATGCATAAATAGTGTCATTGTAGTCAATTTACTTAGTGCTAGTACTACTAGCCTGGGATCATTATTTGTAATATCAAAGTTGATAAAGTTCTAATGCTGTGTTCAGATTTAAAGACAATCTTTAGTTTTATGTTGCCAAATGGTTTCCATGTGTAGGACAAGGGGTAAATTCATTTTGTGATCCTGAATGTTTTCGGTAAGCCTTGTAACAGGACATCCCCACCACCAGCTCATGAGCAATGCTATTAGCAAAGACAAATATTTCTTTACCTGGCAATGAAGTTTGGAATTACCTTATTTACTTGAGAATTAGTCACATAATTTAGGAAATTTTAAAATTTGAAGTTGTGGGTGTGGCTTATTTTCAAATAAAGACTAACTTTCAAATTTCCACAGTTGCGGTAATTGATAAATGTGTCTGCTGACGAATGTTAGTTCACCTCATCACATTGCTAATAGATAACTAGGTACAGTCATAACTATTTCTGTTATACACACATTAAAGTACTATTTGATACATATTTCTTTTGTAAAGAAATTGAATGTTCTTGATTTATTGCATAACCGGAAATCGCCTAGGACATTCGCCTCGGCCGAATATTGTGCTATTCGGAAGTATTCGCCTCGGCAAATATTATTACACCAGCAAATAGCTAAAAATAAATTTTCTCTGTAGAATAATTTTTTTTCATTAAATAAATTCAGGATTAACGGACTTAACTAAATAAGTTATATATATTGATTAATTAAACAAGAACTTAACTTTCCATTGAATTTTGTTTAAAATAATGATGTTAGTTTATATATTTTAATTTCTTTTGGTTGCATTCCCCAGGTGGCAACCAAATCAGTAATTCTCCCACTTAAATTGGCTCCACCCACTATTAGAGAGTAAGGACGTCGTTGATAACTTCCTTTTTCAAATTTTATGACAAGGTTTTACATTTTCACAAAAAGTTATTAAATAATAAATATATTGTTATAGCCTAGAGTGTGAATATACACTATATAGAATATTGCTATAGACTCTGCATTGATTATAGATAGTCCGCCGTAGCTGTGCACGTGGCAGGTTAACTACGCTTAGCCTACGAATGGTACTCGCTGGTAGTGGTGGTGGTGCTGCATGGAAGCAAATACGCAATTGCGTACCAAGAATAAGATAAAAGATCAATTTGTAATAAAATTATGGTACATCTTTCAATATGTTTTAAATGGCCATCATGTGCGGAACATGTGTATTGCGTACCAAGTTTTCAAAGCCAGTGCCGCCACTACTCGCTGGCCAGATTTGCCGCTACTATTTGGTTCGTACCGGGATCCTGCAAATAGTTCATTCAAATACTCAGATGTGGTACTCGGTGGAAATTGTCTACTCGGTTATGCCCTAATTTGATTACAGTTTTCTATATGTAGCACATAGAAAACTGTCTGCAAAACATACTTTGTTCATACTTTGTTACTGGCATTTTCACAAGGCAAAGTAACTCCTTGACAAGTTATGGCACATCAATGTTATGGTGTGCATTACAATACAATACAAGCAAATGACTGAAATTGATATCTTAAATCTATGATACTTTAGGCAGACATGTAGGACTTTGATAAATAGTGCTATGTCAAAAACTATCAGGACACTATCCATGTTTTACGTATTTCTGCCATGTTTGCTAGGAGATTCAGGAATTTGTTTATGAGCTGCTAAAAGTGCAAACTACATATTTAAAAATTGATTTAAAAATTTTATTTTATTTTACTGAGTTGTGCAAGTGAGTATTTCTGTCAGTTAGCAATTTTTGAAAGTAGGGAAGACTCAATATTTGGTTTGAACAATCATTCATGGCACCTTGTATGCCCCTTGATAGTGGTGCAATACACTTCTCACTTTCTGAATCTGAAATTAAGGGTAGACTGGTACTTGTACTGCGGTTATCACAAACATATACAATAAGCAAGTCAACATTTAATTTTAGGAAAATATTTTGTTTTCATTTGAAGAGTAAGGTGTTGTCCACAAAGGATCTCTGTAGAAACTACCTTCTTTGGACTCCTTCCACTTTTGAATTGGTTATCAATACCCACTTCTTTTCAAACCTTCACATTTCAGCTCCGGAGTAGTGAGGCACAGGTAAGGGTGAGCTGTCTGTCTTGAATGTTTGTAATCACATGTGCCAATTGTCATACACAGAATTCTGAGTGTCCATAACTTACAAATTTAAAATTATACAGCACTGATATTAATTTAATTCTAAACACCAAAATGCAAAAGTGATACGAAAAAATGAATTTCGACCCGATGCTTCCTATTCATAGTAAATATATACAGTTTATCATTTCAAAATGTGTTCACTCAGTGTTGATATGACTACTCATGATAACTAATGACTTTCTTAGCAGAGCAATTGACCACAGTGAGACATTCCACGTTATACTTTTAATAATAATAGATTGCACTTTGTAGTGTGTTCTTGTTAAGTTTTCTCCACTCAAAGTCTGCAAAGAACTATTGGATCCAATGATTATGATTTGTTGCTGAAGCCTTCATATATTCCACTGTGCATCATACAACTCAAATCAATATTGTCTGGCATCTACCATGATGGTAGATCATTTTCAGCATCCAAAAATGGTGAAACAAATGACAAATTAATTCTAAGATTACCTATATTTAACGGGCAATTTTCTTCAGAGGGAAATTACTGGTAAAGCAGTTAGGTAACAAATAACAATAATTGGAAGTTGAGGGTGATGTGCTGTAGTCTGTTTTATGCAGTACTTGACATTGTTGGGACATTGTTGACATTTTCTGAACCTGGCTCAGAAATATTGTGTCTGCATCAGAGGAATTTTTAAGAACTGCACAAAATAAAATCCATATCATGCATCTAATTTTGTTGTATTAGTCTGTGTCATTTAGCTTACTTCTTTTATTTGTAATTAGTTTAGTATATATTGGTGCATATCCATACTTCTGTAAAGTAGTACTGTTCTTGTGACTAGTTCCATGGGCTTAATTGGCAATGTAAAATGAAAGATTGCCGACAGACTCTATCGTAATCCATAACTCTGACAATAACACTAAAATGACTTCTATAGGATCATCATAAACACATAGGGCATCAACTGATGGAGGAAACAAACCAAATCCGATATTCGGTCAAATCCAAGAGAGGTTCTTTAAGGATGCTGTTCATGGTTTTCAGATACGTACATGCATTATGTGACAAGACCACTAATAATCACCTGTACCTCATTCGCCCATCACTGCAACACTGATCTGTAATTTGATAAGTCTGTTTTATCTGAAACTATTCCTGGATTTGTGTTATCAAATTATGAACACACTAAATTCTTGTGTGCACTGGCTTCACGACCCATGCACACAGCTAAGTTAGAGGGAACATTGCTGACATGTATTCAATGTCTGATGGGGTGTAAAGCATGTCAGGATGCAGTAACATTTTGTCAGATGCTAGTAAACAAATCTGTCTAAGGCATCACAATGAATGAGCCAAACAAACAAATTGTTTCACTGCTTGTATTAAGCATTGAATGTAGAGAGCACTGATATTCCCATTTGGGCACTTTATATTGTGTTGGAGGCAGAATTGATTTTTTAAGATTAGATTGAACCACACGGCAATGCACAGACACATGTGGAGAGATGTGACCAGAAAGGCATCAGACACCTACAGGCGATGAGCCCATGGTGATTGATTGATTAGATTGACTAAGTTCAGTTTAATGAAAGTTGTGGGACTGTACAAAGATCTAAGTACATGACTTCGTTAGTATCCTCTGTAACTTAATTGTAAGGAATATTAAGGATCTGCTCAAAATTATATGAATCCTCAGAATATATAAATTTTCTGTAATATGGCCATATAACGTGGTTCTTGATGTGAAATGATGCCACAATTATCTTTGTGCCTCTCTAGTGAGTTAGCAAGTTAAGAGTCAGAAGTTAGAGACTGCTGAACAAAGGTTTTCTTCATTTTTAATAAATTGTTGGCTTGCAGTTTCTAGTGTCACGGGGTAGCATAATTTGGGGCTGGCTCAGTTTGGAAATAAACAACAGGTCTTAGGATGATGACTTGTTGCGCTCTCCTGTTGTCAGGTCAGACCTTATGAAAGGAAATCAGTGCCTGCTGTGGAAGACCAATTACTGGTTTTCTAGTACGAATAACACTCAAGGACTCGGTGGACGGAAAGATGAATTCAGATTTCTTCCTTGTCCAAAGATATCCACAAAACTTGAATCTTCTACTGAATCAAATCGTTGTGCCTATTCATTAGTGTTCGTTTTTTTCCTTCGTTCAGGATTTAGACTTTTACTGCTAGTCTGTCTTGACTAGTTATAGACAGTCTGTACAAAACTTGTCCTACATTTCCTACTGGAAGAAACAAGGAGCTGGAGAATCAACCAGAACCTGATCGGGAATCGTGTCGCCCGAAACTTGTGAATAGCATATACTTCGCTGTTTAGACCTGTTCATTTAATAGGTAAGTTACCATAATCTGCAGATTTGTTTATTTAAATGGTATGTTAATCATACATTAGTTTATTGATAATTATTTGAACCAGGTTGAGTATTTGATTTAGTATTTGCTAAAATTTGTTCTATTTTGTCGACTTGTTCCTTGCTTCCTCTGCATCACTGTGCTAAATTCCTTGTTGCTTGGATCTTGCTTGCATTAACATGCTCTGTGTTTACTAATCTAGAAATGGGATCACATGAGCTTATTGCTTAAAAATTAGCACTGATCTGTGTTGAAATCTATCCACTTCCACAATATGATACAATGGCATACTTTGTGCTTCAACAGTTGCCAGTTTGGTTTGAGCCGACTGCAGTGCTGAGCCAGCTTATTATTATGACCATACCTACACTAGTTGCTACACATGGCGGTTTCTGTCACCAAGCAATATTAGTGGGCATACACCAGAGGTGTCTTGCCCTGCTTGACCAGAACCATGTGGTTGGTGGACATAAGGCATCCCAGAGTGGAATATGGAAGACTTGCTAAATTTTTATCACTGCTGCACTTGCTGTATGCAAGATGACGAGAAGCGCCAAAAGGGCATCTCATAAAACTTCCTAATTCATGGGTGCATGTGATGTGTTTGTTCTGCCTTGTACATCAGATCATTGCCTTCTGGATACTGACATGCCGTAGATACTGATTGTGGGATGTCACAAATATAATTCACTAGAAGCTAAACGTTGGGCACCAGCTTATTTATGAGCACTGCATCAAGTCAGATGAGCTTCCAAAAGGTTGTTTAAAGGAAGTCTGAGACTGGTTAACTGATTGCAAGGAGGCAGCTGCACATCTGCTCATATGGATTTCATTAAGGTTTAGAAGATTTATAAAGATAAAGATGAGTATCAGAGGAATCAGGGCAGGAACCCTTGAAAAGATGAGAAGCCAAGGGTAGGATTATGAGGAGCCTGATGATAGATGATGAGTGACAATGATAATGCAAAAATTGAGAATCTGCAGAATTCGGGAGGATTTCCTAAGTTGTGGTGCAATGTTGGATATGACTCGGTTGGAAATGGGTAGTGACTGGGGTTGATAAAGACTGAGATAGGATGATGATCGAGGGGAGCAGGTTGACTGTATGGTGAAAGTTATCTAAATTAGGCAAAACTGACTAAGAATATTTACAGGAGAGCTGAACAGAACATTTATAACATCCAATTTTACAGTTATTGATTTTACAAACTAATGTAAGTTTTAAATTTTCTATGCAAGTTCTATACAAATGGATGCTTAATAGCATATTGACTAGCATGCTCTACTGTGAATCGAGACATCGGAATTCATTTTCCCATCAGTGCAGAAATGGTTTTAGTTTTCTCACCATCTATGCCCTAGCCAGTGTACGACCACACATACGGAATATGTCATGCGTTGGCAACAGTACCTTATGAAAATAAAGTACATAATATTATGCACAACAAAAGTAAACAATCAAAATACACTAGCCTACAAGTACATAGCCCTAGTTCTTGTTGCTAATCTATCGTTATCAAATAGTTCATTCGTCTTCATCACTTATCTGTTCAGTGCAGCTGCCAAAATTTTACATTTTTTATGTACCTGTGCAGTACATGTATGTTATTCTTTTCGTGAGGTGCACATACATTATTCTGGTAAGTATGTACGATTGCACTGTGCCCCAGCCAACTCTGCTATGGATATAGTGAGTTGTGCTGAGTACACTGACCATACACTTGAAGAAGATGAGATGGTGAGGTAGAGGATTGATCAGGCCAAGGTTAAGAAAAGGAAGTCGCCACCAACATGTGCCAATGGCTGCCTCAGGGTTAATTTAAGGGACTGCTCTTTCTTCTTCACCAATTAGAAATATCACAGATGCAAATGTAGTTTTAGTGACTTAAATACTCTGAACTTTAGTGTTGAGCAATGCTTCTGCAAGTGTTAGCAAAATGTAGTGCAACAATACTCAAAGGTGTACAATAATACAGACTAAATGGATATAGTTATGACTCTATGTTTGTATTTTGTAAGTTTGTATGTGTGTTTTATCTGGCAACTTGTGAAACACATTTTAAGAACCGCACATCAGATTCAGAAAATGCACCTTATAGACTGCTTGAAAATATTTTTGAGCTGTCTGTGATGAAATAGTAGGATAAATACATTATGTTTAATATTAGACAGTTCCATTGGAATGACCAAATGCATGAAACAGCATGATTTGCTCTGCAGACATTCTCTGACTAGCTTTATAACTGCTCTACTTCTATATCTACAAATTCAAGAATCATGATAACATATGTCAGCTGTAGAACTTCTACAAAAATTTAGCCTTCAAGATATTATTAGCATAATTCAAAATTTTGCAGTTCTTAAGTGAGATATCGACCATTTAACTGTCAATGACATAACAAAGTCTGAAAATTGATGACCACAGTCACAAGCAAGCACTGTTAAGATGAATTCTGTTAAAACAATTCTATTGATACAGAAAATAGCTTCTGATTTGTTGTACATGTAGAATTGTTGTTCTTAAGCTCTTGACACAAACACTGGTATATACAGAATACTTTTGCCACAACATCAACTAATTCATGCATTGACCAAGTTGCTTCCTCTGTCCAGTGTTTCCAAATAATAAGAAGCTGTACCTGTAGTGTCACATGTGCGAATACAATACATGCGATTACATCTGCTGACACCATGGCAGCAACCCAAATTCCACATGCTTCTAAATTAAGTTATTATTTTGCCTAGCAAGAAAAACTCACATATGTTTAAGCACTGTTGTTAACCATATTTAAAAACAATATTGCAATACCAATATCCATGCTTCATCATAAAAAGGATTGCAATACCAATACTTTTTATAAAAAGTAGGCTTATTGCATTACCAATACTTCTGCCAATACTTCTCGACAAGCAAGTTTGTGTTTTATTTACACAAAACACGTGCTAAAGAAAAGGCAGCACACTTACAATTATTATTTTTACATACATGTATTATTGTAAAGGAGCCTTGCCATAGTCTATCATTTTGCCATACATAGAAAAACCATTATTTTAACTGCAATGATTAGTCGTTCCATTTCCAGATCGCGGTTTATTCAAGCAGAAGAAACAAAATAATCTTGTTATTTGTGTGGGAAAAAATTATTGGTATTGCGTATCGATGTACTGGCTAAGAAAAAGTATCGATATAGGCTACACATGCAATACCAACCAAATAAAACCATCACAATACTCGCTGTAATACTTAAAAAAGAATCGTCGATACCAAGTATTGCGATACTTAATATTAACAGCCCTGCGTTTAGGGATCTGAGACACTTGTTAGGCTGTACTCACACAACACTTATAATCACTTATATCCATATCATCACAATGTTGTCTGACTCGTTCTAGGAAAAATCATTTGTAAATTTTATGAGTTTGCGTTTTGACAAAGAATGTATGTGCAGTATACTACTAAACTTCAACTTTTTCTCACATTCCATGATTTCATGCACATAAATATTAAAATTGGTGCCAGTAGGCCAACTGCACTTGAAAAATCTGTGATCTGAGTAATCAATCTGAAATTTGCTTGTAAGAGCATATATAAGGTCATGACTTTCCATGAGATATCCTAGATATTACAAAGTATGTTGCAGAACAGATGCAGTTTCTTTTGTTTACTTTCCATTCCTATTGCCAGTGCAGTGTTCAATTCCTCCTGCTTTTAAATCCACTAAATGGCACTATCACAATGCAGTAACTGATATTCATCAATTATTATACCTAGGTAACATTTCTGATTACAATGTCTTCTGCCTTTGAATGGATATTTAAAATTTACCACAATGACACACTTATATAAAACAATTGTAAGGCCTGCCTTTCCAACCATTCTTATGACCCATCCATATATTACATATGCAAAAAATTATATTTTCATACAGTCCCTCCCCCTGTTGCGCCTCTTACATTTTGTGTACCTCCTACATGTGTATGTACAACTAAGCTTCTCTAGCAAAAGTTAATAGCTAAGGTCATTTATAAAACATTTATTTTACCATGGCTACAATTTGTTTTTGTTAACTGCTTTGAGGATATGAAATGCTAACAATACTAATACTTTATTTTTAGTTCTAATTTTAATATTGCATAATTTCATGTCTATGCAATCTGAAGAGAAATGGATTGTATTAAAAATTTAAAATCCAGATTTCAGTTGCATTTAAAAAAGAATAAATTACTTTATATTAGTCACGAATGTTATTTGCCATTCAAACAAATTATGAACAGCTGTCATCCCTTCTGAATCTTGGTTTATATTAACAGACTTTTTAATGACCTTGGATGACTTGGGCATACATACACAAAATAAATTTATAATTATGATGTCAACATTAGCCTATTTATGATATTAATAGGCAAATGTGGACATCAATACTAGAAATTTTGTTTGCATGCATACACATTCTGTTGAGACGCCTCGCTATACACACCGGTACGCAAAATCTCCTAAATCCGATCTCCCTCCTCCCATCAGTGTGTATGTGACATGTTAAGGGGTCCTTCCTGATGATAGGCATGGTTATGTCTTTCAGACAAAATGTGAGCTTCTTTCAGACAATATTTCAGACAAGGTTCTGTTAAGTTCTTAACAAACATTAAGGCAGCTATATCGTTTATGTAAGACAATACTGAACAAATTGTAAATGATTGGACGGTGGCTGCGTGGTTCATTGCGCAAACCACAGCAAAGCCTTTAATGGTTCCACTCTTGGAAACTTTGAGCTGAACATTGATCTCAAAAGACAGCATAGTCACATAGCATTCATGTGACTCAGAAGGCTGACATTTTTATCAGACAAGTTATTTAATGATGCAGTACCAGCTTCAACAGTAAAGTGTGATGAAAAGTTGATCTAAAATACTATACTCCGAAGATGATGGCGAAAAAACCTGAAATGTCCAGTATAAGTAATCACCACAGTATTCAGTCTTGCATTCTGGCAATAATTCCAACTATTGGAAAACCTGTGTAACAGCACAAATGCACTTAACTTTACTAATAATATTGTTACCATTTTCATCATCAGCATCACCAGCTTCATCATCTTTACAATCCCTGCTAAGGATAAATCAAGATCAAATCAAAACCATTTTTATTTTGAGACATCAATCAATCATAACAAAGCAATTGAACAGAGTCTGTTTAATCATTAGAATATTAGCAACCAAATAAGTTAATATTGTTGCTCACATATTACACACAACAGAACCAAAGCAACTTCTACGTTACCTCTGAAGTCAACCTTTCCCAGCCCTGATCATGACTCAGAAGACTTCAATTTTGAATTACAATTAAGTTTTCCATTATCACCTATGATAAGACTCCAGACCTGTTTCTGTGATAAATTCTTTATCCCCCACAGCTAATGATAACAGATATGACACCATTTACACCAATGCTGACTAAAACAAGGCACATACATCAAGAATATAGCACAACAACCAACTTTTTGGCGCCTTGAAGTTCCATGGTAAAGTTTGTGGAATGTGTTGCGTAAAGTTCAAAAAAATTCCTGACATGATATAATCCTGCCAAGATCTTGCCACTTTTGTTCTGCCTGGTCATCCCTGGTCTGCATCTCAGAATGTCATCTGGATTTTTGTTCTTCGAGGAGGTTCTGCTGACAAATATGATGGACAGTTGTGAAAAATAGATTCATCTCTTGCTAGTTTCAGGAGCTTTCTTGGCACACTGAGTACAGATCCTTCAGGAGGCATGGTTGCATGATTGTATCCACAGTAACAGCAAATTCTTCACCAGTAGGTTTCATGCATATTACCATATTGACGTTCAGTGGAAATTGTCTCTTGGTAAGGAATCCCTTGCAGCCGGTTTGGAAACTTCATCATTTGCTTTACCTTTGCTCTGCTTTGAGCATGATGAACGTTGAAGTATATTATGAATTCTCGGTCTGTTACATAACACTGATGCGTCATTCTTCACATTCGGTAAAATTAAATCTTTTGAAAGTCAGACAATGTATTTTAGTGTAACCCAATGATTTCACCCAATCAATTAATTCAATAAGTTTGAAACTTCAATTATTAGTACTTATTTGTTCAAAAAAAATGATAAGAATGCATGACTTGATTGTAAAGCTCACAATTTAACATTTGATGACAACGATATCTGAAGTTTCAGGCTAGGAAATTAAAAGTAAGTGGAAATCGCTTGGCATATTGACTCATTTGCAGTGAAATGAAGGCGCACGGTCCATATATAAAATCGAGTACATTTAGGTCTCAGAATTGATAAAGTGTGGATTGTACAATTATAAGATGCATCTTCTGAGGAAATGTCTCCATTGGTTTTGAGCTGATGGTACAAGTTATGGGGTATAGATGTTTTCAGAGGTTGAAGAAAGAGAGGCAAAAAAAATGTCAAGGCTTATGTAATTATTAGGTTATTACTCAACCTATCAAAGGAAATTGAGCCTACTAGGAAATCACCTTGGACATTCGCCTCGGCCGAATACGCTGTTTTTCGCACTTCGCCTTGGAAAATGCTATGCACAGAATTAGTCGCAAATATATTTCTGGACGTCTACTGTTACTTGTTGTCTCTAGACCTATTAAAGCAACCAAGTTTTAACTTAAAACTTTGAACAATAGGCTCCATGAGTGGATTAGAAATTCTTACAGACTTAAGTTATGGTTAGATTTGGCAGATAATAATAGATGAATTTGTGAAGCTTTGCACATGGAACAAATGGTACATGATTTGTCCTTGGATCCAGTGCATTGTACATCCAATTACTCAGATTGTACATCCAATTACTCAGATTGGGTACTCGGTGGAAATGTCTACCTGGCACCCATTGCACCTACTAATCACATGGGGCAAGACGCCCAGTCACATGGGGTAAGACACCCAGTGGGCACCCCAGTACATCTTACCGCTCCAAAACGTGCGAGTATAAAACAAGGCTTCCGTGCTGCACTGTGGAAGCACAGGCATTTGCGACAACTAGATCATTGCACAGCAAAGCGACCTCATTGCCCTAACAGGCATGGTCAAACATGTTTTACAAATGGTTACATTGAAAATGCATGTTGAGTTTCATTAATGGATGCCCCAATGCCAAGCAAAAGCGCACTAAATCATAGTAGACAAAAGTAATTTGTGATTGTAGGCTCACATAGATGCTCTTAGAACACTCAGAAATGGATAACTTGTGTACATAAAAACTGATAGCCTAACAAAATTGAATGTGGCAATGACAGAAACCTTTGCTACCTGACATGCAATACAATTTTGGTCAAAAATTAATAACAATAGCTAACTGATTTTACTCAGGTTCACCAAGACTATTGTTTTCCAGTGTTTCCTTTTGCCCTCTTTTATTTAACTTGGCTTGGGTAAAGTTTGTCATGGACGGTTTGTTGGAGTTCTTTCAACTCTTTTTTTAGTATATTCTTGTCGACCTAGAGAGCTGAAATTTTGCACACATTTCAGGCTTGCATGACAATGCAATACATGTATCAATTTTTATAGACATACCTCAAAATTGAGAAATAAATGGCAAAAATCCCAAAAATTAAATATCGTTTAACCACTCAAGCGAATCCTCCTTAACAAGCTCCACTCCGTAGAGTTTGCATCATCAATGATCTCTTAAGGGAATGGATCGATGCGCCATCTACCAGATTACCAACAGTCAATAAAAGAGGGTCTCGAAAAACCCATGTTTAACTTTCACTTGTTTAAAGTCTAATCTAGAAGTTTGAACTAATTGTTGATGAGTGTCAGTAATATTATAGTTTAAAAGGCATGAATCGTCAACTTTGTATAACTGATTTATAACATTTTTCATAAGATAATTTTGTACCCTGTCCGGCCCTACAAATCGATGGCCCCTGGGCATTTGCCCCTGCTCCCCATTGGCAGGCAGCTCTGTGTGCATGTGCTCTCAAATAATTTTCATTGAAGTGTGCTTCCATTCCTCTAAAATTCCAATGGCAAGAGAAAATTTGGCTTAACAGGTATGCAGCGTCAACAGTCTTCATGATGATAAAAAATATATCATTAACCTTATTGCTGATCATGTGGAACATGCAACATTGAAAATTTTACTTATGCCTAACCCAAATTTAGAAGTTTTGAACATTAGTTACTGATGTTAAAACAGAAATTTGGGCGCTAACGGAAACACTTGTGTTCATAGCAGAAACACTTGTATTCCCAGGGAATCGTTAAGCTTGAAACACTCTATGAAGCACTTTCCAGGAGTGAACTGGAAATATAATAGTTATCCAGTACCAGGACATTATTTCTCATGTGACAGTAATGAACCAATGAGATGACAGTCTGGCTCGCTATCAAGAACAGAATCAAATTCAAGATTATCTTGGTTGTTCATCATTGATTGATTCTGCTACTTCATGCGATTGAGAACAGCTTGAATCGGTTTCAACACCGCCAGTTTCAACCAGGTCAGGTCGCTGGTGATTTCGTTTGTGGAGATCTGTTCTCTGGGTGCCCTACGTCAACACAAAGTGTACTCTGGTGCTTAGGCCCATCCGTTTGGAACCATAATCTTATGACATTCAAGCATTTCTTTAAACTCCTCTTTCTCTAACTGTGTTATGGTGCATATGTTCAGATGTCTTAGGCAGCCATTTTCATATCGCTTAAGGGTTTTTAAATATGCTTTATTAAGTCCAGATATTTGCTTCTGTGCACCATGTTACCACAGATGATGAGTATACATATTCTGGTTTGTAAGTATTTTGTAGGATATTCTAAATGAGTTTAAAAAATCAGTTTTTCGTTAGCCTAACTGATACATTTGTTACACTAATACAGGCGTGCTTGTGTATCAATGATATTTGTTAGACAGGAAGCTTGGTGTAGTACACTGCCGATTTCTTTTGCATTTATTTAGTACCTCTACCTATTGACCAAGCATCAAATAAGCTAAACAATTGTGAGTGAAGGACTTACTGAAGGGCCTACACAGTAACCATCTCAGGAATGAGATGGCTAAGTGTAAGAACTACATTTGACAATTCCGTCCGTGTGACTAGGCATGACCACTAACCACTCGTCTACGGTGTCCCACATGCAGAGCCTGACCAACAAACTTATCCACTGTTGACAGTTCATGCATACTGATGCTTAGAATGTGGTCAGGATTGTACCAAAGATTGTGAAATACATTATGCCAAAACAACACTTGCTACTCATATTGGTGCACACTACCCAATCATGTATTGTGTAAAACACTAGTTAGTTAGTTAGTTAGTTGAAATCGATTCCCACTTCAGATTCTGATATGTTGTCATATTTAAAATGGCAATTATGTCCCAAAGTTAACAGTTAACATCTGAGCATAAAATTTATATCTTCTCATGCCCAAAAACCTCTAAGAAACGGACAATCATTCGAACTGAGTGGCTATGGATATCACAAGTCGCAGTTGGGTAATGATGTAATGTAACAAGATGTGTATAAAATGAAATAAATATATAGCTGGAAAAGTGCATCTTTAAGAGTCTATAGACGACTATTTAGTCACATGCAGCATTGATTTCGTGAACAGAGGGCAGAAGATCTCTGCCTCCGCTGACAAGTACCGACAAGCATGGATCTTTGTTTCAAAGCATATAGTATCAAGTCTTTTTGCGAGGCAGACTGAGCCGCCCCCATCCAGTTTGAGTGCCAACTGGAAGGCAGAGCTCGGCAAGTTAGTCCACAGCGGTGCCAGTCAGCCATCCAAACCAGCATGGTGATCTTACAGTGTAACAGTTGTGTATCTGTGTATCGGCATCATGATCACCAGCTTCCTACTTATGATTCTGAGATATTGTCTTATTTAAATTGCAATAAAGTCCTAACGTTTGCAGTTGAACATATCACATTCAGAGGCTCTCTCACATTCTTAAAAAAAATCTTGCAATAACTGGGCTGCAAAACCCCTAGGGAACAGAGAAATTCTAACTACTTGGCTATGGCTGACAAGAACGGCTGCTGGACACTAATGTACATCAGTCATGTGTCTGTATATCAGCGTCATGTTGACTGATGACAACAGAGCTCTGAAAATTACCAAAGACCATATAAATCAATAGAGGCTCAAGGACTAACCGCATACCGGTAAATGCAGACTTGAAGACTACAAGCACACACAAAATTTAAGTTTTTGTGCATTTACTTCTAACCATAGGAATATGTTTTGTCAAGTGTAAAATGTTTTAAGCAATACTGTATTTTAAAACTGTTGTAACTGAATATCTTGAGACCACATCCTCTTCAAGGAAAGATATATACATTTTTACAAGCAAACACAAATATATGTTTTTTTTACATGCAGCTCATCGTTTAGGGGTTAAGTATTTCATTCAGGATATTTTATGGAATATGATTGTGCATGCTGAGCTTTGATTTGGAACACCCCTATCTTCTCTGATGAAAAGATATCAAAACAAAATTTGATGACTCTTATGTACACCTGTTATATTGCTGATCACTGTTGAATGTGAATTGTTTAAATGCTTGTGAAGTTGTTACAAATCTAAAAACTAAAGAGATTAGTCTAATGAGCCAATTTAGAATGCTATCTGGTATCTATGAATTTGAAGTGCTTCTACATTCATTTCATTATTCATCATTTGGGGAATGATGAACTGCCTGTGCCTAACTTTCCTTGTAGTCCCATCGATATTGGGTACAGTTGATAAGGAATTCTATAACTGCATTCACAAGTGGTACAATAATCTTAAAAATCTAATATTCTACCAGGTTCTGGAACCCTACCAATCAATGGGGGAGAATACTGACTCTCATAGCTTACACAATAAAAAATAAAAAGTAAAATAGTCTTGCATTTTCAGCATGTGTGCCCTGTTGTTCAGAAGGCTACTCATGAGATTGAAGTAGCTTGCTTTAGGACAGTTATCATTTTGTCAACTCTGATTGGATACCTGGTTGAGTTTTATCAATGGACTTTATATTCTTTGAATTATTGCCCATTCAACCAAAATCTTCTGGTGCGTCACTGCAATATGTCAAAAGGAGTGCACATCATGAATGTTTGTTGTAATAAGAAGATGCTTTGGATTCTCTGACTGGAATCAACAGCTCCTATTCTGCGAGCTTCTGAGTGTCCTGAAAGGAAACCTATCCATTGCTCATCATATGAAATACCTTAGCAGGTCCTGCAACAGCTATCAATTATATCAAATATAGGTCGAATGGCCCAATCTATTGTTTATTGGTCCATTGACGGTTCCTTATCCATTCACTTATTGTGATTTACCACTGACTTAAATGGGTCTAAATGTTGGTAAAATGAAGTTAGGGTATTGGAATCCATTCTGATTTGAATTTCAAGTGTCCATCAATCACTCCATTGCAGTGTGATAAACTAATTGTAAATTAATTGTCTTGTCTGCATTTTGGTCGTTATATGTACTTACATAGCTACACCAGATTCAGAGTTAGTCAATCACCATATACCAAGAAGACCACAATGCTTATACCAGTGTAGTAATTGCTAGTTAATTAGTACTGAAACTAAAGGAATTTGTTCTTAGGTATGCTTAAATGGTTATTGACTGTCACCAGCACCTGACTCTAGATAGATAGATAGCTCTAGATAGAGGATAAACATCTGCTCATTATTAAACCTGCAAGGTTGTTAATTGGGTAGTTTAGCAATCTGCTCAAATCTTTATGATTTTTGGCTATTGGTATTCATGGACCTGTTGCCCTCCAATGAAAAGGCATTTGGGCCTTCTGACTTGAGCAACAGTCATTTCATCCTCCCTAGGGACTTCAGTCAGTTGTTAACTGTGCCATCTGAGTATTGGCTATAGTTCCCATTGAGAAAAGAGATTTTCCTGTAGAACGCTCCTTTGATTGTATCCATCCAGGTGTGTGTCAAGGTACTCTGCTGCCTTTGGAGCTATTTAAGTACTGTACTTACACATTATCAACTCAAACCCATGGTGTCAGTTTCTGTTTTTTTATTTTCCTCTTGGAATAATCTTCCATTGTTCTGCAGCATTTGTACAGCATTCATTGTGGTGCTTGATGATTGTGTATATAGTGGTTTGTGAGCTGGATTGTCAATTGACAGGCCAGAGGGGTTCAAATCTCTGCCATAGCAGAGACATGTCAGGATTCTTTTACACCAGTTCCCTAACCAATTCTGCTATGATGACTAAATTGACCTGTACACTTTGGTGGTAGGATGAGACCGTTAGAGGAAGGATTGGCTGCCTGCCTTCATATGCCAAAGCTAAGAAATTGAAATTGCTTGCAAGTAGTAGGGGCTTAAGAGACTGCTCTTCTTCTTCACTGTTAAACCTCCTTAACATATTTTGAGATTAGGAGTCTGTGCAATATTTTAGAGCATGCATGTTATTTTGGGTCTTGGTATTATGCATCTACATACATGTGCGAGTCTATTTAGAATGAAAATATGAAGCATCGCATGTGTGCCTAGTACTACATTCACGTTTGATGTAGCCCATATATATATATATATATATATATGTATAGATATATATATATATATATATGGGGGTGGATATAATGGACATCTAGTGAGACCCCTTCCACATAGGTGCATGACGTCATTTATGGACGAGCCCTTTGCTACTCAGGAGTGGTACTGACCCAGCATACTACGTGAGAAGCATATGATGTAGTTTGTAGAACTAAATACCTGTTTCTGAGATGGTCATGATGTTAGCTGTTCTAAAATGAGCTTAAAACATGCTCATACATTGGTTCTTACAAGCTGAGAATGATGGACAGGGAAGGGGATCAAATGACAAAGCTGTTGGAAATTGGCTTAAAATTAGTGTATGTAAATTAGGTTGTATTTGTGTTTGTATGTATGTGTATGTATTATTATATATCATATCTTTAGATTTATATAGTGCCTCTCACTGAATTTATAACTATTCAGAGACACTCTCAGCACGGAAATCGGAAATCTCCGGGAAAAGAAACACCTTCAAAGAGTGAGCAGCGGATGGAGAGAAGCCAGAGTTAGTTTAGTCCTTAATAATGGAGTTAGTTCATTCCACGTTGATGAACCCACAACACCACATAATATATGTATGTATGTGGGTGTGTGTGAGACAGCATGTGTGTGTGTGAGTGTGTGTATTGACACTGAAGACATACTTTGGCATATTGCAATTAGATTATTAATATTATACTTCCTCATTCCTGTTTCCAACTTGGTGAACTCTTTTGTAATTTGGTGAAAACATTTTGCTTATATTATTCTGCCCTAAGTGATAACAGTAACTAAATGGTAAAACTGGAGACTTTGTGTTTTGAGTGGAAAAGTGATTCAACATGTGCAAATAGGACAACAAATACATCTACTTTGGCTAGTAGTACTATAACTTTCTGTAATTTCATCTGAGTTAATTGTTAGTTTTCTGAAGCCATAATTCTCTGTTTAAATTGGCAAGTTTGCCATGCTTCTAACCATATATCTGGAACGTTCAGATTTGAACCTCCTTTGGACTACCCTTTTGACAACTCCTACGAGTGTTTGGGAATATGCTGGTGTCCTACGCTTGGCTTTCGAGTGGCAGGGCACCAGCTTATACACAAGCATCGGGTCAAGTTTCTAGATTATGTTACAATTCATAGTGTTAAGTGTATATATAAATTCTTTGAAGTGATCTCTCTATATAGGTAGTTGTATATTTAAACTGATAAGCTAAATAAGAGAAATGGGGCATTATTTTTAATCGTTAGCTCAAGACACTGAATTTTGTATCCTACTTTAATATGCTGTATGATTGTTTTGGAAGTCTTGACAAATGATTGAGGAGAATGGATTGGAGATCATTGATTCATCAATGCCCATATGGTTAAGTGTAATTTAACTGATGATGATGATGATGACGACATAGGAACCATAGATCTAGACACTTACTATATTATGTCGTTGAAGTGCCTCCCAAATACATTGCGTTGTAGGCCTTGGGAATGTTAAAGACATTAAGAATATTTTGTAAATCAATAATCGAACAGGCAACTAGAAGAGTGTTGTGAGCTCCCACAGACATGTAGATCTCAACTGACGGATTCTCTTCCAGAGCTGTTAGTGGATTGAATGCTCTGCCTTCTTGGAATGCGCTGTGTTTTGAACAAGAAGACCAGCAACAAATTCTGACACCAGAGTCCATTTTAGGTGATGGAGATGCTGCATCCACGCTTACCTCTGCTACCTCGTCGGTGGAGACTACTTGTCACAGCCGGCAACTGATCCTAGATTGTCACCACAGTAGAACGAGCGGCACCAGTCCACATACTCTCTTGGCTTTCAAGTGGAGCCTCACACTATCCAGTTGATATCCTGAAGCTCTTTGGGATAGACGAATGAGTGGTCGCGTGGGAGACCTCCATAACAAGCACCTGAACACTGTCCTAAACACTTGGAAACAACTGCAACACAGATAAAACAACTCTAAGAACACATTACATTACTTTATTAGGTCACTAATCTGAAATCTTCACAAATGAAAATTATAAAGCAATATCACATTATGTCCAATTAATTGATAAAATATGACTCTGTAGAGAAACATGTTAAAAGAAGTGATTTACTTTTGTCTTTGAGGAGATCATTCTTACAACACTAATTAAGTGAATACCATCAATTTCTTGTAAAAGTACAATATTTTGGCTTTGTCTGCATCACGAGAATGAGACTGATAGGTGTAATTGTGATATGTTACAAATGCACATCACTTACCCATTAAAGTAACCTTTAATTGCATAAACATTTATATAGCATGGTAAGGATAAAAAGTGCAATACATTTGATTTTAATTGCAAGGAATCTTTCCATTGTAATGAAGCACATCTTGTTTATGGATGGGACTATAGCAGGGTTGGATAAACATTGGGCCACATCAAAGGGGTAAACAATTTTAACTTGAAAAATGACTAACTGGAGAGCAGTTACTTACCGGGTATTCATAATTAAATATACTTTTGCTGTTGCTATAGAGAGATGTATGCAACAGTGAACATTCATGAATAAGTTTGCTATTATCTTGAGTAACACTCACTGCACTGGTTGCAATTCAGTTGCTCACATTTAGATCAGTAAACTGAGATCTTTCCTTGGATTTGTTTATCTTCATAGTTGAAATTTTTTTCAATGCAATAAACAGCTGTTTTGCATGATGACAAGATAGTTATTACAGTCACAGCTTGTAATTCATTCCAGTTCGGGTGACTGGAATTGGCTTTCCAATGGCCGTGCGTCTCAAACCTTTAGGTCAATCTGCCCTATTTTCTCTAGCCGTAAGACTGTTCTGTGTGACCATGGCTGGGAGCACTTCTGAATAGATGGTCTTGAAGGGCGCTATATAAAAATGCTGTAATAATAATATATCCACAACAGCAACTATGGACACTATATATACTCACCATCTGAAGATGTCTTACCTTTTTTAAAGATTTTGTAAATCGCCAATAAATTGGCCTTTGTAGTTGCAATTTACTTACTCAAATGCTTCACAGAAACAATTTGTGCCTGCTTCACAAGTCATTAGTATTTTCTTGCAGTTCGTTTTTGTTAGGAGTATTTCCAAAACTGCTTTGCCTGGTCTGAAAATGGCTCCTCATATTGCACTCTTTGACAACGGCCACAATGTCTCAACATTATTGACACACATGCAGACTTACATTGAACGTTGGTAAAGAAATACATCCTCTTCCAGTCTGCATTGAGAACTCTACGATTTTCCTCTTTAGAAGCATGCCTCTGGGAAGGAATGCAACCCATAATTGTATATGTAAGCCTACATACTGTTGTAAATTTTAAGTATTTATTTTTAGTCTTTCATACCATACCTTCTGAAACATGCATTTGGAGTTGTTACATTAGATCATCTGTGCAAACTGTTTTACTTGTTTAGCTGACACAAATGGCTCTGCAATCTTCGATATGCTGAAAACACTTATAAATATCACACTGAATGCCATGCACATGGTACTCCTGGGACAAAAACCTGCTGTTTTATAATTATTTTAGATTCACAGGGTTACTATTTATATCATACTGTCTGTCATTTTATTCAATATTTTAAATGTGCTATCACATGTCAGATTATAATACACATGAAAAAGTTGAATGTCGGATCATTAATCACGTAAGCGCTCACATAAGTTTAGCAAAGAAAATGGGTTGAAAATGGAAGTGGTTGACTTTGCTGATCAATGTGTTATGGTCCATTGACTCCATTTAGTAAGTGGATCATCAGTCATGCAGTGCAATGTTTGGGTCAAGAGGTATTGAGAACAATGTTTGGGTCAATAGTTATTGAGAACTGCTTGTTGAGAGGACAGTTATGTCTTGACATTGAGCTGTTTTATGATGTACTAGCTAATGTATTGGTACTACAATTACAAAAGTACTTGCACTTTAGTTTTGTTTTTTGGCTGAGTGAGCACTGTTGATAAAGCAGCTAAAGACTGTAGGCCTGTGCATGAGATTTTAATCTCATTGTGCAATTGTGTTGCTGTATGCCATAATAATATCTTTGTTTAATTTCTAACTGACAACTGAAATGTTATTACAAGTGCAGTATAAATGAATAATGAAAAAATATATATGGAATAGAATTTAACTGTTGATAGCCATGCAAGGTGACCTATTGGTGTAGCCAACAGCATAGGCCACAGTTGCAACAGGAACATTTCTCCATTAGTCATCAAAGTTCTGGTGTAGTTTTGCCCCTTTGTCATTTGAGCCATTCTAAAAATTCCCCATTTCAAAATAATAAATTACCTGGGAGCAAACATGAACAAACAATGTGTGCTCAGCTTTGACATTGAATGATGTATTCTGGCCATTGTGTGAATGTAGTGGAACTTTAATGTGACACATCTAATATGTCTTGCTATGAGGCAGGAAAGTGGAGAATGATAGGGGATAGGAGTGATGATAGGACACCTCTAGAGGGTTATCGTTAGGAAATACACATGTCCATAATTTGCAGTTACATTTGAACCTGCCTGTATACTAGGCAGAGAACCAGAAAAAATATTATATACAGGGTTGACATTCAGAGTGGGAGGAGAAAGACAGAATGAATTAGTTCATCAGCGTGACACCATTACTGTATCATAAATCCCAGTGAACAGGAGATTAAACAGCTTTAAATAAATGAAATGATATGATATGTTGTATTACCTAGTGGATAAGGCCTTTAAAACCATTACACAGTATCATCTAGAAAGTGTCATGGTATACATAAGAATACAGAACTAAATAAGGCAACAGATATTATGCAGTAACATAAGTATTGGTTCCTATATAAATACACAGTGCCTCTCCTTCAGCGAGAGAGAGAGAGAGAGAGGAGAGACAAGACATGAATTCACAGAGCCTGTAAGTCTTGCACATTGAGTGTCGGAAGTTTATCTCTTGTCCCAAACTTTGGTACTTTTTGTAATAGTAATGATAATTGTGAATTTACATAGCATAACATAGAGAGGTTTTAAGTGACTGAGTCTGTGTCGTAATCACTACGACTTAACTTGCACAATTTCCTTAGCTTTCTGTTAAAAGCAGTCTGTGATGGTGTCCAATGAGAGTATGCTTACTATCATCCAAACCATTCCACAAGTCTACAACTCTTGCACTGAAAAATGTCTGCCCTAATATTCAATTCAGCTACTTAAATAATTTATACCTGCGTCCTCGAGTTGTCTAGGGTTCAGAGCTCAGATTATGCCTTTAAAATTCTGCAGCTAACTTGGCCAAAATAACTTTAAATGTTTAACCGACTGACAAATTTTTCCCCATTTATATGCTGTCTTTGGGATCATGGTTTTTGCCAGACTTATTTCAATAGTATTTTAATTTTATTTATAATATGATTATGGTTAGAATGAAACAATGAATGATGCTTTATGCGATTAGATGATGATGTTACAGAAATTCAAAGATTAGATCTGATAAACAAGATGGGGATATAATAATAATTAATTATGTTGGCCAAAGGGCAGACTTTCAGTAAAAGGTCCTGGAGCAAGAATTCAATTCCCATGATTCTGAATTGTCATTCCTCTCCCAGAGTTGCCCCTTTCCTCAAGCCACTTCAACCGGAAACTTGTTCCACTCCATTCTTCAATGCCATCTGTCCTTTTCCAATATGAAATTTCAAATAAGAACATTAGATTAGAACATTTTGATTATGTAAATGCTTCTACAGAAATCAAACAATGTGAATTATCACTGCCACTATGTTTACAAAGAAAACATTAAAAAATTCAGTTGGGAATTCATTTGTCATTGTTCAATCAATTGGAAACTAAAAATGCAATGCAGCACTTAATTTTGCCAAAACCAGTTTCATTTACAAAGCCAG
This sequence comes from Bimastos eiseni, assembly GCA_959347315.1. Taxonomy (NCBI): domain Eukaryota; kingdom Metazoa; phylum Annelida; class Clitellata; order Crassiclitellata; family Lumbricidae; genus Bimastos; species Bimastos eiseni. The sequence goes on along the minus strand of OY365811.1, from coordinate 15,078,861 downwards.
GATCAAATTCTTAGAAATGCATGACCAAGGACAAGTAAAATGTTTGACAAGTTATTTGTATTTATCAGTTAATGTGATGCTAGTAAGGCATTAATTTAAACCTAATGATTGCAATAATTTGATATATGTTTGGTTCACAATCTCTCTGTCTGCAATAATCTAAAGTGCTTAAAGGTTGGTTCTAAACCTCTTCCAAAATCCTCCACTTGATGTTCTTTCTCATGGTTCATGTTTTGTATTCACATGACATCATAATCCATATCAGGCTTTGATAATTCATTTCTTGAAGTTCATCTTTATTCTTCTTCTCATTTTTGCTCAAAGCTATTCCTCTTTTAATTTCTTTATGGCATTGATTAGAGCGGTCGGCCCGTAATTCTGAGTGTGCGGGCGCGACCCTCGTCCAAGGAGTCATTGTGTAGGAATCTTGAGCAAGTCCTTCATGCACAATTGCTCTGCATTACAGCTACAGTTGCATCGTTGAGGCATGTGGACTTCTGAGCATAAAATTTTGAAGAAGGGCAATATCAAATTTTAGTTGTAAAAAATTGAGAACTGGAAAGTAGCAAATGTACAAACCAACGGACACCAGATCGACCAAACCAGTGTTTTAGGTGGTGAACGTGTATTTTATGATACATAATGTTGATACAAGCTATTATAGCAAGAAGAAGTAGAAGAGCAGTCCTTTATTCTAGTCATGAGTATGAAGTGTTGGCGACTTCATTTTCTTTGCCTCGACATACGAGGGTTAGTGACGACCGACAGTCACAGACCTCTCCTTCTCATCTTCTCACTGACAACTGTACTCATCATGGCTGACTTGGCAGATGGACAGAATTCTCAACGCAAGTTGCAAGTCTAATTCTAATTATAGGAGTTACTAGAGGAAGTAATATTCTTTCTTTTATTTCTTTAGTACATTTTTCCCATCTCCAGGTGATGTGTGGGGATGATATTGGCCAATTTTCTGCCTCCGAATCCATTGAGCTGATATCAGGAAATCTTCCCCCAGGAAATCTGAGTGGAATTATCCCCCTTGAATTTCCCCCCTCTCAATGCAACTATTTTGTGTGTTCTTATTATGCAATTACCTAAACTCAAACTGAAGCTCAAACTCTCACGTGTTTCTCGTGTTTAATGAAACACTTGACCAAAGTACTCTACTGCATACATAGCACGTATGGAAAAAACAAGATCATATTAAATGGTTTAATTTGCATGAAGCAAAAAAATTTTGGTGTTGGTAGAGAACTGTCAGAATGCAAAGCAAAGGTTAGAGTAAATGGAGAGGATCTGTCAGTTATTACTTATCTACATGTGCACTCGCAGTTGCTTGGTGGCCTCCAAGAAAGAAATATAAAGATTGCAATGTTCGCATCTACACCATCGTTGCAGATTTTTCAAAGGGAAACCTTTTTGACTATCTCAAAGGCATAGCTCAGAACATAAGTTTCTGAGATATGATTTATTTCTTATGACTTGTATAATGACAATTTTCCATAACTGAAACATTTATGGCTATCTCAACTGCCTGGCTCAGAATATGAGTTTTTTTTAAATACGAATATATTTTGAATGCCCTGATTTTATTTCTTATGACTTGTATTTGCAATTTTTAGATGCTTTGTGTTTCTTTATCAACATTTATAAAATTGCGGGTGGAAATTTCCCAGGGGAAGTTCCTAGTTTTCGGGGGGAAATATCCAGGGGAAAATTTTCCTGGGGGATATTTTGGGCAAAATTTACAGATGAGAGGAAATTTTCCAGGGGAAATTACCTAGACTCCTTTGTTCTATGCTGTTAAACGGCTTTGAACGTGATATGTTGGCTTTGAGATTATCTGAATATTATTCTAGTGATGAATTTTAACCAAAATGTGGAACTAGTCCAAACTATTTACGAGCTAACCAAACAGATTTGTCACTTCACAATATACTGGGAGAAAATTCTTGGTATGCACAGGATTTTATGTGTTTGTTCTTTAAATAATGACTTGTTAGTGGGGCATGTGACCAGTTGGTTAGTGCATTCAGACATAACATAGGGGTTTGAACATCCAATGAGGTGCAATGGTCCTTATCATTGTCTTATGTTTCCTTCTGAATCATTTGCAAAACGTTACTGCTTGTGAGGACTTGTTCCATGGAGCTCTTCTGTTAACTTTTGTGTTGTACCATTGATGGTGGCTATTATGGCATCATACCACAGAAATAAATAACTGAAAAGAATATGATTTTGCAAACATTTGAATATTGATTGCTACCAGAATGCTACAGCCCTTTATTCGAAAACAAAAAGGCTGCTGATAATTTTTACCGTTGGGGTGATATCAGTTGGCAATTATTCTATTCTTGGAGTCGATTAAAACATCAGTTCTACTCATTTATATACTGAGAGATCACCTCTTGATAGGTGTCATAATATCCTATACTGATCAACAAATCCTTGCAGCGGTGTGGGTGTGTTATGCCGTATTGTAAATTGTTATTATTATTTTTTTTATTGTTAATGAGGTTGTTGATTGTTTTGTAGAGTTCTTGAAATGAGTACCAGTGGTAGCAATCGCAGCCGCACATCTAACAGTGCGGATGTCAATTCCACTCGTCTAATTGATCCAGCATCTCTGACAGAACTTGATTCTAGTGAACTCATGGAGGACAAGTTTGGAGATAGTCTTGCTGATGTGGAGTTTAAGCCGGGTGCCGATTTTGAAGTTGACGATTCCTTATTTCAGGTTTGCTACACAAATGTTTGTTTTTATTTAAGTTAAATTTTGTCTGTTGTTCAATGTTCATGCTTACAATTTATTGTGTGTTTTTCTTTCTGTTAAATGTTTCCATTAATTCCTTTGTGTATACTGTTCTATTTGTGAGGTTTATTGTTTAATGCTGTTTATTTAAATCTGTAATTAGAATGTGATATTCTCAATCAATGATGTTTTATTGTCTCCATTCATAGCGTGTGTGAACAGTACATACATACAATCATAGCCAGAATAATTAAAATAGCATGATAGAATATTATTTATTAAAATAAGTGTTTACTTGACAATAGGTTGTGGATTGAGTGTGCACAGAGTTCAGGTGGGAGGCATCTGCGTATGAATGATCTCAAAGGAACCATTTGATTGTACTAGTAGGAGACACTCTTTTATATAAATGTAGAGGCAGCAGATTGAAGCTATGTTTCATTAAAAACGAAAATAATGTTCTTAGCAAACAGACATTGTCATCATGACTGAGAAGATGCAAAATAAAGAGTTGAGACATTAAAGAAGTAACTGCAGTACATACAATATGCGCAAAGCAGGTCATCCTTTACAGTATGAGTAACTGGGGGTACAAAACACAAGAGAGCCACGAATAACCGCTTTTGCTAATAGTTTAAAGCAAGTCAATAAGTCTATCAATTTTAAGTTGACAGCAATTGTCAATTCTTAGCTTATCTGATCCCAGAAATCATTATCTGATTGAGCGATCCCCGGTTGAAATGAATGGTGTCAAGGCTACTATAAAATGCATCTGAGTAGACCTATGGCATTATGATAATGGAAGCCTATTCCATGCCATGTTGCCAGCAAACAACATGGCATGGTGGAAGCGCAAATCTGTCTAATAGCGGTTTGCGTATAGGAGACAAGGAGTTCACCCTGTGTGGAAGAGCGGAGAGCACGATGTCCCTGCATGCCCATGGATGAGTAACAGAGCTCTTGTAGATATGCAGGGCATCAACTATTTAATTGGCACCGCCGTACCATGCAGAAATGGTACGGCTGTGGAATAGCGAGCCAGTACAAGACATATAATCAGTGACATGAATGAACCATGGGATGAAATCAATGAGATGTGCTCCAAATATGTAACTCAGTGATTCCCAACCTTTTTTGGCTTGTGACACACGAAGAAAGAATAGAAATTTTCCTGGCACACTAAGAAAAAATGAGTATTTTTGCAGCACACTCGATAATACTTACCATTTCTTTTATCTAATTCTCACTATAATAGTATTCTAAAATATCGTTAGGTCCATATCTCGCTTATAGACTGTAGTGATGTAGTCTTTACAAGCTTAGAACGCGGTAAAATAAATTATATTAATTGAACAGATTTGCTTTGAAATAAAACCGTCATATCTCGTTTGTAGAGATTTGTTTTGAATCACTATTAATTAATAACACATCAAGAAATTTTTCATGGCACACTTACTAGTGTGCCGCGGCACACGGGTTGTGAATCACTGATGTAACTACTCCACTGAATATTCAGATGTATAGATTGCCTCATATACCATTTTTAACTCTAACTGTCATGGTATTGTGCCCTTCTGTTTTTGTCTAGGGTGTAACGATGAAGGAGGACTTTCTTGACTTTAGTCTGTCATACGCAGACCATGCTTACTGTAATGCGGAACTGAAAGCTCCAGAAAGATCGGTTGAAGGGATACTCGAGGTTGGAAATGAGGAGGAAATCCAGGAGGATGTCGCTCTGTTTGAAGACATTGATGACGGTGCTGTTGCTGGCACAGATGAGACCAGTTCAGCTTCTATGAAAAGAACCAGGTAACTAATAATTAACTAGTTATTAGGAATGAACCAAAACTTGACTTGGCTAAGTTTTGTAGTGCTTTGTCATTGCTCGCACAAACAATGGGTCAGAGTTTTAATAAAAATCGGCTTTCCTATTTTCCGTTTTTTAAAAGGAAATTTTTTTGCAAAACAACTATCAATCTAACTAGAAACACAAATGCTGCCACTAGTAGTACTTACTAGTTACTACTTCCTAACTGTAAACTGAGGCAGAATCAGAAAATTCATTCAAATTGTGCAAATTACCAAACTAAAATCAGGACAATGAGACTTTTTAAACATTCCAAACTTCGACTTAGTATAACTCAACTCATAAAACTCAATTCATTCATTCATTATTTTCGATAATTTATATAGTGCCTCTTCAAGGGAAACTACTCGGAGGTGCTCCCAGCCACGGCCAAAAAGAAATGACTTTAGCAGCTTACAACAGGTAGGTAGGTAGGTAGGTCATTGTAAGGGGAAGTCGGAGGGCAACCGGGAGCCCATTCCAGGTGGATGGACCAATCAGTGAAAAAGCTTGCCGCAACACTCAGACTTGGCAGGAAATTGACACTCGATTCATCCCTACTAATTATGTAGTAAGCCTATATGAGACTAGTTAATAATAAACAAAACAGCATATGAAATTAATAACAGTGCATAATACCTGCACAATTTTGCAGTTACCACAGACCAGGTTTATCAGCTGATAAGATGTCATAATGCAATCAGACATTTATTTAATACAGCATTATTTAAACTGATTATAGTTGTTCTCTTAATAATAATAATAATAATAAGACAATTTATATCGCGCCCTAGCACAGCCTAGACCGAAAGACAGGGCGCTCTTGTTGCTGTTGTAGGTATTTAGTTGCATAATTTGTGGCTTTCTGATTGCAGGATTGAGGAATCAAAAGCCCAAGATGAAGGACCTTCAGAAGATAAGAAAAAGGTTTGTGAATCTCTGGTCCCAAGAATTACGGAGAAGAAAATTAAGTTGATTGAAGCCCCCCACATGTGGTGTGAACTGCTACTTTCATACTTATGTATAGTTTTTGCTTACCCTGTTCTGCCTCCAAAACACCTTCGTCAGAAGTCTGGAAAATTTAATTCCTTATCACAACGTTTCCCAAACTGTGTTCCACGAAACTCTAGGGTTTCTTGAAGTGAAGACAAAGGTTCTGTGGAAAGCTTTCAAACTGTAAACAAATGGGAGCTTTTTGCTAAGCGTCTGTGTATGGCAAAGTAGAAAAGGAGCTACATAAATGTAGGAACACAGTTATGATGTATGCACCAGAGGTGTCATATGTGTAAGCTTCATATAACTTCACATGAAAGAGAATTCATATGTCATTGGCATCGATATGTGTGTAATCTATTCTAGGCCTAAATCTATAATTGTTGGCATTCTCAAGTGTCTGTAGGCCTACTTACAACAGAATATGTTTAGTTCAAGACGGGGTTAGGCCAAATAATTGAAGATCTAAAGGGTTCAATGGCTAATTTTGGTTGGCTTCAGTGCATGGCTGCATTTTGTTTTCTAAAGCCGGTGTATTCCGCAAATAAACTGGTCCCGTTGAACACACACTGCGATACTTAGTGTGCATTTATTGTGAAGATGAAAATTAAGTTAACTGAAACTCCACAATAAGAGATTGTGAAAGAGGAGCTTCATAAATGCTCTTAGACTACAATACCTCGTCACTATTTCTATTGAGTCACTTTTTTCAGGTTGCCGTTGTTAAGACTTATAATATGAGAAGCAAGCGCCTAGCTGCTGATGGAAAAGGTGGACAACAGGAAGATGCAAACGAAGATAAGAAGATTCAACCAGCCGCAAAAAAGAGAAAGGTAAGTAATGCACTTCATGCTGTTCGTGTTTCTTTATCTAAGAACATCTGACCCAGATTTCTTCAGTTTCTTGTTTGTACTTAACTAACCTGGCATCCACGCTTGTGGAATCCCTCATATGAAATTCTCTGGTAACGGTAAGGTGAGATGGATTTATGTGAACATTATGTTACAAAGAATTAACGAACAAATTAGAGTGAAAACATGGGTTTTTCAAGACCCTCTTTTATCTGGTAGACGGCGCAATCGTTCCATTTCCTTAAGAGATTTTTTTATTACTTATCATTGATGATGTTTGTTGCTAGAGTGAGCTCGTCAAGGAGGACTTGTGCGAGTGGTTAAATTGTATTTAATTTTGTCCATTTTGGTCGTGTTTTTCTCACTTTTTGAGTCATTTATTTTCTCAATTTTTGAGTTATGTTCGTAAAATGTGATACATTGCATTGTCATGCAAGCCTGAAATGTGTGCAAAATTTCAGCTCTGTAGATCGGCAAGAACATACCTGAGAAAGAGTTGATAGATGTCCAACAGACGTTCCGGTCCGGTCCGTCCATGACAAGCATTATGCAAGCCAAGTTAAATAAAAGAGGGTAATAAGACAATGATGCACTGTAGACCAGCTGCAGAAAAGTTGCATTTACTTATAGATGGTAATTTTTTTACAAACCTGTGGCCTGTATGGAAAGTGGACTGCAGTGAGTAAAGGAATACTGTTCATGCTATGACCTATTCTAACCCTGTAATGACATGCGTGGATTTAATTATATGGGAGATCCTATGCAGTTTGTCATCGTTAAAGGTACAAAGTGGTTCTTGTATGGTCATAAAACATGCATCAGAAACTGAGTGAATGGGCTTCTCAAAACTTGTTGATTAGAGCAGATAATAAACGAGAAATTGTCACATGATGTTTTCCTTGTCATGTTTCTGCTTAGGTTGAACCGAGTACAGTTGCCAGTATTGAGGAAAGCAGTGGAGAGGATGAGGAGGAGGAAGACGAGGATGAAGACAGCGATGAGGAGGTGACAGTGCAAGACAAGCGAGGACGAGTTCAGCCAAAGAAGGGAGCAGCTGTAAAAGGAAAAGTGAAGGGAAAAGGAAAGACCGCCAAAGGAAGGAGGTCTGTCAAAGGAAAGCAGACTGCCAAGAAGGTGTCAAAGGCTGACAGTGATGATGAGGAAGAGAATGAAGAACCAGTCACGGCGAAGAACTCGAAAAAGACGAATGCCAAAGGGAAGGCTGGAGTGGGAAAACGGAAACCAAAGCCGAAGAAGAAGCCAGAAACCGAGACGTCAGAAGAAGAAGAAGAATCTGAGGAATCTGAAAGTGAGGATGAAGAGATGCCAGTGAAGGGTGGCAGAGGAAATCAGAAACGAACCGGAAAATGGAAGGGTGCTAGGTCTGTCGCGAAGAAGCGAAAGGCAACAAAAAAGTCGGCAGCGGCGAAGGCTGCAGACGAGACAGAATCCGATGAGACTTCTTCAGATGATTTGCCTCTGCAGGAAGTCAAGAAATTGAACAGAAAGAAGACTGAAGCAGCCAGTGGGAAGAAGCTGAAGAAGGAAGATACAGATGAAAGCAGTGAAGAGGACCAGGAAGAGAACGATGATGATGATGATGACGATGCTGGTGACTTGGGAACAAGATCAAAAAAGGTAATTAGTTTTTTATTCTCATAATAGGACATGAACTATGCATAAACCCTCACCCATGAAAACGTATTAGTGTTCAAAATTTATAAGTTTTTTACTTGGTCCTGTGAAAATATTTTTAGATTTCTGTTTATTGATTTCAGCTCTTTTCTTGGTTGTAGGTGTCAGTGCGGTTTTATGGTTTTGCTTAGCGCCAAAATGGGTGTTTAGCTTTTTTCACTTGATGGCTGCAACGGTTTCTGTTATTACCAAATTGTTTGTGGTCAAGAGAGACATGGCCTTGCCATTGAACTGACTTGTTTAATTAAAGATGCATCAGCAGTTGACTATTATTATTAGCACTCTGTATTTAAATGGATCATATTCTTGAAAGGCACTAACTATATATACTGATATTCTGACAAATTGCCAACGTTTCATATAATAGATAATTATTAATTAATGAGGCAGAGGTAAGGCTAAATGTTTGGCAGCTACGAACATGTTTGAATTTGATGCATTCTGGATACTTTGGAGATGATTTTTTTTATACCGGAGTATCACACGGTCCAGAGTCTCATTAGTTCATCTCGTATTCTTTATCATCAATGAATTCCACATTCTAATTAGAAACTAAAGTCCCACCCATGCCTTTGAGAGTATTTTATAAAGAAGCTCTTATCAGCACAATGTGACAATCATTTATGGATGGCATTAAATCTTTTTAGGGCAAATGTAGAAATCGAGATCCAATCCTGTCGGCATTTTCTAAAAGTCCAGCACTTCTTATGACTGATGACAGTGCCAGTGTCTGTAGCACTGATGATGGCACTCCGGGCCTAAGAACCTCGTCTAGGATCAAGAAACCAAACAGGCTGTACGTCGGGGATGGCTCCAGTTCCCTTGTAGTTGGAAGAACTAACGCTGCATCTCAGAAAACAGAGAAATTGATAAAAGCCAAGAATAAAGAGCAGTCCAAAGGTGGGCATACGTTAGTCATGGTTGATGGTAATCTTGAAATGTCCTCATTTGGTTTTTTCAATTCTGCCCAGTTTGTAGTTTTCCAATGTGTCTGTATATATTTAGACATTTATGTAACACCATTGGTAAAATTGCTCATCGAGAGTTTGTGGATCTCCAAATCTTTACAAAAAATCTATAATCTATATGGCAAATCTATTACCGATATATTTGCAGTTTTGCTAGTATTTGGATAAGTAAAAAATGCTTTTAAGACTATGCTGTATGTTGTAAAAGAAACACATTTAGGAGACAGGTCTACTCTTTTTGGTGACAGATCTCATCATTCTGGTGACAGATCTCAATTCTGAGATGCCGGATCTCAGATCCAGCAAGATCTGGTTGAATTGAACCACTGTGTAACACATTTAAGTACTTTAAAAATGCTATGCATTTACCTAATATCACTGGACATGTTTTTGTAACAGCAGGGGCGCCTCTACTGGACATTTCAGAGACAACCGACACCGATGCTTTAGTCATTGATGAATCACCCATTAAATATCCTCCTGCTGTTGCCATTAGCAGCACAGGGAAGCAGAGTTTACCTGCCGCAGCTAAGTCAGTAGAGGAGCTGCATGAAGCACAAGTAAATGAGGAAGAAGATGAGGATGATGAAAGAGAGGAGGAAGAGGAATCAAATAATTCTGAAGAAGCGGAGGAAACCCAGCTCACATCACAGACCACAGAGGTCGCCAAAAGATCGGCAAGATTAAAAATGATGGAAGAAGCTACTCAAGAAAAGGTGTGCACAGAACAGCTATATTTCTTAAATATTGCAAAACTTTTTAATTTTACTATTTATAGTATTTTTTTGTCAGTATGTTGTTTGTAAATAAATTGTTATTGTTTGAAAGTACTGCTATTATAGAGCAGACATTTTATTGTAGTATGTGTTATATTAGAAATACCATTTAGTATGAACCTGATGGTGTACTTGATAATAAACTATCTCTGTCTTTTTAGTTTAAGGCGTTTCGTGCAGAAAGAGAAAGAACGGAAGCGAGGAACGAAGCACAGAAGAAAAAGACTCCAGAAAAGTTTGAAAATGATATGGAAAGAGAAGAAAGACCAAAGCCAACAGCGACTAAGGTATGTGCAATCATGACAAGTCCCACTGTAATGAAACCATATGGAAATTGTCAGCTTATCTTAAAATGTGCCTCTTTAGATCTGAGGGTGTTGTGTATGCATGCATCAGTGAAATTTTAGTTCATAAAATAATTTCTATTTTAATTTTATTTGTTGTGTTCCTAATATTTTCGTTTTAGTTTTATTCACGAAGTTAATACTGTCATGGGTACTTTGACATGCCTTGCACACAGTTTAACAACAGATGCTTCTTTGCTACTTGGTCTGAGAGAAGTGAATCCTGGTTGAATCATTTAATATTGAGATATTATTGTAAAGCGCCATTTCCAATAAAATAAAGTATAATTTACCTTCTAAGCTTACTTACATGCCATATGGCATTTATAAACAGGTCACTAAAGATTTACCAGCAAAACAGTCAGGTCTGTCGGCCGTAAAGAATCCGTGCCGTGGTCCAAGCTGTGGGAAGGCATCATTGCCTGGGTCAGTCTATTGCAGCGACATCTGCATTCAGAATCATGGACTGGAGTCTATCAGACTAATCGAGCAGGAACGCCTGAAGAGTCAGCCACAACGCATGAAGACTGAGGTAACGGCTGACAGTTATCTTATGGTTTTTTAACTTGTTGATACAGCACGTTTTGGCATAGCCGTTTTGGCTCAACTGTTTTTTTGGCGCTGCCGTTTTTGACAAAGGACGTTTTGATGCAGATCTCTGATACAATACATATACTTTGATGTCATAATATTTTAATCAAATGAATTTTAAATTTGTAGTCTTCTGTTCCGTCGAAATCCGATGAGAGAATTGTCGTATTTGAGAGAAGAACAGGGAAGCTACTTACAGGTCCGGTTGCACCAACTGAGTCAACTCTGCTCTCATGGCTGAAGAAACATCCGACATTTGAGGTGCTCCAGCCAAGTAGTCACTCCCCTGCAGCCAGTTTCAATGCCAGTCAGTGAGAACTTTCTTGTTTGGAAAATTAACCAATTTTGCAGATTTAATTAAATTCATCTTTGAAATATTATAGTAAAACACTTTATAATTCTAAAATAAATTGTGGTATTACTTGTGGTGATTGTTATAACAATGCCTTTGCAGTGATGGTGGGTTGAGGTCATGAGTATAGTCTATATATATATCTATATACTACATATATATATTTACTACATTTTGATCAGTGTCTGTTAAGTGGTTAAGGTGGCATAATGTACATGATTTGAAATTGATTAATGTGTCTACTGGTAAATGTTACATAATCAAAAACAATTACAAAAAATCAGGTGAATCAGATGACTAAGAATAAATATATGCAATATATATTAATAAAAAAGTTGTCAACTACCTTTCTCTACAGAAAAGGATAAGAAACCTGAGAAAAAGGTTCCAATCAAAGACACCAAACCACCTGTATCAAAAGAAGTAGCAAAGACGCCAGCAGTGCCAACTTCTCAGCAGCGTGACCCTGAGCTGTCGGCCTACAGTGGAAGTAGTGTAAGGGAGGAGAAGTCGAAAACTGTTGCAAGTCGCCAGCTTGATACCGAGTATAGCAAGCCAATGAATGTCCCCCGAGGATTTCCAAAGATGCCTTCTGACACGACAAGTGGAACTGGTTACTCACGTGGTGGCCCCGATCCGGCTCGAATCAGCATTCGCAATACCCTTCGTGAAACGCTATTTGTCAGGTGCTTAAAGTTTTCATATTCAATTATGGATTGGGTTTGATCACATTTGTATTATTATTGCATGGTGTTGGTTGAGCTTTGTATATTTACTGGAGCTTTCCAGTGCTTAAATTTTATGAGCACAATCTGCTTACTGATAAACTCTTTATTATTTATTAACTTTAATATCACCTCCACTAGTGTTGGTAGAATTTTTTTAGGTACTTTGGAGGTGCTATTTTAAGTGTATAGAAAATAGATTTTTGCAGTAATTATAATTTTCTTTTAATTTCAAACCGACAAACTGCAGTATGATTACAAGTACAGTCATGAACAAATGATATATAGATTAGGATGCTCATTTGGATTGCAGGGCTATATTTTTTCCTCTTCTCCAGATTTTTTTTGTTAACTTTCCAGTTTGTTGAGTACTTGTGGGTAATTTGGTTGAGTGATTGTTGTGTCTACGTAGAGCAAATGAAACTGATGATGTGATGCTGTCTGGTCCAGAGATTAAGCGTTTGGCGCTTGACATTGAGCAGGAACTGTTTGCCTACTATGGAGAAGTTAACACAAAATATAAGCACAAATACAGAACTCTGATCACACATCTCAAGGACCCAACAAATAAGGTCAGTTAAAGTGATAACACTCATTTCTAAGAATGTGATAAGTGATGCTGTGTCATAATGATTATAGTTGCCAATGATAATGATAATAGATGCCAATGATGCCAGTTACCTGTGGAATTTTGCTCAGAAAGTAACAGTTGTGTAATCTCATTGCATGGTAGCATTGCGAAATACTATGCCTGATTATTGTATTATTTGCCAAGAGAAATATTGAATTCAGCATGATATAAGTTTGTCCCTAGAGGTGAAACAAGAGACTAAGAGCTGGATTTGAACCCTGGATGTTGCAGTGACAAGTCTTGGCATTTCGTTTCTGCCAACTTGCCATTAATTTCAGAAGTTAATTATAATATGTAAATTACACTGACAATATGGGACGCTTTGTAAGACAGTTTAACACATGCAAAGCCTATGATGATTCATGTAGTGTGGATAATAAATAGTGTTGTACTCAAGTGTTTTGTACTCTAGTGTTTTGTACTCTAAGTGTGTAGTGTTTTCTCTGTGTGCTACATACTGTCTACCTATCAGACTCATGCAGAGGAAAATGAACATGAACGCTTTGTATCTATGGTGTCTAGTTGTGTATGGTCTGTGTAACTCCAGGTCATGTTACCCAGTATCCTGTTGTTGGGTTGCTGTTATCTTATTTATGCTCTTTCCAGTTGCTATGGAAAAGTGGAGATTGCCTGTAGGAATGGTGGAGATTGTTTGGAGAATGAGATATCCTAGGTTCAGTTCTTGGATCAAAGGCTGAAAGAAGATCTAAAATGGGATGGTTTGATAACAGAAAGTTATAGTCTGTTATTGAAAGAGACAAGAAACAGAAGCAGATGGGTCAAAGGTGGTTGAAAACAAAATTATATTCTTCCAATCTCACTTTTGTATAATACTGAGAAACTTTATAGATTTACGTTACATTTAATGTTTTTTTGGTTTCTTACACTTCCGTTCCTGATACATAATTATGTTGCTGATTTTAGGGTCTCTTCCGCAAGGTCCTGTTTGGTGAGATCAAGCCAAATCGCCTTGTTCGACTGAGCAGCGATAGTCTTGGCTCCAGGGAACTCGCTTATTGGAAAGACCCAAGTGCAAAGGCAAGTTTGGTGTTGTTATTATTACTACTTTTATTTGGATATAATACACTTTATTATGTGACAGTTTATTAATGTATATTAACAGACATTTATTGCTTTTTTTTACTAGTGTTGGTAATTATGAAGAAAGAAATATTTTTGTGAAAATATCCATTTGCGGGAAGAATTTCCTTAAATGAAATCTCTGCCATGATGAGGTTTTGATACAGTACAAGAGCAAAAGTCTGATGATGATGGCCAAATTAACACAGTTGATGCTGTGCTTGACATTCATAGAAATACAGTTGCCTTTAATCTCTTTGGTCGGCCTAGAATGAAAATTTTTAATTGTTCAAGTTGTGCAAAGTTGTATGTGTGGACATTTTTATCTGCAGTGCTACACAGTTCAAGTAAAAGCTGCTGTTTAATATCCCATGTATGTTTTCAGTGACTAATCTTGTCTCTATTTCATGTAATAGGTCATGCAAGACAAGTCATTTGAGGCAAAGACCATGAAAAAGACCGAGTTTATTGTAAGCGACTTTGCCATTTTCCTTATTATTACTAAGTTATATATATATATATATATATATATATTACAAGATGTGTAGACTTTTCTGTAAATATTATTTCTGTTCAATGAGTTTGAGCAAAATAAAAATTATTCCATAAGTATGATCAAAAGAATTTTATTTAATCACAAAATTAAAAAATATGGTATTGTTTAAATTATAGCCAGCCTTACATTTCAGAGTTACTGTAGAAAGCATGAAATGATGCCATTCAGCATTCCCACTTTATACCAAATTTGCTTCTTTCCTTATTTTATTTACACACATGAGAACCTTATGCAGTGGTTTATCTTTTTGAGTTGATACTACTTTGATAAGTTGTTTACTTTTTTCATAAAATCTATCGATGAGTCTCGCCAGTTGTGTAGCTTAATTTCTGACATTTTCTTTAGCCTAAGTCACCATTTTACGATCCTTCGTATGACTTCTTGTCTTCGATCATCGTCGACACAACTCCGCAACATGGCAACCACTTCTTCGACATCAACTGCAAGATCTGCACAGGAAAGATTCCAGAGCCACTTTACTATGATGCTAACAAAGCATCGCATGTTGCTTCAGTGGCACAAAAGGAGGAAATGACTCCACCTGTGACCATTGAAGCAGAACCAATTGTCCACAGTAAGCCAGCAAAAGAGGATGAACGTGGTGCCGCGATCGAGTTCTCGCGTGATCCTCGAAGATCAAAGGGTGCTGTTGTTACTGCAAATTCGGGCACAGTGGCTACATCTCTGACAGTCATTACTTCAAGGACTGAAGAGAAAACGACAGTCTTATCACCTCCAAGCATCGTGTATGTTTTGCCTCTGCTAACACTAACTAATTCTTGTACAATATTAGTACAGATTACTTATCATCTAGGTTTTCTCAGATTTTCTACCACAGAACAGTTGAATGTTTTCTTTTAAATTGTTTATATTTCTTTGTTTTCTTCTGGCCATTATGGCACAACAGGTTTTCATATTGCCATGGTCAGAAATTTGTTTATGTAACCGATTCAGTAAAATTTAGCATAATGGATTTGAAGTAGTCTGTGACTCTCGGTATTCCGGTTCTAAGATGTGGAGTATTAGTTAGTATAGGCACCCTTGCAGCCAAAACCTTACAAAACATTTGAAACTATAAAATAATAAGAGCTTTTACCAATTTCTATCAACTCAATTACAATTGACAATTTCTTCTTGAACCTGTGGCTTTCGACCCGGCAGAGGAATGTTTGCTAACTTCAAAGCTATTTATGAAGGTTTGTCACTGTAGTTCTTCATTGGACATAAGTTTTTAATGACATCGTCCTCTCATTAACTTTTTAGGTCTCCAATTGCCTCCCATCCACTTTCAACTGATGCTTCTAGTGGTTATCAGATGGGTCCTGTGGAACCTCTGGTTCTGTGGAAGGGCTCCATCTATGCCCACGATGTTGCCAAAGTCTTGGTTTGTGCCTATCTGGTGTCTGGTTCTTTGCCAGTTCTCAAAGAGGTCAGTTATCTTATACACCTCGGCAAGCTTATACAGAAATCTTGTTTTTTTGTTAGCAGTTTTAAAGTTGACATCTGTGTTATAACTTGTAATGTAACGTAATATAATGTAAATAAAGTAATGTAAAATTTATTCAACTATTTATTACATGAGCAAGACCAATTAACTGAATGTGCACAGTATAATGCATCAATTGTGCAAATTATACTTAATTATCATTAAGTATAAATGTTTCTATCAGTGTCATTCCATAATTATATAGTGTGTTTTAAGTACAAAAAAAATGCTTTTGTTGCATCATAATATTTATCATCTGCTGAACCTTTTTTGAAGACTGTTGATGTGGTGTTATTTTGCAGGATTTATCTGATCTTATTGTCATTAGTGGCCGACTGCCCCCAGAAAATGTCTACTATTACCTCTCACAGATAAAACAGTCTGGTACTTTCAACAGAGTAAGACCAAACTAGCTTTTCTCAGAGAAATAACGTTGTTAATAACTTTTTTGATTCATTCATTTTGTAAATTTATATAGCGCCCATCAGGAAACCTACTCAAAGGCGCTCCCAGTCCAACCACAGCGATACTAATCAGACGTGAGCAGCTTGTGAAACCAATGCATATTATTCCTTGGTAGCTGTTTTATCTCTAAGGGGAAGGGAATTCCAGATGGAAGGGCCAACAAGTGAGAAGGTGTGGTGCATTGGTGCTGCCTAGTCATTGTGCTTGCATTAGGGACCTGTGCAATTAATACCAGGGAAAGTTATTAAGCTGGACAAGGTGAAAAATGGATCTTTAGGACAGACACAGTAATAGGACTTCAGTCGTATCACTGGTTGCTAATGGGTGCATGGTCACAGAGTGAGCAATATGTTACCACAGAGCTATCAAACCATGACATTGATGGCAGTGGCCGTTCTGGTTTTAACAAAGACAATGGTCAATGTTGTAATGTGATAATAATGGCAATGTTTGAGTATCCCAATTCACATGTACGCATATACGAGAATTGCTTTAGCGTCTCTTGAAGAAGACCTGTAAAATGCACTTTGCATTAGGCTTTCTAACAGATAGAACAACATGTGACTTTGTGATTATTGAAAATGTATTTTCCATTTATTCTCTGTGGACAGTATAGTATCATTCCAGAAAGACGGTCTACTTCATTAAGATGCGCTATGCTCATGTTGTCCTACACAGGACTAAAAGATCCTTGAGGACTAAGAGATGCAGTAACTGTTGGTTCAGGACTGAAATGCTTTGGATGCACATTACATTGTGTTGATAGTAATAAGACTTACAGCTGACTTCAACATACTAGTGACTGATTATGCTTTATTTTTACAGGACATTGCCATTGTCCGTTTTGAATCGGCTGGTCTTCATGACGATGACTTGTATAGTCAGCTGTTCAGCTACCTGAACAATCGTGACAGGTGTGGAGTCGTCAGTGGAAGTTCCGGTCCAACGGTCAAGGACATGTACATTGTTCCAGTTGCCTCACATGCTGGACTGCCCTCCCTTTTGCTGCAGTCTGATGGACCAGGTAAGAAAAGCAATGGTTACACAGAGACGCAATGCTTGTACACTAAGTGGCTGGAAAGTGATGCATTTTCATTTGGCTTTCTAGTGAAATGGCCAATTGCATGATAACAATAATAATATTCAGAGAAGACATAACCGTTCCCGATCTCCAATTTTTTGGTCTCAGGACAATTTCTGTGTCACCTGAGGGATCAGAATTACCTTGGTTTAAAAATATAAAAAAGAGTAATAATGATATCTTTTTTATTCAATTCCAACTGACAAACTGCAGTATGATTACTCGATATAGGCTACATGTAGTAGTTGCTGCAAGGTTAACAGGAGTCAAATTTAACTGTATGGTAGTCTGCAAGGCATCCATCTGTATTGCTGCTCATTTTACCAATATCACCTAGCAAATGAAAGGAATAGTCAATCTTTATGGTTCTAGCAGGTATGGAACCCACTTCCTTCCGATCTTCATCTCAGTGTGTTTAACTGTCTTACCATTTAATCATCTTCTTACAACTGAAGTTTTACATTTTTTATGTCTCTTATCTAGTCCGAAAATTTCTTCTGTGCATGATCCACTGTGGCTATGTGTTTCAGGCAAAAGCAACTGGTTTGATCATGGCTGCTATTTAAATAAGCAATATACTGATTGATTGATCAGTTAATAAGTATTGTCTAAAGATACCTGTATGCACTTTAATTTATCTTGTGATAAATTTACGGTTCAAGCCTTCACTAAGACAATTTTTGTGCAGGAACCTTGAGCAAGTCACTAATATGCAGTATCTAAATGTCATAAATTGATGCTTTATAATAAGACTATAATAGTAATATAACAATCAACTATATTTCCATTAAGGCTATTACCATTTGACAATTGTAATTCGAGAAAATTATATGAATATGTCGTATAATTAAGAACTGGTGAACTGTAGGTCTCGATGATAATCATCCAAATCTGCTACTTGGCGTCATTGTGAAGCATTCCTATAGACGACCAGCTGTCGCTCCATCCCCTGCTAAGCCTCTTCCTGCCCCTACTCCTGCTCCTGCTCCTGCTCCAGCTGCATCTTCAACGAAGACCTGGATGTACTCAGAAAGATCCGAGATTAGAGAGGAACAGTACCCAGAGACAAAGCGGTCTGGAACAAAACATAGCGCCAAACATATCGAAACAACAGCACAGAAATCAGAACATGTGAGTTAGCTGAAAGCTTATGGTAACTGGTCAAAAGACCAAATCATCTTAATCCTTAAAGACCAAATCATCTTAATTCTTAAAAACCAAATCATCTTAATCCTTAAAGACCAAATCATCTTAATCCTTAAAGGCCAAATCATCTTAATCCTTAAAGACCAAATCATCTTAATCCTTAAAGACCAAATCATCTTAATCCTTAAAGACCAAATCATCTTAATCCTCTTGTCACTTGCATTTACAAAGGTTTTCATTCGCAGCTTAGAAATTTAAAGATTACAGATAGTATGAGTAAGGATATTCTATCACTATGATCAGCACATGTGTATGTAATGCATTCAAAGATTTATATGGCTGTGCTTCAAGAGGAACAGATATTTATATAGCTCCTCTTCAGGAGGAACAGAGATTTATATAGATCATCTTCAAGAGAAACTCATCAAATACACTCTTGACGTAACGTTTGGTGGAAAACAAAATGGTCTTCAAGCAATGACATTTATATAGCACCTGTTTAGAAACTTAGAGTAGCACTCAGTATTGAATAAATAGGTATTCATGCAATGTTGAGCATGTAACACAACTCTTCTCTTCCTCTGGACTTGGGTTCATAGCACTTGTGATTAGATACCTTGAATAGGTTAAATGAAATTGTGCATCATGAGTGAATAAGTAAAAATATTTGCAGTGATAATGCCAGTAATGAAATTTGTTAATTATGCAATTTGAATGCAATTGATGATTTTGTGTATTAAATCTTATAAGTTGTTGACAAAAATTCAATATCAATTCAGGTGTTGAACTTGAGTCTAATTTAGCCTTTAGCTTTGCTTTCTGGTAAGCATTAAAGAGTTTCAGTATACTGTTTAATTATCTGTAATTCTATCTTTTCAGGTTGAAGAATATACTCCACTTCTTCCGACTTTTGAAAGCAAAGTTCGGCCCACTTCAAAATCATCCTCTGCTTCCAAGTTGTCTGAACCTGGGACTGGCGAGTCTAGCGGAGCTTCAGATCTAGATGATACGCAGGATTTGTCTGAAGTGGCTCGTAAGGATCCAATCATCAGCAAATATTCAAAGTTTGATAAAAACAGCCGGACATCAGCAGCCAAAAAGCGAGGTAAATCTCATCTGATGTTCATGGAAACTTATTTTACTGGCAGTTCTGTGCTGACTGACTTTGCAGTTGATGCTTATGGTATTTTACTTTGAAGGAGTGGCGCTATATAAATTTTTACAAATCAATGAATGATACAGTGCAGAATAGATATTTTTGAGCAGGTTAGCAGACCTCATGTTAGGCTTAAGAAACTCTTTGGCTGTACAGGGAATGTTCTTGCAGGTGTGCATCTACAGATTCTTTGATGAGTCGATGCAGAATATAATCAGATAAGGCTGTTGTAGAGAGTAGACTGTTGTATTGCTCTCATGACCAGTTCATTCTCACTCGATCAGGCAAGGTCGTGCAAATTTAAAGTCTTTTAAGTTAAAAATTTAAAGAATAAATTAATTTTAATTAAATAAAATTTAAAATTGAGAAAGAACTGGTGAGTATTGGAATATCCACAATTGGTACATACAGCTATGTGGTGCATGCAAATGAATGAACTTTTTACAACGTGCGGACTGTCATTTTGAGGTCCATATAACAGCTGCGTGTTAAGCATGTGCTGCCAATTTTAGAGACACATGTTACGGAGTCTTCAGTGTAGTTAATAGTATAAAGTTATCATATGCTTTGACCTTCTCTCATTATTATCTGTTTTAAGTTCTCCAAATCTTTCTTTTGTAACCATGCACCAGAGAATAGAATAAACTCTTGTTTTGAATGAAGTCATGAATGGCATTGTAAATCATATCAGTGCAATTTAATATCACATTCATCCAACTGCATAAACAGCTTCAGGAATTGCTTCACAAAGTTTTTGTTTAACATTTTCAGTTTGTAGTAAAAAATAAGGTTTGGCTTGTTTGTTAGCGTTTGATGACTTTGACGATGAGGACAAACCGTATGATCCGTTTGATGATGATGATGACAACAAACCATACGATCCATGCTCTCCAGAGTTTGTTGCAACCACAACAGCAGCAGCAGCAACAACAATAACATCGACGTCATCAGGAATGGCTGTTAAATACAACCCATCCTCCGCAGCTGTTGCGCCATCTGTCATTTTGTCACCACCGCAGAGCTCGGTAAGCAGAATTGTCCTGCAAACTTCAACTAAGTCTAATTAGTGAAAAACAACAGATAACAATAGGATACAAATACATAAGTGTTGGTTGCATTAATGATTTTGTAGCTGCACTTCTGCCTTTATATTTAATTTTTCTCTGGTTTTTATTTTGCATTGCTAGGTTGGTATTCATGTCATTTCAAATCAAACCTGACCAATTGCTGCTTTACATTCAAATTTTTCTGTGCTCAATTCTTCCATCAACAACTTAGATAGTAAAAATTCTATTGTGCTAGCCATCTTGTTGCTGACATTGTGTTTAAATGGTTTTCTTATAGACTTCATCTCTTGCAACGAGCATAGATTTAGCACAAGTTCTGAAGCCAATCGGTAGCCTTACATATACCACAGACGTGACAGCAGCAATGTTGACGACACTCGCCGCCATTTCAACGACGACGAACGTTGAAGAGCAGCGACGGCTGCTGTCTGAACTAACAGAGAAGATCAATGAGCAGCAGGTCTATCTGGATAAACAGAAGGAAGATCTGAAAAATAAAGAATCGCATGATGGATTATCAGTGTCCAACACCCCTTCTTCTGCAGGAATAACATCCATGGGGCTTCTTGCATCGATCGGCTCCGGAGGCAGACTGGGCCAGCCTGGATGTGCGTTAATCTCATCCAGTTCTCCATTGTATTCTGGTACTTCCACAAGTGTTTCTGACTATCAAAAGGCACAGGGAGAAATAAGTTCTATCTCAAGCAAAACTGTCACAGAGGTCACCAGTCTACTGGGTTCAAGCCAGACGTCGGTGTTGTCACAGATCCCAGTCGACTCTTCAGCCATTCTGAATCTGGCGAGGAAGAGACTGGCACTGAAGGCTGGTGAGTCGCTTTCCAAGCGGGAACCGGCAGCTCCGGTTTCAGTCATGAAGTCAAACGCTGAAGTGGATTCGGAGAAACTGAGCTGGGCGGTGGAGAACCTTCAGCGGAATGCAGACGCTGCACAGATTCTAAAGCCAGACGCCGTAGCACAGTCGGCATTTTCTTGCAATCTCTCAGTGCTTCCGCTGTCTGTGCAGCAGCTGCTGTCTGGTTCGTCATTTGAAAATCTCAAGAGCATTGTGGCCAATGTGACTGGGAAAAAGAATTCCAAACAGTCAATGGAAATGGAATCAGGCAAAACTGGTGAAGCTGATGTAAATGTGAAGTCTGCTGACTCTGAGGTCAGTTTGACGAGGGTCTCTGACGAGAGAAAGAAGCGGAGAGATGCTGCAAGAACTGATATGTCAATATCGTCCACTGAAGAACGTGACAAAGACGCTAAACCTGGTGGTAAAAATATATTTTCGTCTAACAGGCACGG
The DNA here is from genome assembly GCA_959347315.1 of Bimastos eiseni. Lineage (NCBI taxonomy): Eukaryota > Metazoa > Annelida > Clitellata > Crassiclitellata > Lumbricidae > Bimastos > Bimastos eiseni. Next base: position 15,056,992 of record OY365811.1, on the reverse strand, counting down.
TGACGTTGACTATAGAGTGCAGTCACAAGCCGCATCAGATGCTCCTTTGGTGTCAAAGGGCTTTGATGACACTGCAGGGCCTCCTTCTCAATCACAAGTTGCTTCTTTTCATGGCTATTCAGGTCCTAATACTCTACAGTACACTGATAGCAGGCCTCAATTCCCAAATCCAGTGGCGTTTGGCAGCTCAGGTCCTGGACTAATGGGGCCTGGTCCTGCTCATTTGATGCTGAGGCCAAGTGAGGCTGGACGGTTTAGACCCAGCATGCAGGCACTGCTCGAAACTCCAATTGACCCTGTTAACCAGAGTCCCTCAGACATGAAGCCAGCCCTTCTTAAAACACCTGAGATTCATCCCATGTCAGAACCAAGACCAAGTCAGGAATTCTCTGACATGAACAGGGCTCCATCTGCACAGCCGTTGAAACATCCCCCTTTCCCGCCTGACATGCCTCGTCCACCTTTTCCAGTGGATATGCAACGACAAAGTTTTCTTTCAGACATGGAAAAACAACGGCCGTCATTTTCAACAGAAGGTCAAGGTTCTCAGCTGAAGGCAGATTTAAAAAGAAATCCGTTTCCACCTCAGATGCCAAGGCCGCCTCTCTTGCCAGATATTCCACAACCTCCTCTTCCACCTCAGGTGCCAAGGCCTCCATTTCCTCCTGGTATGCAAAGGCCTCCATTTATGCCAGAGATGCCTAGACCTCCCTTCATGCCCAAGATGCCTAGGATGTGCATCCCATACAAAGGGTCAGGGTCTTCTGGAACAGAAACTCATCTCAATGAAGCAGCATCGGGATCAATCCACTCTGAAATGAGCAGCAGACTTTCCGCTCCCAGTTTGTTACCTGTCCCAAAGCAATTGGACTCTGCACTTAAGAAACAAGGTGATCTGAGCTCTCCCTCGGATAGGCACTTTGCAGCAAAATCCATGCAACAGGGGAACACGATGGCACCAAGAACGGAGTCGAATGCAGGAGATGCAAACAAACCGTTTTCAGTGGGAGACTTTCTGAAGCAGCTGGACAACTCCAGAAGTCAGTTGAATGAATTTTCTTCACATTCTGCAAAAGACAGCAAAGATAGTTCCAACAATTTGCGAATGCCATCATCCTCTGATGATGCAACTCATCGAGAAAGAAAGGTTTTGCTGCCGACACCTAAAACGGAGTCGACGCAGAAAATTCAACAAAAATCCCATGATGTTAAACCAAGAACACTAGATGAGCCGAAAGCAAGTAGAGTTCTGGATGATCAGAAACAGAAGCCACAAGTTAACAAAAAGCCAGGTGGCCCAGCTCCAGCTGTTCGAAGGTGGTCGGCAAAGTCTGACTGGGAGAAAAATTCTACTGATAAAGCCAGTCCTTCTGACAGTGCTCCCGTGATAGTGATAGACGAAGGAACGGCGAAGGACAGCGTGGGGATGATACCCCTGCCACCTGGTTCTTCTACGGCCGACAAAGCTGATGGTAATGAAGTGGAAGTGGAGATCATTTCATACAACGCTGCAGCCGCGGAAGAAAAGTCAGCTGATGGTCGTAAAGGCGCAAGAAGACTGTCCCAAGATCGGTCACGCACAAGCGGTTCAGCTGATCGGAGCAGGTCAAGGTCGAGAAGAGAGCCGAGAGATCTTTCTGATTTCCGTTCACGCCGCTCTGATCGAGGTCATCGTAGATCAGATGACAGGCACAGAAGGTCACGATCTAAGGATGTGGGACAGGTGAGTCAAAGAGGCAGAAGAAGATCTAGAGACAGGTTGTCTAGCGGTTTCCAACCGAGATCCAGAGACAGGCGTTCTGCAGTTGATGAGTCTAAACGTCCCATGCGTGACCAGAGACATGGTTCCTCGTCAGTTGATCTAAGGAAACGCGAGGAGGACACAGTATTACAGATGAGGAACAGAAATCAGGATAGTGTTAATAAAGCATCCACTTCTTCAGACCAGTCGTCTTCCTTTGAAAGGAGTACACCTCAATCTAACAGGCCACCTCAAGGTAGCATCATATGTGGAGATAACCAAATCCCAAAACCCACAGGCAGCATACCATCACTGATTGATATGATGGAGCAGCCACAAGAGCCTCTGCTTTCGAAGCCTCCCATACCTTCACTTCTGGATATAATGGGTGTATCTCGTGACAGTATTTCACAGTCTGTGAGAGGAGGTCCAGACTCAAAACAGAACGGTCGCAATACAAGTTTGGCAACTTCTGGTACTGTTGATCTGAAGTATCGTCGTGACTACAGACATGGCTCAGATTCACAAGAAGGAGACGAACATGGCAAATCCAGTTTTGCTAAAACATCTGATTTTGAAAGGAATCTCTCATTAACTGGTTTGCATGGTTGTCCTGACATGTTGAAGCAAAAGGATGTTGATATGCAGCCATCAGAATCTAGAGACAGAGGAAGACATCCAGCTGGAGGTCACAGGCGGCCAGAAAGATTTCCCTTTGAGAGAAGAGGTTTAATGGAGGAGCGGCAACCTTCTCCGATGGACGCGAGTGCAGGACCTTCATATGCAGATTCCGGAAACACCTTTGAAAGGCAGTTCCTGGAAAGGGCTGGTCCACCCAAGAGACCACTTATTGACAAACCACCTGAGAGAGACTTTGAGAGGCCTCAGTTTGGGAGAACCATGCCAAACATGGTTCAAGAGGGAACAGGAAGCAGAGGGGATATGGGACCTGGTGAAAATGTGGCAAACAAGCCTGATGTCGGTTATAGATCTAATGAAAGGTTTGGGGTTGGTTTTCCTAATAGGGAAGAAGGCAGGCAAAGAGGAGGTTTTGGTCCAGATGGAGAAGGTCAGATGCTGAGTGACTTCCCAAGAATACGACCATTCTCATCACATTTCCCTCCAGAACTGAATCCAGAAATGCATGTTTTTGGAGGTGGACCTGGAGGGCCAGGCAGTACACCAATGATGGGCATGGAAGTAGATGAATCTGGTGGCAGATTTTCCCATCCTTCAATGCTGAAGAAATCTCTTCTGGGCGATTATCCTGGAACAGCACAGGAACCACAAGAGGAAACTCCAGTGACAACTGGACATTTTGAGTCACCGACAATGAGAGAGGAATTCAGCCGAGAGAGAAACATCGGACCAGATGAACGACGCGTGGGTCGGCCTCCACTTATGCCCGAACCATATCATACAACTGATGGCAAACCACCTGCCCTGATGCCAGAACTCCGTCATAACATTGAAGGCAAGCAGCAGGCTTCAACCGGTTGGGCTGCGGATATGGGTGATGGCACCTCTGGACAACCAAGATTGTTGAACCTCCGGTTTTCATCTAATGTGCAGGGAATGCGTCCCGGTTATGGTTTGGTCCCACCACAGCGACCACCGCATGCTTCATTTGGTGATAGAGGTGGATTTTCTCAAGTTGTTGCCGGACCTCCTCGGATGCGAATGCCACACGAGTTTGGAAGAGCACAGGAACACATGCCTCCGTTTTCTGGAGGTCCAGAGTCTCACCCGTCTAGACACAATCCGGTTCTGCTCGATCGAATTCCAGAAAACAGCAGCCGACAGTTTCCGTCTGGAGGGATGGAAGGGCCACCAGAGGGTGGGGTCGATGGCATTTCAGAAAAGAAAACGCTACTTCCAGTGCCGCCAATGCCTGGACCACATTTAACCGAAATGGGAGTGCGAATGGGCCCCGGACCACGCCAGCCTCCTATGTTCATGGCCCGTTCAGGGATGAGGATGCCACAAAGGTTTCCGCCACACCGACCTATGGGGTTTTCGGAGGGTCTGCGCCAGCCAGGCCTTCGACAACAGGCTCCAAGCGATCCTAGACCAAGAGGCCCTTCTGCCTGAAGGGTCAGACTCTCCAAAGAAGTTAGTTTTCTCCAGCATAGCCATTAAATAGACTTTCCTTTGAAGACAAGGTTTTGTCTTAAGAGTTCATTGGAATCTCTATCTTGTTTGGCTCTTTGTACTTTTTTGTTATGTCTTCTTCAGGCAGCACACACTAAGACATTCGTTGGGACAGGGTAGTTGCCCCGAAATAGCGGAAAATTATGATCAGTTACGACATTTGTTTATGAGATGGATTGTGAATAAAGTTTTAAAAATTCTCCCTGATTATTCTGTGTTGCACAAAACATACTCAGTTGAATAAAGGTTTTTAAAAATTGTTTAGGCCCCATAAGGACCATGTAGTGAGTGAACCGTCAAAGTAATTATGGTGTCTACTTTCATGACTTGGCATTTTTATGTGTAAGAAAATCAAAGTTTTAATGATTATGCCGTCATGTGCTGCACTTTTTCAAGCATCCAATGTGACCTTATATCAGGGTGTTTATTGCAGTAACCTCTCTGTCTTTGGGTCACATTAAACTACAGCATGAGTGGAACCAAAGTGATCATACAATTGTATGTATATAGCTTGAACTAGTTGCCAATTAAGGAAATTCAGATCTGATTTCAGTCTTGACTGTTCTGGGAATCAACTTTTTGGATCTTGGACGCACCCATTACATGTGACCTCGTTGTGACATCGTTTGTTCTAAATGCAGAGTCGAGGGAACCAGCGTATTCAATTAAAGGCATCTAGTCAAAACAAAATTTACAGACATGTAATGTCTAAATTGGTTCGGAGGTCAGGAAGGTCAAGATGACTATGTGGGTGGTACTTGGAATTGAAGCGGAGAGAAAGTATACAGAGAAGATGAGAAATAATAATTTAGTTTGTTGCTAAACTCAAATTTGCAAGGATTAGTAAATAATAGAAACACTGTATGCGTACATATTTACAAGTAGGCTACAGAATGAGCGGATGGTCACATGATTATGTTGATTACATGAGTCGAATTTAAATGTAGCCTATGGTAGCCATGTAGGCCAAGGACTAATGCCGTGAATTCCGTGATTCGGCATTGGGTTAAAATATTCCAAAACTACCATGGAATTAGCTAATAGCATAACAGTCTTGTGCTGCTGGTCTCATTTTGAGCATACTCGAGACCGCGGTCTTGGTCTCGAGACCGCAAAACTGCGGTCTTGGTCTCGAATGCATGGGTCTTGGACCTTAGGTCTTGGTCTCAAATGCGTTGGTCTTGGTCTTAAAGGAACGGTCTTGAGATTTGTCTCGGTCTTAGATTAGCGTTCTTGGTCATTTGCCGTATCAGAGCAATTTTTTTTATATTTGACGGTTTTTCGACTATTAGAGACACCGAATGTTTAGGCCCTACGTGGTTGTTATCGATTTATTGCGTGCTGACCATCTATGTATACATGTTAATATGGGGGGAAATGAATTTGCAATGCAGCCAGCCATTTCAAAATTTGCTTTCACAAATTTCAAGGTTTTGGAACAATTTAATAATTATGTGGTCGGCTACGTGTAGACACTGTTAACCGAAAATTCCGAGTACAAGTACACCATTCAAACGGAACGTTAATCTACATGTTCAGGTGTCTTAAAGTATTTACCTATCGTATACTGTAATTTATGGTGTGATATTCTTAGGCCGAAGCCTAGGGCTGAACCCGCAAATTGCCGAGTGGCCGGTAACTGTTTTCTAGACCATTATTACGATTAGTATTCTTCAGCAATAAAATTAATGTTTTAAGCGTGTTATTCCGTTTAAGCGTCTTAATAAATTGACAGTGTTGTATGCAAGACTTGAAACTTCAAGACAAGACCAAGGCAGTGAGATGCCGAGACCGAGACAGTGAGGTACCAAGACTGAGACACTACACTCAAGACAGTACGAGACAGTAAAAGACAAGTGATCCTATAAAAAAAATGGTGCAAAATACTAACGTATCAGTTTTCGGGAATAAGGTTTATTCGTAATTTCAATTTGAAACTTAAAATTTATGCATGTATAGTACCAATTCCTGAGAACAGTTTTTTGTATTGCCGCAAGATTTTAAGACAGTTAACGCGAAACTTATCGAGATCTCTTGTTCGAGACAGAACAAGACTCACTTCAAGACAGTTTCTAAAAATTCGAGACCGAGACAACAGGTTTCCGAGACACTAAAAAACTGTCTCGAGACCGAGGCACTGTCTCGAGACCATACAGCTCTGTAGATTGAATTGTTTATAAAAAAGTCTTGGTCTCGGACCACCCGGTCTCAGTCTTGACTCTTGGACCTCTCGGTGTTTTGGTCTCGTGCCCAACACTGGTAACTACATTGTAGTATCATTGAGTGCATTACACCAAGTAGGCTGCTGCAGGCTATTATTTCATCAGATGAGGGTATTCGACCTATTGTCAGCTTTCTGCAGGGTTCAATCGTATGGTAGGACGATATGTTGCTTCTCGGACTTCTTCAACGGCGGACCTAGGAGCGCACAATGTAGAAAAGTGGTGACAAAATTATGGCGATGATCTCAAGGCAAATAGGCCCTCTCAGATGGTGAACATGGTGCGTGAACGCTTCACAACAGGCCCAGTTAATTAGGCCTACTTAGCCTAAACTGACAAGTTTAGGATGCGTCCTATTCACCTCTGTTAGAAAGCGTGCGGATCGCACCTCCCGAAAATGGCTTTAATTTATTATTTATTGCTTTTAATCTAGAGCTAGCACGTTCCGGACACCGAGATCTTAATGCTGGCGTCCATTTAGGCAGGCAGCAGCGGTTAATTTAATTATTTATTAAACTTGAAACTCGCACTGGCGCGCAAAGTCAGACCAAAATGTGAATCTGAGGCGCAGATAGCAAATCCTTAACAGCCAATTTATTTTAAAAAGAGCAGTGTCGATGCCAAACGGTCGATATATAAGATGTGTACATTTACATAAAGAACATAATTAAGGCCTATAATAAGTTTACTTCAGCGATCCCTACCCTACAAAATGCGAGGAGCTATAAAATCATGTAGGCTATCTAATATTATTGAGTGTTTGGGCAGGCACGCAGCATTCAGCCGATATTATGTTTACGTGTTTATGTATCTGCTTTATTAATTAAATAATTTCCCATAGTTTACGTTTTGCTTTTGAAAATAATCAGCACTGTCTATTCGATGTGTATCCATATCAATTGTTCGCCTGGAAAGGTGACTTCCTTTGTACAGTTGATAATATAGACATTCGTTAGCTGCATTCTTATCCAGTTGAGCAACAAAGACTTAACCGTTTCAAAGACGCCGACTGTTTATTGAGACGTATGCCTTATTCTTCATATCAAATCACTGACCAGGAAACTTGTATAGTGCCTTAGTATTTAAATCGAATCGTCAGAATATACCAGTTGAAGTGTGTGACACGATTGTTTTAGTGCTGTCTTATAATGTGGACTGTGCAGGTTCTGATACAGTTTATTATTTACAATTGAATGCAACTGAAAGTTTGATTATGCTCACCAAAGCATATAGTCGCAGTAATAATTGTGATTATGGATTTTTGTAGCACCTCTAGATATGTGCTTCTGACAGGTCAACAAGAGAAAACAGGATGAAAAATGGTTTTCAAGCATTTACAGAATAGACGTTAAAAAGGACCAAGGAGATCATGTCCTAAGTTGCTAGGCAATCTATTCCAAAGGTTGGACTGTGCATAGCAAAGCTTGTGTGCTGCATTATGGATGTTCATACTAGGGAACAACAAGGGCACCCTGTGTAGAAGACCTAAGTAATGTATGCCCAGGAATGGATGAGACCAAGAGGTGCAATAAGACAATTCCACATTATTATTAAGATCTTGAATTCAATGCATTTGTGTTGTCATCCCCATAAAGCGGAATGCACGCTCAACTGGGATCAACCCGAATCATCAAAACCCGAATCCCCGATAACGCTGAAAGGGTCAAAAAGCCTGATTCCCCGAAAACAGCAATGTACTGTTGAGAAACGCTGAAGTGTCTCAAAACAGCCCGATTCATTCATCGATCCAGCTTCCATTTAACAAAACAGATCTGAACTGATAAACTCAATGTATACGTTGACATATGTACACCAAATTATAAACCCAGTGTCAAGTAGGGAAGTTATGAATATTTTGAGGTAGAGATTTTGAAAGTATTTGCTGAAGATGTTCAGCAGATGACAGCCATTTAAACTAGACATCACTGGTCAATTGCCAGTTAATGCCTCTGCCTACTTGAACTCAGCAATTGAGGTCTGTTTCCTTTTGTCGGGTAACGGTTCAGTGGTTCAGACTGGGAGTGCATCTGAGTAGGTATCTTGGTGCGGCACTGTGCAAGTGCTCTTGAGTTAGTATATGTTTTAGACTGATTTGGCCAGCAATCAGCCGCGTGGTAAAGTTGATATCTGATGAAAATCTTCCAAGTTACGATGACCTTGCATTTTTTGGTGTTTACATGATCAGTCAGTCAATCAAATCCTTGTATGCATATATATATATGTATAAAAATGTATGACAGACAGTCAGACACAATGATTATCATCTTGGTGTTATTGCTAAGACAAACCAAATAGAATCAAAGTTTGATTACCATGCTCACTTGATTTTTAGTTTGTTGTAACCAATATCAGCAACAGCATTCTGTCAGAGATTCTATTAAGTTTATTGTGTGATAGTGTTTAGTGCATATGACAATTAAGGTGTGCCAATAAACCAGCATAATAACACTTACATATGAAACTGTGGAAGCATTCAAACATTGTCTACTAATTTGTATCAAATATTTGTGTGCAAGTTGTTGATTGTTGATGGTATACATGTGGCAAGTTATTCCATGCAGATGACCCAGTAATTAGAATAAAAAAACTATAATGTCGATGATGAATGCATGATGAATGCTAAAGGTGGTTGTGATAAGAGATATTGAGCCAATAAACCCTGCTGAGACTTGTCAACAAAGACCTTACGTTTGATTCCAGACAAAACCATTAGCTAGTATAGACCATTGATCATGAATGTAATTGAAGATATGGGAGTATGGTGAATGATGAGCAGAATTACTGAATTACTGCTGATTTTAAGATTGATTGGACAGGAACAGCCAAGTCTTAGAGAGCCCAATTAGGAATGAATTACAATTAGCGTGCAAACAAAGGTAGGCAACATGTTCATAAACAAATGATCTCCTAATGGCTTTAATATACCTCAATTGGTAATAACATGAATTGGTCAGCATGGATTTCTGTTACCTAAATGCCAAGGCACTATCAAGCATGATGCCCCCAGATTTCTGACACTGGGGAGGAAATGTAACCCGAGGAATAGTGGGATCATCAATTGATGATCAAGCCTCATCAGCTATTGTTTGGTTGCAAACCACCAAATCAGTTGAGCCTTGGATGGATTCAGGCTGTCTATTTGCAGTCATCCGACGATGGAGATCTTGTGACAGCAGGCTAATCATTTCTATTAGATGGAGCTGCTCAGAAGATGTGCCATGAACATGGGCCTGGACTTCATCAGAGGCATAAAGATTGTCCCATAAAATGGCAGCATATCATCTCAGAATCGAACAATTGTTCAGTTGCTCTCTTAGCTTTTTGTGTAATTGACAGTTTGTTTTAAACCAGGTGGCATTTAATGAAGTTTTTGTGTTTACTATATTGATGGAATGTTATTTGCACAGCAGCCAGTTGAACCTTCAACCTCTGGACCATGAATCTAAAGTCTTGTTAGGAGTGTTGTAGGTTGTTATAAAACACTCATAAGAAGCACATGATGAAATTGAACTCTTTCACCTTCTTCCAGAACTGCTAATTAGCCAACAGGGACTGTGCAGTACTCTTTTGGTTTCTGTGGAAATTAACATTTACTTTGATTGAGAGGGACTAAAAGATGAAAGCGGATCAAGACCGCGTTCGTATGTTGATCACACAGACGATTACAATGCTGTGTAAGAAGGGCCTTGAGTTTGAGACAGAGCTGAAGGTTCAAGGCCTTCTCGGTGTCACCATTGACAGCAAAGATATTTTCCTTATTCATCTCAATGAAAAATACGACACTGTAAGCGACACAAAGGATGTCATCCAGCGACAAGACTCTGTTGCGACTTCCACTGGAAATGAAAAGTCTCGGTTTTCACCGGACGACGTTCTGCCTGATGCAGGTCTGAGATGTGGAGCGACCCTCCCGGTCAGTTCAGTAATTGTGAAGAAGGAACCTGAACCACTTTCACCGACGTTTAGCCAACTGGAAAATCAGCCGACTTTTACAGATCTCCACGATAGCATGACGGATTTCTTTCCGTATGCCGAGTGCCAGACAACAGAAAATGCATCTGCACTGCTTGGACCCGAAGGATCTGGTGAAGGTTCTGGATTTCTTGTGGACACAGACCACAGTATGGCACAGAGCAAACCTTTGGGTCAACATGTAGGAAAGGGTGATCAGGTGGCAGCCAGTGCGGGGGTTATTATGCTTGACTCTGGGGACGAGGGCGATGACGAGGACAAGGGAAGCCAGTTTGGATTTAGTGTACCTCTGATGGATTCAAAAAATAATGTTTCGATGCTCCTCGATGACAAGATGCACATGCAGGCTGCGTATTCAAAGCAGGATTTCAAACCCTTTGCTGGCTCTGAAGGACAGTACAGTAGTGAAGCTGAGCCCAGTCACACAAATGCACCACAATCTCAGTCCTGGGCTCTCCAATCATTTACAAGGTCACTATTTCCTCCCCAGAGCCCTGGAAGAGTCCCATTCCAGAGCCATCAGGGGCAGTTCTCTCCAGATCGATTTGCACCATTTTCTGTTGGGATGAACCGACCCGCTGCCATCCAGTCCTCTCCAGGCCAGAACGTTTTTCCAACTCGTGGGACAACTCCAAGAAGAAGACCTGCCGGTCAACGCCAACCAAGGTCGATGACTCCAGGCCATGCTGGAGTGCTCGGCCATATGAACTCTCTGGTGAGCAGTACAAGAAATTGTTTTTTCTTTTGTTTCAATGCATGATTTGTCTTGCAGTTAAATTTATTCATTGATGGACTGATTGATGGATTGGTGATTTGTTGGTTGTTTATTTGGGTGATTGCTGACTGGATGTCAGATTTATTAATTAGTTAATTAAGCGATTCAGGGGTTTCTTTGATGCGTGATTGACTGGTTATTACTATTAGGCAGTTGGTGTTGACTTCTTCACCATGAAGAATCTGTACTTGCCTCCGATGTTATCAATGTTTTAAATCTGAACTGATTGAATTGTTTCAGCAATTGAGTCCAAGTATGAGGCTTCGATGTCCAACTGGCAGCAGTTTGTCACCTGGCTCTTCTTCGATGTTGTTGCCTCCGATCATGTCGCCAGGAATGATGAGAGGTTCGCCTCGAAACCGTAGACCACGCGGTTCCACTCAGATGCAGCGTGGCGCTAGCACCTCTGCAGGTGTCAGCAGCGCAATGGTGCCGTTCGTTGCCAGCACAGGTGCAGTCATGCGTGGCGGCGCTGCACGCATGTCACGCGGTGCATCGAGCGTGCGGACGCGCACGCTGGATGGCTATTCGTACGGCAAGCAGACCGTGACTAACTACATCTGCAATCTCTGTCAGGCTGTCTACAAGAACCACAGCTCACTGCTCACTCACCAGGTCAAAGTTCACGGACGACAGAAGAAGGAGGGCAAGGGCAGGCCCAAACTGCAGCAGGCCGATATGTACGAAGATGAAGACGACGATGAGGATGAGGATGAAGCAGACATGGATTTGATGGGGAATATGTAGTGGCATCAATGATGACTTAGTTCTCTACACAGACTGTTGTTTGTGCAGTGTTGACGTGACTGTGGACAGGTATAAGGCGATGAAGAGACAGGTATATTGTGGTTATGAAAGGCATAATGGCAAAGCTTTGGCTATGGTTGTGACAGGAGAACCTACTGTTGCTCATATGCAGGCTGCAGTAATTACTGTGGTTGCATCGGTAGAGTGGTAATATCAATCACTGTGTCGATAACTGTTTGGGTTTAAATCAGGGTTTTGTATTTATGGCTTGGTCTTCGTGATTTCTCAGATCTGCCCTGGTCTGTGAATATGTGTGATATGCATTTTTAATTTGAAGATATTGTCTTTTAGGTTGATTGGATTTTGCACTAATGGCAATTCTCTGGATTGCGTTGATTAGTTAAATCAACCGATTGAGTTTAATCTGATGTGTCATTATAATGGTCCATTAGGGTGAATTATAATCTTTGCTATACCATCTTCTCTGATTGTATCTCTGTCTCTTCCTCTCACCTTAAATCGGTCTTTGCTCTATAGGTACATTGAACTGGCAGCGTTTCTGAAGGCTTATTAGAGTAGAAGAACACTATTGGTGTGGCACAGTGGCCGATCGGTTAGAGCAGTCAGCCCGTAACGTTCAGTGTGTGCTGAGCGCGCGGGTTCGAGCCTCGTCTGGGGCATCAGTCACTGTAGGGACCTTGAGCAAGTCCTTCACGCACCATTGCTCTGCAGTACAACTGCAATTGCGCCGTCGAGGCGTGTGTATGCACTTCTGAGCAAAAGATGTTGGAAGAAGGGCGGTATCAAATTTCGGTAATAATAATTATATTGTACCTTTTAAATTATCAGGCACAGTGCAATATACAACACAATAATGATGCACCAGGTCATGTGGCATTTATCAATGGTCACTTCAAGTGATACTAGCTGTAGTAAAAGCATTGTAATCTTCTGGAGAAGCTGGGTCAAAATCTGAGGGGTCATGAACTCATGAGAGTCATGAACCGTAGCTGTTTTGATAGTGTGCCTCAATGGCAGGTGGTGGTGGTGTGGTGTCTGTGACATGTTTTAATGCTGCTGCCCAGCAGTCCCTCACTGATGTGAGATGATGTACATGAAAATTATGGCTTTCACGTGACCCACTGTGTGCACATGGAGAAGGTATTCATTGCTCTGGAGTCAATGGTTGATTGAAGCAACATGACAGAATGTAATCGTAATTCCAAAGCTTTTGATCAACCTAAATAAAAAATTTCACAATCTCGACTGGTGAATTTTATTGAAAAATTAGCAATTTCGAGGCAATGAGTTTGCTGTAGAAACATGTGTACATTAACGTTTTTACTGTAGGATAAATAGTCTGTAATGACAATTGATTATTTATTCTGAGTACCATTGGATAATTATTTTCTGTCTATCAAGATTCTAAAAAGTTATGTTCTGTAAAGTTTTGGGTTGCTGAAGCTAACCATTTAACGACAAGATGTGTTGCTTTCCCAGTCACTCTTAGTTCACGATTGTCGTTACAGTTTTTAAGATGGTTGAGAAATCAAATGCAAGGAACGTGTTTTATGTGGGCAGCTCTTTAGAACATTTACTTAAGTTCCATAATTGTTTGGGACATTCCTTGTATTCTTGAGCAACTATGTTGTTTGAAAAGTTTGCAAGGAAAATTAATTATTTCTTAGTTAAAGGTTGAAGAAATACTGTTTTAATGCATTGTATATATATGATGACAACTGGCATGGTCATAAACTCTTAGTCATTTTAGGCTGATTAGTGATTTGATTTCTTAATTAAATACAGTTAATATCTTTTTAAAAATTTTTATGTTTCTTAGTTAGAATCAGTTTATTTAGTTAATGCTTCTGTTCAATTGACTGGGTTACAGGTTAGTACTGTCTGTTAGTAGATGCTGCGTATCACGGTGAGGAGCAGCACTGAACCTGGTAAATAATGTTCATGCCTTACCAGCATTTCCATGGCTATTAGATATGGGTTCAATATGGATCTCATATTGGAATATTGGCTCTTATGACTGCATGTCCGTCTGGAATGGACTTCTCATAGAGCTGTGCCTCCTACCTAAGAACTCATCATCTTCGTTTTACCCCTCTCTTAAAACTGTCCTTTTCAGCCGAGGGTTAGGCCGGGAGCGCCTCTGAGTAGATATCTTGAAGGGGTACTATATCAAGTATTTTTTGATTGATCGATTGATTGATGTGGGTACAGTGGCATTGGACGAGTGACCATCCATGGGATTCCAAGCCATCTGTACAACCACTTAGAGCTGTACCGATATCACTTTTTGCCGATCATGCCGATACAGATTATTGCCGATTATTCATTTGCCGATACCCGATTATTTCATTGTGTTTCCCAAGATGTCTGGTTTCAAAAGATAGACCTACTGCTACTGCCTATTGTTGTGAGACAAGCAAAACACTTGCTCTGTAGGAGACGTGTGCATGTAGTTGGGGACTAATCCTAGGCAGGCAATACAGATTAGACACACTGCCCACCGTCGAACTGTGCCCATGGTAATTAAAGGGGTACTATATCAAGTATTTTTTGATTGATCGATTGATTGATGTGGGTACAGTGGCATTGGACGAGTGACCATCCATGGGATTCCAAGCCATCTGTACAACCACTTAGAGCTGTACCGATATCACTTTTTGCCGATCATGCCGATACAGATTATTGCCGATTATTCATTTGCCGATACCCGATTATTTCATTGTGTTTCCCAAGATGTCTGGTTTCAAAAGATAGACCTACTGCTACTGCCTATTGTTGTGAGACAAGCAAAACACTTGCTCTGTAGGAGACGTGTGCATGTAGTTGGGGACTAATCCTAGGCAGGCAATACAGATTAGACACACTGCCCACCGTCGAACTGTGCCCATGGTAATTAAAGGTCAAGGAACGGCTGGCCAATTCACAACCACCCATCTAGTCTCAGGCGACTGAAATGTTTCGGGAAGATCTGATTGGCAGCTAGCATGTATTCATTAGGTATGCCTCCACGATGTATATTCATCGGTTTCTCTGTTGAATTGGCCAGCCGTTCTTTGGCTTGATTTGGCCAGCCATTCCTTGGCCTTTAAGCAGACACTATGACTCACTTTGCACAACACCTATGTTGACAATTTATCACAGTCTATACTAGCACACTGGGTGGTCTCACCACTGGTCTGAAGAAGCCATTGGCTCGACGACACGATATGGGAATGGAACGAAATGCCGTCCTTCACAGACCTAGTGATGTTGCTGTCGTCGTTTTGCTTTTATAGACTGAAAATAATATTAAAAATAAAAAAAATAATTTTTAATATCGGCGCCGATTATATTGTTGATATCCGAGACTGCTGATATCTATATAATCGGCCGAATTAATTGGCCGGCCGATTAATCGGTACAGCTCTACAACCACTCGACCATCCTCTCTAACCGTCAAAATCATGTAACATCAATACGGACACATGTTTAGGTGATTAAAGTGGATTTCTTGTTAACGTAGTGATGTGTTTGTGTATTATCTTCAGTCATCAGATCCTAAACACGGTCTAGGTTGTTGTTGTCAAAAGTTTGAATTAGGGGCTGAGGGTGGTTGTTGATGATAAAGTGGACATCGAGGGGTCAAGGGCTATGGTCAGTGCTGTTGATTGCAGTCATCATGTCAACAAATAACAGTCTTGGATGCAATAGATAGCAATAGATAACCATCAATAGATAACAGCCCTGGATGTGTAATGCAAAGATCTTGTATACTGCTACTGAAGTGAGATGACGCTAAGCAGTCCAATGATAGTGTGTGTTGATAATATGATTACACTTGATTGGCAGGATCTAAATTAGTATTAAACAGTTGTTTTGGCAGTTCTACAAACAATTACTTTTTTCAGTCATAATTGAGGATATTATATGCACAGAAGTCTGTGTCATGTATAGCAACAGCTTGAAAGTATAAAGTATGTCACCAATGCGTCACATGTGGCAAACCGTGTGACTTACTGATACATGTAATCGATAGTCCTCACTCTTCATAAATATCATGCAGGTCATCATTTTGACATAAAGTGTGAAATCCGGTATGCTTACACTGTCAAACATTTGCTAGATGTGCATGTTACATTGTTAAGGAAATTGGCAGTTTTGATATCTAACAGGAAATGATGGACTTCTCCAAAACATATTAGCCTACACTACAGCCCCAAACTTATCCAGCTTCAAAAGTATTAAGATGCTTGGGCATGTGAACAAATGCGTTTGCCTTTTGACCTGTTGTCAGCGTACTGTGTATGAGTAATTATTACCTGTGGTTATGTATTCACGTAGTCTGTAATTTTGAACATCAAATGCGATTAGAAAATTAATTTTCCTAGCTTCTTTTGTGTGTAAAGTCTTCATATTTTTTATTTTTTGATTATGTACAATTTGTAATGTTTCTTAAGTTTTTGATCTTTAGCTGATTTTGTGTCAATTAAAAATTTTTTTTGGGCTTTGAATGGTTTCAACTCCTAATAAGTAATTTAGCAGTTTTTAAAGACTTGCCCATTTTTCAGCTATGTTTTCTTGGCTCTAGTATTGAATATTTGTTGGCTGTGCTGTGAGTGTTTAATGAAGTTATTTGCAAAGTGTTTCTTTTCTTTGTTTGGCAGATTACGGCATTGTTTGCTGCTAACGGTGTTAATTGTTTAGTTAAGGATGTTTCTATGTCAGAAATTCAGGGCAAGTTCTTGTGAATATATAAATATATCAGTTATTTATGCTGTAGTGATCCTGAGTTTTGAAAAGATGTGGTGGTAGTAATTAATCACACTTGAACCACATTTTCTAAAAAGCTCCTCTTCGACCCTTGAGAGATATTTATCCTCTAACAAAATGTGAAATCTTAACAGCAAATACTATTGGGAAGTCTGCTTTAAAAAGTGCGATCACACTAGGCTAGGACATTGGCTATGTGCATATGTTACATCTGCATCATGCAGTTTGGTCGGTCTGTTATTCCGCACGTCAGCAATACTTCAATCAGGAGTGCACATTACTATTTTATGAGGGTTTGAACCCTGGATGCTCTGGAAACAGCTAAGCCCATTATCAATGTTATTTATGCTCTTGCAGACAAATGCTATTCATTCATTCATTTCGATAATTTATATAGCGCCTCTTCAAGTGAAACTACTCAGAGGTGCTCCCAGCCACGGCCAAATAGAAATGACTTTAGCAGCTTACAAAAGGTAGGTAGGTCATTGTAAGTGGGAAGATGGAGTGCAACCTGGAGCCCATTCCGGGTGGATGGACCAACCACTGAGAAAGCTCGACGCAGCATTAGCGACAAGTGGGCTCTGGACACCAGAAGCTCACCTTTAGCAGAAGAGCGCAGAGCCCTACGCGAAAAGAGTTCAGACAACATGTACTTCATGCTCAATCTTATGAACTAACTTTCTCAGTTAGCTATTGGTTGAGAATTTAGGCTGCATCGTGCGCCTCTGAAAGAGAGCATGCGGATCGTAGTTCGCTTTCCAATGCTGGCTTATTACAGAGATCTAAATCTCAGGCCTGGACACGATCCCTGCAAGGGCCAAGGGGATATCTTGAAGGAGCGCTATGTCAAGTTTTTTTGATTGATAAATGATGTGGCGTCCATTAAAAGGGCTGGCGGTGGTGAAGGGCCTCACCCAGTCAATTCATCTATATACGAGCAGCATTGAGGCCATGTGCAGTCGCTATTAAAAACGTGTACATTGTACTGAAGTCCTGCCTCTTGCTATGATCTGCATGGCCTTCTGATCTACCCTCACCTCTCTTGCCATTTCAATTAGGGGCATGGCAACTCTAACCATTACTGGATATAGACCGAATTTGACCATGTAACCTGTCTTTTGTCGTCCACGCTCCTTTCCTATGGCAGTTTCATATCGACGACAGACACTAGCTACAGCACTTCAGACGGACAATAAGTATAGGTCCTATCGCTGGACAGACAGACAGAGAGGGAGAGAGAAGCTTAACAGCAGTATTAAGGCATGTGCCTGAAGCATAGAGATTTTCGCTACTGCTCCTTTTATTTCATCCGCCTTCTTATTGACCACCTCATCGAAGGTGGATTCATGCATCATTGGTGCCTCTGACAGCATCGCATAGTACCATTATGGTGTGCCTGAAGTTGAAGAATATAGGATCATCGAATTCAATTCGTCATTCTCCAAAACAATTTTGCGCCATTGAGTCAAAGCGTGTGCATAAATGACATCTGAACATCGTCGACCACCTCATATACTTTTCGGTGTTGTAGCTATTGTCGTAATTATTTTTCCTCGAGGTACATAGATACATTGATAGAGGTACATAGATCGGGATTCAATAAGTATGGGGACGTTGTTCTGGATTGGCTAGTCTTCGCAGATGGTTTTCTTTTTTAAATCAGAGGCCGTCCATAAATGACGTCAGACGCCTAAGGGGAGGGTCAAAAATTTGTGACGATGGGGTGGGGGTCGACTTAAGGCGTTAATTGGCACAGAAGGGTGGCTTTTCGAACGCTTTTCTCAAAATGCACGCACCTGCACTCAGACCCACACATACAGACACAGACACAGACTCGTGCACATACGCACACTTATTTACACGTGACTACAGAAAGACATAAGCTCATGATATAAGCCCCTGTTGTTTCGTGCCAACGGTGAGTATGCCATATATTAGGTACGATCGAGTCTATTGTAGGCCTGGCCTGTGGATTTTAATGGGAAGAACGCATTTTAGTCACGTAGTCGGGCATATATGTTCATTTGTAATGCCATGTTGACCGTCCAGTGAGAGTGCAATCAGATGCACATACTTAGACCTAATGACGCAGTACTGAAGGCATTACACGCCGTTTCTATAGCCACCATACAGAACAAAGATTATTAGCAAACTCTTATTTCTCTTATTATTCGCTTTCATAGTAGGCCCCTAAAACTTGTGAACATGACTTTTAAGATAGGCCTATGACCTCGGAGCAATAGGCCCATGACTAATTATATATGCAATGTATACATAAAATAATATAAGCCTATACCTAGGTTTACGCAAGGACCTATGATGCTATTTTGACTTCATGTAGGCCTAATACAATCGTTCCAAGGTTTCAGTGTAGGCTCATGTAATAGCTAAAGTCAAACGGTTTTGTTTAATTGTTTGCACAAACCAAAATTGATTCAAAATTAATGCTCAACAGTAGGCCCATATATATATGTCCATATCACGTGCTTGATGTCACAGTTTGCAACAGTTTGGAGTTAGACTTTTGATGCTTTAGCACATTGTCGAGAAGGTCTTGCACTCTTATTGTGCCAAGCAGTCAAGTCCCAAGTCTGTTTCTTCCTCTCTCGCTTTCAATAGGCTCTTCCTTTCTCTTCCCCATAGACTGTGCATCGCTGAGCACGCTTCCAACTTGAAAGCATAATAGTTATGTGACCATCTGAGCATTCTTATCCGATCTTCCTGCAGGATATCCTCTTCTTTTTCACCACTAACTGCTCTATTTATAGTTTTGTATCAAAAAAGTACGAACAGCAATGGTCGAGGCACTGATCCTTGTGGCACCGCACGTATCAATGTTGTCCAGCTAGATTGTTTATCCATCCATTCTCGTGGAACTTCTCCAGTCTTCAATGATATGTGGAAGATCTGGGCTAGAGCCACTTCAATTTTTTTCCTTCCTGTGTGAACCTAAGATGAAGAATACCATAGCCATTCTCTAAAGGCGCTATATTAATAGTCTGGGTAAGTATAGTGGGAAAGCAATAAAGTTGATTTGATTGATTGATTGGTATGCTGATGATGTTTTTGGTTATGATGGTGATCATCATATTACAGACTGTGTATACATTATCTTCACCGATGGTAGTACGTAGTGGCGGCGCTGCATGGAAGCAAAATGCACAATTGCGTACCAAAAGAAAGATAAAAGATCAATTTTTAACGAAATTATCGTACATCTCTCAATATGTTTTAAACGAACATCATGTGTGGAACATGCGTATTGCCGCTATTGCGTACTAAATTTTCAAGGCCAGCGCCGCCACTAGGTAGGCTACCTGCAGGGTGGATGACTTTACTTAGCGATTTGCTCACATCATGCATATATCCGTAGACTCGTAGAGTATAGGCATACTTGAATCGTGATGCCAGTACGTACTACGTATAGGCCTAGTGTTTACTTTACGCAGGTTTTGTCGTTGTCAAGGCAACACTCCGTCGCTCGTCTTCATGGCCAATAGACCGAGACAACACCATTGCTCTTACCTATTGGTCTGGCCTTCCTTACGACGACCAATTAATAGCAGTCGTTGAGTACTGATCGAGACCTTGAGATAATTATATCCGAGACTCTGCAGGACGATTTGGTCGTAACGACAAAGACAGATTTCTCGACAGAACACCACAAGTCTTTTCTTAAATTCTCTATAATTTGTTGCTCTATTGGAAAATGAAGATGCTGTTGTTCGCCGCTCTTTTGGTCGCTGGACAAATAGGTAAGTCGTTGAGTAGAGTATACTGATCGATACCTGGCAGGAGGATTTGGTCGTAGGCCTAGGTCGTATCTTCTAGTTGCAGAAGACCTGTGGCCATAACACCCATTCCTACTCACAAAACGAGCTGACAAAATAAAATTGAAACGAAACCAGAGAGCAGGCAGTATGTAATAGTTTATGACAGCCTGTGTAACACAGTGGTTCTTAGCCATCATCTATTATTTAAAAATCCACCACACATGCACCCCATTCGTAGAAGACAGAAAAACATCTTTAAAAAATTTCCAGGTCAAATTATCAGCCACTGCTGTTAAATTCATTAACTGGTGTACCAGAGAGGCAAATTCTCAGAGATTTTTAGGTGCAGTCAACTTATGAACGATATTATTATCAGTTTTACAAAGTTTATGATTTATTATAATATTATTACAGTAACTGACAATTTACAACAATTAGCTTGATCTTCGAGCATCGGAATATAACCGTAATTGTCAGCGTTTACAGTAGAACGCGCCAAATTCTGTTTAAGAGCCCGCTATTATTCTGCCTTGGTGGCCCCGAATTTCTCTGCCTAGTGGCCCAGAATTTTTCTGGTCTGGGGCCCTGAATTTCTCTGCCTATGTCGTGCTGAACATCGAGCTGGTGTCGAAACTTGGTTTTGATACGAAAAGAAAAGAATCTTTGCCTGGCAGAGATATTGTGTTGCAAATTGAACAAATGAAATAAGCGTTTTCTTTAAACTACTCGGGAATGTTGATCGCCATTTGCAGTGTCCAAGCATTCTCCAATCTCTTCACTTCGAAATCCACAGTTGCAACTTCATCGTGTGCTGAAAATAACACCATATAGACCTACACGTAGCTTAAGTGCTGCATTTACAATGTATGTATGCATGTATGTATGTATGTATGTATGTATTTATATATGCATTTTGCATGTATGTATAAACAGTGTGCAACTTAAAATTCCTAGTGGTTATCTTTCAGAAATGTTGAAATTTCGATACTCCGTGACAGGGCACAGAATATTGAACGCTCTTCCCGCATCCCTCTGAACTGAATCTCGCACCCCTTGCGGGTGCAGGCACCCTAGGTTAGACTCCACTGTCCTAAAAAGGAGATGTTTTTCCTTCGTATGATAGAAAAGGAATTAAATGCCTATTAGCCTAACAGCAGTGCATTGCAACTTTTAATCAATTCATAATTATGTTGTCTGTCGGTGTGTAAAACAGGTTTATCCTCGACCTTCAAGTGTTACGTTGGAACCAATGTAGAATCCATTGGCACCTCATCTAAAAGCGAGGGTGAATGCGGAGCGTGTCAGGTAGCTGGACCTGTGTGCATTAATAGATATCCATCTGTCTTTCTATCTGCCTATCCACTTATCCATCCAATCATCCATCCCTCGGTCCACCGATCCATCCATCCAGCAATCAATCAATCAGTTAATCCATCCATCCATCCATCTAATTATCTACATTTCCACTTATCCATCCAATCACCCATCCTTCGATCCATCAATCCTTCAACAATCAGTCAATCAATCCATCCATCTATCTAATTATCTACCTATCCACTTATCCATCCAATCATCCATCCCTCGATCTACCCATCCATCCATCCATCCATCCATCCATCCATCCATCCATCCATCCATCCATCCATCCATCCATCCATCCATCCATCCATCCATCCATCCATCCATCCATCCATCCATCCATCCATCCATCCATCCATCCATCCATCCATCCATCCATCCATCCATCCATCCATCCATCCATCCATCCATCCATCCATCCATCCATCCATCCATCCATCCATCCATCCATCCATCCATCCATCCATCCATCCATCCATCCATCCATCCATCCATCCATCCATCCATCCATCCATCCATCCATCCATCCATCCATCCATCCATCCATCCATCCATCCATCCATCCATCCATCCATCCATCCATCCATCCATCCATCCATCCATCCATCCATCCATCCATCCATCCATCCATCCATCCATCCATCCATCCATCCATCCATCCATCCATCCATCCATCCATCCATCCATCCATCCATCCATCCATCCATCCATCCATCCATCCATCCATCCATCCATCCATCCATCCATCCATCCATCCATCCACCTATCTATCTAATTATCTACATATCAATTTATCCATCCAGCATCCATCCATCTACTCATCCATCAATATATATAAATATATAGGGGGCCTATATCTGTGTGCGTGTGTAAGTGTGTACAACGTATCTATTTCGACTCTCTGTCTTATTCTCTCCGTCTACAACTATGTGAGTGTCTTCCTGTCTGCGTCTAGGTGTCTGTATATTTGTCTTGTGTGTCGAAACTTGATTTTGACACGAAAAGATAAGAATCTTTGCCTGGCAGAGATATTGTGTTGCAAATTGAACAAATAAAATAAGCGTTTTCTTTGAACTACTCAGGAATGTTGATCGCCATTTGCAATTCTCCAATGTCTTCACTGTCTTCTAGCCAAAATGTTTGATTCGGTAAAGCATTTAATTTGATAGCATTTATTATTCATGCCTTTGAAAAGCCCATTATGTTAGCGATTTAAAACAAAACCTGATGAATGATGGGCCTATTTGTATTGCAGAAAAAAGCTCTTAATATCATTTTCGTGACGTCATCGACGAAGGATTGCGTCAGTTCGTGTAGTGAAGGTCTCTCAGGTCTTTTCAAGACCTACTGTTGCTACACTGACTTATGCAATGGTGCCACCGATAGCTGGCACATCGCAGCACCAATCGGAATCGCTCTGGCAACCATCGTCTCAGCCTACAATCTCTTCCAGTGAGAATGGATGAAACGTGAACAAAACGGACACATCGATTTGTTTTAACATTTAAAAAATTTAACTTGCTCTTTCTCAGTTTTCCATCTTCAGATTGCCACATTTTGTAATACATAAATATATCAACATCTTAGTCTCAAATGACAATTTAATAGGCATGTATAATAGCCTACATTGTATATACAAGCTACATACAGCTTATGGCTGATTCGGATCATCGCATGTGTATATCCATAATTTTCACATGTAGGATCGTAAGGCATATTCGCATTGTAGGTCTATGCATGTTATAAAGTACATAAGCATTAGATGCTTATTGCTATGACAGCTGTTGGCTATTTTATTTTACACGAATTAAGAAAATTTGCTTAAAGAAATAAATAACGGGTGTGATATCTGATTACTTATTGTTAAGGTTGACCGTAGTTTTCGCCACGGTTGGGTAGTACCTACTCTGAAAGTGCCATGCATGAAATGCAATTACATCGAAGATATGCCTTCGGATAGAAACGAATTATCTTTTCTTTAAGGTCGCTTAGGCCTACACGATGACGACGTGCAACACAGGTCACTAGACAAATCTAAGTTATTTAATCAAATGTGATTATATGTGTATATATATATATATATTATGCAGTTGAAAAGGCACTGAAAAAAGCTTCATAATTAAAAAACAACATTGTAGACCTAAATCCATTTCCACATGTAGAAAAGTAACAGCCTCGATGCAGCCTACATGCAATTTGCGATAAAGGATACACATAGAAGCTCCTTAATATGAAATAGAGTAACTCGACTATGAGCCCTGTATCTTGCTTGGAGGACCTCTGCTGTTAGGCGACTTGTAGCTACAGGAAGAAGTGGTATTCTCGCAAACTAAAATTGCAATTAGAAGTAGAATTTAACAATTTAGTAAACGAAACAATAGTCAAATATAGGAACCATTTTAACTTGAAACATGAAATTTGTAAATAAATTACTAATTAGTTGCCGAACTAAAATTATGAATGATTGTATAACAACTTAGCTCAGCTGTATCGTTATAATCGTTATTTGAGGAACATAAGAGAGCATGATGCTAAGAATCCAGATTTTTTCATTGCGACGTCACTGCTTTTTCTCTCTTTCTTCCATTCGCGTTCTTTTTTGTGACGTCACTGGTCTCTCTTTCTCTGTCTTCCACTATCGTTTTTTTCTTCTTGTGAGTTGTGACGTCACTGCTCTCTCTTTCTCTGTCTTCCACTATCGTTTTTTCCTTTTGTGACGTCACTGCTCTCTCTTTTTCTGTTTTCGGCTATCGTTTTTTCTTTTTGTGACGTCACTGCTCTCTCATTTTTGTATTTCACTCTCGTTTTTTTCGTTCTTGTGTTTGTTGTTCCTTCTTTTTGTGACTCACTGAGTGAGGTCACAAAGAGAAGGAAGTTCAAGGAGCAGTGAGTCATAAGAGAAGCAATGGCAATAACGGTCACTGCTCACTCTCTCTTTCACTCTGTCTGTCTGTCCGTCTGTCTAGCTTTCTCTGTTTTCCACTGTCGTTATGTCTCTTTGTGACGTCACTGCTCTCTAACTAAATCTGCACATCAACTCGGCAAAGACACGCGAGGTTGGGGTTTATCTTCTGGTTCTCTGCCTCTTTCGAAGATTCCGACGTCGCCACTCTTCTTGCTGTTGGCCCTCTTCTTTCAGCTTTCCATATCCATCTGTCACCATCCAGTCAAGCATCATCTGTCTCGGTCTTCCTCTTGTCCTCCCCTTCATTTTTCCTTCTATGACTGTTTTTAGTAGTGAGACCCTCTCAGTGTGTGTCCTGTCCATTTTCTTTGTCTCGTTCTTAATTTGTGTGTATCAGGGTCCTTTCCTCTTCAATCTTTTTTATTACTTCTTCATCTGTTTTGTGTTATATGTCCAGCTAATTTTCTACATTGCATCCACCGGAATATACCATTCTTGTCATCGAAGCCCTCTGTTACAGGAGTTAGAAGAGTAACCACGATGAAGATACTGGGCATCACGGTTGGTGAGCGACTGTTAGTTGCTGAACACGCGGACAGCGTTCTCAGGGCTTGCTCGTCCTACCTCTACGCATTGAAGACCCTCCGCTTAGAGATTGTAATTCCAAAATTTCGGAAATTTATATATATACATACATATATATGAATATGATATAGCATTCCCCAGAGGTGTAACAAAGTTTTGAAAAGTGGGGGGGGGGGCATAATTTAAAGAATATTGCGCGAGCGCCAAAGATTGTTTTTGCCCTCCCACTTTTTGAATTTTGCCCCACCCCCGAAATTTGAAAAATGGGGGGGGGGGCACAAATTATCTTAACTAAAGTAATCTTAAAAATTCATTGGATAAACATAAAGAGAACCGATTTGGGGGGGGGGCACATGGGGGGCACAGAGCACTAAAACTGGGGGGGGGGCTTTGCCCCCCCCCCCCAGTTTTGAAACTGGGGGAGGGCCGGTACCCCCCGCTTGTTACACCCCTGGTATGCCCTATATTTCACGTGAGGTAGGCCTATGATTTCGAATAATAAAATTATCGCACTATTAGCTATCTTAACTGTGCGCAATAAGGCTCTCGTATTTTCTGTATTTCTAATGTTATTCCGGAACGCTGGATAAAACCCTCAAAATGACTACAAAGATACAAACCGCACAACAACCGAAAGACTAATGACGCGAAGGCTGCTGACATTATTTTTTTCATTGAACACCTAGGCCTATGCATGGTAAGTAGTCTGTTTTGAAGCTGAACGGGCGTTTTCTGCTGCCTTTGTTATCTGTTGATACCTTGTGGATTCATTAACATCGTGGACTACATAAATATCTCTGTTCGTTTAGTTTGTCACTTTTATCGGTTTCTCCGACCATTGTCTCTGAATATTGACTTCGTAATACCGTCGACGCTACTTTCATGTGTAGTTTGATATTATACTAGTTAAGAAGACATAAAATTCGTATTTGTATTTGTTGGGAATTTGTTGAAAATTGACAGTATACACCTAATGAGTCGGTCAATAGGCCCAGGTTCACAATTAGAATTCCGGAATTCCGGAATAATTACGAAATTTCACTGATAAAATTCCGAAATTCCGGAAAAATGATCTTGGTTCGGAATTGCAATCTCTACCTCCGCTCGCGAGGCATGCCGAAGTGATCACGTGAGCTACACTAATGGCATGCATGACGTATGCATTTCAAACCTGATGGGAGTTCCTGAAAGCAGAAGAACGTGACCGCCTAGAGGACCTCAACACTGTTATATCACTACTCTATCGCTGCTATTTCTCTGTCTACCACTGTCGCTCCTTCTCTTCGTGACGTCACTGCTCTATTGCTCCTTCTCAGTCTTCCATTGTCGTTCTTTCTCTTTGTGACGTAACTGCTCTATCGCTCTTTCTCTGTCTTCCACTGTCGTTCTTTTTCTTTGTGACGTCACTTCTCTATCGCTCTTTCTCTGTCTTCCAATGTAGTTCTTTTTCTTTGTGACGTCACTTCTCTATCGCTCTTTCTCTGTCTTCCACTGTCGTTCTTTCTCTTTGTGACGTCACTGTTCTGTCGCTCTTTCTCTGTCTTCCAATGTAGTTCTTTCTCTTTGTGACGTCACTGTTCTGTCGCTCTTTCTCTGTCTTCCACTACTGTCATCCAATTTCTTTGTGACGTCACTGCTCTATCGCTCTTACTCTGTCTTCCACTGTCGTTCTTTCTCTTTGTGACGTCACTGCTCTGTGGCTCTTTCTCTGCCTCCCATTCTCGCTCTTTTTGTTTGTGACGTCAATACTCTATCGCTCTTTCTCCGTCTTAAACTCTCGTTCTCTTTCTTTGTGACGTCATTGCTCTATCGCTCATTATCTGTCTTCCACTCTCGTTCTTTTTCTTTGTGACGTCACTGCTAAATCGCTCTTTCTCTGTCTTCCATTCTCGCTCTTTTTGTTTCTGACGTCACTGCTAAATCGCTCTTTCTTTGTCTTATACTCTCGTTCTTTCTCTTTGTGACGTCACTGCTCTATGGCTCTTTCTCTGTCTTTCACTGTCGTTCTTTCTTTTTGCAGAGTTGGTCGAAAAGTCTTCGACTTGGTCGACTTGCAAATCGAATTGGAGTCGATCGCTGTTTCTTCAGCAGTTTAAAGAGGTCAGAGGCGGCGATCCCAGGAGTGTCGAGGGTGACAAGTTCCCCACGTTGTACAGAGAGAGGAGATGCTATATATGTATCCAGTGCTTTTTTTCTGACGGAACGCGCCGGAACGGCGTTCCGGCACCTTTTTTTTGTTATGATTTAAAATATAATTGCAAAAGTTACATTTTTTGTGTTTTTTGTCGTATTATAAAAGATATGCAAATATATCAACTACAAATGGCGCCCAGTAAACTTCCGCTGGCCGAACTATCTAATGTATGCCTATGCTAGCGAACTCTGTGCTTCCTCTGTGGTATTATATAAAACGCGCTCATAGTAAATATGACGTCATTATTTATTATCGTTTCCTGTTATCGGCGTTGTAAATTCAGTTGTAAATTAATTTTAATATTAATTGAACAAATTAACCCAAATTTGAAAATGAAAAAAATCACCAGCTTCTTCTCGGCTGGCTTTCCGGTTCAGAAAAAAATCAGATCAAGTACAGAAGAAACAGAAGAAATTGAAATTACGACGTCGGATGTACCTTCTGCAGACGATTACACCAATGACGACTGGCCAAGTTGCTCGACATTAGAGAAAAAACAGATTTTTGTGCCAAAAACGAGTGGCTCTGCTTTCAAGAAAAGAAGCTTGGCTGCACTACCTGCCGAAAAGTGGGAACACTTGGCGTAGAAGCCAAGATGGGAATGAAAATATCTAAAGAATGGACGAATAATGAAATATCTTATTATGGCGAAGATAGAAAGCAACAGCTGAGGTCGCTGCGAAAGAAAATTTTTGATCACAAAGAATCTGCTGGACATCAAGCTGCATTAAAGATGGTTGCAGAAGCTGAAAAGGAGACTCGCGGGAACATTATTTTAAAGTCTTTAACGCGTGAGAAAATTGTAACAGCTAACATTTTTCGAACTGCATATAAAGTTGCAAAAGGAAATCAATCCTTTAATAACTTTGAAATGGAAATTGATCTACACGAAATGAACGGAGTTGAAATGGGTCGCATTCTTCATTCTACAAACGCATGCATTAATATTGTCAATCATATAGGTAACGAAATGAGGAAAAAGATGATTGCAGAAGTCGTGAAATCAAAGAGTAAGATTTCAGTAATGATTGATGAGTCAACCACTATAAGCCAAAAATCGACACTGATAGTGTACATTCGAAGCCGTGTAGAAGGCAGTGGAATGAATTCACCAATCAATTTATTTTTGGATTTAGTGGAACTTGAAAGCGTTACGGCTAAAGGAGTATTTGATGCTTTACTCCAATGTCTTCATTCTTATGAGTTGACAGAAGAATACTTGAAGAATTATTTAGTTTCTTTAGCATGTGATGGCGCAGCAGTGATGTTAGGATGCAAAAGTGGCGTTAAGAAATTACTCACTGAAAAATTTCCTTCTGTTATAGTTTGGCATTGTGCTAATCATAGACCGGAATTATCAGTAGGCGATACTGTTAAGGAGATTTCAGGAATCAATAGATTTAAATCATTTCTTGATAAGCTTTACGTCGTGTATCATCCTTCCCCAAAAAATAGCAGAGAGTTACATTCATGTGCGGAATTACTTGATGTTGAGCTGCTGAAAATTGGTCGAATTTTAAATACACGATGGGTTTCATCTAGTTTCCGTTCAGTTTTTGCAGCATGGGAAAATTATGAAGCGCTGGTGAAGCATTTTGAAGAAATGATGGTTGATCCTACAAGGGACAAAAATGATAAATGCACTTATGAAGGTTTAAAAAAGAAAATTACATCTACAGAGTTTTTAATGGATCTAGGATTGATGTGTGATGCTCTCCAAGAATGATCGGAGTTGAGTTTGGACCTCCAAGAGCGCAACATGGATCTGTACAAGGCAAATCAAAAAATAAAAGCATGTGTACAAGTATTCGAAGAAAGAAGACAAAATGTTGGTCCCTATTACAAATGTGCTTCAGCTGCTGCACAGAATCTCCGCTTTAATGGAGTTTTACTTCACAAGAAAGATTGCAAAAATGATCCTGCTATTGATCCGAATGCCTTTTATATAAAACTAAAAGAGTCAATTGAGAAAAGGTTGCTTGCTGACGAAGACGTTGAATTAGCTCAGTGGGCTCGCATCTTAGACCAAAAACATTGGCCAGAAAACATTAACGCTCAGCTGACATTTGGAGAAACTGAAATAAGAAACTTGTCAATAAGACTACAATTAAATGAAAGAGAAATGATTCGTGGATTCCGTGAATACCTTGTAGAAAAAACATGTCCAGAAAAACTACTTCATTTGGTACACGCTCTACATACTATCTCCATTTCTTCAAGTGAATGCGAACGAGGATTTTCACAGATGAATTTGATCATCACTCCAACAAGAGCTTCATTGATGACCAAAACAGTTTCATCGCTGTTATTCATCAGATTAGCGGGACCACCACTCACACGCTTCGATCCTTCAAAGTATGTTGATTTGTGGTTACTTCGGGGAAGACATTCAGCTGTAGACACTAATGGCAAGGAAAGGAGTCGAGATGATTTGTCTGACGAAAATTGGAAAAACTCTGGGATTTGTTATAAAAGTGAGTTTATAGTTTTATAGTTTGTGTCCTATAAAATTTATTTTATAATTTGGTAGCTAATTTCTGCTTCATTTTTTGACATATATTTGATATAAAGACAAATACAGATGAGTTCCGGCACTTTTTTTTCTACAAAAAAAGCACTATATGTATCCACCACATTTCCTGCCCATTTCATTAGGTGTCCCATCCAACGAGATCGCCACCTCTGAAAGAAGTTACGATCGACAGACCTACCTTCGATCAGCTGGAGACTAGCATATTTACAATGTTTGCCTTGTTCAGACAAATATTATAGTAATTGTCATAATTATACTGTCCAAGGTGGTTTTGTTTTGCTCTCTTTGAGAGTCCCTTTTTACCCTTTGGGATTCTCTTGTGGCCTCTTGGAGATTCCCTTGTGGTCTTTTGGAGATTCCCTTGTGGCCTATAGCTGATCTAGGAGGCTACAACGACACCCCTACGTAGGCCTACGTGTCAACCACACACGATGTTATTATAGGACTAGTGCAAGAAATTTTACTTATCAGTTCAATACCGCACAGTTTGACAGTATGAAGAAGCGTGTTAAATTGAAATTGATGAATGACTTACACATTTGTAGGTATGCCTAATGGCTGCTGGAAACAGGGATGTGATCTCGAGACCGCGGTCTTGGTCTCGAGACCGGAAAACTGCGGTCTTGTTCTTAGTCTTCGTCTTGATCTCCGACCATAGGTCTTGGTCTCGAATGCGTCGGTCTTGGTCTTAAAGAAACGGTCTTGGGATTGGTCTCCGTCTTAGGTAAGAGTTCTTGGTGATTTGCTGTTTCAGAACAATTTCATTGATATTTGTCGGTTACTTTCGATTATTAGAGACACCGGATGCTTAGGCCCTACGCGATTGGTATCGATTTATGACGTGCTGACCATGCATGTTACTATGGGCAAAAATGCATTTGCAACGAAACCAGCCATTTCTAAATTTGCTTTCACAAATTTAAAGGTTTTGGAACAATCAAATAATTATGTGGTCGGCCACGTGTGGTCACTGTTAACCTACAATTCCGAGTACAAGTAGCCCTACACCATTCAAACGGGACGTTTATCTACTTGTTCGGATGTTTTGAAGTATTTACCTATCGTATACTATAAGTAATTTATAGTGTGATATTCTCAGGCGGAAGTCAAGGGCTGAACCCGCAAAAGTTCAGACTGGCCGGTAACACTTTTTCTGGACCATTATTAAGATTTGTATTCTTCACCAATAAAATTATTGTTTTAAGCGTGTTATTCATTTTCAATGCTTCGACTGCGAACGGAACATTTAAATTCTTTGCTTTATTGCATATAATTTAGGCATTTTCTTCAAAAATTGTCAAGATGATTTATGTCCTCTTATTTCGAAATAATGGTTTAATAATTATGAGGTAGGCCTAACGAAGAGCCCAGGATGCACTTCATTTGGCATCAAAGGCTCAAAATTTCGCATGTGTAGATTATGATCATTGTGTCCTATAAAATTTATTGTATTTGGTAGCTAATTTTAGCGTAGCCATTATTCTTTCGCCAATACAGATGCGTTCCGGTTCATTTTTTACTGGTTTATTTTACAAATCTAACTACTTTTATTATATATTATTATATAGGCGTATATCATGCATGCTCTTCTTTCATTTTATCATTGTTTTTCTCAATCAAACCAATACCACTAACATAGCTATGACCAATACGCCTGTACGACGAGAAAATTTGTTTATCGTATAGTATGATGTTGAAGATTGTTCTGCCCGAAGGCAGGTCCATTGGCTTTACGCCACCCGTATACATATAGGCTACAGCATATAGCGTATTAAATAATTCTGCAACAGAAGGCCAAAATTTGCGTGAGTTGCAGCTACAGGCTCAGCAAGCTCAAGCAATATATTTACACGTCAATGAGTGACGCTAAGGCGAATTCATGACTATGCGTGTACAAAGTTGTGTACAAATAATTGTGCAATAACTATGTTAGAAACTTAAGGCACTGCGCTACGTAAATTTACGATAAACTACTTTCCAAAGCCGAGGACCAGTCTCGAAAATATAAATACTAATTAGGGTAATCGGACCAATCGTCGTCAAGACTTGTTCCACTATAACCTCGTTGGCTAGAAACCACTTACTTAATATTAATGATAAAATTGAAATATTAATCAGTCGATTGTTTAATATTAATAGCCCACAAAGATGGCGTTAAGTGCGTGAAATGTCAGTCTCAGGCTCGTTTCAAGCCATCTATCACTGAGATAATAATTGTCATCATATATCATTGGATTTAAAGATTAAAATTAGTTGAACTATATGCACATGCGAAAGTCGAGACCTCCTTGACGATGGTGATAAGTGCTTTGAGATTGGAGTGTGCGCTTGAAGCACAACGACACCCAGTCATTGGCTAGCCTGGTATATGTGAACCGCGCTAGGATTAGAATGTGTCAGAAGCCTCTTGCGAATGGATACTTGAAGGTGTGAGAAAAATACGGCCGATACGAAGTCGACTGCGCGTTTGAGGCATTTTTGCCGAGTGTACGTCGTTCGCTAGTCCGTTCTGGCTGTGTACGCGTTGTATGGCATGGAGAGGCGTATTGGGTTTGTAAAACCGACTTGCATCAAATGTGCGATAAAGACTTGGATTTGCGAAGAGTACAGATTTGAAAGCTTGACAAAGAATGAAAGGGCAGATCTGAGTATGACTGTAAGCCTGTCAGACATGTGTTGAAGTCGTTCTTTCACACCGTACAAGCTGAGCAAATACTGAGCAAATGCTAACTTATTTTCTCATGCTCGGATGCAGCTAGACTGATCATTGAAGTTTGAAATTCTTTGGTTTCAAAGGAAATTACTTCAAACTTTTGACTTCATTGACACGTTTGAGGAGTGTGCTATCATAGAAGAAATACCCAGTCGAGGTGTCCATCATAATAACAGTAATTGTGACTGTATTGGAGTCACAATGATTTTACTGAAGGTTTTGAGCAAGATGTTTGTCAAGACATGCACTTTGTTATGTATAGTATTTTTTATTGGTGCCCAAAAGACAAGTGTTGATTCGAGAACGGCGCGAGGTGCCACCTATCTTCAATGTCCTGCTGAATGTTCATGCTTAGGAAATGTGGTTGACTGCAGTAGGAGAGCACTGAGCACAGTACCAAAAAGTTTACCAGACTGGGTGGAGAATCTGTAAGTAACTTTTCTTTGTTAACAGTTTTCTTGCAGTTTTTAACAGAATGTTTTTCAAATCTGCTGGGATGCAAAAATCATTAGATTAAAATAGATTAAAGTCAACAGTTGCTATCAACAGTTACTATATCAACAGATACTATCCCGACACAGTCATTAGATAACTATTGATCTGATTAGCACCAGTTTGTGAGCTATTAGAATCATTCGAGTTGAACATTCAAAAACTTGTTATAGAGCTCTGTATCCCCACTTCATTCTGATGTTGTCAAATTATGTGATTGTGATTATGTGTTGATGTTATTGCCTTTCATCGCAGCATGTCTATTGTCCATTGCTTGGTGCATTGTGACATTGACAAGTCTGTGCGAAATAGTGAAATCTTTATGGTTGTGAGTTATTTTTGGGTTTGAACTCTCAACTGTGCAATCGAAGGACTGATGTGTACAGGGGTAAAAATTATGTCATGTAGTAAGGGAGCATTACTATATATCTAAATTGATATCAATTTCCTTAAATATGATGAAACGATGTCCTGTAATACAAGTATAAAATGTGTCCAGCACGGGACTGACAAATTTTATAAAGCTGTAATGATTGGCTCTCCAGAAGTTTGCAGAGGTCTGTAATTGAAACAATTCATAATTTTTGTAGCGGTTTATTTGTCATGGTTATGGATGAGATAGAAATTATTATAAATCTAATGAGATAGATGGCTGTCTGTCAATCTGAGAAAGCGTCATTCTTGCATGTGTTTGGGTGTTGATGCTTATGTGTATTGTGTAATATTGTGTAGGTATTAGGGCTGTACCAAATAGGTGATATTCACTATTCGGCCGAATACAAATAGTGTAAAAAATAGGTCTACCAACAAATTTCCAGATTTAAAATATGAGCAAAAGTTTCAGCTCAGTAAATTTAATACATAAACTAAAAGTAAACAGTTACAGTACATGTGATTTTTACATTCTTCTGCCAGTCTGTGTAAACTTTGAATGGAACAAATGGAACTAAATTTAGAAATGAGACGATTGACACTGCGATACCAGAGCCCAGGTAGTAGAGAGTTACTTCAGTCCACTCGATATAGCAGAAGCCGCATGTGCAGAAATAGATATTCGGCTGAATACCGAATCGCTATTTTACCCACTATTTGGCTCCGAAGCGAATACAAAGCGAATATTCGATGCAGCCCTAGTATGTATCCATGTATATATGAGTCAGCAGAAATAATTCAGCTGAAGGAACCATCTTTCCATTTTGCACTGATCAATACATATATTGTTGTCAAAAGGTTGAGGAGTTAATTCACCGTTTACACTTGGCCACACCAGTGTAAGGTAACACTGCCAATGTTACTCTACAGAAAAATGGAACTAAACAGGAGTATATACACCCAAGCGTTCATGTTCATAGGTGTATGATTTGATGGCCTCTTTACATTCATAAATTGCCTTAAAGAAATACTACTACCTTGCAGAAGAGAAGTGAACTCCAACACACTAGTAGCAATGATTGAAAGAGCGAAGGAGGGTTGTGCAGGACTACTACAGGATGCAGTGTTTATCTAGAAGCTTTGTACCAGCTAAGTTGTCAGAAATTCAGTAACTGGAATACTTGTTGCTACTTGGGTACTGGACTGTGATTAAATTCTCCAGACCTATCTCCTGCCACCATTTAGTGCTATGTCTATGGTGAAACTTCATTATATATAGCTTAGAGAATGGTGGCCTTGTCAGAGATTGTCCTAAATAGGTGCCTGTAGGTAACAGAGCTGAGCTTGCCTGTGCAGAAGTAGCAGAACTCCTCAGGGGTCTTTAAGTGTATAAACAATTGCTGTAATTAGCCACTGTACATTGTCTAATGTAATGACTTCTGCCAATATGTAGTTGCCAGAATTATGCATGTCAACTGATATCTTATCAGTTGATGAAAACACCTAAAAAGTCCTCTGTTAATTTGATCAGTTTTGAGGTAAAACTAATGAGACCAAGATGCAGTTCAAATGGATAGGGCTATGAAAGTTTATTCAACAATGTCCTGCTGGCTGTGAAACCCAATGAAGGAGGATGCTTATCCTGCGTTGTGCTATCAAAACCAGTGTGCACTTGAACTGTACACGTTGTAACGGGATGCTCTGTATACAGCAAGGTTTAACTGTACTTGATATGAAACCGTGCACTCTCAAAATAGTTCTAGTTGGTACACAGGACTTGAGTTTCAGCAAGGGTTTTGTTTAGGAAGCTCAGGGATATGACTCCAGAGTCTCTCTTTCTTTCTCTGGCTGAAGAAGATTGCTGCTATGGGATGAGGTATACTAACTCATGCCCAGGCAACCAAGCTGGTCATTAAAGCTCAATGCTTACTTAACCTTTGAACAGTTACCTACTAACTGCAGGAGCCAGCAGGGACAAAATGTGTGTAGACATGAATGAAAACCGAGGGAGTCCCCTTACCTAACTAGCTGCAAGACATTATATGGGGTGTTATTCGCTTGTTAAAAAAAAACCAATTAACTCCTGGTACAGTTAGTGTGCTGTGTAACTGGACAGTTGAGTCTATGATAATTCTGACAAATTCTTTTGATGTGTTTGCTGTCTTATTGTGATCTGAGTAAATGTTTTTCTGTCAGTTTCCTTAGAAATTCAAGTCTGTTTCTTAGATCTTCTTAAATTAATTTAGAGAAATGAGTATATTTTGATTTGTCATTAGGTCAGCAGTATATGTGTCTGTGTAAGGGTAACCTGCATGTACCTCTCAATTTGTCTATGCAGATAGGACTAAACTGACCTGTGGTACTTAGGGTGATTCATCTCATTTGGAATTTGGCTACCCAGAATGACCACAGTAAAGTGGTCTGATATTTCTTTATGACCTATGAATGGAGGCTCTTTATTCATGGACAGAGAGGGTTCTTTTGAAAATGACCTCTTTGTATAACTCAACTTCCCAGGGCACCAATACTTTAGTTTATTGACCAGACTCGTTACAGAATATTGCCGTGGGCTGAATTATTTTCTCACCTGTCCAGCCTTTCTGATTTAACTAGAACTTATTTTGTGTAACAAAAGACCATTTTGGCTCTCTTTGCTGTTTTGCAAAGACTGCTGGGAGGATGGCAAACCCCTATGGATATTCATTCCTGTTCTATTGCCCAGAAGTCCTAGGAGCCCACTGGGAAAGAGACCGGTCATTAGCTCACTATCAATTAAATTCTCAAATACTCTCCATTGAGCTATTTTTTCATGAAGTAGAGTTTCTAAAATGGACAATTGAAGTGCTAATGGTGAATCATGAGATTTGTGCATATCCTGATTGAGATGTGACAGATACGACACTCTTATTCAGCCTACATATATGCATCTAAATTGGCATAGTTCGTGATAAATTGCATCCTTTGATGATGCAATATAACTTGGAAGAAGCATGTCGTGCACACCATAGATCTGTAACCTTCTGTTGCAAGCTAGCACTCTGCAAAATGTTTTAAATTAGGTATATTAGCTTTTGAATATATGAAAAATCATCAGTTGACTTGTTTATGAGTTTATAAGTGAGATATAAATGAGTTTGTCAGAACTCTGAATTGAATAAACATTACACTTGGAACTTGAGGTAAATATATAAATACGGTGCACAAAGCAAATAAGTTTCCGTAATTATTTATGTGTCATCTCTTTTGAACTGGTCAGAGAATAGACTCGCCTTGTCTCAATTTTATTCGAATTTCAGTTGGATTTGATCTCGTCAGTGTACTGCTTTTTGTGCCAGTGCCATTTTTACTTGTTGCTATATTCTGATAATATCAGAATATAATAGGTGGTGATTGGCAGTTTTAATTAAAACATCAATTGGTGCTTTGGGATGCGTGTCGTTAACTGCAGATTTTGGGAGACTTCTATCATTGTTCCTAGTCATTGCACCCTCACACACTTGTCGATAATGTATGTATACAGTGTACGTGTGTCTTTGTATCAAGATACTTGCATGGCTTCTCGAAGTTCAGACAATTCTGTATTGAACTGCTGAGCAAATTATTGAGATGGAACAATAAAACTAGTGTAAGTGGCAGTAAATGACGATAGTGTTCATGGTTTTGGCTTTGTTTGCTTTTGGCTTAATGGTGTCAGCATGTTTGTGTTTGCATGTAGGCTATGAGGATTGTGTTGCTTTAGCAATGTAGCACACCATCTGCTACTTCATTTGCTCTCATTTGATTACTGGTGGATGGCACGAGGAGGGATTGTTGCTTTGCGGCAATTTTTTGCCTTGATTTTCTGTTGCTTTTAATCTGCTTCGGCTTAGAGTTTTGTTTGTTCTTCTATTTCAGGGATCTCTGCGGTAATTCCCTCAAGTCATTTGAAGAGCAAGCCTTTGTTGGTCTGGACAGGCTGATTGAGCTGTAAGTTTAAATCAGTCAGATTTTATGTAATTTTCAATAACCAGTTACCAAAGAATTAAGAACTGGCTGGCATGATGGAGGGAGAGGAAGAGGAGGAAAGAAGTAATAAAGGAACGATTTTTAAGGCATTAGCTAGCGTGACATGTAGTAGTGTTCATGGCGGTCATTGTAATGCAGTTTGTCATGCGATGTGGATGGGGTGAAATAAATGAGGAAAGGCTGGAAAACCAGGAGCCAGAAGGCAGAGGGGAAGGCAGTTGCGAAGGAGCAACAGAAAGTCGAGGGGGAGAAGGTGGGGTGGGACTGGAATGGAGGAGCAGAGGATAGAAGAAGGAATTTATGGAGGCAGCAGATCACGTGAATTATTGATTCCAGTTCTGGACAATGCATTGGCTTTGGACAATCATTATAATTATATTAACCCTTAGCAACCCAGTGCCATTTACTCCTGGCTTTCATTCAGTGTTTGCTCCAGTTTTTCGGCCATGATGCGGCACTGTGCGCAGTCAATGTTCCAATACCAGTGTTTTGTAACATTCTGTTTTCCATTGAGATGCTTGCATTAGAAGACCATCCACATGTTGGGATTACTGATGTAATGTAAACTAATATTTCTAAAGCCTCTCTTTCAGACTGTTTACATGCAACCAGTTAGAACCCAAGTGAAAGACGGC
Organism: Bimastos eiseni; assembly: GCA_959347315.1. Classification (NCBI taxonomy): domain Eukaryota; kingdom Metazoa; phylum Annelida; class Clitellata; order Crassiclitellata; family Lumbricidae; genus Bimastos; species Bimastos eiseni. Next base: position 15,019,048 of record OY365811.1, on the reverse strand, counting down.
AATGAAGAAGTGTCAGTGCTTCAGTTAAAACGGTTCTCACTTTGGAACTTTGTTTTATGCTCAGTGGATCATTGACAGAGGCAGGCTGTCATCGACATTGTGTCACTGGCAACTAAGGCTGTCAACGGACACCCAGGTACCCGCCCGAAGCTGCTTACCCGGGTGATAAAATAGGTTTTCGGTACCGAAATTTCGTAAAAATGCGCGATTTTACCTGAACGTATGTCAGAAATATTCCGTTGGTCATACTGGCTGACTGCCCAGGCAATGAAATCGGTTCTTGGATGATGACATTCCGTAAAAATGTGCTATTTTGCCCGAACATATGCCAGAAATATTCTGTTGGTCATATTGACCGACTGCCCGGGCAATGAAATCGATTCTTGGGTGCCCGACATTCCATAAAAATACGCAATTCCCTACATTTCCTAAAAAACATCCAGGTACCCGACCGTGAGGATCGACGAGTACCCGGGTCGTGATTTCAACACTTTTGACGACCTTACTGGCAACCCTTCTGTGCATGCAGCATCTCATCTGGTTTGCCACTTTCACCTGAGCTTTTAACAACACTGATTGTGCACAAATCTCAGGTGTAAACGTCTGCAGATTAACAAGAGCAGCAAGGACAGTGACTGGTGGACAGTATTACAAGACTTGCCAGGTGAACCTGGTATTTGTCTATTCTGGTGGAATAATGAACAAGCCACCTTAGGATTTGCTCTCCTGCAGTGGACCTAGTGGCTTGTCGATTGAGATGTAAGTCTGTTCTGGTCAGACTGCATTGAACCATCAATTTTATGATTTGCAGTTCAGTGGGCCATCCACTAGATTTTACCATTATCTTTACATTAGCTCATAGTGTGCATTTAATGGGTTTGGGTTTGGTTGCTTGTTCTCCAACAGTTTATTATGATGGTGCTTTTCTTTCAGTCCTGCAGAGAGAAAGAGAGAGAGAAAGACAGAGACAGAGAGGAATGACTCACAGGCTGAACTAGCAGAAAGCTGAGAATGCCATTAAGATTGTTTTTCCAGGTGTAATTAATTCCATCTCCAAACCCAAGTTCTCCCATTCACCATGTCGATCTCCTTGCCTCCCCTTCCACCACCTCCTCCTCCGCTATCTCCGTTTCATCCTTCATCTCTTCTTACGCTTCCTCGATCTTCTTCTGCTTTTTGCTTCCGCCATTCTCCAGTGGCTCCTCTTTTTCCGCTCTGTTTACATCTTATCTGCTCCATTCATCTCTTCGTCTCCTTCTCTCTTCCTCTTTGTCTCTGTCTTCGCCTACTTCTCTTCCTCTCTTGTCCGTCTCTCTTTCCGCTCATTTTCTTCTCTGCCTCTGCTTCACACTTTGTACTCCTCTAAGTCTTCAGCCTTTTAATTTCTCCTCTGCCTTATTGTCCTAATTCATTTCTCCAATGCCTTTATTTCCTGCTCCATTTATCCTTAGCCTCTCTCTCTCGTTCTCTTTCTCTCTTCCTCATCCTCCTTTTTCTTGCACTTCTATCTTCCACTTGTCCTCTCCATGTGCTGGATTGCTGCTGGATGACATGTACTGGGGCTAATGAGTCAAGCGGGTCTCTTATGAATTCCTCTGCTACTTCATTTGCCTACAACTGTGCACTGGCGATGAGGTGGGGTAGTGCGTCAAGGCGGCTGATATGTTGGTGGGTGAGGCTCAACCAATGGACCTCCTGGTCGCCTTCAATTTCTCTCCAGCTGTTCAGGGTGGGCCGCCCTTGTCCAACGCCCGTCGGCACGGCTAATGGAGCCTCGCTGGAGAGCCAGCTTTCCTAGCCCTGGGTGTGTGGGAGGAGTAGGATGGCATTTGAAGAGGTTGCTCTTTCTCAACCCTCAGCGTGCATGCTGTTGCAAACCCCTTTCAGGTCTTTGCTGTAACGCCCTCCAAACAGAATTCGATTACGTGTGGCTAATTTCAACAGATGGGAGTTAACCCGGATGCAGAGGATGGTGGCCTTTCCAGTCAGAGGAGCTATCCAACAGTGCCTACTGTACTCAATGGTCTACGTTGGGCAGCTGGCCTGTGGTGGATGCCAGCCTACCTTTCAACGTGGAGTCTGGGAATGATTATGGAGGATATTGCGGTCAAACCACCATGGTCATTTCGTGACACCAACCATGAGGTGGTGATGAGTGCGAAGGAATGACCTCAATTATTTTGTTCACTTGTCAAGTGCTTTTTGCTTTAACTCTAGTTTAATCCATGTCTTCTATTCCTACCCAGTGCAGTCGTCCTCTTCATTGGTGTGATTTCCAGTAAAATTCTGCATGTAGTGATTTGTGTAGGACCTGGTCAGCTATGATTCTATTCTGTCCCATGTGTTTGGTGATGTGGATAAAACCTCCTTATCCAGCCGATTAAGACCATATCCAGAGAAGTTTAGAAGTTGGAACACATTATATCTGGCCCTTACAACATTACAGTATAATCTGGTGTTTAGCATGGACTGACAGTCTGGAAGTTGAGGCTTCAGATGCCCACCGGAGCTGACAGATTTGTCAGTACTTCTGTTCCACTTCTGCCCCTTTCAAAAACAGCTATAAAATAAGTGCACTGACAATGCAATGTTGGTGGGATGACTAAGCAGATAGGGAAGGACTGGCCATCTGCCCCCTTACATGATCTAACTAAGTGAATTTGTTGAAACCGTCTTACACATTGCATCCTCTGAACGTTGGCTTAAAGGACTACTCCACCCCTTCGTGCAGTTGGGTAAGACTCATTCGCGATTTGTGGTGTAACAAGTGCTTGTAATCCAGATTCTGCTGAGCTGTGTAGTGACCTTGGGCAAGTTGTTCATGCTGGATTGCCTGAGTGTTTGAGGAGCTGTAGAATGTTTTACATGGCAGAGAAAGTATGCAGCAAGCAGTGTTCTACTTTGGTTCCTATGATTATAACATACTTGAACTTGTGACAGGGTAATAGTATAGTGTAGCTTCGATAGCTGTGGTTAATTGCTATTTGGGTTGCATAGTTCTATCCCATGTGATATATTATGCATTAATGATAGGTGCCATTTTCTGTATAATCTCTTGGACCTGTCTTCTTTTGGTATATATGCAGCTACTGCTTCACTACACACAGTATTATTTATCAGCCTGTATTAAAACTAAAAGGCCTTTTGTTGGAATAGAAGTCAATTGTGTGTGCAGCATTTTTCAAAGTTATTCAAAAGATGTCACATGAAGTGCTTTGATGCATATATGCTATAATAGTTATTATATTTATAAGTATTCATTGCATGACAACAGGAATTGCTCTGCTTCATCTGTCATCTACCATTTCTCATCTAAAGGCTGACGTGCCATCGATTTTAGCTTGTCCTCTCGATAAGCTTAATTTTAGATTTTTGACATGAAGGATATTCTCTGCTATAATGCTATATTTTCTGATTTATGCAAATTGTGGCTTAAAGTTATTCATATGTGATGTTTTTGAAAGCTTCTCGTTAGCCCGGCAAGAGATTCTTTATGTACTAGGACTCTCACTGTGGCATATTGAGTTCAAATCATTTATTATTATTATTATTTTTATTATTCTGCCTGAGGTACATATATGATCTTTTTTGGACATAAACAAATGTCCAAAGGGAGGATGAAAGTCATGTGTTAAGGCTACATCTGGTCAAGTTCAGCAGTAAAAGTACCATGCTAGGAATAGAAGGGTTGAATTTATTTATTTACTCTTATTAATAGTCTGATAGAGCCATGAGTAAAAAATATTATGAGATGAGACTGTGCAAGAACAGAGCAGTTTGATCTCTTGAGTTCATTCAGTTCCTTATTACTTAAGCCCGATAGGACGAAGAATGTTTGTAATTGTGGTATGATTAATGACAAGTCCTGGTGTGTTCAGAGATTTTTTCTTGATGCTTTATGATGGTAATATAGTTGCTGATTTTTATTGCATCTGCCTTGTGTACTGGGTGACACTGTGGCAAATGCATTTGCACTTTAGCACTGCTTCCAGGATTTGATTCCTCATGTATCATGTGAACTTTTTGTGAAGTTGAGACAAGCTAGTTAGTTATTTAGTTGCCTATGAGACATTTAATATGCGTCTGTCTGACCCTAACAACAAGCATGGAACATGTTGTTCAAGTCCAGCGGTGGAGTTAATAATTTCTTATTGAACCCACATGGAAAAAGGAGTTAACCTGTAAAGACTGTTCTTACTAAGAGCTCCTGATCAATAAAAGTTCGCTTATGCTGCCCCACTTGGCAGTCCTATGTGGCAACTGAACGGGTAGGTATTTGGGTATTTATGTGTTGCCTACAGGTTTTGAGAAACTCTCAAAGGTGCTGAAGCATGGTAATCTGCTTGATCTAAAGAGGTTGGATATGAGATAAGCAAGCTGAAAACGTTTTGTGGGCTGTCTTTGCGGGCACTTCCATTGGCCACTTAGGTAATTGAAAAGGCCTGAGGAAATGGAGAAGACGGAGAAAGATCGGAAACGGAGACGGAGACGGAGAAGGATCGAGAAGGAGAAAGATCGAAAGTGAGTAGAAGCATTGAAGGTTGGGAAATAGGGAGGAAGGAAAAGGTGTTAAAGATGTCGGGCTGAGTGTCTATTTGCAAGAATGTGGAGTTTGGAGGGGAATTATGTTTTCTTATTTAACCCATTGAGGCCTTTCGACAGAGAGTGCATCACTGCAACCCCTATACTCTTTCCATTTTTTTACATATCCCAGGAGATAGAGAGAGATATGGTAGGAATGAATCAGATGAAAATATCTCAGCCAGAAAATGCAATGAGTGACTCCGCATTTCAAGAGTATTGTTTCCATTCCCAGTATTGAAGGATCTTAATAGTTATTTGCACTAACTCGCTCATACTCCCTCGTGTTCACAGGGATCCTTTCGCTCCACCTAACCTCTGCATTGTTATTTTCCATCCTGTCACATCCGCCATCCTTTAGAATCTTTCCTCTATCTTTACTCTGGATGTCTTTTGCATTCAGTTATGGATGCGGCCGGCGTTCAGCCAGCCTTTGCCTTCAGCCAAAGAGATTTCTTGATGAAACTGAATGTTTCGGATGTGGACGTTTTGCACTTAAAGACTTTTTTCTCTGTGGTAGATGACAGTTGCTGGCTGCAGACTGTCTAACCCAACATGTGATGAAGAACTTGTATAATGTCTCAGCTGTTGACCACTGCCTGTTTTAGTTCAAATCCGGGCCATTGGTGTTTGATTAGTGAGCTATATGCTTAATCTTCAAACTCCACTATCCAAGATCAATACTGTGGGTTGATAGCATTAGGGTTAAAGTGACCTATAGCGAACTTCCTCCTCGTCCTCCTCCTCGTCCTCCTCCTCGTCCTCTATACTATTTCTTGGGGAAGGATGAGAAAAGGATGATTACAAACAGCAAGAGGTACTATGCTAGTTATTGATTCTTGTTTTTATGCTAATTTACAGTTGGATTGAAACTAGGAGTTCATCTGGAGAATAGTGTGGGTTCAAAATAACCAGTCGTAGTGATCAATGTGGCTCATTACGGGTGAATTTTCAAATAACTCTGCTCTGTGTTGTGATTAAATTGGCCTTTGTTGACCTGTCCAGTGATACACGGAGAAAACGATTGGCAATGAAAATATGAATAAAATTGTAAGATTAACGACAAAAAATCAGGTGACAATGGAGCAGCGTTGGGTATTGCCCGAGACTAAATTTCTGCAGGCTTTGTTCTCTGGGGTCGTCGCAATGTGGCAGCATGAGACAATGAGACAGGAGGCCAGTGGTTTCATGCTGTTCCTTCTGTTTACGTGTAAAGCGTGATCGTTTAGAATATTTTTTAAGTCCTGACTGCTGTTGTGGCTTTTCAGTTTTCTTCCACAGTTTGTGTTTTTAATATCTATGTTCATGAGAAATCATGCTATGAAAATGGCTATTGTGCCAAGGTATGGGTGATTGATTTCACAGTATAATTAGCATATATTTGAATGGTTAATGTGCCATGGTATCAGAGTGGTTTATATACTTCAAATAGCATTAGAATGGTTAATGTAATGCGTTATTAGAATGGTTAATGTAATGTGTTATTAGAACAGTTAATGTTCAATGGTATGAGAATGGATAATGTACAGTGGTATTAGAATATTCATTGCATGTTTATTGAGCTTGTGTGGTTGCTGTAATTGATCGTGGTGGAGTGTTGTGCTTCCCTCTGGGGTGGGTTTTTTTTTTGGACCCCGCTCAGGTTGTAATGCAGGTCCTTTTCTTAATTATACCTCATCCTCATTTACTTCCAATGTTTTGACTGAAAAATGGAATCAGTGCTGATCATAAGATATATCATGAATTGACAATGAACTTACAGACTTCCTGTTAAGTAATGTACTTTTTAGGCTTTATACAGCACACTGTAGCATGGTAGCATATAAAAAAACCTATCCTAGTTGACCTATCCTATCCTAGTTGACCTATCCTATCCTAGTTGACCTATCCTATCCTAGTTGACATAAATTTATTTGCTATGTTTCATCAATATGCACTGAATGAATGTTTCGTAAGAAGCGCTTCAGAAGACAGAACAGAACGGCCAATGATTGCTCAATGGAGTTTTTTTTATAGCTCATCTGTTCCTATTACTACCACTAACTATTACTACTATTGCTACTACTACTCCTGCTGCTGCTACTACTACTACTACTACTCAATCTTTATCTGATATACACTACTTGATTTTAAACTCGAATGATCAGAGACTTCTACTAAGCCACTATGCATCCAACCCAACACCCCATCGTATGGGCCGTTGTTGTGGGTTAATCCCTCTGGCCAGTGTAACCTGGTGGTAGAGGCCATTCTGAGATGGGGCTCGTGAACCACAAGACCTGCCTTGTTCTCATTAAGGATTAATTTCCAGATGTGAGTTTTACCATCTGGTCACTCACACTTTGGATTCTTACATTTATAGCTCATCTGTTCCTATTACTACTACTACTAATAATAATACTATTAGTACTATAAAAAATGTATCTTGCCAAAATGTTATACTTCTAATTTGCAAATACAGCTATAAAAATGTTATGATAGTAATTATTTTTTAGAGTTATTACTATTGTTAATAATAATGATGATATTATTATTATTATTATTATTATAGCAATTTCAATACACGAGCTAAGTACTAATAAATTATTATTGGTAAGGAGATCCTCCGCCATAGATGTTGGTGTTGTAATTGTTTTTAATAATATTTATTTATTGAATAAGGTGTAGGGTTGATGTTACGGATGAAGATAATTCCTTCTAGCATAGGTGACAGTATTTTTAAATTTAAATATTAAGACAAAGAGAAAAATCTGGTGCTCCGTTCGAAGCGAGAAATGATTTATGATGTAGGTTTAAAAAGCTAAGCAAAAGCATCCATGTGACTTGTGGTGTTACTCAGTGCAGTGGCACTGCTGGTACTTCAGATGGGTCTCCACGAATAAATAGCCACCTATTCTTTCTCATCCGATGGCTGAGCCGGTTTTCTTTATCTCAGTGCAGTGCATTTGGAAAGGCCGAGGTGGGAGAATGGATGGATGGATGGATGGATGGATGGATGGATGGATGGGTGTCTGTAACATTGAGAAGGTAAAAGAACACATGGTCCATCATCCTTATTCCCCGCCCCAGCAGATGCAGCAGGGGCATGGTTTACCGTGGATAACTGCCTGATTTTGTGTGTGCCGTCTTTGTACACTCATTACCAGATTTCACACAGATTTCATACTTGCACAGGTCCAGCTATTGGCTCCTCCGGGCTAGTGTTGGATCCAGTGGAGGCTAGCCGTTCTTCTGACAAACGGTCGAGAGGTGTTGACAGAAACCCCCTCTGGCTGGGTAGAGGTTGTGCTGTTCAAAGTAGATGACTTACCAGTTCACACGAGGAAGAGATGAGGAGGAGGAGGAGGATGAGGAGGTGTAAGCATATCTGTTTTTCTGTCCAGTGCTGGGCTAGGCCTGGCATCAAGGCATCTCTGACACCAAGAGTTTGACTTCATTACTTGAAGGTTTTATATTTCTGCAAAGAGTCAGTCAAAAAGGCTTCTACACTTTACTGCAACAAGGCATCACATTTTATGCCATGCTTGAATATGGTATGTCTTGTAGTAATGCAATATGCAATACAACTGTAATCTGTTCTTGCCCTTCTTACAATTGGTTTAGAAGTGCACACATGTCTCAATGGCGCAATTGCAGAAATTTATATTGCAGAGCAATTGTGCAGGAAGGACTTGCTCAAGGTCTCTACTCGGTAACTCCTCGGATGAGGATCGAACCCATACTCCCCACATTACAGGCTGACCACTCTAACCCATCGGCCACCGTGCCACACATACTAAATCAGACAGCAAGGGTAAGGACTGGCCTTGAGGGAAAGGACTGGTCTCCTGCCCTTGAGGCAAGGATTCGTCTCCTGCTCTTGAAGGAAAGTAATAGTCTCCTGCTCTTGAAGGAAAGGGCTGGTCTCCTGCCCTTGAGGGAAAGGACTGGTCTCCTGCCCTTGAGAACAGGACTTGTCTCCTGCTCTTAAGGGAAAGGACTGGTCTTCTGCTCTTTATGGAGAGGACTGGTCTCCTGTTCTTGAGGGAGAGGACTGGTCTTTTGCTCTTGACGGAGAGGACTGGTCTCCTGCTTTTTATGGAAATGACTGGTCTCCTGCTCTTTATGGAAATGACTGGTCTCCTGCCCTTGAGGGAAAGGACTGGTCTACTGCTCTTGAGGGAAAGGACTGGTCTCCTGCCCTTTAGGGAAAGGACTGGTCTCCTGCCCTTGAAAAAAGGACTGGTCTCCTGCTCTTGAGGGAAAAGACTGGCCTCCTGCCCTTGAGAAAGGACTGGTCTCCTGCTCTTCAGGGAATGGTCTGGTCTCCTGCTCTTAAGGGAAAGGATTCGTCTCCTGCTCTTGAGGGAAAGGACTGGTCTTCTGCTCTTGATGGAGAGGACTGGTCTCCTGCTTTTTATTGAAATGACTGGTCTCCTGCTCGTTATGGAAATGACAGGTCTCCTGCCCTTGAGGGAAAGGACTGGTCTACTGCTCTTGAGGGAAAGGACTGGTCTTCTGCCCTTGAGAAGAGGACTGGTCTCCTGCCCTTGAGAAAAGGACTGGTCTCCTGCTCTTGAGGGAAAGGACTGGTCTCCTGCTCTTGATGGAGAGG
>OY365811.1:14647082-15009673 GCA_959347315.1 Bimastos eiseni | reverse complement strand
TCGGACTATCGAACGGACCCCGACTCGATGCCCCCAAATTATTAAATGTCTGCATCTGGCTGAAGCCTATACATATGACTGTCTCTGCATTTGACCCAGGGCTTCACACAGTGACCATATCCAGGATGGCAGATGTCCGGCTAAAGGTCAAGGAGGGTATGTCCTTCGTTTTGGCTTCATGTCCTCTGTCCTTCAGACTTCAGCACATTGCCTTCAAGGTTTTGCACTGCTTGTGCTTAATCACTCCCAAATCCCTTTCTTCCTCACTCAATTTAAACACCTTTCAATATCAATATTTTCAATATCAATATTTTCAATATCGATATTTCCAATATCGATATTTCCAATATCGATATTTCCAATATCGATATTTTCAATATCGATATTGTCATTGTAAAAATATAAGGATGGGCAATTGGAACAGAGGTGACAGAGCTGAAAAGACGACTCCTTGTCCTCTGGTTGACCTCCCTGCTGCTGCTGCTACTGCAACCTGTTTGTTGATGAGTGCAGTGGTGGGAGAGCTACAATACTTTACTCTGAATCATTGGCATCTGGATGGGATGAGGAATGTTAAACGTTGCTCCTGGTTGAAATGAAGTGCCCGCCGAGGTGACTTCCCCTTGTCGGTCGTGGGATTAAGGGCCGCGGCCACCACACCTGTCTCTGTGGGTCGGTGGGTCCGTTGGTGGGTCCATTGGTCGGTCGGTGAGCCCTTGCAACTCTGTTTTGGGGGCATTGCAGGTGCGACACCATCAATCAGTCATCCCGCCAGCTTATAATTACTTGGTCCGCTGGGTGACAGGCCTGCCTTTGAAATCACCGCCTCCCTCAGGGGCCTTTATGCCCGTGTTAGTGAAGAGACGGAGGCACAGGAAGGGGTGGCTGTGCAGACGAATGGGTTGAGCGCGTAATGATGGCTGGGTGGGTATGCTCCTTCACACCTCTTCTGCTATAAATTACCTCTCTGCCAGCCAGACCGACGGCAGGCAGAGGTAGATTTCCATAATATATACATACACTTCTTGCTGTGCTGAATGTATTTATTATATCAATGCAGCGCCAAATGCGTTGTTCAAACTCTGCCAATGTTGCCTTATTCTGATGGTGCCAGTACGGAGCCTGGATGAGGAAGGAGGGTGAGGCCAATCATGGTTATGACACAGTTTAGCAAAGGAGACGCCATGCACTGTTCGGTTGGCAGTGCTGATCCTGTGGTTAAGGGCTGTTATCTTTAGATCTTAGATCTTATATTAGGATTCAGGCAGACATCTGTATGCTGTGTATATCTGGTTCTCAAATCGTGTGTGTGTTGCTGGACAGGTCTTTATTCTTTGCTGCACTCAGATTTGCATTTCGTGGGTAGTAGAACAATCACCTTATGTTCAGTGAAGCTCACAGCCATGCAGCAGCATGTTGTAATGTCCTTATGATTGGACATTTATAGGACGCTGAGTGGTATAAGTGGTGTGTATAGAAAACTGCCAGGACGGAGGTTTATGGTTCAGATCTCTGCAGCTAAGCATGAGATGCGGGTGTAGGACAAATCCCCCGTCTGACAAAAACCCCTTTGACAAAAAAAAACCCTGACATAAACCCCTCTGACATAAACTCTCTGTTTTAGGCAGGACATTAACCCCTGGACAAACCCCCCCTTTTGCCCTAATTAGCTTCTGCAATTAGAAGCTATACCATACTAACTGACACTACTAACAAAGTCTGCACAACATTACAAGTGACACTCAGTAGGACTATTAGTCTAACTCAGAGGCGTCCAGATAGGGGCAGGGGGTATTTTTTTAGTCTTAGGGGGGATATCTTGACTACCTGACGCTTGGAACCAGAGTGTTTGCCTCCATCAGTTAGAGGGGGATTAATGCCCCTGGTCTAACTTATATAAGAAATCTTGTCACAGATGACACACATTTGTTGCAATTTGTTGCAATTATCCGGGTGGGGAGCAATTCTCCCGGGAGGAATTGTCCGGGAGGGGGTGCGAATGTAAATGAGATCAGGTCATTTCCCCCCCCCGGACATTTCCCCCAGGACATTTCCCCCCCCGGAGATTTCCCCCTTTGATCACTGACCCATGTTAGAAAGATTGGTGCTGGACATTGGTAGTCTGTTTACTGCTTAATTAATAAACTTCAGGACTCGCTGCCTGAAGAAATCTCTGCTGTCCTGGATTACTTCGAAGATAATTAAATCGGTCGTCTTCTTGTCTTCGGCGGGCGTAATCGTGGAGCAATTCCAGTGTTCGACAAAAACATTTGGAATGTGCACTCGCGCGTCACCAATGACTTGCCACGTACAAACAATGCTGTAGAAGGCTGGAATCGAAAGATGCAGTCTGCCATCACTTGTCATCACCCAAATATCTGGAGATTCCTTCGCATCCTTAAGCGTGAGCAGAGTCTGAACAACGTCGCCTTGAACCAGCTCTTTGGCGGACATTTGACACAGCAGCCAAAAAAGAAATACAAAGACTGTTCTTCAAGAATCGCATATCGTTGCAGACTTCGATAACCGTGGTCTCAAAGACTACTTGAAAGCAATTGCTTTTAACATTAGTCTGTGAACACAGTATTTCTTTGTGTAGCTTATATACCGAACTTTAGCGTAACACTAGAAACCTTTGCTATAAATTCGAGTAGGTACAGCTTATTTACTGCTAATTTTACACCTTATAGCACGTTTGTATACTATTGTTTTTTTATTTGTGACCGAAATAAAACTAACTAATGTTTTTTGGTATAGAATATATGACCTTGGGAAAATGTGACTTACATATGGGGGGAAATGTCCGGGGAATTGTCCTAGGGGGGAAATGCCCGGGGGGGAAATTCCGGGGGGAAATGTCCGGGGGGGAAAGCACCTAGACCCAATGTAAATACCACACCCTATGCCCCACAAATGATGCCGCCCAGTTTGTGGCCGGGTAGGATGGCTATGATTGCAATTTTTGTACTGGGCTGTTCTGAGAAAACTGGTTAGTGACACTGTCACGTGGAAAGTCACCTTTGAGAGCATAGAGCCTTTGAAATAGACTAAGTAGGGCTTTCTAGGATTTATTAGCTGCACTGCTGAAACACAGAATGGGTGCACAGCTGGAGCCCTGTCTGTCAGTCGCCACCGCTATGTAAGGAGTTTCTGTTTTTCTGTTTGAGTCAACCAGTATATATATTGTTGGAAATGTCTGTCTGCCTGTGTCCCTTTATGTTTACTGGTATCTGCCTGTTTTCTATCTTTCTTCTGCTTTCTGCAGTGTGCACTGTTGCCTGTTTCTTTCTGGTCAGTTGTGTAGCATTGTGTACCTGCCTATGTCACCTTGGATCTGTTTCCTTTAGTGTATTATTCATTGCCCTTCCCACTGGCCATCTTGCAAAGAATCCCAATTGAAAAGTATGGATGACAGCAGTGCAATTAGTGCTAGATTTGAGTGAACATGCATTAGTTCAGTGCTTAGGTCTAACTCTTCACTTCACTCCAGTTCTACTCTAGTACTGGTTCTTGTGATTCTGGTAAACATGCAGAACTTAAATTAAAATACCATTAACCATCACCCCACTGCATGAAATTCCAGTGGTGAGCTCTTTTGTGTAGAATATGATACAGTTCAGTTTAGACAACTGGCAAGAAGACAACTTGTAGGAACTGTGCTTTGACTTAATTATCTGGCAACTGGCCCCAGTAATGTTTGAGTGACCAGCGATAAGTTTTCCAACAACATTAGTTTCTGTTGTTAGCAGATGTTGCTTGTATTAGTGTTTCTAGCAAAGTATTGTGTGTGTGTGTGATGTGGTCGATCTGAGGAGTAATTCTATTTGTAGTTATAATGTGATTTTGTTTCTGTTTTATCAGGAACCTGAGTGAAAATCCAATGGACGAGATTAATTGCAGCATCTTTCAACAGTTGCCAAAGTTAGCTGAACTGTAAGTAAAGACTGCTATTCATGTGTCTGCTGTTCCATGAGCAGTTTAAACGTGTTATGATCAGCATGTAAAGAAAGTGACTGGGAAACCAAAGCAGCTCGTTTTTATACTCTTATGACACATTTCTTTCCATAGAACTTTTTTCCATGATTCAACTTTTTGGGCTGCAGAAATAATTCTTTAGTTTACCGTTGCGATTATGAAACTTAATTTTCCGTAATGATGCTAAGTACCGTACTGTAATTCAACAATGTATATCAACAATGGTTTTCTAATCTCTAATACTTTGTTTCCTAATAAAATTTAGTTCAACTGTAACCTGTCATTGCAGCCCAAAAGAGGTGAATGGTGATGTGAATTGTTTTATTGTGTTATGTGTATACGTCACTAAGGCAGGTTTAAAATACTCTATGGAAACCTGTCAATTTAAAGCTTGACTGGTGCAGATTGATGTCTTTCCTTCTTCATTCATCTCTTTCTTTTCCTGTGTTTTTTCAGCCCAACTTGTGAGCGCTCCTTGTTGGCCTGTCTTGTTATTCTAATGGACTCAATAGACGAGATCCTATCTTGCTTTGTAGGCTGTCAGAGAACTTAGATTAGCAACTCGGATAGAGAGCCTTTACCGGTGACTGCTCTGTTCATGGGTATTGACACACATAGGGCTGGTGCCAATGAAGAGGCGCTGGTGCGTGTCGGTCCTAAGGCGCCAGCAGTTGTGACAAGCCATGCATGGACTTCTGTACATTAGATAAGGACAGAAAATCCTAAAATGGACGGAAATTCATAGTACAAATTGCACTGGTTTATTAGGACTTTTAAAACAGGGTTGCAAGATGAAAACCTGATTGGCTGATCTGTATATTAAGTTCTGTGTTGATTCACTAGTATTGAGAAGTTTGTAAACGAGAGCACATTGAATCCCATATGTGGAATAGAAGTTCATGGGCATAATAGGCAATGTGAGTTTTGATAAAAGGCAGTATTGTGGGAGTGCTGCTTTTTGGTGCATGGTGCTGCTACTTAGTTTATAAAGAGCCACTGATGAGATCACCTAGTTTTGCTTGTTTTACTATTGGATAGAATGCCATAAACAGACCATTTGTCTGTCCTAATGAAATTTGGTGGACTCTGTGTTTGTCAGTGTGTATATGTGTGTTCTATTTCCTAGATCTATGGGTCAATTAGTTTTCATATCATCCCCTCTGGTTAAAATTTTTAAACTGCCAAACTAAAAATCAAGAGAATGAGACTTTTTTAAATATTCTAACTCGGACTTGGCAAAGTTCAACTCATAGAACTCTGTACTCGGACTCAAGAAATTCAAACTAGGTTTATCCCTTCTTATAAGCACAAGTGTCTAACAGCTGAAACCCTTACATGTGAGACAGCTTGTGTGGCCTCTCACGTGAATGGAAATTAGGTGTTTCTCTGTAGTCCATAATAGCTATGTGCTTAATTAAAAGGTGGGTTGTGTAAATTAGTTCTGCCCTCAACTCCTTTCCTATGGAGTCAGCTGCATTAAGCAATGAATACCTTAGTTGTGACCATCCATGAAATGCTGGACCATCATAGGCCCTCTCAGCTCTCTGCCCCTGAGGTCAGTAGACATTACCAATGTGATTGGGGTGGGGTACACAGTGTCCTGGTCACTGCTTTGGCCATGTTTGCACCTAAAGGGCCTCATGTATGAATTTCTTTTAGTAGGTCGTAAGTCCAAGTCCGGACCCGTTTTCGCTGTAAACCCGACTAGAGCACTAGATCAGCGTGTATGGAGATTCTTGGAGAAGCCTAAATCCTCTAAAACCCGACTAGTGCTAGTCCATCTGGCTGGCGTAAATCTACTATCAAAAGTTACCATTGTTCTCTGATGTCCCTTGAAAAATCTGAATGTGTAACTTTAATGAAATGTTCGTTTGTTTTTCAGGAAGCTCGAACGCTGTCGCCTAGCAAAGTTTCCCTACTGTGATGTTGCATTGAACATTTCTCATCTGTATCTGTAAGTATTGCTCATGAATTTACTATTGCTTCTACTGTACCATCATCTCTGTGTCTGTCTGCCTTTCTGTATGCCTCTGCCTCCACGAATGTCTCATTGTCCCCATCTTCCAACCTCTGCAACATCATCTGCATGTGTCTATCTTCCCTACTTGTGCATTTTTCAGACCTTGTATTTGTATTTGTATATATGCAATCTAAACTGATGTGCCGGTTTTGCTACCATTTAGGGATCACTTAGTGAGGCTGTGTCAGGAATAGTAGTACTTTAGTATGTAATTCTGTTTTTTTTTTTAAATTTTTATTGTCCGGAGGGTCAGGCCTCGTCTTCTGGGGTCAACGGAAAGGTGCCCATGAAAGCGACTAGGTTGTAGCGTTGGATGCAAACAGAAATGCGCTGAAAAAGAAAGGTCGTCTCACGTCTGTCGCCACTTATAAGAGAAATCTTGTTTTATATCATTTCTTGTATTATTATAAACTTTCTTTATTGCTATTATTTGCGCTTGTTTTAATTTGGCAACAGTGTGTTATGAACAGGGGTTTAAACTAATAATTATTATAATATTATGTCATATATTTTTGCTTGTTGTACCTTGCCCACGTATTGCATAAACATTAAACACATTATAAAAATGCATATACACCATGCCACATGGTAAAATCATTTTGGTAACCTTGGTTCTGTTATCTTTGTATAACTGGCATTGTTCCTACTATTCACCACCTAATACCCACTGTTCCTACCACCCATTGTTAGACCTCCATTCCAATTCGATCTCCCTGATTATGTCCACAATGCCACTGGTCATTCTGCCGCCATCTTCCCTAATCTTTTCTTGCATTTTCCAATTTGCTTCCACAAAATTCCAGGGCCATTGACCTTCTGCATTCGGGCGATTTCCATGCACTCGCCGACTGAGCACACGAGCAGTCGAAACGTGCCGCATTCTATGGTCAGTTTTAATTAAAGCAAACAGCGTGTGTGATGGTCCAATCGTCTTTGCAAATAGAGGCCTTCCTTCTCTGCTATAATTGAGACAATTTTGTTTTGCTTTGTTTGCTCGTTCGCTCGCCTCTTTCCTTGGCATTGTTGCCATCAAGACCATTTTGCGACATGCCAAACTCGGTTTTGGTGCGCTCTCGACGGAGTGACACCCGCTTTTTCAGAGACGCCTGTGTATCGGTTCGAAGTGTGGGAAGACGGGATAGGAGTCTTTGTTATTGGCGTCTGGTCTACCTCATTTCATTGGGGAGCTTTGATGTCAAAAGGTTTCCCATGTAATGAGATGGATTCAATGAGAACCCTGCGTCAACACAAACCGTAACGCGCGCCCGTCCATAAATTGAGTGTCAATTCATTTTCCGAATGCATCATGACCTCCTTTTCATCGACATTTCTTTGTGGACTCTGCTTGTTAGCTGTTTATCATGATTGATAGAAATACGTAGGGCAGAACCGAGTAGAGAATTTCCACCGAGTACCGAATCTGAGTATTTGGATGCACTATTTTCCGGATCTAGTACGAACCGAATAGTAGTGGCAACTCTGGCCCAGCGAGTTATATCTGAAGGCTAAGCTGAAATTTTTTGACTTTCGTCACTTTCACCATTTCATGTAATGAAAAATTAGCAAAATAAATATATTTGCTTGTAATAACTACTAATACAATTTTATAATTTAAATTTTCGTTTTTTTCGTTTTTATATTGTTAAATGTTTATACAAAAATTCTAGAATGAAGTTTTTATTTTTAACTACTTGTGTGTGTAATATTTTCCGAGGCGAATACTTCCGAATAGTCCCGAAAAACAGGATATTTGACCGAGGCGAATGTCCGAGGCGATTTCCATTATATGGATAATATTATTTACCACCAGTTACTAATTTTAATTTATATCACTACATGATGCATAAGCAAACATACCAGTCGTGCCCCATATCATAAACAGTTTTACAAACTGTGTTAAGTGTTAATATAATGAGTTACATTACTGAACGATAATAATAAACATAGACACATACATAATAACTGTTTTATTGTTTTAATAATAGTGATTATTATTTGCATTTGTATACTTGTATTGTGCTAGTTTATAGGGATGAACCGACACTCGGTTCAGAACTAGTTTCGTTATACTTGGCATCAATCGGACTCTGAGAAACAATGGGTTCGATTTTCTGTTTTGAAACGAAAATTGGATTTGCTAATTTACAAAACGAAAATCGAGCTGACGAAAAACATAAATTCTGTTAGTTTTATTTACAAAACGACAATTGACCTAACAAAAAAGCAAAAATACTGCTGCTATTAGTGCTTACTAGTTACATCTTCCTAGTGTAAGCTAAAGCAAAACAATAAAATTCATAAAAGCTGTGCAAACTGCCAAACTAAAAATCAAGAGACTTTTTTATATATTCTAAACTTGGACTCGGGATATATTCGGCGCTTGGACTCAGCATGAAATTCAATCTCAGTTCATCCCTACTAATTTATGAATTCATCTCAAAGTGCAGGTAGCAGGAATAAGATAAGTTTTCACCATTCAGTTGTTAGCAAATTTGAATAAAAGGCGGAGAGGTGTCCCTCAAAGCAATCGGTGTTAGATTGCATAGATAAGGGCCCAGCATATGAAAGGATTGGAAAGCAATCGTAGTTTTTTCGTATGTTGAGATAAACAGTTGGAAAGAGGAAACTGATCTTGGCTGTGTGCTGTTGGGATTAATTGAGAACGGAATGCAGAAGTCAGCGGGATAACTCGGTGCTGGACTATGAAGTGTCTTGTATACTAGAACAGCAACCTTAAAGTGGACTGGAGCTGGAAAAGATAACCGGTGTGATTTTTAAGTCTGTAACTGGAGATGCTGAAGGGTTAGCCAAAGAACAAGATGAACCAGTGCACACAGATCTGAATGCAAGGAATCATGAAAGCAATGAGGACGATAACGCAGTGCGTAGAATTGCAGTAGTCCAGGCATGACAAGACCTGTGAATTGACAGGAGCATGGCAGCATGATGAGTATGATATCAATCAATAATTAATTTGAAGTTGCATCAGGTAGAAGTGTTAGCAGTGATTGCCTTAGCAGGGAGGCTGCATGTACTTGATGTGTTTTGATTTAAATGAATCTGTGGCATTTTTTGGTCCTTTTACTAGTTAATTATTGATTCTAGATAGTTGAGCAAGAATCACTTCTAAGTCATTGACTTGGAGCACACTATTTGAGCGTTAATTTCTCCATTGTATTGATTTGCATGTTGTTATGCATGCAATTTGTCTGACCTTTGCTTTCTGTGCTTCATCATTTATTGTCTGTACGAACACAGTACACGATTCCAAGCTATAATCTTGTAAATTGACAGCATTTTGGGCCACATTAATACTGGCCTGCCCTCTCTTATTTATCTGCCTTCATGAATCATCCAGGAACTGAAGAATTGTTGTCCCATATTTGGGTTAGCTACACCTTTTTACATACTGTGCCCATCGCCCTTGTGTTTACAAGTTCAGTTAAACTGTTTACTGCTGCTACCCTACGGTGATTTCTTCTGTCTCTTCTCTCATGTTCTTGCTCTTTGCCAATCTGGTGCAAACAAGTCTCTGACTTGGTTTACACATGCATCGTTGCGATCTGGTTTCCTTTGAACTTAGCAATTCAGGTATGTTTAGTACAGCTGAGCAGTAACATTCATTTCCATCCTGCATTTAAAGAAAATTCATGTAGAACATCTTCTACATCACATCATGGGTGTCTTGAATCTGCTTATTTTTTTTAGTGATGGTGATATAAATCCTCAATTAGTTAGGAGTCTGGGTCTAGTTATTGTTCAATTAGATGGGTGTCCTATAAGGATGCGGCTTTGCATAATTCTGTGTATTAACTTTCTTCACATATATGAAATATGAAGTCATTAGGGGGCATGCTTTATGATTGATCAGGTAATACAGGTAATTTATTACAAGGAATTATACTGAAAAGTTAACATACAGCACCATACTGCAGTTCGTGTTTGGCTTATTTACCAGTACAGAATAATTGTAAGGTTAATATCATGTCTATAGTTTCGGGATCTTCACAATTCTTAAGACATGTGTTCATGACTCATTTACCAACCATTAGGTTGCATCTATGTCTTTGCAGACTTATCTTCTCTATATTGACTTGATTTTGATGCAATTGTTTGATGTCTTGTGCATTTGACATTAGTGTTGAGAAAGAGTACCGATAATTAACATTAACATGTGGTGTTCTTGTATTGTTTTTGTTTTAGCAATCACAACAACATAGCGATCATAGAAAGTGAAGTATTGACATCTGTTGCTGATCTGAGGTTGCTTGACCTCAGCTACAACAAGGTCACACGTCTCAACAATGCATTTCCGTTCATGCCAAAATTACATCATTTGTAAGTGAGAATTTAGTTATTCCTGCTATTAGTTTACAGCACAGTTTCAGTGTTGTGAATGTTTTGAACTTCCTTTTTGGAATTTCGGGCTGATTTATGTGATTTTTGGGAGAGGTATCTTGAGATGAGCAGCCAGAAGTATTTTAAACAGTTTAAAATTTCATTACCAGATGCATCTATTAAAACAGTGAAACCTGTCCAGTAATAGATAGATTCATAGAATTTTAATTTGACCTGCCTGCAGTCGATCATTTGTAAGCAATATTATGATCACCGTAGATTGTGATAAAGCAATCGTCCAATTAATTATTGTCTAATGGTAGAAAACAATTTAATTCTGAAAATGTTTTATTGCATGAAAGAAATTATGAAATCAGATGAGTTTCATGGATACCTATGTGAACGTTCAGAAAGATGTTTTCCCAATGAGGCGTGCATCCAGTCAAACTTCTGGTTGCAAATCATTGCCTTTGCAGCGCTAGTTGCAAATCATTGCCTTTGCAACATTCTGTTTTCAGTTTGTGTTTGACACATCTCCTTCGCTTCTCCATGTAATGTGCGTTTACCTTATGTCGTAGACATCAAAATCTACAAAGTGCCGCTGACTCTCTTATGGCACAGCTCATGTCAATGTCTGATCACAGACTTAATTATTGGAGAAGCTTTAGTGAATATTCTGTTGTAATCTGAAGCGTAATCAGAGGCGGACTTGTTGTTTATACAAGACAGTTTAACAAAATTCTGTCTCTCCATCATCTAATCTTCCCGTTTGAACTAGCTCAGCTGTGTATTTGGGGTAGATAAATAAATCTCTAGGCCATCATTGTTTTCCCAATCAGGGATGACTTTACAGCTAGACAGAAGCAGCATTTGCCTCGGCTACTTAAGGCCGATGTTTCAAAAGTGCATGTTGAATCATTTCAGCTTCACAGAATTTTCTCATTTTAAAATGGCTTTCTGCATTCTGTTTACTTTTCTTGTCCATGAGGCAGGGCAGTATGGTCATTTCCAAACCACAACCTACAAGTTCTTGTATTTCCACTCCAGCCCTTACTAGAATGGAGATCAAATGCGACGGACAATAAAATGTGCTTGGACTCTCTCTCTCTCTCTCTGGTTGAGTCATTTGTTCTTGACCAGGGTTGTTGCTCTAGACCTGGTCTAGCCCAAATGATTAGTAGTAGGCCAGAGGATCCAAGTACATTCTATTGTCAGCCATATTTGATCTCCATTCTTTTATATTATTTGTCTAGTCTAGTGTATGTTTATTAGGTATATAAGTAACTTTAAGTAGTCTTTATTTACATTATTATTATTATTATTTCCGAAATTTGATACTGCCCTTCTTCCAACATCTTTTTGCTCAGAAGTGCACACAGACGCCTCTACGGGGCAATTCCAGTTGTACTGCAGAGCAATGGTGCATGAAGGACTTGCTCAAGGTCCCTACACAGTGACGCCCTGGACGAGGCTCGAACCCGCGCGCTCAGCACACACTGAATGTTACGGGCTGACCGCTCTAACCGATCGGGCACATGTGTCAAGCAAGCAATGGATTATATTTGCTGTGGATTGTGATGAAAGCAGGTGAAATGAATGGACTATAATTAATGTGAGCAGATAACATAGACTTTTGTGCAGAGCTAAAACATAGCTGAAAACACTTAGATTCGTAAAACAGTTTTAAGCAGTTCAGATTTAAGAACTATTTTTCAAAGTCTTTTCGTGTCTTTGTTTATGTTGTATATCCAGTTTATTTGTACTCTTCCTGTACTTCCTTTGGCTCTAGCATGTTGTGCACTCTGTAGGATTCAGTCAGCAGGCACTTTGCAAAATGCTATGCAATGAATTTTTTGCATATGTGTTGAGTTCAATAAAAACACATGGTGTTGGTTATAAGGCAATGGTATTCATTTCTAGTTTGTTTTGTAGTATTGAGATTCACGCAGTCTCCCGTAGTGAACTCATATAAGAGTCGGTAAGAGTCTTTTTCTTACTGGCTTTCTTGTTGCAGCTAGGAAAAATCTTCCTAATTAAAGGGGATAATTACTTCTAGCCGTTCTGCTGCTGACTCCTTCCCAAGGGGAGTATTTATATCTGGGGGGTTGTGGGAAGCGGCCATACCAAAGTAATATGGAGTCTATTTCTGTTGAAATATTGAAATTTGCCATCTGTTAGGTTGGCTCCAAAGCATGGGCATAGGACAATGGACAGACACATCGGGTGCAGTAAGATTACATTAAAGGGAAGACAGGTTGAAATGGAGTATATACTATAACACTACTGAGGGCGTAAGCGGGTGGCAGACAGGTATATGTCACCATGGAGGAGTACCACTTATGAGTAATTTCTCATGGGTACGAGATAATCAAGAGTAACTGTTGTCCATGTGTGGCAGGTGATTAGGTTTGACTAGTTCTAAATTTTCAAACTACCACTGTAGCCATCTTTATGGTATGAGGCTGTGAGCCACAGTGGCCACTTTCTACAATGAGACAATTGATATCTGCATGCACAAAACCTTTATCTAACATTAGGGCTTGCACATAAAATGCACAACCAGTAGATGTCGCTTTCTATGGGTTCTGTTGATACTCTCAAAATATTCTTGGTGTAGTGGGGCATCAATGATGAACAATGTTTTTTTGCATGATGAACAATTTATCTAATATAATTTGATCTGTATATATACATATATGTATATATATATATGTATATATATACATATATATATATGTATTTTGTGTATGTAATTAAATAGGTTTATAAAATGTTCATAACTGCTGTTCAGATGTTCAGATAATCTTTAAATTCTTTTGACTGCCCATCGTCACCCACTGCTTTGCCATTGGGTGGGGCATTTATTTATTCTGAAATATGATACTGCCCTTCTTCCAACATTTTGCTCAGAAGTGCACACTGCACAATTGCAGTTGTACTGCAGAGCAATAATTGTGTGCAAAGGACTTGCTCAAGGTCCCTACACAGTGACGCCTCGGTTGAGGGTCGAAGGGTCACTCAGCACGCATTGAGCGTTACTGGCCGACTGCTGTAACCAATCGGCCACCGTGCCACAAGGTGCATACAGAGTCCTTCTGCTTGACTGGAATTGTGGTGTGCTGAAACCACAACAACAGTACTACTGTGGTTGGTCCTTTAATACCAGTTGAAGAGGAGTATGAGAAGCTTTTTGAGTAGACCAGACAGAGAACTTGAGGTGTGCTCTGTGAAACCAGTGACCACGCCACTTGGAGTTTGAACCGCCACAATTAAAGATCTTATTCATTGAATGATGGTTTGAAATGAGGTATGCCTTTAGGAAGATTTTACACTTCAATAGCCCACTGGTACTGGTCTTATGGAGGTAATCCTTTCACGTTTTTACCAGGAGGCCCTGTCTGTACCAGAACCTGTAAAGTCAAGCTGATGCCTCAATACCACGATGTTAGCAAATATTTTATTCTCAGTGTGTGTACCTTACTCCACTTGGTGCATTTTCGTTTTTGTTGTTCTGCCCTTGGTAATATATCCAGCATGTAACACTATAGGGGTGGATGGGGAGGGCTGGTGGTAGGGACTTTTAAGGCTCTGCAGCTGGTAGTACTCCATGTAGGATTGTGTGACCCTAGATCGACCTTGTGTGACCTTTGACCTGCAAACAACACTTTCTCTGATGGAGTTGGTGTGTGATTAATGTGGATGGTTTGGTGTGTTTGGAGTGAGAGTGGAAGGAGGATGCAAGGGAGGATGCAAGGGAGGATGCAAGGGAGGATGCAAGGGAGGATGCAAGGGAGGATGCAAGGGGGGATGCAAGGGGGGATGCAAGGGAGGGTGAGTGAAGAAGGTGGCTGCAGAGTAATTTGTTAATGCTTTGTTGAAGTCTGGAGAGTGTAATGGCTTCCATATGTTATTCCTGCACACAGAACACGGACAGACAGAGAGGCAGGCAGGCAGACAAATGAGGTGGGGGTTTGAAAGATAAACAGACAGAGGGGCAGACATGTAACCTGTATACACATGCCTGTACTGATGAACAGGCAGACAAGCAGAGACATATAGTGGAGACTGATTACAAAGAACAGCATGTAGATACAGGGACAGACAGACAGACAGACAGACAGACAGACAGACAGACAGACAGAGACACAGATAGAGACACAGACAGACAGACAGACAGACAGAGACACAGATAGAGACACAGAGAGCAGGCTGTCTCCAAATGAAGATTGGAAGCTACAGGATATGAAGCAAGATGTGGAGCTGGCTGGGACTTGTCCTCTGGACCCCTTATACTGGGGACTGTCTGTGTATACCCCCTCTCGGTTCCTTCCTCTTTCAACCCCTACCCAGGGCTGGTAATTGGTGACAGATAAAGAGGGCACAGTTTGAGATTTGAGGGCAACAAAGGCATATGAGTATATGTTTATAGGCCACAAACTAGTTTCATATAATATCGTCATCATCATCTGTTACTGATGCTAGCCATTTGGCGATGGGTATGAATAAATGTTCTCCATTTTCCTCTATGTCATTGGTCAAGTCCATTGTTCCCTCTGTGGTGTTAGTCAAAGTGATTTATTGTCCATCCATCCTGGTCTTGGTCTGCCTTTGTTCTTCCCCCCTCCCACCGCATCTTGCATGTAGCATATTCACATAATATGCATTCAGAAAATTGTAACATACATGTGTCTGTCTGAGCAGGTTGAAGAGACGAGTGTTAGATTGAATACTACATGTAGTTTCTAAATTTATCTAAACATCTTTTCTCCTTCTGACACATTTTCAAGTTGTGCCGCATTGTGTGTGGATTGGATGAAAAAGAGCTTCTTGTTAACTTAATATTGAGATGGTTCATGTTAACGTTCAACATCATATATGCTCCACCCATCTACACATGCTTTTGGGCAGAGTGAAATTGAAGATGTTTGGGTTAATTAATTGGTTGTTAATTTGGTATTTGCATGATAATGGTTATGGTTAGACATGTTTACCTGTTATATCGTTTTATGCAAAACCTGGTTCTTCTCGCAGGGCCTTGCACCATGGGAGCTCTTCTGAATGGTTTGCCTTTCTAGAGGAGCAATACAATACAATGCAATATCAATCTATCAGTGTCTATCTGTTATATATTACATAGGTGGATCTGTGTATTGGATGTGCTTAGGGTTGTTTTTGCATGAATGAATGCAATAAATTCTGCAATATCTGTGAATAGAGTCTATCACTGGGAACAAGTTTAACAACTTCTTACTCTGATGCCGACTAATATTGCACTGTGCTGTAATAGTGAATATAACAGCATGTCCTCCTACAGGCAATTATTCAAAACTCTGTGGTAAATTTTTTTTTTTTATTCCTTGTTGAAAAAAGCTCTGACCTTTAGACTGTATTCCTTGCCTGTGTTTGCATTTGGATTGCATTTGGATAGGTTTTAATCATGTTAGGAGCTATATTAGTTTAGTCTGTTGGTTGGTTTTCTAGACTTGCCATTCAGAGGTCAGAGGACATAATCCCATACACCAGTATTTCCAAAACTTTTTTCACTGGCACAGTTATTTTTATACTTCTTCTTTGTGATTCACTAAAATTTGTGTTGCCCTTGTATAGGTAAAATGAAACAGATATGTCAATACAAATATCTTGTGTTCTTTTTTATGCCTGGTTGCCAGAGGAGTGACTGCCTGCTTGTAGTATACAAATATCTATTTATTTATTTGGTGCTGCTGACTTGAGCGGTGCTATATAAATGCTTGATTACATTACATTTGGTCTAATTAAAATGAATAAAATTAAATATAAAGATTTAGGCATATGGGGATTTTTTTTCTGTGGCCCAGTACCGCGTCGCGTCATGACCCCATTTGGAAAAACGCTGCTATACATGAGAGAAAATTATTTCAGATTCCATTCGCACACTCAGTTAATAGTGAGTGTACATTCTTAAAAGGAGAAAATTATCTTGACAGTGTGTATAGGCATAGGAGGCAGGAGAACAGAGGGACTTACTCCAAAATAAGGGTCTTCATGTTTTTGAGAGAGAAAGAGGATGAGAATTATTCTGAAATTATTTTTTATTTGGGCAGAGATAAAGGCTTGCTTTATTCCTCATACAACAGAAATCTCCCCTATGCATATGTTTGTATTTGTTCATGTCTCTTATATGTATCTTATCTAGATATAAATTAATAGATACATACTTCGATACATGCACACATACTGCCAATATGAAGATCAAATGATGAGAAAGGATTGACCACTTGTCTTCATGTTAGAGCTGTACCGATTAATCGGCCGGCCGATTAAACTGGCCGATTATAGAGATATCGGTAATATCGGATATCGGCAAGATAATCGGCGCCGATATTAAAAACAATTTTTTTAAATTTTATAATATTATTTCCGGTCTATAGAAGCAAAATGACGACAGCAACATCACTAGGTCTGTGAAGGACGGCATTTCGTTCCGTTCCCATATCCTGTCGTGGAGCCAATGGCTTCTTCAGACCAATGGTGGGACCACCCATTGTGCTAGTATAGACCGTGAGAACGTGTCAACTTAGGTCTAGTGCAGAGTGAGTCATAGTGCCTGCTTATAGGCCAAGAAATGGCTGGCCAATTCAACAGAGAAACCGATGAATGTACATCGTGGAGGCATGCCTAATGAATACATGCTAGCTGCCAATCAGATCTCCCCGACACATGTCAGTGGCCTGATCGGCTGAGACTAGATGGGTGGGTGTGAATAGGATAGCCGTGCCTTGGCCATTAATGACCCTGGGCGCAGTTCGATGGTGGGCCGTGTGTCTAATCTGTATTGCCTGCCTAGGATTAGTCCCCAACTACATGCATACGTCTCCTATGTAGCAAGTGTTTGCTTGTGTCACAACAATAGGCAGTAGCAGTAGGTCTATCTTTTGGAACCGGACATCTTGGGAAACACAATGAAATAATCGGCATAATAATCGGCTAAATAATCGGCTAAATAATCGGGTATCGGCAAATGAATAATCGGCAATAATCGGTATCGGCACAATCGGCAAAAAGTGATATCGGTACAGCTCTACTTCATGTGTAGTTGGTAAGTAAACGTAGATGGTAACAACTCCTCTTTTATACCAATCAGTGCTCCCTCTCTTGTGTAACTTAAGGACCTCTCTTTAGTTGTTTTCGTTTTGTTCTCATTTATAACACATTGGTACGTTTCTTTGCCTGTTCATAAGGTTTTTGAACAACAACCTGATGGTAGCAGTTGATCGTGGGGTGTTTGACAACCTTATCTCTTTGGAATGGCTGAAGCTGAACAAGAACCGGATACACTCCCTGCAGAAGAACATGTTCTCCCGTCTTGGACGCCTTAAATATCTGTGAGTTCCAAAAATTTTGTGTTTGACAAGTTAAATGCATGACACATAAATATCTTACTGATAGTATTGTCATTGTTGGCATTGCTTTTTATTATTATTATTATTACTTTTATTACTGTTATTGTTATTATTATTATTATTAAATGTTGGTTGTCTGGAATAGCCTTATTGATCGGTCTCTTGAATGACAAAAGTTCCTTTGAACACTATGGTATTATTATTATTATTACTGGCTGAGTCCCAGGTATCCTTACAAACAAGTGGCCTTATTAGAGCTGTCAAAATAGTTAAAATTGCTGCCCAGGTGCCCATCAAAAGCTTTGACATGTCCAGAGGGTATTAGGGTACACAATGTGGCTCGAGTCGTGAGGGTCAGGTTAAGGCTGGTAAGGGTCGATTGGAGTTGGTGTCGTTAGCTCATCATCAGGTAAATGCAAAAACTTTACACTGCATAAGTGACTTCTCCATGCGTTGTGAGGTTGAATATTAGGTTGCAGAATCGCCATGTATCAGGGATACACCCATATGCTGCCTACGCATCAGGTGGTTGTTGGCGAAATTTTGGAATGCAATGCTTGTGTTTGTATTTGCATGCTGAACCATTGGTGAGTACTAAAGGCTGGATGGAGAGTGCAGATGTGCTTTCTGATGGACACTTGGGAATCTGTTGACGGCTCTTGTTAAATTAGGATAGTTGTTATTATTATTATTATCACTATTATTAATATTATTATTATTATTATTATGCATTTATTGAACATCATTGTCTAATGGCCAAGGCTCATTTGAATGGATTGAGCAACGTTATTGTATGAGTGAGGGACTTGCTCAAAGTCCCTACATGAAATTTGTTTTTGTACATAACGTCAAGAATTAGTTTTATAATTTGCAGTGAACTATCATGTATAGCACCATAGAAGTAGCTTGCTACCGGTGGCACTATATTAATGGTCGTAATTACAATGACAGTAACTATCACAGGGGAGGCTCAAACATGTACTCTCCACGTTGCTTAATCGATCGGCTACCACTACTGCTGAACATTTTGCCTATTCTTCTTTTCGTCTTTTACTCTGGAATGACCTCCCCTTGCTTTTCGCAACACGATGTTAGCTGGCAACATCATTGTATTTACTTGTTGTCTTAAAACTGTTGATGGTGAGGGGCATGCGTGATGGGATCGCCTCTGATTTGGTTGTATGTACTTCAAAAGGGGCTTTAGAAGTTGTGTGATTCCACATGTCCTACACACTTGAGATTAGTTTACTAGGATGTATCCTTGTACAATGTACCCTGTGCTTAGATAACTTTACTACTGTGTCAGTCTGTGCACTGTGCAGATTATTTAAATAGTTGTCCATCACATATTGTGCAAAAAAAATCAGTGTGAACTGTTTGCAGGAGTATCCATAATAAACATGTTGAGTGCCTCCACATTTCAGGTTCCTTAGCTCATTGATTCTTTTCAGATTTTGTGCATCTGCTATGAAGTATATGAGCTTAGCTTTGATTGGAATGGATTACAAAGTCATTTAGGAAAAACAGGGTTATATCTCCCAGGTGCTGTCATGCTCTTGGTGGCTGCCAATGATCTTGTTGTATATCAGATTGGTGATGTCAGTTTGGAAGTTCTGGTGAAGCATTTCTTTAAAGGCCAACTGTTCATTTACATTGCTTCTACCGTTACTAGGACATCCTATCCTTTCACAATGTGTAAGAATACATTTAGTGCAGCAGTCTCTAATGCAGCCTTTCACAGATTATAATTATTTCTACAGTTTTTGATTTTGAATGTGTAGATTTGATTACAAGGACTTGCAATATTTTCTGATTATGCAAACTGAAATGATCAATTCTATGACCTGCAACAGGAGTGTATTGGAATTTGTGCATTTTTTACGTTGCAGAGAATTGGAGCGTAACCGAATACGATTAATTGATGGACTGGTTTTCCATGGGTTGGACAACCTGATTTCACTGAAGCTGAAGCGAAACGTCATCACTGAGCTGATGGATGGGGCGTTCTGGGGTCTAAGCAGAATCCAGACACTGTGAGTAGTACCCTAGTGAGACCTTTCTCCTGTGAGAGTTCTTGTCACTATCTTGTGAGTTACTGATGAGATTTTACTAGAACCACGTGATGCAACCAACCTCGTGTGCTTCAATCTTTTACAGTTAACAGTCTGTTTCTCACTCTGAAATATGGTGTTAATACAAAGCTGCTTTCTTGGAGCTTTCGAATGGTGATTACCGGCCTTGTTATTGTTTCTGTTAATTTATTTATTAATTAACATGTTATTAATTAACACTATATTAATCAATTAATTAATATAATGAGTTTTTGTAGCACCTGGTTAAGATGTGTATTCTGCCTGTGCAGAGGAGCACAGCTTTCAAGAATGCTAAATTGTTTGTTTTGGAAAATGTGGATGAATTTTGATAACAAAACAAATGTGAGTTTGGTCAGAATTAATGAGCAATCTGTGAGAGATATGTGGCAACACACTCCTCCATATTTATCCTTCAGCTAGACATCTGCTGGAATTCTTCCTGAGCCTTTGCATCAGGCTGTCAGTAATAAATAGTGCTTTTGTGAAATAAATAGCCTTTTGAGAATCTTCATGGATGCTATGCTTATTATTTTGTTTTAAATTGTACAGTGCAATTTCTGAAATGTGGTTAATGACTGAATTTGTCATTTGTCATTTGTAGAGATCTGAGTCACAATAACATTTCATCAATCAGCAACAAATGGTTGTATGGCCTTGACTCTCTTCTTGAGCTGTAAGCTAACTACTGCGTCTAAGGGATAAACCAAACAGAACGTGCTGACATTTCTTAAAACTGCTTTAAATATTGTCAGAATTGTCCAACGCTTGTAAGAGCATTGTGTAGTTTTGTAATGTGAATAATATAATTTGGGCTTAGACTTGTGTTTTAATATGTAAAGAGTTTAGTCGCATTGTTGATCTCTTTTAATTAGACAAGTTTGTTAAATTTATAGAGCAAATAATAAAAATTATTATAATAATATTTTCATTAAATGCATTTATGCCATCTAACATAATGACTTCTATAGAGCCATAGTCATGATGCAGGAGAAATCAATTGATAACTATAGTCATGTAAAATAGCTGGTTATTACTAATAGTTGTGTTACTTTTTTGCCAAATCCTTCATGTAACATGCATTGGCACTCTTGTGAGAGACTTTCAATGCATTATAGAAATGCATTTTTATATTTTATTTTATAATGTTGATTTTGTTTGAAATTAAATAAAAAGATGATTCCAAATTTAAGTAAGAGAATGAATGTAAGGTAATTTGAACCTTGTCACAATGCTGTGTGTTATTTTGCCCAAAGGTGAAAAGAAGTATGCATGGTACTTACCTATTACACACTGAAATACTTATTTTACTGCATATGTATCTTTTAAAACTTTTAATGAGAATTTCAGTGTTGTTGAGCTACCTCTAAGAGGCTTCACATCAAATGTGTGTTTAACAATCAGTCAGTTTATGATGCATCTCAAATAGTTTGAGTTTGTTTGGCAAATGCCTTAAATCGTAACTTTTTCCTTATGCTCACTAGGTAGATAATTTGCAACAGCTATCTTTGACTGTCTGAATATATGAAAAATATTTAATAAGATAACTTGGAATTAGTTCCTGTGCAGTTGAAGCATGCCTATTTTTGTTTGTGTCTGTCATTAGGTCTTTGGCTCACAATCAAATTACTCAGGTTTCAGAGGACTGCTGGAGATTTTGTCAGCACCTGACTAAACTGTAAGTGATCATGTTGTGGAATTGGTGAAGTTATAACAGATTCAGATAGGAAAGTAGACAGACACAATAGATTGAGTAAGGTGAAATAGTAGTTTACATTGTGCCTTTGTAGTCCAGTGAGTTTGAAGAACCTTTGATCCAAGGCTCAAACATGGTTGGATGTATCTGACAATCAACAGCCAGACATTTGATTTGTTTTGGATAGCGTGCGTGTACCACTATTTGCCCTTGTCACGGGGCAACACCTCTGCCACAAGGAAAGACAGAAGCAACACATTCAGGCCAGATGGCAACCATCTCTCTGTTGTAAATGTGTTACGTGGCTGTCACACGGAAGACAAAGGCAGACGCACGGAAGACAAAGGCAGACGCACGGAAGACGAAGGCAGGCGCACAGAAGACTAAGGCCGACGGACTAGTTGATATTAGTCGCCATGTGGTGTAATTTAATATCATCGCTCGTAGAGAACCACTTGTAGAAGGGATGCTTTGGTGACAGTTGCAGCCTGACACCTTTCAAACAGAAGGCTGTCACTGCCTCTCACTGTGTCTGTTATGCACTAAATGGGACAAAGGCAAAGAAAGCATAAGTGCTCTTAGTGTAGATTGTTGGCTGTCAGCTCAACTGAGGCATTTCCAGTGCTGTGGAGAGGCTTTTCGAAGGAGCTACATGAACACGCAGATACATATTATATGTTCTGAACATGTGCATGGCACGATGGCTGAATGGTTAGGTGTTCATCTCGTGATTCAAGGTTTCCAGGTTCGAGTCTTTGGTGAAATAATTGATTGACTTAATATATTAACTGATATATTTATGTATCTGAATATCTTTTGCTATTGCAGAGTTCAGAGACTATCTTAGGAACTGGGAATCCTTCCCAACATAATATCTAACAAAGTTACAAAATATTACAATATATGTTGAATCGACAACTGTGAGGCCTGTAATTATGATTGTTGCAGAGAAGTGTCTGTTGTTTTAGTAACCTAAGCCACAATCAGCTGAGTTCTCTGTCCAGCAAGGCCTTCGAGATGCTCGAGTCGTTGCAGGAGCTTGTTGTCAGTCACAACAGTCTGAGTGTGATCGCAGATGAGTCGTTCTCTACGCTCTCGACTCTTCTTACTCTGTGAGTAATGTTGTCATCATGTGAACAGATGTGATGTCAAGTGTTGCTGTCTGAGCTCTTGTAAAGAGCTATAAAATGCACAACATGGTCTCAGGTCGCTTTTGGAGTGTCCCCTTTTTAGAGTTCTTTGTATCAGAGTTGTACTTTGAGCTGTAAGATTAAGATGGTAATTACTTACTAGTCCTTTAGTCCTTTAGAGTGGAATGTGCTACATGTGTCATCACATTCGTTCATTCATGAATTCATTAAGAGAATTTATGTGTAGCACCTCTTCATGGTGACTAGTCAGAGAGCTCCCAATCTCAGCACGGCCAAATAAGCTCTTCTTAAGTTGAGAGGGAATGCCTGAGGAAGGAAGCAGAGCGTCAAAGGGAAGCCATTCCAAATCAAGGAGCCTACCACTGAGAAGGCATAGTGACAGTTCTAAACTTGCCCATAGGTTCATGGATCATCAGGAATACTGTTACATATTATATGTACAGTTGTCTTACCTGATTGTACCATGATGGTTCATGTTGGGGTATTTTACAATGGGAGTTTTTGACTGCATGTTGAATGTTAGTGATCTGAGCTTCAACGAAATATCATGGAGTGTGGAGGACAAGAATGGCCCCTTCCACCAACTCACCTCTCTAACTGAGCTCTCACTTCAGCACAATCTAATCAAATCGATAGGGAAACAGACCTTCCAGGGACTTGGGAAACTGCAACGGCTCCGTCTGGATGGCAACAACATCAGTTCCATTCAAGCCAATGCCTTTGAACTATTGAAGGACCTGCGTGAATTGTGAGTAGACATTTGTAAAAATCGGATAGAATAAAAAGTTACATATATACATTTATATATATAATTATATCAGGGTGGATACGATTTAAATCATTGATTTAAATCAAACAATTTTTCTTCATAATTAATAATTTGAATTGTCAAAACAGCAATTTCAGCTTTCTAACTATCTAGCAGTAATTTGAAAGCAATTGTCATTGTACTTAAATCTTGCACTGTGTTATCTAAATATTCAACAGATGACAGACACTGGAAGTTCAACAAAAGTGTGTCCTCTATGTTTCAGGTTTTTGATCTTTCAGTGGACACTTGGTTTAATTACTAAGCAAAGTGCTTAGTGTAATAATTAATCGGCAGGTGTTGAAAGAGTTTTCTCATTGTTTGGACTTGTTCATTCAAATTGTCTTGAAGTTGAAAAGGCTGGGAAGTTGGTGTTCTTATTTATATTGCTAAATAAGAGTCCAATACAATTGTAGAATGAAAACATTGAATGAAGAGACTTCAAGAGAACTAGAGACCAGTGGACTATTTACAAGAAAATATATATTGAATCGATAAATTAGTAAGATAATAAATATTAATAAATACGATTCGTAGTACCAGTAACTCGTACTTAATCGCAACTCAAATGACATTTTATCAATATCTGAAATTCTGCATATAATAA
The DNA here is from genome assembly GCA_959347315.1 of Bimastos eiseni. Classification (NCBI taxonomy): domain Eukaryota; kingdom Metazoa; phylum Annelida; class Clitellata; order Crassiclitellata; family Lumbricidae; genus Bimastos; species Bimastos eiseni. The sequence continues at coordinate 14,985,606 of OY365811.1, read as the reverse complement.
GATACTCAATGTACCTCAAACAACTTTTAAGTTACAGTAAAACAACTGTGTGACTGTGGCTATGTACACACTTGTTTTGCTTTTAATTGAGTGTGTTATTTTTTAGTAGTAGTTATTTGACAAACCAAATAATTCCTAATTTCCATTTAAAATATAGCACTTAAAATATGGCACTCAGATTAAAATAAAAAGAATCTGATCTAAAATAAAAAATTCTATTTAAATTAAATAAATCCGATTTTTTTTTAAAAAGAAAATTGCAATTTTTATCAACCCTGAATTATTGAAATTGAAATTCTTGCAATTTGATATCGCCCTTCTTCCAACATCTTTTGTACTGCAGAGCAATTGTGTGCGAAGGACTTGCTCAAGGTCCCTACTTGACGCCTCGGATGAGGGTCGAACTCGCTCACTCAGCGCACACTGAGTGTTACGGGCCGACCGCTCTAACCGATCAGCCACCATCGCCTATATCATAGGCGAAGCCAGAGTACAAGGGAAAGGAGTTTGAGGTTGGCAGGCCTGCACTAAAAACATTGCAGAACATCACTGACCTGAAAGCTATAGTTTTTAATAATTGCACAGGTATGTGGATTCTAGTTTCGTTCGTGATGATGGCCGAGGTCAAGTTTTGACGTAGCAACCCTGTATATCTATATATGTCCTCAAAAGGAAGAAAAATCTTCTGTAAATTGTAGCATGTTGTCAAGCAGATGTCCATTTAATTTTCCCCTTAAAGTTAAAATATTTAATGAATTCCTGAAGGCTCGAGCCGACCTCTGGCAAATCGTAAGGCGACCCCCGTGGGGGTCGCAACCCACAGGTTGAGAACCACTGCTATAGGAGATGACAAGGATATGCAAGTCGAAAGTATAACGAACATATGGGACTGAAGGTTTAAATGATTTAGATATTAGATTCTTAGATAAAGTGAAATGACCTGTAGAATAGTTTTGTCTTACTACGAAGCACACTTGCATATGAAACGAGTAAGGAATTCGGGGCATTGTTGTATTAAAAACAAAATTATTTCAGTTATATGTCTAGTTCTGTAATATCACAAGACTTGATGTGCAAAGTGAGTATTTTAAGTTTACCTCTTAATACTCACTCTACCACAGTAACAATATGTTTGAAACTTGGTCCAAAGCCAAAAGATTAATTTTCAGTTATTACAAGAAACTTAGCAAAACAGAGAGTCTTGTCAACATCTGGAAAAAGTAAACAATCCACCAAATTGTGTAATTGTTCCATGTAAATATTTAAACAATTTGGTGAATTGATGTTGATAAGGTTCTCTTTGCTCCGTTTTGTGTAATATAGTAACTGAAAATGGATCTTATGGTATAATACAGCACCACCTGTTGCATAACTTGCAAAGATGCTGGAACTTGTGAACAAAATGTGCTCAGATGAAAAAGTCATAAAATTTCCTACACATGCACAGTGACAGACAATTACATTGCCATTCCATAAGTGAAATGCTAGTTTATTTGTGTAAGTTTTATTGGGCCTCTCAAGATAACTATTCGGAGGCGCTCCCGATCCAGGCTTGGCCAAAGAGGAAAGTCTTAAGAAGTTCATAGAAAGAGCTAGACAGGTCTCACGGAGACTATGACAAGCAACATTTATGTCTGTCCGCAAACATATGTTTCAGTGACAGAGCATTTGTTCCTCATTTTACTGGTGATGACACTTAAAACTGGCAAGGCATTGAGCATCTGCAAGAAGATATTTGTCAGTTATGTTGATTTCTGAGCAATCAACTGCAGTGCACAGAGTCCTGTTTAAGTTTTCTGTTATGGCGATTACTCTTCATTCATTACAAAGATTTATATAGGGACCTTTTAACGCTATTGCTCAGGATCTCTCCCAACCTAACCCTGGCTATTAAGGATGGGCTTAAAGCTGCAATAAAATGCATTTGGGTGAATCCTGGGCATAAGGCACAATGTTAGCCTATTCCGTGCCATAGGGCTAACAACAGAGAAAGTACATTAGTAGCAGTCAGTTGTAGTAAGTAGTCAGTTATTCATCATTCCTAATGGATGACACGTTGTCCTTTAGAACCTTAACATCTGTCAGTTAGGTAATAAGAAGTATTTAAAAGAAGATTTGAAAATACTCAGATCATCCATTATCATCCACCTGCAAATTGAGTAATGTTTCTACATAGGTACAAAATTAAGCAGGAAGCAAGACTAGGAGACAGGACAATTTTGTGATTGTTTTGATCGATCTGGTCGTGAGCCAAGATTGCTGTGTGCATGTAATTAATCATCTGATTATTCTTCATCTGGTGTTGTTTATCTCAAATATGTTGTTATTTTTATTTCAGCCATCTCAATTCCTCTCAGTTTCTTTGTGACTGTCAACTGTCGTGGCTGAAGCGATGGCTGAATGAAGCAGGGTTCCAGTCTACTGTGGTGGCCCAGTGTGAATATCCTGAGCTGTTGAAAGAACGAAATGTGCTGCATCTGATGCCTACGGATTTCAAATGTGGTATGTTCTTTGAAGTTATTGTATATCTGTAGCTACCCAGGCAGCTGGATGCAGGCTGTCAGATGGATTGGATATGTGTGCCAGAGGATGGAATCATAGAAGGATGAACAAATGAATGAGTTATAAATGCATTGATAGTTGGGTACAAATAATTGTGGTTGTATGTATGACTTAAGTGAATAAATGCTTTATTACTAGTTATTGATCAATTTCTGTTGCAGTGAACTTTCCAAAGCCAATCATTACTCATGAACCAGAATCACAAATGGCAATCAAGTATGGCAATGCGACGTTGACTTGCCAAGCAGCTACTGGAGCCAACTCTCCGCTAACTATTGAGTGGAAGAAAGACAATGTGGTGGGTTTATGATAGAATCACAGAAAATGTCCTCTTTTGCTATTATGTTTCATTTAGACTTCTGTGCACTTATTGAGTTATGTTATCAATGAGCCTTGACCTCAATAGTTCAATACAGAGTTTGATATTGATCTGGAGTGAAATTGACCAATTCCCTTTGTACTTTGACGTTTGCAAATGGAGAAATTTGATGGTACTACATCATTTTTACTTTGAAATAAAGAGTTTGATATCAAATGTAATATCAAAATGAAGCACAAATCTATAAATTAGTTAGTCAATGTTAACTTGGATTGGTACTGATTAATAAAAATTAATCAATTAATCTACAAAAGTTGACATTGATTAATCGATTAATTCTATTAATTTGATGTCTGTAATGTAAATTTTTACTGTTTACTGCAATGAAGACAGTTAATTTTTTGCCATCTTCAACTTTTCGATCAGAATTTATCTTGTATACAAAATGATCCGTTAATTTCCCCTCAAATGTGTAAAAGCGTTATATGCCAGAATTGAGTCACTTGACATCATGAAATAATTAAAAATTTATCGAACAAGCCTACAACAAATTTGTAACTGATTGTACTTTTGCCGTATTATCTTCATGAATAATGCTGTTTTGCATTTTTTTAAATTGTGTTTTCATTTTGTATATTAGTTTAAAAGTGTGACAACAGATGAGCATCCTTATTTATTTAATGATTTAAAGCCACATAAATGTGATGATTTAATAGGTGACTTATATATATATTTGTTGCTAATTGCATGTATACACACCTATACCAGTATATACATGTATATTTGTATACACGTGTGCATGTGTCTCAATGTGAATTCGTACATGTTCTGAGCATGGATATCTAGACATATAGTTTGATTTGATAATTTTAATGGTTGGTTACATTGTCATTTGTAGGCTGTGACTGGTGCTAATGTAGCAACGACTGTGACGGGGCCAGCAACGGACGAAATGGTTCAGGTGTCTAGTGTCCTTCACATCTGGCCAGTCCTTGATACACATGCGGGCAGCTACCAGTGCATTGTCTCCAACGTCCTCGGTACTTCCTACTCAACAAAAGCCATGGTGACTGTCAGTGGTAAGCAGGCTGTTCTGTTAGTGCCAACATCTCTTGAAGTGGTGCTATATACATTTTATGAAGGAACCATTCATTTGCTGCTGATGTTAGTTTTGTCTCTTATAGAAGTAGCCTATTGCTGACAAAATGAAGCATTTGCAGTTTTTACATGTAGCATACATTGAGCAATTCATTTTTATATCACTTACACTACAAGCGACCAAAGTCATACATAATAGTTCAATATAAAATAATGTAGACTTACGTAGATGCAAGTCTTTCTTTCCAGAGATGATCCACAGTCTGGTGGAATCACTTATTACTGCATCATGACCTCACTTTGTCAACTGACCATTTAAACTGAAGTAGACAGAAGCCACTGATTGGATGATTGATGCTGCATATCTAGTTAATTATTTGTGAAAGTCTGCCAAAATCTCAACTGACCCAGATATTGCCACAAATTAGCTGGTTCAGTTTCCTTTGTTCCTTTAGCTCTGTATGGCTGTAACGAAACTTTCTGGCTTGCAGCTTTATGATTATTATTCTTTTTCTTATTAGCAATTGTAGTGGTCGTTTAAATGTATATATTGTAATGATGGTGATAGGGTAAAACGATTGAAGACGGTAAACTCATTACCCAATACTGATTGTTTTTTGATTTATTTGGTAATTATCAGTGTTTCCAACATTCCTGAAGACTCCAACCAATGTTGTTGTCAAGTCGGGTACAACAGCACGACTTGACTGTGCAGCGACTGGTTCTCCTCAGCCGGAGATTTCTCTCCAGAAGGATGGTGGAGACGACTTTCCGGCAGCCAGGGAACGCCGCATGCACATATTTCCTTCTGATGAGATGTTCTTCATTGTTGACATCAAAAGTGAAGATCAGGGCCTTTACACCTGTATTGCTAAAAATGATGTTGGAGTGATAACAGCAAATGCTTCGTTGCAAGTTCTCGGTATGTATTCGATGGCCTTGTAGGAATGTTTTATTTTGACAATATCTTACGGAATCTGTTGAAACTTTAACTATATAATATCGCCCATCAGGAATTCAACTCTGTTGTATAAAATATCAAATTTTCTAGTGTTGATTTATTGTGCCACTAGAGTTTAACATTTAATTAATTTATGGGATGCAATTTTCATCTGACAGAGGCACCTTCCTTTGTGAAACACATGGAGAACAAAGTGACCTTGGATGGTGACACAACTGTCATGGAATGTATGACCTCTGGAAGTCCCAAACCTCGCCTCGAGTGGCTCAAGGAAGGCGTTCCACTCCAGCCGACTCTCCGTCACTTCTTCACGGCCGATGATCAGCTGCTCGTCATCGTTCAGACGCAGTCTTCAGATGCCGGAGAGTATACGTGCATCATGACAAACACGCTCGGCAGCGAACGTCAGACGTCGCGCTTGACGGTCCTCATTGCCGACGGTGACAATCGATCTTCGATTGAGGAGTCAACGACAACAGGGATCATAATAATCGCCGTTGTGTGTTGTGTTGTTGGAACATCTCTCATCTGGGTCATTGTCATCTACAAGACACGCCAGAGGCAGAAGGGATTCCGAGGCGATAGAGACAAACAACTTGCAAGCGTTTTCCGGGCGAGAGCATGTCATGATGGTTCGCTTGCCAATGTCAGCGTACAGGGATTGTACTGCCCCATTCAGACATCTGGCTTTGGAAGTAAGTTTATCGTTTAAATCTGTTCTAATAATAATAATCTAATTACATTAAAACTGAAAGAGCCATAGTATGATTTACTATGATTTACTGCTTCTGGTGGGCCCCTATATATACGGCTCAGCCTAGAATTAGAATGTTCAATGACCATAAACCTTCGACAGAAAATATCTACTGTGAGCAGACAAGAAAATTTCTATCATTTGATTAAGGAAAGTTAATCCTGAACTATGACAAACCTTTTGGTAACTTATGCCAATATCTTGGATACCTTGACATCTAGTTTGTAAGACAGTTTGTGAAATTTTCGGTTAAGAATGCAAGGCTAATGGGGTAAAAAAATTCCATCTCTCGACTGCAAAAATCTGTTAAATGTAAAGATCCTTTCTTTCACAGTAAATTGCTTTGATAAAACTTCAACATGGGTTAGCAAAATCTATCTGGGAGCCAGTGAATTATTAATTTCCTCTCCTTTTATCACATATTGGTCTTGTGCCTAAATGTATGTACCAGAATTAGCTGCATTTAGCACTTTTAACAAGAGTCTATTGGGCACTGTGTTAAAAAAAAACGTTGGAGGCACTGAAACCCAGCTATTTGATAGACTTTGATATAATTTATGTAATTTGAGGTAAGCTGAAAAAATTCTATAATTTTCAGCTACAGATCTGAATGGTACATCTAAATGTCCGCAGTACAGACACAACCCAATGACTGCATTTCCAAGTGATACAGAGGATGATGAGGCAGAGCAAAGATACTCATACTGTCTATCACATCATCATGAAGCAAGATTGCCAGGTATTTTACTGCAATAATAATAATATTTAAAAAAAGTTAAAATTGGCAATAATCTGATTACTAGAGATTTTTCAGCTCAGGAACTTAATATGACTGCAATGTAATCTTGTATGAACAAATGATAATGTAGAATAAGTATGTACTTTATTGAACTGCCTGCAAATGCACTGTGGGAACATCAGATATGAACTAGACTATACAAGATTGTACAATCACAAAATAATCATAAGAAGTACAAAACAGACACCCTCCGAGTTGTGAAAGAAAAGAGAAAGCAAGCAATAGGAATTGCGATCATCATAGGAATAGATTCATTTGTATAGCACTCGAGGGGCAGATCAAACCACACCAGGTTAGTGTGTGAATATGCGGGTTTCTCGATCATGCGATCAAGGACTTAGGTGACACTCTTCAAAGGAGGCAAAGACAATCTAAATCTAGGCCATGACTAGGGATGTGCAGCACTGAAGAGAAAATGGAGGAATCTGCACAACCACAGAGATCATCAAAAGTTGCCTGGTCAACTGGCAGAAACTTGGAAGCGTTAAGACCAGTTAAAGACAATCGCAATCAAATATTTATATAGGAACACATTAGGTTTGAGATACATGTATTGTATCCATAAAATTGTCTATTAGCTTTACCAAGCCAGTCAACATACCAAGTTTTCCCCAGACGATAGTCTTATTCTTCAACAAAACTTTTAAATTAATGTAACAATAAAAGTGTATAGGAATTTTTGTTTCAGTTGCAATTTATGACTCTATTCAACTTTTGATTGTTGCAGATCAAACTTTTATGTGCATGCATGCATTTGCTGATGGTTCGATCGATTTAGGTGTTGACTGTATTGAATAAGGTGCTACATATGCTCTTTCATGTTGTTTAGTGTATTGATTTGCAATAAAGTTGTAATATTTTTTTTATTGTTGTACATGTGTCTTTTTAAACTTGACCTTGATTTGTCATTGCATTTTGTTGCTGTTGTGCATAGAGGAACAGCAAGTATGTCGTCACAGAAGCGACAGTGGCACTCACACAGCAAGCTCATCACTGAGCAGCTGTACCAATAACTCACACGGCCTGCCTGAGCCACTGCAGTCATTCCAGCCTTTCATGTGTGGTCCGACCCTGCAGCAAAGACCTTTAGAAAAGACAGACACCTCACAGACCCTGGCAGTTGTCCATGTTGACCCACAAAGGATCCCATGTCACCACACAGACAAGCACACATCACCTGGAGGCGACACATTTCAAAAGACAGGAAGTTCTCTGAAAGGTGGGTTTATCATTAACTTTCAAGAACCAATTCAACACAAAACAATATAACCAATAGTGTGTTAATAGAATAGTTTAATTTGGTTTGCTGTGGTAGTGTCATTAGATACATTTACTTTGTTAGAAGCAAGTACTTTGTTAGAAGCAAGTACGCAAGTATTATTGATGCATAATATGGCCCATTAGAAATATTGCTCTGCGTTGCTGGCTGAAAAGCCAAAGAACAAAAAAAGACTAGGCTTTATCCACTGTTAAAGCATTGAATCCACCGCACTAGACTTTCCATTTTGTTTTAGACTCGAATGACTTTGCTGGAGAAGACAGACGACGGTTTTCCTCCTTCGTATCTGGAGAGTCATCATTGTCAGCTTCATCACTTCGACGTCAGAACTCGAGTTCTTCTCTGCCAGAATTACTTAGAAAAGCAGATATTCACGATAGTTCGTTGAACAAACTGTGTGACCATAGTATTTCCTCAAATAATACGCCATTGTGTGTCACATTTTCCACACAGGAGGCAATGACAGATTCCGTTGGAAATTATTTAACTGTTGAAACGAACAGCTGAATGTAAACAGACAGTAGCTCATAGGACTGAATATATAAATATAGAAAGAAAGATAACGCTGTGTATGTAAATGCTGAAACATGGTTGAGCCGCGTCCAATGCGAGGCGTGGTAAAAAGAGCCAGAAGATGGGGCCTTAAAGAAGAGCCAATATTGTCTGGTCTGGTGCACTGTTAGAAGAGTATAAGCAGCAATGTTGCATGTAACCAGACTGATCCACAGTTAGCTGCAGAGATTTGAGAAATTGGATTTTACTGGTTTTGGACTACACAACATACGTTTAAAGACCACGAGCTTCATTAAAATTAAAGAACACATTGCCATTTTGTTCTTAAGGAAAAAAACCAGTTGGCTGAGAATATAAACAATTTGTTTATTTGTAAAATGGAAATCAGTCTGAAATGGCAAACAGTTCTTGGTTTTTGTGCTTCAGAGCAGAGTGAAGAGAACCAGCTACTGTTGTTGGGTGGATCTGAAACACAAACAAAACTTTGGTCAGTTCCAGATGAAAGACAGATCCAATCAGAAAATGAGCATTACTTCGATTGTAACTAGGACTAGAGCAAGGTTTTCAATACACATTTTGATGACACACCTGCGGGCCACAGGGATACCATGCACATGTTGAAGTTGCAAAGCCTTAGCAAATAGTTATTAATTTCACTCAAACCTAACACGTTATTTGTCAATCCATTTGTGATGGTGATGGTGATGAGTACTCTGCCCGAAGGCAGGTCCATTGACTTTACCCCACCCGGGGATGAGATAAGTGACGTGGTTTTCCCTGTTGCCTTCCTCACAGACAATTATGGGTGAGCAACTTGTCCAAGGTCGCACCACGGTGGATTTGAACCTGCAATCCTCCGAATGCAAGGCAACGAACATCCTTTAACTTAAGTTATCCTTTAACTTAAGTTGAGACTTTACAGCAATTATATCACAAAATCAGGGCTTGAAGTGTGCCTGGATGGTCATGGACGGCATCCAGGCACTTATTTTCAAGGCACTTATTTTCAAGGCTGGACGCCGTCCCGCCACTTATTTGGCCAGCAGAGCTTGGATGCCGTCCATGCAACAGTGCAATTCCTCTATGTGCGTACTTTTTTATCAATAGGAAAAGGAGCAGGAAAATTTTTTCGCGCTTTCCGCATTTGTAAGCTTTATTTTCACAACTTTCAAAACGATGCCAGCGCCACTGGCCCTTTGTCGAAAACCCTACGCTTTAAATTACAACAAATATTTCTATTTTTCGCCCATTGTATTTGGTTAAATAGAAGTTGGATTGATAATAATGTCTGCAAATAGCTTCTGGTTCTGCAAGAACCATTTTTGTCGATTCAACTTCTATTTAGCCAAATATTCTTTGCAATGATCCAACTTTCATTTCTGTAGGCATTATGTTCATCTAAATAGCATCTGTTTTGGAAGAATTTCGTTCACCCATCCAACTTCTATTTAGCCAAATATTCTTTTCAATGATCCAACTTTTATTTCTGTAGGCATTATGTTCATTTGTCATCGACCTAATATGTTGGTGCTCTGCCTTTGCAATCTTTAGTTCTTAACTTTTTTTATAATTATAAGAAAATTTGCATCACATTCTGGACATCTGGTTTGATTTGGGCGGGGGGTCAGGGCCTTGTGACGTGACGTCATATTTGAGGGGGTCATGGCATTTGTGGCGACCTGTGGCAAAGGGTGAAGGGGTAAAAAATCGTCCAAAATTGCGTGACGCTATTTTTGGACGGCTCCCCTAGCGTCCAGGCACTTCTTTTTTTACACTTTAAGCACTGCACCAAATTGAGGTTCAAAGCTTCTTGTTGTAATGCCCCAAAAAGTAGCACGACACAATGAGCATATTGTCAAATAGTCGGATAAGCCGAAACCGATAGGCTTTGATAAAATTCCATCTTATTAACTTTCCTGCAAGTCAATCCGTTTTAATTTGCAAATCAATTGGCGCAATCTCTGGCCTGCAAGTAGGCGTAAACTGATTCTGAATCTGAAGTCAAAGAAACTGCGCAATTTCAGATAATAGGCTGCCAATCGTCTCGAAAAAGGAACAAAAATTCAAGAACATGCCCGCTTTTGTTTGATATCTCTGTACAAGGCGGGAATGGGCTAAATTGCAGTTTCAGATAAAGTTTGTTCAAAAGTAAAGTAATTCAATATTCGTTTAATTGCAATCAAGCTGACAAAACGCAGCTTAATTTAGAGTTAAATTTATTACAATCTGGGAGCCAGAGTTAGATACCTATAGTTCTTCTATAGTTCCCCTTAGTTCAAAACATATATCTATAGATGAGGCAAGGCATGAAGTTGCAGTCGTCCTTGCGTGGTAAGGTGAATTCATGGGCCCGTGGCCGCAGGTTGTACTTGCTAGAACGAGGTGCAGGCAAGTGTTTCCTTAAGACATGACCGGGGTTATTTAAAATGGCACTAAACAATCGCCCATCTGCTTCTCTAGCCAGATTGTCCGCAATCGGCGATGAGGAGGGAAGATATCCGCACCTTATCTTGTTGATGAAGATGCTGAATTCTGGTCTGGTCCCTGGCATTTGTAAACCCCCACCATGCAGGAGAGGTGTACATTAAAGAGGCAACTGTGGTAGCCCTAGCCAGGGAGCGAAGGACCCCCAATGCGTAGATGGATGAAGCGCAAGAAGATAGTACCTCATCCAAATGAGCCATCATTCAAAGTCAGAGTTGATGACCACACCCAAAAACTCGGATTGCCTTGACCCTCTCTGCTCCTGGAATAATTTGTGATGGACACTCCCTTTCTAAATATGATCTATTCTTGAGTTTTGGCAGGGTTCAATCGGAGATTGTTGCTCTTAGCCCAATTTTGTATGTGATCGAACTCCTCTGTCACCATAGTCACTTGGCTAGATCCCACAAGCAAATACGAATGATCAGCATATTTGACGATTACATTCTGACTATGCAACGGATGGAGATCTGAGCCTACTACAACAAACGATGGAGGACCCAATACTGACCCTTGAACCACACTTGCATTAATCGATGCTGCCTGCGAATCTGTACCCTTGTGTTTGGTAATGTAACCCCTTTCATTGTAATAATTGATCGGCCAGTTGATGTCCACTAAAAACACTAAATCATACAGCCATCCAACATTTTGTTGTAAAGCTGAGCAGTTTTGTTCCATTTCCTTCAATTCTTTTTGATTTTCATTATTTTATTCAGAAATTCAGCGATTTCACTTCCGAGATGAAAATAACCTTTTTGTGTTGCTTAACCATCGACTGCCAAAATGTCAAATGTCGTTGAAATGAATATAAAAATGCGATTGTGATATTGGACACATAAGCATATTTTTTCAAAATATATGCGGCCCGGCAAAAGATTCGACCGGAGGCCGCGTTAGGTCTGCTCAAGGGCCACATGTGGCGTGCACTTTGGGGACCTCTGGACTAGAGATTACTCATTGAGTTAAGAGCATTTATGCACTGCATTGCCAAACAATCATGGCTTAGTTGAAAAATGATTAATATTACACAGTACTGGTAACTCGCTAGTGTGTTAAGATGGATACAAAATGCTAAGACAAAACCTCATCACCACCTGTGCAGATGTAGTATCAGCATTGAGTGTTTTTTTCTGCAATACCAACAAATAATAAAATCAATGGCATTGCATCTAAAATATAAAATAGTACTTAAAATTACTTTTGACTCACTTATATTGTAAATTAGGATCCGGGTACAAATCGAGTAGTAGCGGCAAATCTGGCAAGCGACTCGCAGCGAGTACTATCTGAAGGCAAAGCGTAGTTAACCTGCCACATGCACAGCTATGGAGAACAATCCATGATCTATGGTGGAGAAATTTATATGGACGCATTTATACTTTTTAAAAAGGGTAGTAAAACGGAACTGTACCACATGAATGCATGCAAACTTTAGATGTCATCCTCTGTCTTCAGGCGATCGACAAAGTCTCGAAGTTCCTGGATACAGCGCTGACCGATCTCCTTCAGGTTCTCCCGTAAGCTGTTCTGTATTCGTTCCTCCAGATCCGGATCCTTGCTGGAATTTCAACAAGAGACATCACATACAAACTGTACTTGCCAGTGTCTGTGGCAATCCCTATAAATTACACTGATATGATATTTAAGATAGCTGCATCAAAGCTTATGCTCACACTCGTCATCTTTCCTACTGATAGGTTTGCATATCGAACATATTCATCAACTTTGCCAAAGAATTTGTACATTTAAGTGGTATTTTGTTTAAAAGTTAGCTAGGCCATGTGATTGCATCATGCCCATCCTTCAGATGCATACGGTCAGTCTCAGAGACCATGTACAACTGTATACCTCCTTTACCCCTGTGTTGTCGTCTCAGTGGAGGGCAGCTGACGCTACCAGGGAGCTATTCAATCTACCGACCAATACAAACGAATGTCTTTTCTACATCACCCTCACTGCAAACGCTGTCACCAGTTGTCTTTCTAACCTATTAGGGCATAACCGGAAATCGCCTCGAACATTCGCCTCGGCCGAATATTGGACTATTCGGAAGTATTCGCCTTGGCAAATATTACACCTGCAAATAGCTAAAAATAGCTCTTTTTGATAAAATAATGATTTTTGATAGGTTAACAGGTTAACTACGCTTTGTCTTCGGATAGTACTCGCTGCGAGTCGCTTACCAGATTTGCCGCTACTATTCGGTTCGTACCCGGATCCAGCAAATAGTGCATCCAAATACTCGGATTCGGTACTCGGTGGAAATTGTCCACTCTGTTATGCCCTATAACCTATCGATGCAACTTGGCCCAGAGACTCTGAACATCCATGTCATCTGTCATCATACTGCACACTGTTTTGCTAACTGAAGTCAAATATTCATTTGAAATGACATTTAATAACAATTAGGCTAGCAGAGAGAGCACCTCTGAGTATGTATCTTGAAGCTATACAAGTGTTAAATTACATTACATTTTATAATAAGTTTTGGCTCAATGAACAGATTTTTTGTAGAGCATTATTTTAAAACATGCAAAGGATAATGTTCAATAGTCTAAATTAATGTAAAAAAAACTTAATCTCAGTTCCACAATGAGGATTTAGATACCAAAAGGTAATAAATCTAGAAAATACAATGTAAGCAGTGAAATTGAACAGCAACTAGTTCAGACATGGTTTTGTTGTATTAATCTACAAAAACATTTTGGCACATGTTAAAGCATATATATGCCTTAAGGCACTTAAACACAAAACTCTCATCTCCTAGTTGAAAAAACTATGTCTCTGCCCTTAGAGCCTATCATCAAGTCCTATATGACCCCTACCTTATTAGCAGCTTAGTCACTGTCGCAAAGGTTTCACAGTCTTGTCTGTATGCCTAGAGAAAAAACAACATTTAAACTTTTAGCCATGCTGTATAGCTTAAGGACACAAAAGTAGTTTAATTTTTCACCATAGCAAATTAAGTTCAGTGAATTGAAAAGGCAAAATTCAAAGCAAGACATATGAAAGACATGACCACTCATCCTAATGGCAAATATTACCAACCAGATAAGTCCTATGCATGGTGCAATAGGCAACCAGTAGCATGCTACATTGGTTTCTTGGTCGCTTTTAGTACACTCCCATCATTAGTGTAAAACAAAGAAAGATCTGGTTATTTGTCCTCTGCAAACAATTAAGTCTTGTGTCACTTAAACTATAGATAGCACTATCTAATTATGAGATTCTGACTAGTTTATTTGCAGAAGACAATTTCCAAGGTGCTCAGGTTTGTCAATATGCGTAAGTTAAAAACAGAGCAGGATGATAAAAAAATCTAAATCAGTGAATAAATTCACACTTTTTCGATTTCTTCTTTCTTGTCACGGATGAGTGCCATTTTCTCCTGTGACAATCCAAGCGCACCGCGGTTTACGCTTGCAGCATTTTCATTGTAAAAGGGACGTCGTTTGGCAGATGCTGGCACTGAACCATCATATGCGCCTCTAGGCTGACGCACATCTACAACAAAATGTATCGAATCGCAATCATCTTAGAAATTGCATCAGTGACCTATGCACGCTCATTTCTGAAGTACCATGGCCTTTGATATCTGCTATCATTCATGATCTGCTGGTATATCAATCTATCAGTTACTCTTGAGCAGTTATGAACTTGAACAGAGTTTGCATGTGGATAGAGTCATTTTTTTTAAAACTGGCTTTTGCTTGTTCGAGTTTGTGATGGTCTAAATAAGACTAAGAAGTTAAGAACTCATGGTTTGTTTATCTTTCAGTCAGAATGATAAATGACAACATAATCTTTGATCTGACAGTTGCATGCTAACACAGGCATATAACCTATAAAGCAGAAGGTACTCTCAATAGTCTGAACTACTGAATCCTAGCTACATCACATCAAACATATGCTCACTGTCTGTCTGTCTTGATGGACTGACCCCCTGGAATTGACCTGATCACGGTTGGATTTGATGCACCATCGATTGATGCACTCAGCATTAGACACGGGCGCAATAAAAGTGCTGATTAATAAATAAATCACAGACCTTGGACAGCTATTGCATCAGCTGCAGCCCTTCTGCGCTTTGGCTGCACATCTTCCCTTCGGTTGACCTCCAGCTCCTCATCATAATCCAGTTCAGACGGCCGGTCATAATCTGGCACCTCCTCCACAGGGGGCTTGCGCTTCTTTACCGGACGTGGATCCTCAACTTCGTAGAGCTCCGACGCGCTCCCAACCTGAGCCACGCCTGAAGCACCAGTGGGTCTGTCAGAAAGAAGCCAAACAATGTAACTGAATCATTTACAGCCCTACTTGTGCATTGGTTCTTCAGGACTGCAAGACTGCAGTTAAAATGCTACCATTCGTCAGTGCATATTGTTGGAAATAACGCAATTGTCCCCTTCTGAGTTTTTCTCTCTACTTCAATTCCACAAAATGTATAAAAACTTTGTCAATCTATTCTTGTTTAATGTAAAGTTATTTACAAGATGGGCATTGATAGCTTTAAACTGATAAGGTTGATCTTTAAACAATACCAAAGATATGGGATGAAACTGAAAGATGTGTCATTAGCCAGTTTTATTGGTAGAGCTCAAAATCAATATAGAAGAAATTGTCATAATTAAACTATGAAGGTCCCTGTATGTATGTTAAAACTCTATCATGTTGAACTGCTTTGCGATTTTCAAGACTGGTAGATTGTCTTGTCTTGTCTTAACCATCCTCGATCCGAGGGTTGGTCGCTTCATGGACAAGTCTACTCCATCTCTTCCTGGTAGATTAGATGACCATTATATTAGAATGTAGTTTGGTTGTGGCTACCAGACTGTGATGATCAGAGTAACAGAACTCACTTAAGTGGTCTGGCAGGTCTTGGCTTCTCAAAGACAAAGAACTCCTCCTCATCCAACTGGTCATCCTTGGTCTTCTTCACTGGTGTCTTTTCAAGAACACTTTCTTCCTCATCCGAGATCTGTTCCTCGTATAATCGACGGTCTTCCTTGATCTTCTTCACCTTCAGAGCCTCCTTGGCCACTATTCCAGCTGCAGTAACTGGCTCCACTTTCTTTAGCGGAACAGATTCTGAGGCATCGGGAGACGCTATGTCAGGAATCTATCACAGATTGACAAAACATGATTATTATAATCATTAATGGCAGGATAAGAAAATCATATTTCTATTCAATTAATATTAAACATATGTAAGAAACATAAATTAAACATTATCATTAAAATATTATGCTATATTCACTGAAACAGTCAGTTAAATAATTCATTTAATAAATGTGTCTGTCCACAGTTAGTGAAGGATCTCAAGTCTGAACATCCAAAATAAACAGCATAAAACTACTTGTAACATCCCTTTCCCATAAGAGGATCTCCTCAAATCCTAAACTTCAACTTTGCTGTAATTGACTACAACTTTGAATCATGCCAATATCTTCAATAACAGCTGCAATACCCTAACAAACAAAAAATTCAATAAAGTTCAAAAACATGTAACACAAAATGAAAATTTCAATGAAATAATGACATACCAACAAATAATAAAATATAAAAGACCAAAATAATCAAAAATAATCAAAATACAGAAAATATAATCACTACAAGTAGTCAAATAATAAAAAACAACTGGTGTTTGACTATAAAAAGGCTGTAGCACTCACTGCACCATCTTCTGATTCTGTCTGCTTTGAATGTGCACGGCCTTTCGCCCGGTCAATGGACAGCACAGCGCTCCGTACATTTCTCACACCCTTGTTGCCAGGCAGCGGAGACGAAGGCTCCACAGAATATTCGTTGTTTTCCGATCTGGCATCACCAGCAACCTCACCACCATCATCCTCCACCTCCGCTGACGCCGCCTTCTCCTTCATCCGGTTTGGTTTACGTTCTGCACTTTCTTCGTCGTCTGCCTTCTTTGCGGCCCGCTTCCCACGTGGAGCAGATGTCTCACTGGCGCTGCTGTCGCGCTCCAACGACGGGCTGTGGTTCTTCATGACCTTCCGCTTCTCTGAAGCTCTGCGTTTCTTACCGGAGTCAGAGATAGAATGCTGACAAACACAAATAGACTTCACTTAGGGATCTAGACACAACATGCAAGTTAATCACTTCATAATAATTACTTAATGTTACACTAAGTGACATTTTTAAACTGTAGAATAGCAAAAAACAGGTTAATACACTTGTGCTACATTCAAAACTAGAAATAATTAGTCACATACACGCTTCTTCTTTCGCTCCCTAGAGTCAAAGCTGGCACTAGAGCTGCGACTACGGCTGTAACTACGACCAGACGGACTCTGTGAGAAAGAACGGCTCCGGCTTCGTGAGGAACTTCTTGTGTAGTGTCGTGGTCGACTAGCCACCTGTGGCCACCGACTTTTAGCGCCAAACATGCGCCTGTTGTAACCCCCTCGGTCACGATAGTCGTACTGGTCCTCAGGAACCCAGTGACGGTTGGGTGGCCTTCGGAAGTTATCTACAACAAAATCATTATGGCTTACAGTATTAAAAATATATAACGGCTTGTATTCACTTGCCTTTTGACTACTATAGAGCACCTTGAAACTGTATGTTAAGAGTGCACACAACAGCTGTTTCATAACAATAGCAGTCAAGCTGTGCGACTTTTACTGTTGCATCCAGACTTAAAATTCCAGCAGAGCACAAATCGGTGAAAACAAGACAGGAAATCTAAACAAAATTCTGTCCTAACCAACTTTGTATTAACTGTTAGACATCTTCTCATCAGCAAATAATGCATAAATGCATATTTAAAAATAAATCTTCATTTTCACAGCCATAGATAGCATAAGACCAATAATGGTCATATGCTAATTCTTGTGTTATTCATATTTTCTAGAGTTGTCGGTTTTATGAAATATTCCATTTCATCTAATCTATGGAGTTGCACACAAGTACTGCTTCCGTATTGCTAAAGCTCAACGAATTTCTGCAAACAAAAGGCCCATATATTCTTATTGTTTTTGTAGCCTATATGTAACTTAAATTTTGATAAAGAATTCGATAAGAATTAGTATTCAACTAAACCTCGCTGGCCAAGCAGTCTCAATTCACTATAATAGCCGATAACACAAACATTTATATTACAGAAAAGACGGTTAAGTCCCTCACACAAAGAGAAAGAAAGACATTAGAAATAGTATCAAAGCTAATAAAATCATCATTGAATTTATATAAGAGCAAAATTCATATTATTTCTATCACATCATAAATTACACCCAGATCAAGCTATAGATAATGCAGATATTAAATACATTTTTTGGCATGGAAGTGGATCAGCGTACAACTTTGGAACAACTTGCATTTTTAAAAGAAACTTTTAAAAAATACAAGTGCTAATAATATCATGCATTGGGTACCTATCTCCCAGTTGCATTCTGCAATATTTGTATTTAGTTTTTTTCTTCCATATCTGTCATATTGTATCATTTGCAGAGTGGTCAAATTATTAATCTCAGTCAAACAGACTAATATTCTACAAAACGGTACAGTCAATATTACTGCAAGCTACACTGGCCTGCAAATCCTAAACCTGCTTTTGAATTACTCAGCTTGCTGAAACTGACTGATAGAACAAAATATCAAATTGGCCAATTTATGCTTTGCTATTATGTCAAAATGTTGTCGATAGCATTCGATGCTTGTTTTCATACGGGTGAGATTTTCCTACTGGGCGAGGCCTTCCTAAAGTATCAAACTGACTGACAAGACTTGCACAAGCTGCAAGCCTTTTTCAATTGAATGTGCAGGCCCTCCTTCCAGATTTTCTAACAAATATTTTGACCCAATGTCTGTTCAAAATTCAACTTAAATATTACTTGAGTAATTTGAATGCTCACAAACGGTTCAAAATGTTTCCACAATAAACTGTTCTGCGCTTATTTCTTTTTGCTGTTTAGTTTATATATATATATATATATAGAACAAAAATATGTATGTAACTATTTAACTAACTAACTATATTCCTATCCTCCACAAAAACATTTGATCCACTTGACAGACTGTTCCCAAATTTCCCAGGAAGACTCTTTACCACCGCATAACAAACATAGGCGAGTTTGCGATCACATTACCATACCTATTCCCCTAACAATTCACCTCTAAAGTGGCAAATTGAACTAAATTAAAATCAAGCTGTTTATGAAACGCAGATTAATTAGTATGCATGACGTTGCAGTATTCTGAAATAGCTGATATCTATTCAGCTAAGGTAATAATGCATGCAATTCTATCAAACAACAAACTGCCTGTAACATCAAAACTGGAAAGGGATAATCCTGGATCAAGTGTGTCAAATAATACCTTGTGCATTGTCCTTTTCACACTTCAACAAGATGTTTTATTGTAGTAGTGAAAATGCCTATAAAATGTTTCCGTGACTCAATAAATGGCCACAGAACACTGTGTCATTGGGTTACAACTGCACAATGTTATTCATGCAGCTTAACAATGAGTGTGTACTAAAATGTATGACCTACGCAACTCATCGTTAACGGTTTAAAAGTTAAGCTGCAAATGAAAAAGACTATCTGTGATGCACACATGATGACATTTGGGAAGAGATCAGCTTTCAGTGATGAAGTCAGCTAATGGTAACACGAAGAATTTCTAGAAAGAAAGAATATGGAAAGCAGTAGCTCATTAAAAGATTAAGCATAATAGGAACACACCTGCTCTCGCACGTCTCAAGTCCTTGTACCAAGACATGCTTATGCGATCACCAAGGACGTCTGTGTTGTCAAAACTGAAATGATAAATGCAACAAATGGATCAGCCAAGTTTGACTGCTGACCATGTTGGACAGCTACAGATGAGAGCACGTATCAGACAACAGCACTCCAGAACATTGCAGATTTCACATTATAACAATACATATAAACATGTACATCACAAAGCACCATATGCACATTATCAAAAACACATAGAAGACTAGACTGCAAATTTACAAGACGGTTCATAATCACATTTTGATGAAACGGTACAATAAGGATAGAATGGTACTCAATATCTCCATCATATTGGTAAATAGGAACACACATACCTGCAAACTCATAAAATCGATAAATTAATGCAATATTTCATATTAAGAAGAACAACATGCTCCATGGACTGGAGGGATCAGTAGCAAAGTGTACAAGCGGAATATGGCAAAATACTCTTCTTGATTTTAGGTATCTTGAACATAACTGAACAGTGACTATAACATTTAAGTCATAAGTGATTCAAATTTTGACTATTGTGCTTTATACTATGTGTTTACCTGTCCTAAGATGGCTAAAAATTCCTTCATTGAGGAATTCATATACTGAAAAAAAGAAAGAGCCTAGATGGTAATGGAAAGCCGATAAATTCAATAAAAATCCCAATCATCCCCTTTTGCCTCCACCTCCCTTTTAACTCGATCGGTCTTTGTATCTTCAGATTTGCTCTCAAGCTTGATGACGTTTCTTTTCGAGAGGTTCTAAAAAGAAATGAGGAAGGGAGGAGGCAGGGAGGTACTCTTCCGACTACATTGGAGCTTGAGTAATAGGAAGGAGATACTGTGTATTTATATTTCAGTTGATCTATCTTGAATATTTGTTTACATCATTCGCGTTAATAAAAAAGAGATGCGAGGTAGGCAGAGACACTTGTCGCCCCCCCCCTGTGGCTGGTACTGGTCCAGCTACGACAAAGCTCGCATATGGCAGGACGGGAGGGAGACAGAGGTTAAACCATAGCACCCCAGTACTCTTCTGGCAATGCCATTGCATGTGTTATAGGAATGTTGACTTTATTAAAAACAATATTCTTTCAAATATATTAATACTGATACAAGATACACTTTGTTCTAACATTTGTAAACAAAATCAGAACATCACATAAATGTAGATGCATAGAAAATTTGCCACATCGCCGGAAGATTTCATGTAATAAAGTGGTCACTTTAAAATGAACTTTCATTTCAAATCTGGAAAAAATGTCGTCAGTTTTTATTAGTCTGTAATTAAATAACTCTGAACATTTTGTTGGATATAGTTATCAATCAACAACATGTACAACTCGTGGTGACATTTTAACTGTGATGTTAAGCACACAACCAGAAAATACATACACAACACTTGAAAGGCATCCACTTGAAACCAACTGTACTTTTCCAAGAAAATTGCAGTAGCTTCCGCAAATAATAATATATTAAATTACACAACCTATGCATAAAATTCTTGATTAATTAAAAGTTTTGTGGTTGTTACAGTACAAGTAATTTTTTTAAACAGAAATGCATTTTTAACTCAAACAAAGTTCAACTCTTGACGAAGCTATTAGTTCTGTCAACAGTTAAACTGCAGGTCCAGACAATTAATTGCCCACAAGCACCCATTTCATTTTATCTTGAAACTTCCACTGGTGTTTATCAGTGTAATTTGGATTCAAATACCACTTTGAAAATGTTGCACCTAAAAAGACAGTACCATATTCCAATCCACATACAATCTGGTCAAAACTCCTTGTAAATAGAATCTGAACTCAGCAGTCATTTTCACTACAATGTTTTGGAATTCTGCTAAAGCTGTTTTTCCTAGCAGGATGCTGTCCTCGCATCTTGCAAGATTTCCCTCTCCATCCAGACACATCTCACATGCCATACCTTCTTGTCTTTGGACTGATGTGACACCAACCAGTGGCAACTGGCAACCATGCTTACATTACATTGGCAATCAAAGCCATAGTTAACATCAAATGACACTAGCTTAACCATCAGTGCCTCTCTTTCTCATTCTAAGTATCACCCGTGGGGTTTTCCAGACAAATCTGACTCAAACTTGATGCCTTCAGAGATGATGAATAGGCCAACTACTTTATACTAGCTTTGTCGTCTCTTGCACAAGTGATTATACACTTAGCTTTGCCAATTGAGAGATGATACAGTCAGATGATACAGTGTAAAACACACTATGAGACTCTGGCATTTGTCAATTAAAGGGTTTTCACTTGTTGGACCACCACTGTTAGTTTTCAGTTTAAGCATGTTTGGACCTCAAGAAGCTTCTGGGAAGGATCCACAACTGTTGTCAATAAGAGCTGGACTGCAAATTTGACAATCAAATCCTTTAAGAGAACCAATTTTGGCATCACTTTCACTAGATATTTTCTTTTTCCTCATTTATAGTGTACAGTAGAGGATCTCTACCATGGGTTTAAAGGCATGCTGGATTATCTTGTATTTCTTCTGTTCCGCATTTGCCAGCATAGATCTTGGATTTGAAAAAATCATCCGAATATGAGTTCAAGTCGACATCCTCTTTGTTAACTTCATTCCTGATCTCTTTGTGAAAAAGTGGAGCACCTTTATAAACATTTTGTAGATTTCTTCACTGGTTTTCTTGCATGAATGCAACATTTCAATGCCCCAAACCCATTCTGACATTGATACAGCAGGAGACAAAACATGAATAAACAAACACTTCCAAACATGGCAATAATATTGGATGTGCAAACAGCTGCGATTATAGTTATTAATCCTTTGCAAAACTTGACAAATTCAAGTTGGTATCAGAGCTAGTACTACAATGATATCGCTCTTCACTCACCTGTCCGTGAAACGCATATTAATTTTTCATGTAAACCGTTCATAAATTAACAGATAGCATGGAATATGATGACAACCCAATAGAAGCAATATGGGTTCCCGTGTGACACATTAAATGCACGATGATGGACAACACTCATTGTCGCCTTTAACCTAGACAAATCACGGGCATGTTGAAGAAACGCTGACCAAAGCAGCCACAGCCCACTGAAACACATATGCTGGATAGACAGCTTGATCCAGCTAATTTTACATCGTCATGAAATCTATGGTCCAGGTATCATCATATATCCAAGCCAAGAAGAAGAATAAGAGCCTAAAATTCTAAAAAATTTACACATTGCAGTTATCCAGCAGTTACCATGGCTATTAAAACACATATGCGATTATCAGTAAATCCATTAATTTATTTCACAACCAAAGTACTACACATACATTTTGCAGATATTTTAGGAATAATATACACTTTAAAAGTTCCATATACAATATTTTACCTGTAGATCTATTATAAAAACATAAACAAGCTGAAAGTAAATCCTCCAAAGATTAATTCTGATATTCAAACAGAGAAGACAGCCACAGATCAATAACTCCTGTCACAAATCATCCTCAAAATCAGCTTTCTGCCAAGAAAGTCAACATTCTTGGAACACATTTACATTGTAAAATGTATCATTAGCTTTTAAGATATTTTATTGAGCGATCTTGTTTTACATATTGGCATATATTGAAATATATTACAAATTTATTAACAATTGGACAAATAATACGAAGAAAGTTTGCCTTGAATCGAACCGCCTTGAGGTTACAATTTTCAAGAGAAAAGCATATAACCTGCTTAAACTTTGGAAACAAATAATAAGCTGATTATTATTGTTTCAAAAAAGTAAGGGTAAACCAAAGTCCTCATACCGTTACTCAGGGCACCACAAAATAATCAGAGTTTTCATAACAAGAGCTGAATTCACATCAAGCTGTATGTTATATGGATGGCAACATAACACTGAAGATTTTTAAAGGAATTTTTGACTTTTAGCACAAGAACATTCTTGAATGTTACTATGGAAACAAGATGCCATAACCTCTGTTCAAATGAACATAACTCCAAAATGAAATTAGTCACACAGGTTCACTAGTGCTGGAATTTTATGCATAAATAGTCACCTAATTACATGTCGATACTGAGCAGAAAACTAAATCAAACTACAACGCCAGTCTGTTAGAAAAACAGGCAGATTTTGGTGGAAAACGCTGTCTAAAATGTTCAGTTTTGCATGTATTAATCACGGCTCCTGCATATCACTTTATAGAGATCTCTGAAAAGTGGTAAACAGATGTGTCAAACAAAAGAAACCATAGTTCGGTCACAGCTAGAAGGAGTAGTATATATGTTCATAGGGAGATTGTTATAATCTGATCTAGTGCCTTTGATGATGCCATTGTCAAAATGTTGTAGGGCATCAATCTATCATTGCTTCAAGTGAAACCTTAGGCTAAGTCAGTTCAAAAAGTCCATCCTTACAAAAAGATGGGATAAATTGTGAGCATGCAGCATGCTCTATTGTTGATCTATAACAATGAGGCACATGTGGGAATCTCAATGTTCAAAGCAATTGATGCTTCATTAACAACAGAAAGGCCATAAACAAGCAAAGTAGGGCAGATTAAACTAGAAAAGTCACCAATGGTATCCAAGCACATAATCATATGGAGCCAACAAATGTATTCAAATCCATATTTGACAGATGGCATCCTGATCATGACCATGAAACGTTAATAGTGTTCCACCCAGAAGATTCTCATTGGTAAAAAAATGATGCACATCCTGCAATCTCTCATACACCACCAGATGCACACAGAACAGGCATTCACCACTGGCCAGTCAGCAGACTGACCAAGCCAGTCGAGGTAACTATGGAGTGTTGCTTCTCCTCAATAAAGACACGTCGGCTGCAGACGGTGTGCAGTCCTTAGATCTCGTGTTCGACAGGGAGCTCGTACCCTCCAGTCGAAGAAAATGTTGTCAAATGCCCAACAGAAGCGAGGAATAAGTTCATATGATGCAGCTTTTATGAGCCAACATGCGCAGAACACAACACTCCATGAAGATTTTGTCACAAAGCACTGATTGATTCTCTTCACAGTCAGCTCAATTACGCAAAGTAGTCTTAAGCACGAATCAAAAGCATGACAGAAAACATCAAAAGTTAAAGTACAGCAACTTTCAGAAGCCTACACATCTGCACAGTATGAAAGAAGTTGGCAGACTTTCCACACAAGTCGCCAAAAGAAAAAGCATTAACAAAGCAATTTATCGCCAGTTTGAAAATGAAGAAAATGGTTTTGAGACGCAGTATATGAAACTGATGAGAAAGAATGGAAAATAATTGAATGGAGATGATCATACTTCATTGCAAATAGGCAAGCAGGATTCATGCCAGATATTCAGATATTACAGTTCCAGTTGACTGCCAAATGTGACCTCAGTTGTAGTTTCCGGAACATGGATTAAATGTTCACTGTTGCTCTTCAGAACCAAGCCAGTGCACTAGTAGAGGAACGAAACCATCGTTCTTTAGAGCAAAGAAGTGGCAACCATGAAAGAATTTACCTAAAATTTTACTGATCAGTTATGTAGCTTCTTGTATATCCTACAGCATCTGCTTAACAGAATCTTGGCAATCATCAAGCATGGAAATTCAATTTGTTGCAAGACACAATCACTTTCAAAAATGAGTCACAGTGCAACTTTAACATATACACCTTAGTCAACATTAACTAACTATAATAAATCCACTACTTTTTTTAATGGATGCAATAAATTTTATTAATTATTCTAGTCCAATCCAAACTAATTTCCTTGAAGTTTGCAGGCCATCCATGTTGGCAATCATCAAGCATGGAAATTCAATTTGTTGCAAGACACAATCACTTTCAAAAATGAGTCACAGTGCAACTTTAACATATACACCTTAGTCAACATTAACTAACTATAATAAATCCACTACTTTTTTTAATGGATGCAATAAATTTTATTAATTATTCTAGTCCAATCCAAACTAATTTCCTTGAAGTTTGCAGGCCATCCATGTTAAGAATAATAGCAATGATAGGATATAGATTGATAGACTGCACAATTGTTGCTTTTCCTGAATAAAACAGCATCCTTAATCAATAAAAATCTAATAGCTGCTATTATTCTTCTTGAAGCTGTTATGTGACGACAATTTATTGCTTTTCGATGCCTGCATCAATAAAAAAATCCTACTGATCACAAATCTGATGTCAAAGCTCTGCTATACGAAAATTCTGAATGAATGAATGCATGAATTGATGAGTCAATAACATTCCAGATTTAAAAGAGATTAAAAACCAATAATCAATTATATAAAAACTTCACAGAGGTCCAACTGCAGCCTTCAGTGACAGATATTAAATGAAATAGCTGTCAACCCTTGAAGAATCACGGGTCTGATAATATTTTAGCTAACGATTCAACTGCAACTGGCACTGTTCGTTCTAGCTGCTAACTCGAGAATAATCATGGGTCATACTTGCTTTTAATGTTGCTATAGTAGTGGTGAAGACACTCTGACGCAGAGCTAAAATAGGCCTACACTAGGGCGTAACTGAGTATACCTTTTTCAGCGAGTAGTGGTGGCGCTGGTCTTGAAAATTTGGTACGTAATAGTGGAAATACGCATGTTGTGCAAATGATGTACATTTAAAACATATTGAAAGATGTAAAACAATTGATCTTTTATCTTTCTTTTGCCTTGCAATTGCGTATTTTGCTTTCGTGCAGCGCTGCTGCTACCAGCGAGTACCATTCGTAGGCAAAGCGTAGTTAACCTGCCATGTGCACGGCTACGGAGAACTATCTATAGTCAACACAGAGTCTATAGCAATTATATCATTCATATAGCTTATGGTCACACTCTAGGCTATAACAATATATTTATTATTTAATAACTTTATTTGTCAAAAAACTGTAAAACCTTGTTATAAAATTTGACACATGAAGGTATCAACAATGTCTTTACTATCTACTGTTTACCAAAAAGTGGATGGAGCCAATTCAAGCTGGAAAATAACTGATTTGGTTGTCACTTGGGGAATGCAACCAAAATAAATTAAAATGTATAAATTAACATCATTATTCTAAAGAAAATTCAATTGAACGTTAAGTTCTTGTTTAATAAATCAATGACTTAGAAGTAAGTCCGTTAGTCCTAAATTTATTTGATGAAATAATATATTTTATCCATTATATATTATTTTTTTTGAAAAAAGTTATTTTTAGCTATTTGCGGGGGTAATATTTGCCGAGGCAAATACTTCCGAATAGTCCAATATTCGGCCGAGGCGAAGTCAGAGGTGATTTCCGGTTAAGCCCTAGCCTACACATTAATTAAACGAAACGGTCGATGAACTGTGCGTCACCTACTGTAACACTGCAAGCGGTCAATACTAAGATACACAAAAAATACACATTACCCATTAAGTTTCCATTTAGTTTGAATAATTGCAAATATACTTACATTACACGATGAATTTAACTTTAAAAACTGCATTTATACTTACATAGACGCGAAAAAAGCTTTGAAACGTGAATCGAATTTTTTTACAGTGACTTTTGCAAATATCCAGGTCAACTTCTGTCCAATCACACACCTTTGTGCGGCAAATATTTCGGTCAACATCTAATATTTCGGTCAACTTCTGTCCAATCATGCGCCTTAGATGTGACGAACAAAGCACGTGACTTAGGTAATTATATAGATAGATACAAAAACAGATGTTTGAGACCACTTTAACAAACTTTGAAACAAGATTAATAATAATACAAAACCAGATTAATAATAGTTCAAGCATTTTTCTCAATTTCAGCCATTTAAGAATATAAAAAACTATAGAAATACTTCGGTTTTTTTAATTCCAGCAATTTACATAAATTAAAAGTTAAATAATTGGATCTAACACTTTTTGGTGCAATTTTATTGAAAATCATGGAGCCTAGAATCCCAACAATTTACAACGAGATTAGAACTTCATTTTTATAAAGTGTGTAATTTACCAAACGAACTAAAACACAGTAAGTTAGAATTAAAAAAATGAAACATACATGTACCAGGTAGTATCAGCTAGATAATGGCAGTTATGTAACATGAAAATTTAGTTATGTAATGTGAACATTTATACGACATTGGCATGGCTGTGGTTACCGATTTAGGACTTCCTTTGCAATGTCCTTCGATTCAAATCTCAAAGCTATATACAGCTGGTCTTTTCCATCGTCCTTGAAAAACTCCACTGTGTTTCGTCCAGCTTCTCTTACAAAAAAATCTCTAAAATATCAATCAAAAGAGAAATTATATTGAACCAAGCACTAAACAAAACAAAATTAAGATGTTCCCATATTAGCACATTTTATAAAGACATAAACTGAGTACAATTGTCTCTGTATAATCCAAAATAATTTTGGGTAATCGCGAAAAATACATTCCCCTATAGCAAACAATACGGCCACCCCAGAATGCGATTCAAATAGAGTGTTGATATATGTACCCATCCACATCCCATAATGCAATGAAATGTACAAAGAAAATAAGTAAGGACGCCTGATTTAGTCAATGTATTTAAAGAGACAAAACGATACCACAGGTGCCAAATCCTGAAATGCTGATTCATTGGAGTCATTTGAAAATGGTTCATGGTGTCGTGACGTGAGTTTACGTTATCGGTAGTTACATATTACAAGTTTAACTAGTCCTTTTGGACACGAGAAACCTTTCCAGAACATGCTGGTCACAATTTTCAGAAACTTATTCTTTAATTATATGAACCTCACAACATTCTTACAAATAAGCAGAATTCTGTTTTGCAAAATATAGTTTTTTCTATTACTTAGTACATTGCATTATGGGACTTGACTGGGTAGGTATCAATGCAAAATTTTAAGCACATTCGGCGGTGGTCATATTGTCTGCAATAGGGAATGTATTCTTCTGGATTACCTAATTTTTATGTGCAGCTTCTGCAGCCGAAACTCTGGCCTCACAGCATAGAAAAATTACATCTGTGGCCAAAGGTTCTTCACATATGACTAAAACACTAACCCTAACCGACCATCATTACGTTTAACTGGACCCTAACCGACCATCAAGATGTCGACCCTGCATCCTAACTGACCCTCATGCCGCATATTAAAAACTAAGGTTTTCTAACAGCGTGCATGCTGCTAAACTTTGTACGAGTTCGGCCATAGAAGTTAAATTTTTATATGTATTGCGGCCGAAAGCGTGCTGTGGCCAAACTTTCGGCTGCAGAAGATGTATCCTACTTTCAGCTGACATAGATCTTAATAATTCTACCACACTAGTAACAGTCAAATCTACACAACTTCACTTCCTCAAATGCAAGTCTGATACCAACACTCACTCTGACTCCTGGCCCCAATGTTGACCTCGAACTGAAACCCATCAAACCTGATTTTGCGGACGTTATTTAATGTAGCGCAACTGCTTAAACAAGTCTCCTTGGCAAACATTTGGCATGGGAGTATTTTTCTATGTCAGAAATTTTGCACAGCAATCAATACACACCGACTACACATACAAAGAGGCAAATGTTTCATATGATGTAGCATCCCATATCCAACAAGTTAAACAGAAGAACTTTTGAAAGTGCTGCTTTGGGCTTTGGACTCATAGTTTCTGGGACTCCAACTTATGCATATTATTTTGATCTTTTTGCTGCCATTGGTCAGAACCAAATACTTCCGGTGTGCGATCGACACAAAGGAGTCAGTAAACTTTGTATATGTCTAAAAACGACACTAACCCTAACCCTAAACGACCCTCACAACGCCTAAATTGACCCTAACCGACCCTCAAGATGCTTAACTATAAGAAATTATAGGTTTTTTACAGTGTGCATGCGCTAAAGGTTGAGCAGAGATTTTGGCTTACCTATAGTACTTAGGATTCAGACTCATGCATAATATTTTGGGCGTGGCTAGTGTGGATACCTCTGCGCAATCTTTAGTGTTAGTGTCGTCATACATGAAGCTTACTTACTCCTTTGTGTCAATCACGTGCTGGAAGTATTTTGTTCTGACCAATGGCATCAGACCAAAAATATTAAGCATAAGGTGGTTGTGCTTACGTACTATAAGTAGGTCGAGGTCTCCACACAAACCATGCCTAAAGTATGCGTAAGTTGGAGTCCCCGAAACTATAAATAAGCCCAGCTTTGGACTGGTTTTGTATGGTGCAGACAATTTTCAAAACCATACGTTACACTTAAGATCAGGATGTACGCAAGCACAACCACCTGAACATCTTGCATGTCTCTTTATTTATTTTCTTCACCTTTTCCGTGTAATTTCGCTTCCAAAAAATAAGCCGCATCGAAAAACTTCCGAAAACTAAAAAATAAATTCGCGCGTCCCTGGTTTCGCTTTTGCCGCACCGTCAGGCGATGTGTGGCATGTGTGGAAATAGCCCTAATTGTTTTCAATTTCCATGAAACACCAAACAAATCATCGCTTTAACAACCGACCTGATATCTTCAGTGTGATGTCTAGATGAGAATCCGCGAATGAAGAGCGTATCTTTGCTTGCAGGAATCACCATCGAAGCCATTTTGCTGAAATATTCAGGTCATCCGAATGGCGACTTCCGGT
Source organism: Bimastos eiseni (assembly GCA_959347315.1). Lineage (NCBI taxonomy): Eukaryota > Metazoa > Annelida > Clitellata > Crassiclitellata > Lumbricidae > Bimastos > Bimastos eiseni. Next base: position 14,955,545 of record OY365811.1, on the reverse strand, counting down.
TACGTCGCTATTTTACACGATAAAATTTGATGTTATGTAGCGCTAACTAAAGTTGAAATCTGATCATTTTAAACTCAACCTTTCTGCAACAGATAAATTGCGCACAAGGTGACTACTTTGGCCAAAATAAATTCCATCACATGCTGATGGCAATGCCAAATACTGGAGCTATTAACCGCTCTTGTCTTCCAGTAGAACGCAAAAGTGGAAGCTCTAGTTGAAGGATCTCAAACAAGCACTGCAGGATTTGGCACAAACAATCTTAATGCTCCTTGATTAGCATGGCAACCTGTTTTTCCACATGATAACTTGGGAGTTCTCAGTAGCGCTAGGCACAAAGAACAAAGTCTTCATTAGTATTGATGTAGTTCAGGAAGTGGGAGCTGTCTGTTCCACCTAGCAGCAAACCCTTGAACCTGCTGATGAGGACTGTCGGCTCTCTGTTATCATGACTCTGCCTCGAGTTACCACTGATGAACACGCTATTGCCTGCTTCTGGCCCTTCTCTGATCAAACAAGAAACTATGATCTTGATCAGTGAGAGGGCTCCTGTAAGCAAGTAACTATGAAAGCACAACAGAAACTATTTCAAGCTCATCTCAAAGACAAATGTTGACTAAGTTAAATGGCAAAATTTACATAAAAGACTTCTATATGATGAAATTAATATGTAATTGAGAACCATCTTCTGGTTGGAATAAGAAGACAAAATTTAATCCCAATAATTCTATTGACAGGTCGAACAAACTGAGAGGGTGACCTGGTTTCTAGCTTGAACTTAATCTTTTTGGACTACTCTACTATTATTCAGGGTGGATTCGATTTAAATCGAACGGTTTAAATCATCGATTTAAATAATGATTTAAATCAAATTTTTTTCATCATTAAACAGCAACAGCTATCAAACTATCTAGCAGTAATTTGAAAGAAATTATCATTGTACTTCAATTCTGCACTGGTATAGCCTCTTTAGCGGCAAACCCGATTATATTCGTATTTAATAACCAACCATTAGACGGCAAACCCGAATATAATCGTCCAATTGATTATACATACATAGCAAAGCCCCCCCAGTTTTAGTGCTCAGTGCCTGCCATGTACCCCCAAATCGGTTCTTTTTATGTTTATTAAATGGATTTTTAGGATTACTTTTGCTAAGATAATTTGTGCCCCCCCCCCATTTTTCAAATTTCTGGGGGGGCAACATTCAAAAAGTGGGAGGGCAAAAAAAAATCTGTCTGCTGCACGCAATATTGTTTAAGTTATGCCCTCCACTTTTCAAAACCTTGTTACACCTCTGATGCATACATACATGCGTATACATACATATACATACATACCCAAACATACATACATACATGCATACATACATACATTCAGGCATATATACATACATATGCATACATATATATACAAATACATACATATATATATAGCCTATATAAATTATATACATATATATTTATATATACATAAACTACATATATATATACTTATATATACACATGCATACATATATGCATATATACATACAATTACATATGTACATACATATATACATATCTACATACATATATACATACAATACACATTCATATATATATATATACATTAACATACATACATATGCATGAATGTATGTATATGTATATATATATACATATATATTTATATATATATACATATATATGCATATATATATATACATAAATTACATGTATATGCATATATATACATATCTATACACATATACATACATATATACCTATATATACTTATATACATGGATTTATATATTTATATATACATATATACATACATATATACATACATAAATGGATCTAACTTTCACCTAGATCCATGCTACAGTGGACACTTCCCCACTGACTCCACTGTAGTATAATTATAATCGGGTGGGGTTGAACGTTTTGTCATTGTTTGGACTTTTTCCTTCAAATCATCTTGGAGTTGAAAAGCTGGTGTTCTTATTTATATTGCTAAATAAGAGGCAAATACAATTGGACAATGAAACATTGAATTAAGAGACTTCAAGAGAACTAGAGACTAGTAAGATGATAAATATTAATAAATAAGATTTAACAAGTAACTCGTACTTGGTCTGAACTCAAGTGACATTTTATCAATATCTGAAACTCCACATGGAATTATGCTACTCAATATACCTCAAACAACTTTTAATTTACAGTAAAACAACTGTGTGACTGTGGCTATGTTAGTGTGTTATGTTTTACAGTAAAACAAGTGTGTAACTGTTGCTATGTTAGTATGTTATGTTTTAGTAGTAATTATTTGACCAACCAAATAATTTATGAGGAATTCTGTTGTCCATTTAAAATATAGCACTTAAAATATAGCACTTAAAACATATCACTTAAAAATTGGGCACTCGAATTAAAATAAAATACTTATGATTCAAATAAAAAAAATCGCAATTAAAATTTAAAAAATTCAATTAAAATTTAAAAAATCCGATTTTTTGATTTTAAAAAAAATCACGATTTTTTTTATCAACCCTGCTATTATTATAATATACCAATTTTCATAAAAAATTAATATTTGGCTCCAGTATAAATCGGCTATGAAATAGATAACGACAGCATTATATTGACATCTGATCCCTTTAATCAGCCTAATGCCAATTGCTCATTAAGGTCCTAAATTACCGACCAGAAACAATTGGCAAAATAGTCAACAAATGGTACACAAAACAAGAAAAACCTTCACTAACAAATTAGTAAGCCACACAATAATGAAGTAGTTTCGCTAAATGTTCAAGGAACAAAACATGTTTGAATTTTTTATTTTGAAATTTAAAGATAACACTGGCAAGAGGCCATATAGTTGTACAAATATAATAAATGAACAGATTTGTATTATAGAACAAATATTATATTAACAGTAGATCATACTCATTGCAAGATGATAGTATTGTATATCATAATAGAGAATAATATCAGTATAATATATAATTTCTTGATTGAAAATCGAAGAAATCATCAAGATTCACAGATGACCAGGCAGGTAGCCAGAAGGAGCCACTGAAAATGATGAATCGGCAAAATAAGATCTCAAAGGAGTACGCTAGGAAAATAAACATCAAAACGACAAAGATCATGAGAAGTAGCAAAGGAAACAACAGTAAATATCACTATATGGAAAGAAACTGATACAACTCATACCATTCTGTTACATAGGAAGTAAGATCACAAATGATGCAGGCAGTGACATAGAAATAAAGAGAAGAAGTACTATGGGGAAAGATGCCTTCGATAAAAGAAAGGAATCAATGGGAGTAAAGCTACCTAAGAATAAGAAACGAATAAGTGTCTATTATAAGGACTGTTTGCTATATGGATCAGAAACACTGACCATACGTCAAAAGATTGGCGGAGGCCTTCGAGATGTGGATATGGCGAAGGATGGAGAAAGGTAGTTGGAGTGAGGCAGTAGGATGGAATGCAGGACAAATGAAGAGATAGTACAAATGGTGGATGAAAAAGATCCTTGATAGGAATAATTAGAAGCCAACAGAGATAAAGGTTAGGTAACACAATGAGGGGAGATTGCCTTCTAAGAACTATAATTGAAGGAAGAATGCAGGGGACAAAGACAAGAGGAAGACCAAGAACGAGGTTATTGGACTGAATGATGAAGGGCAATTACAGCAAGTTGAAGGAGTGAGCCAGAAAATGTGACGAATGACGACATTGGTCATATGAAACTTTATAGAACAAGAGAGAAACACAGCAACACATCATATAACAGTAAATAATATAAATCATTATTTTATAGCAATTCATACAATATCATAATATCAGTCACAACTGGAAACTATATTATTACTTTGCTATTTATGTATTTGATGTGGAATAAATCCTGGGAGTGGAAAATTCCCCATACACGTCTAGATTAAACACTTATCAAATTAGTCTCTTTTTGAATAAGGCTGTATCTAAGTATGGGGCACGGTGGCAGAGTGGGATGTTAGGTGTCTTGTGTTCGGAGGATTGCAGGTTCGAACCCACTCCGAGTCACTGCGTATCATCGAACTTGGACAAGTTGCTCACCCATAATTGTCTGTGAGGAAGACAAAGAGAAACCACCTAACTCACCTCATCCCCGGGTGGCGCAAAGTCAACGGACCTGCCTTCAGGCAGACAACTCATCATCAGTATCTAAGTATTCTACAACTTAGGGTAGCATTCAGTACCCACAGGACTGCTATATGCAGACAAGGACTGGTTCCAAATAACATAATTTTCAACACACATCTTTGAAGGGTAACTCATTTCTCCTCTGTACTTTGCAAGAGGAAAGGAATTAAAAATAGCATTCAACTAGAGTTATCAAAAACTCCGCTTCCACAAACTTTAAATAATTATCGATATGGCCAAGATAGATCATTGCAACGGACGATGAAAGAGAGACCAAGTGGCTAAACACCATAAATCTGCCATCTAGACATCCTGTTTGTCAGGCAAAAGGAATTGTCCTCTTTTAAACCACAATTAATGCCATAAACAGGACAATTCATCTGCATTATAAATAAGCATAAAACAAACAATTTCTGAAATTTTACTGTACTTTTATTGACATAGCACTGATTACATGCCTCTCTAAACCTTGAACAGTAACACAAAATTCAAATCCTAGACAAATGTGTCTTTCCCGAGTGTTGTTCTCATTCTGAAATCTAAAAGTTTACTTAAGATTAGTTACCTAAAGCAAAAGAAATATTAAAGTGGGTGACATTGTACCAGGTGACATATGCGTAGCGTGTGTGAAGCATGTCTGTTCGAAATCAATTTACACCGATGTTCAGAACAACCAGCTCAGAACTGCAGTCAAGTTACTTAATACGGATGTTACAACTGCAAAAAATCTCAAGTCCAAACGTCTCTACCACACTTGACGACAGCAAATCCTTCCCCGCAAGGATGCCATCTTTGCTACTAAGATGTCCTACATCACATGGCATATCGGCGAGTCCACTGTCGGGCTACAAAAGCAAAGACAAATGACAATGAAAGACAGCACATATTAAAATGATAAAAATGCTTCCTCTCATGGGAAACACTTGGAGAAACACACTACTTACTAATAACCTATTTATTCAGACTCAGTAATACTGTAAATGCAGAAACAGAGTTCAAAACTGAACCATAACGGAATTCAGTATTTCTAAGTATATAAAGCAGTTGTTCAATTGCATCTATCTATAGCGCACATCGGCTAAGACAAAAGACAGGGAACTATAACAAAAGCTTTGTTTAAAATTTTGCATCAAATGCTAGAAAACAGTAAACATAGCTTTCCAGCCAGAAACACATTCTGGCTGCATGTCTTCTCAGCAGCAAATGACACATGCACATAAAATTACGATTATGCTGCTAACTGGAAAATTTCTTATAAATGCTCATTCCACTTAAAGACGGTAATCATGAACTTTAAATAGATTAAAATTTACAATTTCATGTGTGACAAGTCTAAGTTCACACTTAAAAAAGTAGCATTTTGAAGAGACTACTTAGCTTGTGTTTTTGGTTACTTAGTGCATATTAAGAAATGAATCTTTATAATTATATGTATTATAACACGCACCACATTTTTTATTATTATTAAACGGACGATTTCTAAAGCGCAGTAACGCAGCCATGCCGGTAATTTATGGTTTTAGCACCTCAAGAAATGTATGCATGGTTTAGGTCACAAGTGAGACAGACTATCAAATAATACTTCTATCCAGCTTCTTCTTAAGCAATATTATTTTAATCGATCCAGCTTCCATATAGGCATATTTCTTTTTATCAATCCAGCTTCCATTTAGGTATATTTCTCTTCATCAATTGAGTTTTTACGAGTACATGACTTTGTTTACATCTGTTGCATCGACATTCTCGCATCAAACCGGCTACGCTAAACCAAATCAAAAGAAATAAACATAAATGGAAGCTATATCGATGAAAAGGATCATATATCTAAGTAGAAGCTGGATTGATGAAATGAATTATACTGTTTTGGGACAGTTCTGCATTTTTCTTGAGTACATTGCTTGCATTGAATTTTTCAGCCGCTGAAACCACTAACTACCGCCATGGCGCTACAAGGGTGCGTAGTACAGCCACAAACTAATGACCATGTCCTTCTAGTGTTATTCGTGCTTTGCAATGCTCTTTAGACAATTCATTTTGATAAAATGTTCCATAACATAAAAAGCATGTACCACATGTTATCTATATATAGAGTGTAACATACATTTAGATGTTCTTTAATATCTACACAGAAGAACTTATTAGAAAAGCAGTAGAGGATCTGGAGGAGGGGATAAAGGTTGGATAATGATGGATCAAGGTATTGAGGTTTGCATATGACCAGGCAATGATGGCGAGGGGGCAGGAGCGGTCAACGATGGATAAACCCGAACACAATATTAACATTCAATAGAATATGAAATGTTAATCGACATCAAAAAGACAGAGGTTTGACAAGTTTGACACTTTCACAGGCTGAAAGTGCGATATAATATGTTGAACGCAACATTAGTCCCAGAAATCGACTGGTTAAATAATTGCTCAAGCTGGAAGCTTCTCCATAACTATTATTAATCATAATGCCTGAGACTTTGACCCATGCGAAATCCACCTCTCATATAATCTGATTATATCTATGGTTTCGTAATTGCATTGTGGAATAAGATGGCTGCCAAATGTTTAATTTAGAGCATAACCGAAAATCGCCTCGGACGAATTTCCAGTTTTTCGGGACTATTCGGAAGTATTCAACTTGACCAATATTACACGCACAAATAGTGTGACTTTTTTTATTCAACAATTTTTTTGAAACATTTAACAATCTAAAGACTAAAATTTAGTAATTTATAGCTGTGTTAGTAGTTATTACAGGCACAAACATTTACCTTGCTGACTTTTCATTATGTGAAAAAGGCAAAAATGACAAAAGTCAAGAATATTAACCTTCTTCTGTGGATGGCACTTGCCAGGCCAGAGCTGCCACTACTATTTGGTTCGTACCCGGATCAGGCAAATAGTGCTTCCAAATACTCGGACTCTGTACTCAGCGAAAATTGTCTACTCGGTTATGACCTAGTTTAATTTTATGACTTTTCCGAGTATCCTTGGGAAGTGCACTGAAGATCAAAGCACCTTTTTAATTGGATGTGCAGATGTCTTGACCATCTCATCAAATTATAAATATGCAAGTCAAACCAATCTCATGAATCAAATGCAGACATTTATTAAATATCAATGACATCAAAGAATGCTAGGCATATTATGAAGTGCTGAGGTGAAACCTTACCACAAGCGCGTCTATTGTGTGTTGGTCAACATTTCGTCTTATTGTAGGACCTTACATGTAGCTATTAATACCAAGACCGAAATTCGTTTTCATAATAACCGACTTCTTCGTTTTATGAGTTTCGTTTTAAGCTAATAATTTGACTTTAAATGCATTGACATCGGAAAGGACAAAGCTTAAATTTAGTCCCGTCCGTTTTCATCTAAAGTGTATATGGATAGTCAAGTCATTAACATAAAGTAATGAAACCATGTAACAATTTACAAATTTAAAACATAGTAAGTTACTTGAATAGTGATCACAGACTGATCAGTGACAAAAGAGCCACAGAAGTAACAGAATACAATGAATTTCTGAGCATTGAACCTGTTTCAATGGCCTGTGCCTCATTTGTTTTCCATTGATCAGCCACATCATTGGCCAGCGGATCATCTGGATTTGGAGCGCTGAGCAGAGCCTGGATGGACAACAGGACAGTGCGAATCTGCAGAGCCGGACTCCATTTGTCTACAAAACAGGAAATGTGCTAACACAAATTTATGATAGCTTATGCAACACAACTGTTTACACACTTAGATCTCAACAATCTTCAAAAACTGACAATAACTACAGATAACTATCAGCAGTAGGTGACAATTCACAATTGCAGTTGAGCACATAGTCTAAGTTAACCTCAGCAAACTCCTTTGGAGTTTTATAAGCTGCTAAAAGAATGCATCTTACAGAAAACAATCTGCTGAAATTCTTTGATTGATAAAGCTCCTGGAAGCCAATAGGACACAAACACCAATTCAAGGGGCTTGAATGAATGAATGCAGAATTTTTAAGCCAAAAGCCCCTCACATTAATTATCAATAGTAATAGAGCACACAATTACTATAAAATTACACAGATGTACTATAAAACACACAGTGCTAATCTGTTTCATAAGGTAGCTACTGTAATTGGTTGCCTACTCTTCTTCTGATTTCCACGTTTGTTGGGAGCAGAAGATTACGAACGTGGGAATCAGGAGATTAGGCAACACCAGAAATATCGTGCAACTCATAATGAGGCAAAAGTTAAACCTGTTTGGACACATTTGCAGAATGAAGGACAACAGGCTAGTGAAGACTGTGGTGTTTGGAGATATGGATGGAAAAACAACAAGAGGATGGCCATGCAGGGAATGAATTGACAATATCAAAGAGTGGTGTGAGGAGGAAATTTACGAGTTGACAAGGAAGGCGCAAGACGTGGAGAAGATGTGTCAAAGTTGCAATGGACGCCAATGGGCACTGAGCTTAAGGAGTGATGATAATGACTGTAATTGGTAGCGAAAGAAAAATTTCAGAATATCTGGCATCACAATCTGTATGATCACCTATTTCAATAATCGGCGATATATGCAGTATTGGCATATAAAAAAAGTGATATCTAAATAAGATCAACCTGTAAGGCTCACAAATGATACTCATTACACACAATTACATATTTTTTAAAGAAATGAAAGTGCAGCATTTGAGAACAAATAAACTATATGTACAAACCTTTCAGAATATCCAGGCAAATTCTTCCAAGTTTGTCAATATTTGGATGGTATATTTTAGTCATAAATCGTACTTTAGGGGCCGACATCGGGTATTCTTCGGGCAAAAAGAGTTCTAACTTGAAAACACCTCCCTCATATGGTGACTGTAAAAAAAACAGAACACAATTTCTTAGAATTACAGATCAGTAAGTTCACCTATTAATTTATATGCTCGGCAATAAGCCGTCAGGAGCGCTGAACTAATTCAAAGTTTACAAGCACAATTGCTGTTAGTATCTATGTTGATTAGCTTAATATCTGACTGACAGCAGTAAATGGTGCACATATCAAAAAGAGAGTGCATAATGAACCATCATTGCTTGACATGCATGTGAGCATTGATGAACAGGTGTGTCCAGAGTAAAGTCATGCATATTAATTAGATAGTTCAGGTGTCTGTCTGTAGTTGCACGTGTGGTACAGGAAAGGAGTTGCTGGAAGACGTCTCCATGAGCAGCATTTGAATTTTAGTTAGTTACAGAGAGAGCTGATGCGCATTGAGCTAGTGTAAATGGACAATTGATTTGTATAAGTGGTTTTCTTGTGAGTTGAATAGAAACAAGCAATATTCTAATAGTTTTTGGACTATGTTAATGTGAATTGACAGTCCTGCACTACAACAGCTGTGACTTCAACTCCTCACTTTGTCACTTCCACAGTTTCACAAGCACCTGAAGTCGGCATTATGCAACATTTAATTCACTGGCTCAGGTCGGGAGTGCCACTGATGAGTTTGTCTTAAAGTGGTGCTATATAAATGCTACATTACAATTATCTAAAGGTAGAGAAAGAATAGGGTAAGACTTGTAAAAGTAGGTGATTAAGAATGAAAAATCACAATTATATTTATAGCGTTAGCTTCAGTTGGAGCTGACCTGTCTACATCTCTCTGAAAATAACTAAATAGAACTTACAATGTTCTGTCAAGTGAATGAGTACTGAAGTAATCTAATTATCAGAAAGCCTTCATCTGAGTTAAGCCACTTACTCGTGATATGAAAATCGTTGCAACTTGTGACAGTTAAGAACTGCCAAGTGGATTATATGAATGAAAATTATTAATGACTAAAGAAACAGTTATGGAATGTAACGAAGGTATTAATTACATTACTTAAATCCTTTTTCATGAATTTCTGCCACTGTTTGACCTGTAAAAAATCCCAATGATTCAGTGGTCGACCAAATATATTGTACCAGTAAAACTGACATTACAATTTATTTTATGTAACCTGTGATTACGTGTTTCACTTTTATGCACCCACATTTGGTATGTCTCAATGTGAACCCCAGGACAAATAGCAAGAACAACTTATCCAGGGTCATTGCACAAAGTCTGCTCAGCAGGTTCACACAAGGAAACAATGAGTGCCAGACCCAGTATGCTACCAATAAAACCCACATGCCATGCTAATGCATAACTGTGACACAGTACACTACCAGTAGCAGACAGAGTTAAAACAAGGAAGAATTTCTACATGAAACGGGATGTATCCAATTCCTAAAAGACCTACATAACCTGGATTCAATTCATAGACAACTGCCACCATTAAACAGGGCATGGATCCTAAGCTTCACACACAAATTCTGATCATGCCATTAAAGCCTTCCATATTTTCTGCTGATGCATGACATTCAAATCAGTAGAGCTGTACCGATAACACTTTTTGCCGATTATGCCGATACCGATTATTGCCGATTATTCATTTGCCGATACACGATTATTTCATTGTATTTTCCAAGATGTCCGGTTCCAAAAAATAGACCTACTGCTACTGCCTATTGTTGTGATACAAGCAAAACACTTGCTCCGTAGGATGCATATGCATGTAGTTGGGGACTAATCCTAGGCAGGCAATACAGATTAGACACATTGCCCACCGTCAAACTGTGCCCAGGGTAATTAATGGCCAAGGAATGGCTGGCCAATTCACATCTACCCATCTAGACTCAGGCAACTTAAATGTTTCGGGGAGATATGATTGGCAGCTAGCATGTATTCATTAGACATGCCTCCACGAAGTATATTCATCAGTTTCTCTGTTGAATTGGCCACTGGCCAGCTGTTCCTTGGCTTGAATATGCCAGCCATTCCTTGGCCTTTAAACAGGCACTATGACTCACTCTGCACAACACCTATGTTGACACGTTCTAACGGTCTATACTAGCACACTGGGTGGTCTCACCAATGGTCTGAAGAAGCCATTGACTCTACGACACGACATGGGAACGGAACGAAATGCCGTCCTTCACAGACCCAGTGATGTTGCTGTTGTCATTTTGCTTTTATAGACTGAAAATAATATTATAAAATAAAAAAATAATTTTTAATATCGGCGCCGATTATCTTGCCAGTATCTGATATTTCTATAATCGGCCTGATTAATCGGTCGGCCAATTAATCGGTACAGCTCTACAAATCAGGCTAGATGGAAATCAGGGACAGCACATTAAAAAGTCCAACATTTTACCACATATATCATTTTAGTATCTTTCACCACACAAATTTCAAACAAGTTACAGTTACGATGAAAGATTTCAAATAAACTCCTTGGAAACACTTTGCACTTCCATGCCCTGACAAAAGTAACCTTTAAAATTCAGTGGGAGCATTCAATTATAACAGTAACATAGTAATTTGCAATTTGGCCCTATTTTCAAGTGGCAAGATGATGTTTGCACCGAAGAAGGACCAAGTACTGGCACCATAGAAGCATGACAACAACGTGCAGGGCAAATTTCTGAAGTTTCTTAACCCTTTATCGACCAGCTACCTAGGTTTTCCCATACATTTTAGTACATGCTGGTCATTTCAGGGTTAAAGCTGTTTCGGGCTGGACAAATACATGACATCCACTGAATGTTGCAGCAAGACACACATGGAAATATTGAGAAATAGTATATGCTCAGAAAAGTATACTTAGGTTAGCAGTAACATACTTTAATCGTTAATAACATTAAGATTAATAATCATTAATGACATTACCTAAATACTTAGGAAGTGAGTGAGACACTCATTGTACGTTTATCAAAAGACATAGCAAAAACAGCCGTATTGGCTGTTTTTGCTATGTCTTTTGATAAACGTACAATGTGTTCGTTCCAAGTAAGGTGCTGGCCTACTTAACAACAAAAACCTCAAACAATGCTGCTTACATAACCTCCTGTTTAACTAAGAATGAACCGAGTTTGAATTTTTTGCCGAGTCCGAGTTTTATGAGTTGAATTCTGCTGAGTCCTTGGCCGAGTTTCTAATATTTTAAAAGAGTTTCATTCTTTTGATTCTTAGATTGACAGTTTGCACAACTTTTAGAAATTTTTTTTAGTTTTGCCTTAGTGCTCTGTAGGAATTAAGTAACTTGTATCCACTAATATTAGCAGCATTTGTGCTTTAGTTGGGTCAATTGTAGTTTTGTAGATAAAAATAATAGTATTTTGTGTTTTACTTAGATTGATAGTCGTATTATAAATTAAAAGATCCAATTTTCGTTTCAAAACAGAAAATCGGAAAGTTCAAAACTCAAACCCGTTTGGCCGAGACGAGTTTCGGTTCAAGCTCAACCATTCTATGCTTCATATTATACTCGCCAACAATTCGGGATCGATGCGAACAATATGACATTAGTTGTGTCAAAATTCAATGATTAATTCGTCTAGCTCAGGGATTTCCAACCTTTTCTGTACTCTGTACCCCTGGAAAATATTTGAATAATGTTCAAACTTACCCCCACAAAAGTATCATCACATTTGAATATGCTTGTACAGAATTGTCACTTCTGAACTGGTCACAGACTGAACCACATACAATACCCTAATGTGAAAAATTAAGAGATAAATATGACCCGGTTCATCACCAGTGATCATACCCCAAAGAAGTGACCTTAGAAATAATGCCATGTATTGAAACCATTATAAACATTATCAAAATATGATAGATTTTTTTTACTGAAAGATGACCTAATAGAATACTGTTGTCAATACCAGAGACATCTGATGCCCCACACAACTAAAGTGTGCTTACAAGCTTTAGAGACCTACAATGTTACAAGTAAATAAACTACTAATGTTACAGTCATATCCATGCTTATCCCATGACAGCTCAACAAGTTATAACTGGTCATTATTAATACATTCTTATAATTAATTCTTTCCCTCTTTGTTGCACCCTCAAATATCAAGTTGCACCCAAAGGGTGTGTGTACACCCCCTGAGGAGGTGTGCATCCAGGTTGAGAACCTCTGATCTAACCCATGAAGTCATTAATACCAGTTCACATTAGCTCTTTCAATCACAGATAAATTATTATGACAGAAATAACACAAATGTCATCAATGAACAGAAAATGTCAGTGAAGCAAACTGAAGTCTTTGACAGCTTGTCATGTATAAAAAAACAGTGCTCAATGACTCTAATACACCAGCTACATCACAACACATAACCATTTGGCCACAGCCAAAGTAATGTTTATTTGATAATTTACAGCGTTAAATGCTCAAATCTGATGATTTACATGGTCAAATGCTTTAAAAAAATTATTTTTATACATTATATAATGCCACACTCAGCTCCAGAATAAAGAACAGCCCTTCAGATTACCCTGCAAAGTCAAGATACTTGAGTGGTAATGTTAGCAAATAATTTTTTGATCAGACACCTACTAGCCTACTGTCTAGCAATATAAAGGATCTTCATAAAATTCCACTGGCAGAGCTCTAGAAGTTATTCCACATGAAACTAGACAGTGTTAGATGCATAAGACAACTAAGGGTTTGATTTCTTGCCAAGTCCGAGTACAGAGTTTTACGATTTGAATTTTTGCATTTTCCTGATGTTTAGATGGCCAGTTTGCAAAACTTTAACGAATCCTTTAGTTTGCCTTAGTTAACACTAGGAAGTAGTAACCTGTAAGCACTAACAGTAGCAGCATTTGTGTTTTTAGTTAGGCTGATTGTTGTTTTGTAAATAAAAATAACAGTACTTGTACTTTTAATTACGTCGATTGTCGTTTTGTAAATAAAAAAATCTGAATTTGTGCCTTAAAAGCAGATAATCAGAAAAATTAATAATTGGACCGATTGCTTGTCCGAGTCAGGCCACGTACCAAGAAAATTGGACCAAGCCGAGTTGTTCATCCCTACTTAAGGCTCACAATATTGTGAAGGTGGAAAATATAAGAAAAAATGAAAGAAATTGTATCAAGGTCTTAATTGACAAACTGACAATGTTAAATGCATTATTATCTAGCCAATATCATTAGAAAAAATCTTTTCATTATGTAAAGTTTGAACTTAGCGTTCAGAGACATGTACTTTTATGGAGTTGGGGCCCCGGATGTCTTAACCCGTAACTTGGCTTAAGATCCCCACAATTAGGCCCTCTTATATGTTCAGCAATCTGATCACATTTGATGTAGTGTCTGCTAGGGATGAATCGAGTTTGAATTTCTTGTTGAGTCCAGGTTTTACAAGTTGAACTTTGCTGAGTTCAAGTTTAGAATATTACATAAAAACAAGTCTCATACTCTTGATTTTTAGTTTGGCTGTTGCAAATATTTTATGAATTATTTTAGTTTACACTAATATGTAATTACTAGTGTGTATTAATAGTAGCAGTAGTTGAGTTTTTAGTTAGGTCGATTGTCGTTTTGTTAATAAAAATAACAGTATTTTTGATTTCAGTATGGTTGATTGTCTTTTTGTAAATTAAAAAATCCGATTTTAGTTTTAAAAACATAAAATCAGAAAGATTAACACTCCGGGTCCCAGTTTATGCCGGGAACTATGAAACTTGGACCGAGCCGAGTTTCGGTCCATCCCAAGTGTTTTCCCATTATCCCACTATACTTTGCAACCAATGGTACGGTATGTTTGGGATGCACAATTGATTAAATATTTGCAATTTGCAAACAGAAGACATTGCTACCATCAACTCAGTAGCCACATACTAAGCATTAAAATATGTACAGTGTGGAAATTTTAAGGATAAATTGCTATAACAAAGAGTAAACCTGGATCTAGAAAACACCCAGACAGAAGACTAGCCTCTGATACTGATACAAGGATTGGCTCTCGAGGAGCCTTCACTGTTCAAATAAAAGTTCTATTGACTGATAATCACAGTAGTGTGAACTAACATGCAAGCCATCTGACCAATCATGTCTATGCATTAACTGTCTGGGCCTTTCAAACCACAGTTTTACAACTGCAATTTATTTCGTTTTGCCACACATCAGCAAGATTAAAGTCTATAGATATATATTTGCAGACAATCCTCAATATGTTGATCTTTGACTAGCACACATTGTATTGCATCTATAAATTTATGTAGCACCCCTCACAGGGCACACCAATCAGAAGAGCCATCCAATCCAGCATAAGCAGTAAGATTAGATCATATCAGCCAAATATCTAATGGCAATTCATAAATATTATCATATTAATGTATCCATCAATAAATGCCTAACAATGAAATATGTGATTGGATACTGTATGTAAACACTGGTACCTGGTGGGTTATGTATGCAACAGATAACTTCCTTCCTTTTTATATTTGACCAAAGCAAAAATGTCTCATATAACATGATCAACGCATAGATTTCAGATTCTGTTCAGCTTCATAGCATGACATTATTAAGCAACCTCATAAAACATGTCTCACTTAATATGGCTCCCAAAGATTTTCCAATTAATATCAGATCAGTTTACAATACCAGGTATCAAATGTTATTATAAACATTTACATTTATATATGTGTTCAAAATTTTTATTATAAGCATTTTTAACAGGTGCAGTCACAGAGAAATGTGAATCTGAGGCACAGTTACTCAGTCGCCAGATGAAGAGTAGTTAGATATCAAACATCCAGATGTTTGAGAAATAGAGACTCTTGAGGCATTTCTCAAAGAAAGAGATAGAATTCGAGAATCGAACAGACATTGGAGGTGATCTCATTCCTTGAGGGCACAACTACATGGAATGTACAAGAGCCTAAGACAATGCTACATCGAGGCACAATCAAAAGACACATATCGAAAGATCGAAGAATGAGGGTAGGGAGTTAATGGAGAGAATGGTGCTTAAAAGCATGTATGATCGCAAGAATGTATGTATTCGTGGATTTCTAAACTGCCTCTCCCACTACAACCTAATTAGAGGGCCAACATTGAGAAGGGCCTATGAAAAAAAGTCTTAAGACTATAGGCAGAGGCAGCAATACCCTCCAGTTAGAATCATGGAATGAGATAGAGGGGAGATGATGCCCGAGCAAAGGGCCGACCGATGCAATGGCATTGTGCTGGAAAGTAGCAGTATAAGTTCAGCACACCAAAAGGTCATTCCGGTCTAAAAAACAGGCTAAAGACCAGAAGCTGCCATAGGTGGCCACTGGCCAATGAATAAGATCAGAAAGACAGTGTGGAGCCTGACCCAAAAACGCTCGCGAATGTGATGTAACGGAGCACTTATATAGCGCCACTCAAATCAGAGGCGTTCACAACTCAACACAAAGCTAAACAGAAAAATGGAAAGTCTTTAAGTGCTTCCAGAAGGTAGCAGGGATTCGAAATTGAACAGAAAGCATGTACAGAGCTAAACACCAATTTAGCACCACACAGGCAAGGGCATTTTGGACATATTGAAACCTCTTAACTTCAAGATCTGAAAAACCTGCAACATGGACTGTGATATGTCTTTGGTAAGAGCAGACCTTATGTGACCTGTGGCCATGGCATGATGAAAAGAAAGTATTATCCAGAGTCACCTCAAGTGCTTGATAGTCTTTGACAACGGAGCAACAGTGCCTGCAAGGTCAACGCCTGAATGAAAAGGGAAAGAGCACAGTCTCTGTCATGATGGCATGAATCAAACTTAAGAGCCTCAGACTTATCTAGGTTTATAGCAAGACCTTTGAAGCCGATCCATGCACACAATGAAGAGAGGCACTCTTCAAGTTATACCTCACCAGATTATTCTGTGTTGTGACAGAGCATTGTGTAACTGAATATCATTGACAATACTGCCATAAATGTACTCAAAAGATTGGTGAAGTAAAGACTACACAGTACACATAATAAGGTGCCAAAACAATGGACACCAACAGTGGGCATACAGACAGATTCATCAGATCGAGTCACTCGCCAAGACCAATTGCAGAGGTAAGAAACTAGCCAGTTTAAGGTAGTCCCAGAACAGTAGATGATTAGATGACTTACATCTTTCGGTCCAACAACAATGACATGAAAGTAACGAGCATTGCTCTCGTCTGGAGTTGCCTCAATCCCAGGAACCGGTTCGGCCTTCAGTCTTTGTGTTTCCTGCAAGATAACAAAAACAAAGTAAAGAGGCCATATCATCCAAATGTCAAAGATGAATTTTCCTAAATTTCATCCAATGTTTGAGCTTGATGCCAGTGTCACCAATAGCTCGTAAGTACACAACCATATGAGTAAAAATACTCTCACTATAACAATCTCAGGAATGATATCTTGGCACTACCATGGTGCTCAAAACATTCCCGTTCATTTACACACTGTCGAGGTCAAGAAACTCCACACACAAGTTAAAATATGTATGTATGTATTTCCGTTTATTGAGAAAATATAGCTAACAGAACATAGCCATTTACATATATACAATATTGCAGCCTAAGAGTTAAATCACTGAAAACAGTTCACCTAATGAGTGAGATATTATGTCTAAATGTTATGAATTATTAATCAAACCAATTAGGCTGACAGACTAGTACATGTATGTATGTTTTCATGCATCATCCACAATCAATCACAGAAAGTTTAGTTCCCATATATTAAAAAGATAGGCAGATCCTCAGTCACGACTTGAATGTCTTCAGAGATGGCACATTCTTCCGTCTGGAAGATTGCTCCACACATTGGGTCCAGCAATAGAGAAGCAACAATCACCACACCAAAATATAATTATTCAACATTTCAGAACGAACTTTCATTTGACATTTAGAGAATGAATTTATTTAGTGTGTAATGTACCCACAAAATTTAAATAGAAATTTTGTACAGTCAAGTGTGTTCGTGACCAATCACATACTTACTGAGTGAATTGCAATAGGGGATATTGCTGATGGGTAGCTGAGCTCTATTTTATAGAAGTCAAATGAAACCTAATTTGTTTGCCTAGTGACCAGCAATCAGTCTTGGCGTCTACTGAATGGGTGCGTATGAATCGTTGACACCCCAATCACCGAAACTGATATTCGCAGCATCCCTGAAAACGAAGCTGGATTGATGAAAAGGATTCTGATAAATGGAAGGTGGATCGATGAAAAGAATTCATGCAGAAGTTGGATTGATGAATGAATTGCGCTGTTTTAGACAGTTCAGCGTTTTTCAATAGTACATAGCTGTTTGCGGGGAATCAGGCTTTTTGGTCTTTTCAACGTTTTCGTCGATTCAGGTTTTGATGCATTGGATTGATCCCTACCGAATGGAATCATGCAGAGTGTAACACTGCATAGAAATGAGACAAGGACTACTGGAAAGGCAGACAATTGGTGACTGGAGATACAGAAAAAGATTTAAATGAAACTAGAAAAAATCGCTGGAAAGGCGCTTGGTACCTGATGAGGGAACACTGGTGAATTTAATAGAGACATGACAAAAGAAATGGATTGGCCACATACTATATGGAAATTCTCTCCTGAAGACAATACGTCAACCACACATTGCTGGAAGAATTGAACCAAAATAAAAAAAAGACACAAGAAGGCCATGACTATGTTGTTGGGACTGGATGATGGGACTACAATGGAGAAAATATGTGGTACAGCTAAAATAAGAATAGTGTCGGATTCCTGGGGCAAACCATAACAGTAGGCTAGTACACGGCAGGATCATTGCTACTTTCCAGGGCGTTGTCTGTAAGTCACATACATAATTGCACAAATCAAACCTGGTTTTCACTTCGCTATTATCTCATGAGTTCAAAAACGGCCTTATAGAAGTCACCAACGCCATTGGATTCGATTGGCACATGGGGCTTTCCGGACAAAACCGGACCATAGCTGACTCAGAAACGACACTCATAGTTACGTGCCTTTATAATTCGTCGAGGAAGGCCGCCGACACTCATTCTAAAAATCGATGAGAAATTGCGTTTTAGTCCAAAAAACCTAGAAATAATTAGATTAGTTTGCTTTTTCGTAAGTAAATCGACTCGTTTTCACAATTTTTTACAGGTTTACCACAATACGTCAACCCCAAATTCGTAGATATTGGCCCCACTAACAAACCGCTGAAACGCGCACAATTGTAGCCCAAATTGTGCATCGTAATCGTACTTTAAAAGGTCACGTGATCGTAATCGTAATCTCAGCATTTCTATCTGATTTCTAAAACGCAAACAAATGGGATGTTGCGGGCACCAGCTAATTCACATGCACAATTAATTGATTGGCAGAGGTCAAAATGCAGAGTCAGGCGAGCAAACAGTCCGACGGCTGTGATGGATAGTGGCACATTGGAGCTGAAACAGCAAGAAAGGGAGGGGGAGGGGAGGAGAAGGAGACAGTGCACATATATCTCTGTTTTTAAGTTTGTAACTTTTTTTCTGTTTCTGTGCCCACTGTCACTGAATATTGATTGGTCAATTTGTTCACAATGAGAATTCCGGAATTCCCTGAAATTTGACCGAAAAATCCCGACATTTCGGAAAAATGATTATAAGGCACGAACTCAGGAATAGCAATTTCTACCAACTACCATGCGTCTGATTCAAACGAACTCGTTATCATTATTTTATCACGGTTGGATAGGCTAACAATAACTAATTGATCGGTTGGCTCATTAATTGAGAATCAAGATTTCGATGCTGAGGTTGATTTGTATTGTAAAGTATACATATTTCCATGCAGCGTTGAGTATCTGACGCAATCAATCCAAGAATCAATATAATCATTTGCCCTTGTTACTACTGGCGCTTTGTACGTGCACGAAATTCTTTGTATTTGAGATTTCAAATTTGCGAAGTTCGAGGGAAGTTTTTGTCTACATTCTTAATTTGTGGGCAAGAATTTTATTTTATGGCATCGTCAAGAATGTTTGTGCCTTAGTTACAAGCTTTACGTGCATTGCTTGACTGGCAAATGTTTTTACGCAATCATTGTGTAGCTTATTACTCCGACTAAGCGAGCGTCTGAGAGCTCAAAGTTAATATCTGAAATTGTGCCTCGCCATCATTGCAAACTGTCCGACATCTGCTTTCAAGGTCGTTCTCGCCTTCAGGGAAAAGGAATTCTTCTGGTTTCATTAACTCCTACAGGGACCTAGGACGCAATCAAAAATCGATTCAACCTAGTTGCAGTAGGAGTCCTACTGCGACTTGATTGAATCGATTTTTGATTACACGCTGGGACCCTTTTTGAAATCTAACCGTGCAAACCTAAAGAGCACCGTGGAAGCGAAAGTAAGCCTACTGACAAATGCCAGAAACGAGTAGAACGGAAGTGTATGAAGGCGATGAATAATCACTAAGACAGATGTTGTTCCAATCTACAGTAAAGGAAATTGCCAAGCTTTGTAGGCCTACCATTCCTAAAAGAAACGAAATTCCAACTCATTTTCCAACCATTGTGATATGATATTTGCAGAACAGTATATAGTATTTCTAGTTTTAAATTTAAAGCAAAGATCTGATTTCCCCCTCTTTGCATTTTCCTCTGTTATCCGGGACCTTGGAGTCATGTTTGACCAAGAACTCACCTTTGCCTCTCATATTCACCGTCTTTGCCGTGAATGAATGATTCATAATGATTCACATACCAGTTGCGTCAGTTTCGAACTGTTTCCCGCTCACTAATTCCAGACGCCACTGCTATCCTTGTTCACGCCTTCATTACTGCCGCACTGGATTACTGTTGCTCACTATATGCAGGCCTTCCAGCTGGGCATTTGCGGTGCCTGTAGCGGGTCCTGCATTCTGCTGCACATCTTGTTGGCCGCATTCCTAAATTGGACCATGTATCCGGCTATATGCTGGATGTGCTCCACTGGCTCCCCCTCCAACAGCAAATCTCGTACCATATCATCTCTTTGGTATGGCGGTCCTTGCTAGTTCTTGCCCCTGCCTATCTTCGTGATCTCTGTTACTCTACTTTGAGTGTACTGGGTCGCCGCTCTGTACGCTCTACTGAGCGAGGCATGCTCATTGTCCCATTTGCCCGTACAACTATTAAACAACTATTAAACAGAATCGTGCCTTCTCAGTGGTTGGCCCCTCGCTCTTTAACATACTCCCTTTGGCGTTGTGGTTGTCGCCAAGGGTCCACTCAGACTCATTTTATGCTTGCCTTAAAACTGTTCTTTTTAAGCATGCTGGAGTCGGGAGCACTTCTGAGAGGCAGCCTTGAAGGGACGCTATGTAAATTTCTGTAATGAATGAATGAATGAATCTGATATGTAGGATTACATGTTCAATATTTTTACAATGGCAATATTGCATTAGATTATTTTCATAATAATAATAATAATAATTTTTTTTACTGCCCCACAGTAATTACACAATTATTCAGAGGTTACAAAATACCATACTGGGTCAGTCAGAGTTAGAGTTCGTTATGATTGGGAAAATTATTGATAATAATAACAGTAATATTATTATTTTTATTTTGTTACTACTAATCAGTGCTCGAAATGGAAAATTTTACGGAACGGAACACTAATAAATATTCGGGACCATTCACTGGACAATTTTAAGGTCAAACGAAAAACATAAATTGTCACCATATTAAAATTATATAATTAAGACAGTCGTCCTTTGCAATTGTCAATGCTGTAGGCCTAATGACAGTCTGATACTCAACTTAATTTTTTTGTAGATTTTTTTTACCACTTTACGCTATTTGAAGTGCTTTTAGATGAGCATCACTTTTTTATGTTCATATATTTTTTCGCAAACTAGACTTTTAAGTTTCTTTAGTGTTACCGTTAGGTAATACAGAACTCTCATGCCATGGTTTAGAGATTCTTAGATGTTTGACTAAATATTCCGAAATTGTTCGATTTGCATACTTGGCAACCCAAAATATTTTGTACAATCAGCCAGTCGTTTTGCTTATTGTCGCACTGACCTTTGTTCCAGCAGGCAGGCAAATCGTCTTTGCTATCGTTTGACGACATCAACGACAAAGACTTATTTTCTAGAATGGGCCTATCAACGACAAAGACTTATTTTCTAGAATGGGCCTATATATTCGCCTTCATCTTCTTGAACTTCTTCACAAAGCTTACCAATAACGTACTCATGTTGACCACTAGCTCCCCTTTCGGCCCGTCCTGAACGTGTAACTCTCTTTTCAGGAGGGTGCATCCAGATAATCAATGTTATCACTTGGCAGATTTTTTTTCAACCAGTATTATTCATAAAACTCATGATGGTTAATGACCTAATATTTTTTTTTTTCTGAATCTGATCATTTTTCTCGTAAAATAAAATCATTCATTACAATTTTAAAAATTAAAACACAAATACACAATCATCCTTTCGACTAGAATTATTTATTGTTAGATATGACGTCGACACGCGATAGGTAATAACGATCAGGGCTGTTAACAATACTGGAAAAAAGTATTGCGATACCAATACCAATACTTCATCAAAAAAAGTATTGCCATACCAATACAAATACTTTTTCTTAAAAGTATTGCAACACCAATACCAATACTTTCACCAAAACTTTTCGACGAGCAGATTTCCTGTTTATTCACACCAAACATTGTGCTAAAGAAAAAGGAATATAATTGCAATGTTAATTTTACATACAATAAAGCAGTATAATTACAATTATTATTTTCACATATCAAAGATCTGTACAATTACAATAATAATTTTTACATAAAAAATCAGAATAGCTACAGTTATTATCAAAATTATTATTTTCAAAATGTGTACTACATTTACTACACGTGTACTGCATTTTTTTATCAAAAAAGTAATTATAACTATAAAAAATACTTGAAAAACAATAGAATGAAGAAAACCATGTGCAGTTGTTTGCACCCACGTGCCTCTGTCGCCAAACAGTAAACTGGGAAGTAAACGGTAAATCCTGAGATATCACTAGCCCCGTGTCCAGGACTTTGGGATTCATCCATTGCCGGCTCAAGGACATAGGAGAAGGAGGTGAGCACCTCTACAATGTTCCGTGTGGAATATAGGCTGACTCTACTACTCAAGGATGTGCGTAGAGGGGAAAACACTATTCTATCCGATCGTTTCCCTATTTATAGATTCCTTCCATTCACACCATAGATCGTAGATTGCAACAAGAGACAATTTTCTGAGTGTGATGTATAGTTATTGCTCACCACTTCTTGATCGCAAATATTTCAAGTAGAAGAGAAATATTATAATTTTTCATTACAGTGAGAAAAAAGTATTGGTATCGCGTATCGATTGCTGGCTAAAAAAAAAGTATCGCAATACTGACCAAATAAAACTATTGCGATACACGCTGTGATACTGCTAAAAGATCGCCGATACCAAAGTATCACGATACTTTATCGCAATATTAACAGCCCTGATGACGATGATGTAAAACCCGGTAAACAACGATTAGGAAGGCGATTACAGGCTGTGCTGCTGTATGCCACCTCGTTATATTTTAATGTCACCATATATTATTGACATTTTAAAGATTAGTATTGTAATTTACGACAGAAAGTGGACTTTACAATCGGTATTTTGAATAATTTCACATGGAACAAGCTGAACAGTAGATGGCCACGAAATTAATGTGTTTTGGTGCGTTCCGGCTTATTTGACGAACGGAACGATGACACAGTTGCATTTGACGAACAGGAACGGCGTTCCGGTCTATTTCGAGCCCTGCTACTAATTGTAATAATAGAATAATAATAATGTTATTATTATTATAATTACTACTACTGATGATACAACTAATCCTACTTCAATTACTGCAAAGGAAGTGAAATTTAAGTTAAACATTCAAATTTTAGATTAGTAAAGCATGCACCGTCACATGTATCTTGGCATTATGCGACTACGGTCCCATACTTTGAACTAATCTGAGGATAGATAGAATGCATTAAAATAATGCAAGTGACAGTTTGAAAGTTAAATATAAACTTTCATATCTTGCCAAACCATTAGGGCCAGTCATGTTTGAAGAAGTGCTGCTATTTTTATCAACAGCAGCCACACAGAAGCTGCTGCATTTTGTGAAACAGCAACATACAATGAGCAGTTTTGTTCCAATAAAGATTTAGGTTAAGTTTGGCTATTAAACAAATGTCTTTTACAGGCTCTTTGTTAACGTTGGCATATGAGCAATCAAATGTGTGTTCTAAAGTTATAAACATGATTATCTTATGATGAATCTTTCCTCTCACATTATTCTTGTTATAGGTTTATTTGGAACAATACTGTGATGACCTGAGTGGTGTAGGCCTATTTTTAAGCCTTGGCATAGGGCATGGTATAAGTGGTTTAAGCAAGGAAATCTTTGCAGGAAACTGGAATTTGGAAATTGAATGTATGAAATTGTGCCTCACCATTACTACTAACTGTCCGATCTCAGTTATTCAAGGATGTGTCACCTGCGTGGAAAAGGGATTCTTCTGGTTCCATTCACTCGCAATGCAACCAGGCTGAGCCAATTTTTTGCCTATGCCCTGGGACCAAATCTCAAATTTTCCTCAACAAACAAACTTAAAGCTGTGTTTTTCAGGTGTGCTAGAGTCAGAAGTGCCTCTTAATAGCTTTTTTGATTAGGCATTATGTAGGTTCCCAAATAATTAGGTGAATACATGTACTGATCAGTCAATTGCGGAGGGAGAACAATTGTTGTAGTTGAGCGACAGCTTTCAACCTAAATAGTGATTAGCAGTGATAATGTGTTGTGTATCATGCAATGTACTATTATTGACATGTTCCTGTTTCTCTTTTTTTTCCAAGTGCAGGATGGAAGGGTAAAGTGAAGTCTGCCTTAAGAAGGCCTCTAGTACATCTTCATCAAGGACATTACAGAATACTAATTTGCCTGAGCATGTGACAAAAACTCGACCTGAGAGATTTGCTCTGGGAAGTCACACCACTGTCATTCATATTGGAAGTAATGTGTGGTAGTAGGTACTATGAAAACATTTCTGAAAGCCTTAGCTCTGGGCACTATTAATGGTTGGTTCAGTTTTAAATCGGTAATCTATTACAATGCATGAGAACCCATGCTAGTACCATTCATTCAGAAGCCTGCAAATTCACATGAGATCTTATTGTGGAATAAAACCATGCGTTTGACAATATTATGACACAGAAGTTGCTTAAGGTATTGGATAAGAAATTTGAGGAACCATATTTTAGTGAAACCATACAAGTGCCACTCGAATGTGTATGAGAAAGCATTTGCTGAAAGTAAAACAGTGGAAAAGCAGTTGAGAGCCCATACTGGCGAGATGTCGTACATGTGCCCTCTATGTAAGAAAGCATTTTCGCAAGGTAATAATCTTAAAACTCATGTGAAAATTCATACTGGAGGGAAACCATACAAATGCCAGTTATGTCAGAAATCGTTTACACAAAATAGTTCCCTGAAAATGCACATGAGAATTCATACTGAAGAGAAACCGTACAAATGCCAGTTGTGTCAGAAAGCGTTTGCTCAACATGGTAATCTGAGAACACACATGCGAGTTCATACTGGAGAGAAACCATACAAATGCCAGTTGTGTCGGAAGGAGTTTGCTCAACATGGTAGTCTGAGAACGCACATGAGAATTCATAATGGCGAGAAACCATACAAATGCCAGTTATGTCAGAAATTGTTTGCTCATCATTATACTCTCAGAAGGCGCATGAGAACTCATACTGGAGAGAAACCATGCAAATGTCTGTTTTGTGAGAGTTCGTTTGTTGATCTTAGTACCATGAGGAGGCACTTGAGAATTCATACTGGAGACAAACCATACAAATGCCACTTATGTGAGAAAGCATTTGCTCGAGCCACTGCTCTGAAAATGCATTTGGTTGCTCATACTGGAGATAAGTCATACATGTGCCACTTATGTCTGAAGTCATTTTTTCAAGGTAATAGTCTTATTAATCATCTGAGAATTCATACTGGAGAGAAACCATACAAATGCCAGTTATGTCGAAAATCGTTTGCTCAACATGGTAGTCTGAGAACGCACATGAGAATTCATAATGGCGAGAAACCATACAAATGCCAGTTATGTCAGAAATTGTTTGCTCATCATTATACTCTCAGAAGGCACATGAGAACTCATACTGGAGAGAAACCATACAAATGTCAGTTATGTCAGAACGTCATTTTTGTGGCATGATAGTTTGGTAATACATACAAGAATTCATAATGGAGAGAAATTGTACTTATGTCAGTTATGTCAAAAGTCATTTTCTCAGCATGAAAGTCTGGCAATGCACATGAGAATTCATACTGAAGAGAAACCGTACAAATGTCAGTTATGTCAGAAATCTTTTGCTCAGAGTAGTACTCTGAGAATGCATATGAGAATTCATACTGGGGAGAAACCATACAAATGTCAGTTATGTGAGAAATGCTTTGCTCAGAGTAGTACTCTGAGGATGCATTCGAGAATTCATACTGGAGAGAAACCATACAGATGTCAGTTATGTGGGAAATGCATTTTGCAGAGTGGATCTTTGATAACCCACACAAGATTTCATATTGGAGAGAAGGATTTCAAGTGTCATAAAAGTCAGAAGTCAGAAGTCAGGCACCAAGGTCTAAGAATGCACAAAAGAATGCATGATGGAGAGAAACCATGTTAAGTGCCAGTCATGTGAGGCATAGTTTGTTATTGTACAGATTCTTTAGAAGCATATGCAAATCAACACTAGGAATAAACCATGTGATATGTCTGTTATGTTGCAAATCCTATAGAGGAAATGGTAATATGCACTGTCACATAATTCTAATGATATTCAAAGTCATCTGGAGGTTTGGTAATTTTGAATGATTCCAAGTCTACTGAGTTAGACTTGTACAAATCAGTTTCTGACAAAATACTGTTGATGTGCTGCATGCGCTGAGTTGCTGACATGCTTGAAGTGGTGAGTGTATTCCTAGACCGTTACAGAACTATTATGTAAACTTAGGATTTTAATATTTCTGTTATGTTTTATGAGGACCAGGACATGACGTGGAGTTACTCCTTCCAAGGATTTATTTTTATTTTGGTGAGTGATTATTGTCCTCAGTTTAAAAGGGTTCTGTGCTTAACAAGGGCGTTAATTTTGTCCTCGATCTTATTGTAGGCTAATTTTCACCCCCTCACTATCCGCTCGTTTGTCTCCTCTCTTTCTATCAGCTAAATCAAGGTGATGCTGTCACTAATTCGAGTAACATGAAGCCTGACGACATCTATCAACATTGTGATCGTTATGTAGGCCCCTATGCTTGGATGTGCCGACGGCAGCCCGTCAACTTTGTCAGTTGGCTCACTTGAGAACCCTCGTAACTATCGCTAAAAGTAAAACTTGTGGCAGTGGGACTCCCAAGTCACTATAAATTACGCCTTAGTCATAAGAATGAGATGTGTGCAACTTTATATTTCTTATCATTGTTGGTTGTAATCAGTCCATCGCTTCTCCATCTAACTGCACGTACCAGATGTCCGCTTCAGCCCTTTTGCTTCAGTTTGCTATCGTTAAATTTATATAGCGCTAATGTAGAGCAGAACCTAATCAAAGGCGATCTCTAAAACAATCGTAATTGTGATCGAGGGTGCGCCACACGTGAGAAGCGCAGGTAATCGTGCATTTCTGCAGGTGTTTAAATGGAAGTTTGATGTGATGAGGGTCATTGAGGGAAGCATTGACGGCAATACGGGCGATATTCAGGGGTGCAAAAAAACCAAGATTTAAAAAACCATAGTTCTTTTATTGGTTTTATTTGGTTTTTAGTTTCCTTTCGATTTTGTCGCAACAGTTTTGTTATAAAAAGGCAAAAAGCATAAAACACAGCATGAAAAAGAGCTCCCAACTCGTTTTTAGAATTAATTAAGCTTGATTTCGGACCCAATGCCACAATTAGTTATATGGGCCCTAATAGTACTAGTAGTAATTTCAATACAAATATTTTTAAAACAAAAAATTTTCATTTTTCTTATCTTGTTTTTTTTGTAAAAAACAAATCTTTTAAGCATATCCAGGTTCCATTTAAGCAATTCTTTTCATCGCATCCAACTTTAACCAGAGGATGTGACGATGAGCAGAATTATGTTTAGGCCTACCTAGAAGCTGGATTAATGAAAAGTATTCTTTGTAACTGGGAGCTGGCTTTTATGAAGAGAATCATGCTTAAATAGAAGCTGTACATGTATGTGATGACAAGAATTCCGTTTAAATGGAAGCTGCATTTGATGATAATCACGGAGCAGGACGTTTTTGGCGCAGATATCTGATACAATATAATGTAACACGAAACTGGGAACTGGAATGATGAAAAGAATCATACTTAAATAAAAGAGGGATGGATATGAGAATTCTACTCATAGTGGAACCCTAGCTTTTAGTCAGACTTTATATCAATCTTTCTTCCTATTAAACGGCATTATTTTCATCAATCCAGCTTCCATTCAAGCATGATTTATTTTCATCAATCCAGCTTCCATTCAAGCATGATTCTTTTCATCAATCCAGCTTCCAATTAAGCATATTTATTTTCAACAGTCCTGCTTCCGTTTAAGCATGATTATTTTCATCAATCCTGCTTCCATTTAAGCATGATTCTTTTCATCAATCCAGATTCAATTTAGGCATGATTATTTTCATCAATTCAGCTTCCATTTAAGCACGGCTCTTTTCTACTATCCAGCTTCCAGTTTAACAGTATCCTTTTCATTGATCCGGCTTTAGTCAAACATGATTCTTTTCCCTGATGCCTCTTCTACTACCGACGCTTCCGAGACTTAACCTGATTTGCCATGTGGAATAATCTATGACACTAATTAAGTGTAGATTGCCATATAATATATTTATATAATGCATAATATACAATATTATTGTATCAGAGATCTGTGCCAAAACGGCTGTCAAAACATCACGTACAATCATGTACCGTGATAATCATACTTAATTACATGTAAGCCTATGTAGAACCTGGATGTGATCGTGTGTTGTAGGTGAGTTATATGAGTTTGTATTTTGAGCCAGTGGAGTGATTTGAGGGCAGGAGTGATATGGTGCAACGGTGGTGCCAGAGGGCTTTGGTGACAGCACGTTCGGGCGAGAGCATTCTGAGTTATAATACTTTGAGGCGCTATATTATTATGTGTACGCTCTAGCCATTTCTGTCTCGTCTCTTCTGGTGAGAATCCGAGGAGGTCATGCCGAGGAGGCTATGTATACATTCTGGATATATGTCTGCATATCTGTATGTTTGTTTGTGTGTGCGTGCGCGAGCATGTGTTTCAAAGTGTGTCCGTCTGTGTCGCAGAATATCAGATGGTTTCACTGTAATGCAATGTCACTCAAAGAGTACTTTAGTGAAAACATCTTGAAGAGTTATATCTGGGACTAATAATTATGGCAGGTTACATATCTGCAGCTGAAAATGCTACAGAAGGAACATTATGTGCTGCATTGTGCAGTCAATAGGGCCTATATATGTACATATGTGTTCTTTGCATATATACAGACATTTATATATACATACACATATATGTAATATATATATTTTATATATATACATTGGCCTGTATTGCATGCATGTATACTGCGTGACAAGTAGATGTATAATGTGTGTGCGTGCGCGCGCGTGTGGCCACGTTGGGCCTACCGCAAAAATATAACTTCAATATGTGGCTATGTTGGACCTACCGCACCAAACTTATAACTTCAATGTGTTGCCATGTTGGACCTACCGCATCAAAACTAGTATTACTTCCAGACACAGTATATGAAAGGCACCGTTTCACTGAACCGCGTAAGAAGTTTGGCCAAATTCGACCCACCTGAGTGCAATGTATACGTAGACCTAGCCCAGCTGCTATATATGACTCACGATTAACTTCTAAAAGTCCCTAGTGGAATAAGCCTTGAGAAGACTGAAGTGGAAGGATCAAAGTTAACAGTCACCCGTTACGTACTTTAGTTTTTAGTAGTTCCACGAAAATTGTTAGCAGGCATTCGCAGACCGTTTGGAAACAGCAATCGTAGCAAGTAAGGATTTAACTAAATGCTCAATGGTCATATATAAGTACTTACAGAACAATTATTCTTAATACTTTATTACCTACTATTACTTGGAGCGCACTCGGAGTGAACGCAGACCAACCATTACTATAGTTACAGCTGGTTCAAGCATATTAGATCGTTGAGGACGTTGGGCTCAAGTGTGATTATGTGTATATGGTTCAAGTGAGCGATAAAAGGGTGTTTGTCGACAACTCGCTGTTAAAAGAATTGTCGCTGTGAAGGTGCTAAGAACGGATCTGGCGGTGTTAACGAAAGTTGATACGAGACGTTGCCAGGTTATTCTCGAATTTTATATGCATTGTTATTCAGCTGCAATTTTGCTTTACAGGAATTGCTTAGAATGCTTTATTTTTCATCATGCCTTAATAATTATGTGATTGTAATAAGCAATGACATCTGTGACGCAAGTGTCAGTTGCACAAAACATCGACCAAGCAGTGCATAAAAACCAGGCTAAAATTTTGTTATATTTATTGGTTACCCTACTGATGACTATGACTAAAAAACTTCTATAGCGCCGCCTTAATAATGCACAGGGCATCAACTGACGGCGCACCAAAACAAATCAGAAATCAGATCGAATCGAAAAGGTCAGTCTGAAGAGACAGAATGACATTCTAAGTAGGATAGGCAAGGGTAAATAAAAAGGTTTTAAGCCAAGATCGAAAAGAAGCTAAAGACTCAGCAGCCTGAACGGCGTGAGGTAATGAATTCCAGAACTTTGGACTGGCAGCAGAGAAAGCCCACAGACCAAGACTTGTCCTAGCAACGAACAAGAAATCGGAAGACCTAGTCGAGTGATGATGACCCCGGGGGACAAACAAAGGGCGTAGGTACCCCGGCTGACCAGAAGAAAATGTCTTATAGGTAATAATACCAATTTTAAATTTAAGTCATTGCTCAACAAGAAGACAATACAATGATTTAAGAACGGGAGTTATGTGATCTGCCCTATGAGAACCAGTAACAACCCTGGCCAGGCAGTTTTGTACTCTTTGCAGTTTCAGCAAGTTAGCTGTTGTAATACCAAACAGGAGAGAATTACAGTAATCTAGGCGACTGGAGACAAGTGTGTTAGCCAGTAAAATTTTTGTTTCAGCAAGGATATATTGTCGAATACTTCGTATGTCACGAATGTAGTAATAATAGGATTTGCAAATCGAATTGACTTAGTCATTAAAAGATATAACTGAATCAAAACAAACGCCTAAATTCCATGCAGATCCAGGGCACGTAATTTGAGATTTTCATGCGAATACCAGACATTTTATCCGCAAAGAAATTCGGGAATCTGTCAGTAAGGGAGGATGTGTCTGAACACATACCAGTGTGCTCGCTCTGCCCACGCGACTAGGCTTTTGTGGGCGCTGTAGAGATGCTGGGATTACGATTACGATGTTATAATTTATTCAAAGATGTCCAAAGGGCTCCTTCGTTGGCAATCTATATTTTCAGAAATCGAATTTATTAAGTGTTCTGATTTGGCAGTAGAGACAAGCTTCCAAACTACCTACCCTGTCTTTTAAAACAAGCCAAATCTGAGGGCAAACGGGAATTTCGCCACCGGCGTACAAACTGACTCTGGCGGCATCTTGCCTCAGCAATGGCCGCACTGTACCATGGCTGCGGGCCATGAGCAACAACCTTCTTTGACGTAAAGGGAATATCTTTGTCAAGTAATCTCGTTAGCGTGCAAGCAAACTGCTCCGCAAGCTCACAGGCTGTCCCCACTGGAAAAAGACATAGTGTGGAAGACAATATTTTTGCATTGAAATTTGCAACATCAAGTTTATTCCAAGGACGAGAACAAACTGTTTTCCAAGTAGGTGGTAGTCTGTCTGGAAAGGTGAGCTCTGAAGAAACAAGAATGTGGTCAGACAGGTAGGGTTCAATCGAGGTGACTGAATGTAAGATGTCAGAAAGAGACCTTGTAACCAGCAGGTCCAAAGTGTGGCCCTTGCAATGGGTCTGGAAAGAAACATGTTGGCTAAGACCGAAGCACGACAGAATGTCAATGTCAAGAAATGAGACTGCAGGTGACTGAATGAGGTGACTGAATGTAAGATGTCAGAGGGAGACCTTGTAACCAGAAGGTCCAAAGAAATGAGACTGCACCGCAATTGCGTGAGTCAACATGAATATTGAAATCACCCATGAGAACAAATTCAGATGGCTGAGTTGTCAAATACTACAGCAATGGCTGAAGTTCAGTGAGAAACTTTTCACCCTTATTCAAAAGTCTTCACACCGTCTTACCGGGCTCTTCTACGAGCTATATTGGTTCTTGGTAAACGAGCTTTTTCAGTTGCATCTAATACTTTGTTACTCTCTCCCTACAATTCTGCAGATGGCTCAGCCTTGACTCAACACTCACTTTATCATGAAACAGATGACTGCCCCTCTGCATCCAGCAAGCATCTATTGGATATTCTTGCACTTACTGAAACTTGGCGGTAGTCTAGCGATACCTCATCCTATATTAAAAACCTTACCCCCCACTGGGTTCTAAATGATAAACGAACCCCGGTGTACGGGAAAGGAGGTTGTCTTGCATTTATATTCAAATTTCATTTACCTTTGTGGAAACTTGATCTACCTATTCCAAAGCCCATTTCGTTTGAGTTGGTAGTTGCTGCACTCAGTTCTGGAAACTGGAGGGTAATTCTTCTTAACCTCTATTGACCCCCCTCATCATCATTGTCTTCTGGGAAACAAAGACTGTTTTAACCCTTTAATGTCCCGTGCATAGTAAAACGTAAGGCATAATCAATAACGCTGGTCGTTAAAGGGTTAAAGCATTGCTGTGTGCCATACAATGTTTTTGGTTTATCTTTCGATCTAGACTGTAAAATAATATGTTGCTGTCTTGGTTTAGAGGTTATTAATGTAGCCCAAGTATATTTAGCTATCAAATGCAGTATAGTAAGTTGAAGGTTTGTTGAACCACATTAGCATACAAACTGACTCTGGCGGTATCTTGCCTCAGCAATGGCCACACTGTACCATGGCTGCGGGGCACGAGCAACAACCTTCTTTGACGTAAAGGGAATATCTTTGTCAAGTAATCTGGCATAGTCTTTCTATTTTTATAGCCTTTAGCAACTTTTTGGCAGAAAACAGTATTAGAATAGACATTATATCTGGATAATAAATCCAAGCTGGTATATTTGTGGTATTTGGATGTATTGACCAAGAGTGAAATAAAAAAATGTTTTAATGCTGAAATTGTCCTGTTGCATCATCTCATCATTATGCTAATGGTTGGTATATTTCTTGTTTTCTCCAATGGATTTACTCTGAATGATTCTGTTGGTTTCTTTTTGAAGGTGTTCTGACTCTGAAAACCTCAGAACATGACAGTGATGGCAGGAAAGGGGGAGGTTTGTGCCATTCTGTGGTTCGTGTTTGTCTTGATGGACAAGGCTACCACAGGTGACAAACGCGTTTGGAATGACTTGGCTTTGCCTCTAGAACACTTGCCGTATTATTTTTATTCTCACAGTGAAACCAAACAAATGTGCCTGAATGATCCTTCTTGTCCCTACAAGGTAAGCAAATTTTATTGCTTAAAACTGAGTAGTGTCCATGGCAGGAATGTGATCTCGAGACCGCGATCTTGGTCTCAAGACGGTCTCGAGACCGGAAAACTTTGGTCTTGGTCTTGATCTCGAATGCATCGGTCTTGGTCTTGGACCATCGGTCTTGGTCTTGGTCTCGAATGCGTCGGTCTTGGTCTTAAAGAAACGGTCTTGGGATTGGTCTCCATCTTAGGCTAGCGTTCTTGGTCATTTGCCGTATCAGAGCAATTTCATTGATATGTTTCGGTTATTTACGATTATTAGACACACCGGACGTTTAGGCCCTACGCAATTGTTATCGATTTATGGCGTGCTGACCATCTATATGTACGTGTTACTATGGGCAAAAAAAGCATTTGCAACAGGACCAGCCATTTCAAAATTTGCTTTAACAAATTTAAAGGTTTTTGGAACAATCTAATATTATGTGGTCGGCCACGTGTAGTCACTGTTAACCTACAATCCCGAGTACAAGTAGGCCTACACCATTAAAACGGAATGCTAATCTACTTGTTCAGTTGTCTTAAATATTTACCTATCGTATACTGTATGTAATTTATAGTGAGATTTTAGCTAAGCAGGTAGGTACTTTAGGAGACAGATATGCTTCTGCGTTTTTGTATATAGTACCTTTTAGTTATCTCTTGAAGCACCGTGAACAGGGCAGTCTAAGAGAGTTGTGTCTTGACAAAGAACAGAATATGTGAGTTGTTTTCTTTGTCTGAAAACAGATCTTGTATGATAACATGGCCACCTATGGTTGTACTAATTTATATTCAGAGTCATCTAGTAGTGTTACCATTATTTGGGAGATGGGTAATTGGTAACACGTTGGCACAAAGATCAGAAGGCTGCTGGCTCTATATCTGCTAGCTCTATTACTTTAATTTATCCTTACACCCTTTAGGGAGATACTGTAATGTGAGCAGTATGACTGATGGGCGCCTTGCAGGCTGCCATACATTTAAATTTAATTTCTGCTAAACTTATTATCTGGCTGTACTATTCTAATTTGCTTCGAGATTAATCTTGCTGTCTGTGAGTGTGTGTGTGTTCACTGCTTCAATTTCCATTTTAGAATCTGACAGATATCATCAAGTGTTGGGGTTATGAGACAAGTTGTGAGGAATCTAATCAGATGTCTAGGCCACAATGTCCAGAAAAAGCTCCATATGGATGGTAGGTATAGTGGTGGCAATGTGAAGTGTCTTCTTCAATTTATAGTTTTCGTGAGTTACTTATGAGTATGACCAGCAGTTCCAGGTGTCTTTGAGATGTAATGCCTTTGTAACAACTGTTGCGTCAAACGACTTCTTGGTTCGTTGATGGGTACACAAGAGTATATGAGCCTCTGAATGACCAATGACTAAGGCTGTCAAAAAATGTTGAAATGACGACCCGGGTACCCGTCGACTTGCGCGGTCGGGTACTCGTCAACCTGCGCAGTCGGGTACCCGGCCACGCGGATATTTTGTTAGAAAATTTAGAAAACTGCGCATTTTTACAGAATGTCGGGCACTCAAGAATCGATTTAATTGCCCGGGCAATCAGCCAGTATGACCAACGGAATATTTCTGGCATATGTTCAGGTAAAATAGCGCATTTTTACGGAATTTCGTTGCCCGAGAACCAATTCTCATTGTCCGGTCCAATATGACCAAGGGATTATTTCTGGCATATATTCAGGTAAGATCACGCATTTTTACGGAATTTCGGGTACCCGACAACCGATTTCATTACCCGGGTAGTCAGCTTCGGTCGGGTACCCGGGTATCCGTTGACAGCCTTACCATTGACGACCCTAGTTGCAGTTAGTCTGTCTATAATCCTTCCGGCTTGAGATTTTTAAAATTTACAATTTTTTAAAAATATATAATTAAAATTCTTGTTGCAGCTATGCCGTTACATTACATTAATTTATTTGCTTTGGTTGTTATCAGGGCAAAGTCGATGGATGATCAACGTGAAAAGTTTTGGAAAAGTGCCGACTTTGGTTATATAAAGCAGAGATTGGATGAGTTGACTATCTTCTGTCAACCAGAAAACCCTGTGAGTTTTAATTTTCTCAATATTTTCACATTTTCAAGATATGTGTTTAGTAAGTAGCAGTAGTGTTCCAATTTTTTAAATATTTATTAAATGTTTAAGAGGTTGACTTATTGTTGAGTTTAAAAGGTATTAAGACGCAAAGATTAAAAAAATATGAATTCTGTAATAACAGGTATATCTGACTTACAACTGCAGAATGCCGTAATTTTTGTCTGGCTATTACTAATGTTAACCATGATAATAAAGGTTTTTGGTAGACAATTTATATAAATCTATGGTTTGGCTGCTTTGGCAGCCTGCACCTGAGTTTGTTGTGGAGGTTTTTGCAGTTGTGTGTGTGTTCAATGTACTATCTGTTCAACTGTTTCTAAGATGTTAGGTATCCATGTTTCAGTGACTTTGAGAGGTACTTGAAAAGGTGCTATATAAATATTTAGGTACATGGATTTATGCAGGCATACTTATTACCTACACATGCATGCATTACATAGGCAACATACATTTCTATATACATAAGTACTGTTATGTATGGTGTGTAATATGGAACTCAGTATGGTGAATTGAGAACATTGTATTCTTCTGTATATCTTGGTGTTGGGGAAGCTGACATTTCAAAAGTGCTGTGCTTATACTTGTGCTTTTTAATTCTGAAATTTGATATCGCCCTTCTTCCAACATTCTTTGTTCAGAAGTGCACACGCCTCGACGGCGCAACTGCAGCTGTACTGCAGAGCAATTGTGTGCGAAGGACTTGCTCAAGGTCCCTACACAGTGATGTCTCGGACAAGGGTCGAACCCGCTCTCTCAGCACACACTGAACGTTACGTGCCGACTGTTCCAAACAGTCGGCCACTGTGCCACACTTTCTATTTGTTCTCGTATGAGCTTTTTTGGTTCCTTTTTTACTGGGTTCCACCACCAGTTGTTGGTGAATGTTGCATTTCTTTGCACTGTTTTTCATTGGTTTATCCCCACATGTAGTTGAAGTAACTTTGGAAATAAAAGCATATCTTCATTTTGACTGAATACATTGCAATCCTTTTAAAATGAAGTCATTGGGGAAGAAGCCATTGGGCACAGTGCATAGAACAGACTAATGCAGAAATAAGCCATTGTTTAACTAAATCCATCCATCCAATGGTTTATCAGTCTGTCTGACCATCAGTCTGTTCATCTGTCATCACCATCCATCCATCTGTTTGTCGGCCAACTCTTCTCCCAACCGTCCATTGGTCCATCTGTCTTACTGTTAGTCCTTCCATCCGACCAGCCGTCCATCTACCAAACCATCCTTCCATTCGTCCATCCACCCAACCATTCTTCCGACCATCCATGTGCTCATCTGACCATCGTTTCGTCCATCTGACCGATCATCCATTTGTCGATTAGTCTGTCGGTCTGTTTGTCGTACTAATGCAGACATTATCCAGGAGCACATTAGTGAGTGCACACTGTTGTTGTCCTCCTACTTATGTGTAGGACAACCTGCAGCAAACATTCTCTTGCACTTTCTGCAGAAATTTTGATGGGTACTTTACTGATTTCTTGACTGTGATAATTCTCAGACAGACTCCTATCTTGCATGTTCTAAGTACACAACGTACTGTCGAGCCAAGAGGATCTACTTAGACTTTTCCAAAGCCAACCTGAATACAGGTCACAACAGGTGAGTCTGAATGGGAACCTAGGGAACAGTAGGTGAGTTTGAATGGGGAGAATGGGAACCTAATAATACAAGATGTGACTCTGGATAAGAATCTAAGGATGCAAGGCTATTATATCAGAATTTTGGTCTGCTATCTAGTCTAGATAGGCACTTCGAATCATGTGAAGTCTAAACCTTTTGTCGAGTCTTGTGTCTTGTCTAACATAGCCTGATGTAGATATGGCAAAGTGGCCGTTTGGTTGGTTGAGTTATTTCATGATATGAGCGATTTAAAGTTAATTAGAGATACACACTCTTAAAATCATATATCATGATGTAATAGGATTATTGTGCAAGAATCATGCACTTATGTACATCTAGTAGTGCTATTATTCAATGAAGATTAGTGATTATCAGACTTAAACAATGTCTTTATCGTCATACGTAAATTGGCAGCCATTAGACATGCCAAGTGAAAGCACATGTTTTAAATCACTCAGACAGAATTAAAAAATCAGACCTTGAATTCTGCAGTGAATTCCACTTTGAGGTAAACATCTGCTTCATAATTTTGATCAGAATATACAACCTGCAAATGATCAAGAAATTTTGAAACATATGTCCATTTGTTTTATGAACTGAAGATTTCGTGAAGATGTCTTCAAACCGGGTGAGATTGGAGGTCATTGTGCGATGGATCGAGATCTTCTGCTGGCAGAGGGAGAACACAAAAGTCCTCTACAATCCTGGTATAAAGTTTATCAATTTGATTATGACATTAAGATTCTGTCAACAGTGCACATCAAAACATTGCTATTAAAATGTTTTTGAGCTATAAGTTTGAATATTTAAAACTTTAATTTAGTATTATTGATGATATAGACTGGATTGAAGTATGTGTTGATGGTATTTCTTCATATATTGTCTTGGTTTTCATGATTATAGAAAGAGGTATGGAGTTTCTGAAATGTCATCATATCTCAGGCATATGCTGCCTCCAGCTGAGCGATTTATTTTCATGGTGGAGTAATGCAGGCCTTTGTAGTGACCTTTGACTTTTGTCCCAGCTGGTGCTTTGATCTATGTAACCGGCAGGCAATAAACAACCTGTTGTACTTGGACCCAGTGGCATGAGAGATGGCTAGATGTGTGTAATCCATCATCTATTTTTTATTTTTTATATTGGTTAATGATCAGGCTGGCAAATCGCAGCAACTTGCATACATCGGAACACATAACCATAACCATAACCACGTATTTTTATTGTTTACTGACAATTCATCAGAAAAGTAAGAACATTATGTACAGCAATTATATATCCAGACAAACGAATGACAGCGATCAATAGGGATGAAGACAAACCCTAAAGGGACCGTGGTCCCGCTAACAGGGTCACCCATTACGTAAGTGATTGATGTCGGTATAATAATTCACTCAGTTGCTGTAAGTTTGTTAAGAAGAGAGACTTAACTAGTTAACTAAAAAAATATTCATACAAGATATAAGTAAACGAAATAGCATTCATCAATCATTATTTACAAATATAGTTGTTCAGTATCACACTTGAAAATTGCTGTGTGCTAAGTTATTTATGTAAACACGCAGTTTACGTTTAAACAAAAAGACGTTGGGAAGACAGCGTAGTTCTGCCGGAACTCTATTCCATGCATTAGGACCAGAGCATCGAATCGAAAATTTTCGGGTGTTAGTACTCGTTTTAATGGGCCTATAATTAGTAGACGAGCGTAGTTTGTACGGGCTCACTTGGGCTACGGGTACAAAATAATTATCAAAGATAGAAGGCAGCTGGTTATGGAAGTGTTTATACATGAATTCGCTGGTTTGCAATAGATTGATTTGCTCAATTCCCAGTGTATGAATTAGGCTATAGAGATATTCGGATGAGGCAAGATGAGAGTTTCTAACAATAACTTTAAGGGCTCTATTTTGAAGAGAGATTAACCTTTTTAGTCTTGCATGGTAGTTTGAAGCCCATACAAGATTACAATAGGTTAAGTAAGGATGGACCATGGAATAGTATAGGCTGACAGACGGACATCAGCAACCCAATGCCATCGATTCGAATGGTCCGACGCGGGATAGAAGGAGCTGGAGGCGCCCCAGTCGTCTCAGGAAGGATTCGATGCGTCCTCGATCGACGGCAGAGGTTAGGCCCCACGAGGCTGGAGAGGCATACAGAAGATGGGAGACTGTGGTTGTGCCAGTGACCATGGACAGAACCTCTTTGTGCCAACACAGGACTTGCAGAGCATGGAGAGAGGCAGCGTACAGCCCCAGCGTTAGATTCACATGAGGTGAAGCTCGGAAATCACCTGAGGACAACTCCCAAGATTACCATTTACGTAACACGTTCTATATAACCGGCAGAGGCGGTGGGTGGGCAGATGGAGGCAAAACGCCTGGCGACAATCATCTCCCTTGGGAGCATTCAGCCGGAATTTGTTAGTCAAAGCCCACTCCTGAAAGGCCACGAGTTCGCCCAGAATTGTGTCCAGCAAGGATCCTGGCATAATTAAGTATGTGTCGTCGGCAAATTTGATGATCATGTTTCGCGCGTCGACAGGATGTAGGTCTGACGCATTGACCGTAAACTCCGGAGGACCGAGACCAGACCCCTGTATGACGCTAGCGTTGATGGTCGCCGTAGAAGATAGATGACCTGCAAATAGGGTCGAGTGACTCTGGCCCTGCAGAGACTCAACAAGCCAGTTCTATATACTGTCGTTTAAATCCAGCGTGGAAAGCTTGCTCACCAAAACCGAATGCTTTACGTTATCAGATGATGAACCACTTGGCAGGGACAGTGGTGTTACCATGTACTTCTGATGCTACCACTACTCTCTAAGGACACAGCTTAGTCCAGAAACTCTGAACTTGATGTTATCTGTCAATCTTGGATGGATATCAGTAGGTTTGGCTCCACGTGTATATGTGGGCCCACTGCATGTGACTCTGCCAGTCAGGGTGACTCTGCTAGTCAAGCCCGACCTTAGATAGTTTTGTGCTATAGGCAAGGACTGATAATGCCCCTTCTGTACGCTTTTTTTGTTGAACTTATTTTCAAAGAAAGAAGCAGTTTCTATATTTGAATATTGGTTATAGTAAATAAAAGATGTCTATATTTTAATTTGCAAAATAAATTGTAATTTTCGTAAAACATACTGTAATGATTAAAACACAATTTGCAAGGTAGCAAGGCAAGTGTGCAGGCAATGCAGCACCTTCACCTGCATAATTTCAGTTTATAAAGTGTACAGATGTTTAAGGTTCAAACTTCAAATCATTCGGCTGCTCCATTTCTAAATATGAACTTACTTATATATACATGTATTCAGTCTCCAGAATCAGATTGTTTTTGGCACCTTCCCCCCTTATATTAGATTAGCAGTTCCCCTCTATCAACATCGAAGCCCTGTCAGCAATGTCGACTGACCTATAAGGTGTCCCTTATCATCCTCTGTTGACACGTTTGTGAATCTCATCAGCTGAAAAACGAGTGTGAGAGACAGAGTCTGAGTGTGAGGAACAGAGTCTGAGTGACAGAAACAGAGTCTGAGTGTGAGTAACAGAGTTTGAGTGTGAGGAGCAGAGCCTGAGTGTGAGGAGCATTACATTACATTGCATAGGTTGCATTTACACAGGGTTTGACACACTCTATTCAAAATGGCATGTGATAAGTGTATGATTACTTTACATGACCTGGAACAGGTTTTAATACCCATTTATCGTCATTTTTGGAATAAAGTTTGTAGCTGCAAATCTATGGCCAAAAGTTCTCTTCCTGTGCAAATAGAGTTGAAAACTAAATACATTTTTTTATATATCTGGCATAATTTATATTACGTGTTGATGATTTCCTGTCTAGATTATTGCAGCTCTGAAATCTGTTGGTGATTTGGAGGTCAATGTTGTTGACTATACACAGTAAGTATACAGTATGAGGAACAGAGTCTGAGTGTGAGGAACAGATGTGAGGAACAGAATCTGAGTATGAGGAACAGATGTGAGGAACAGAGTCTGAGTGTGAGGAACAGATGTGAGGAACAGAGTCTGAGTGTGAGGAACAGATGTGAGGAACAGAGTCTGAGTGTGAGGAACAGAGTCTGAGTGTGAGGAACAGAGTCTGAGTGTGAGGAACAAAGTCTGAATAACAGAGTCTGAGGAACAGTCGGTAGTCCATTTGATGATGCAGTTGCACTCTATTGGCGCATTTGTAATTGTGTATACCCTTCAACAATGTCGACCGATCGTCAAGTGTCAATTATGGCCCTATGTTGCTGCATGTGGGTGACTTTGTAAACTGTTGATGAGCATGGAAAGCAGCTGACGACCTCTTTGAAGTCACCCTATGTTGTCATGCATGAGGTGCTGATTCTATTTGTGACAGGAGCTCTGAACTTAATGCCATCTCCCATATTTCAAGTCTGGTTGTGATGCTGTTTTTTTGGCCTAAGCGTATGTGTGTGTGTGCAGAGTATTAAGCCACTGGTGACTTCTGGTTTTTTGTGAAATTATCTAACCTAGTGCACTTAGTGTCTCTGGCTTGTTTTGTTTGTTAAGTTGCAAATTAGAAATTAGTCGATGTTGAGTTTGATGATGGGAACAATTTGCTGAACATGGGAAACGATGTCACCGCTTCTGTTGATACAAAGGTGATTTTAATGTTCTGAGATTTGCAGAATGCACATTCATGCAAGGGTAGGCAATACATACATTTCAGTGCTATGCCTGAATGGTAGACTCATTAACCCGCTGTTCCAACGGTGTGCCTCCAATTGGCCTTTGTGTGAATGGGTTTCACTGTAAAGACATTTGTAAAGTAACACATATATAAAATTTGAACTTCCAGTCATATCGAATAGCAGTCAATTGCCTGGCCGCAGTCAATGCAATGTAAATACTAGACATTTGTTTGTGTTTCAGGTTTGCCGAACTACAGGAATATCAGTCACTTGATTTCAGACCCATAGAGAATGAAAAATGTGATATAATTCTAAACAAGCCAACCATTCTTATCAAACTAGATGCAGGTAACTTCATTTCCATCAAACTAGATGCAGATAACTTCATTTCCATCAAACTAGATGCAGGTCGTAACATTATCGTCAAACTAACGCAACAGATCATTTGATGTTTTCATTGTATGACAGTAATTTGGACCTGGACATGTAGAAACTGCAGTGAGTGAGCCTTTGAAGAGTTAGATGGCAGTGTTGTGATTTATTTATCCTGGTTCAATGTAGAGTCGTTAACACTCTCCCGGATAATGCACTGTTTCACATAATACGGAGCGGTGTTATGTCGTATGGACGGTAGTAGGCAGGGCCGTACCGAGCTATAATTGTGCCCTGTGCATAGCATCAATCTGGTGCCTCCACATTTTTAAAATAGTGCATTTTATGGAATAATAAGTTATTCCATCCTGAAATTTGTGCCCTGGGTCTAGGCCCTGCTGGCCCCTCTTGGTACGGCCCTGGTAAGAGGAACATAATGACAGTTGGACAGGCATATATGGAGTTTTAAAATAAGTTACTTCTGCATCTGTCTGTTTTGCGTATGGTCCGTTTTATGTGCCATGTCTGATGTTTTGTCTGCACCAGTTTACTTATGATTAGCTTGCATGTCTGTGTGGACGCTTGTGTTGCAAGGCTCTTCTTTTATTTCCTAAGCATGGACACATGTGCAAGTGTTACCTTAGCAAATGATTTCTTATGCTGGAAGGTGTTTACAGTGTCTGTTGTTCTTACTTTTTTTTTAACATGAATTACATGTGATATTTTCTTGTAGTGATTTGATTATTATTATTATTTCCGAAATTTGATACCGCCCTTCTTCCAACATCTTTTGCTCAGAAGTGCACTCGCCTCGACGACGCAATTGCAGTTGTACTGCAGAGCAATGGTGCGCGAAGGACTTGCTCAAGGTCCCTACACAGTGACGCCCCGGACGATGCTAGAACTCGCACGCTCAGCACACACTGAACGTTACGGGCTGATTGCTCTAACCGATCGACCACTGTGCCACACCAATTATCATTAATCATTTTCTTTTATCTATTAACATCTGATTCCTGTTTGTTTATGATATTTTCTGGTGTTACCTGTTAGGAATTAACATGTTTCATCATTTCTGTGATTACATCAATCTGTATGCATCCCAGCACGTGAATGGATCATTCAGTCGGGATATCTTCATTGTGATGTGGGATACGGTGAGTCCTTGTCGAACCCTCCTCTTGAGTTCAGTTGTAGTCATCCATCATCTAGATTATCAGGTACACTTCTATATTATGATGGCCTCTGACATTTGGTCCATGGTCCTTGTGGTACATTTAGAGAAGGTGACATATAATGCTGCGCCATCTTGCAAATAATATGAATATTAACAAAGCTTTCGATAGCAGAGATTAGCAGGACATTTTCTTTGGATGGAGATTTACTGAACTAGATGCGGGGTTGGGAGTTAGGAGGCTTCTGTTATACGAGGCTGGATAATAGCACAGATGGTGGACATCAGTCTCTCCTTAACCCAGGTTTATAAATGGTAGACCTGAAAGTCGCCTTGGCAGAGTTTGGTTACTTTGCGCAAGCTAGGCGATCATTATCTACTTTGACTTATCCTGTTTTGTGTGATCTACATACATTCGACGGGACCTGTGATGATACATAACTGTCTTTTTGTTACATTGCATTTGTCAACTTCAGTTGTCATTTGCTTAATCAATTGATTATGTTGTGGAGTTGCTTAAATGCAATACTTAAATAAAGTCCATAAATCCAAGATATTTGTTGAAAGGTTCTGTTTTTAGAAATTTATTTTGTTTCACTTATGCTTGTAGTGTGTATTTATTATTCATGTAGTCTTTAATCCTATCATTGTGGTTAGTAATGAATATGTGACAGTCATTGATT
This sequence comes from Bimastos eiseni, assembly GCA_959347315.1. Taxonomy (NCBI): domain Eukaryota; kingdom Metazoa; phylum Annelida; class Clitellata; order Crassiclitellata; family Lumbricidae; genus Bimastos; species Bimastos eiseni. The sequence continues at coordinate 14,911,212 of OY365811.1, read as the reverse complement.
TGAGAACAGATTATACATGCATCAGTTGTTCTTGAACAGAGTCCAATGTCGTATGGTGATTTCTTTCATGACACTTGGAAGGCTTTCACTGACCATCCTATCATCCATCTCAACACATGGAATACCAAAAAGGTGCATTTGCTGACACTCATCATCTAAATGTAAATAATGCATATGTTGTGTTTTGGACACATATAATGTAAGAAATACAGATAATTAAAATGCATATTAATTTATGCTATTATTTATACCCATTGCATATAAGCTATGTGCATTTGCTGGTAGTCTAATAAAGAATATTCTTACTTACTTATATATATATATATATATATATATATATATATATATATATATATATATTAACTTGTTTGTTCTCTCATTGGTTGACTGACTGGTTATTTGACTGATTGGTTATTTGACTGATTGGTTATTTGACTGATTGGTTATTTGACTGATTGGTTATTTGACTGATTGGTTATTTGACTGATTGATTGACTGCTTTATTGTGTTTGATGAATTTATTACAAGTTTTATGGTGTTGTTGTTGTAGGTCTGCATAGAAGATGCTGTGTTTTCTCTCCTGCCAAGAATGAGATACGGGCTGTATTACAACATGCCACTGGTAATTATTCATAAACGAAGTAAAGATGCCAGTGAGGTGAAGTGGTATAAACTTCATGTATTAATACAGTGTGTTGGGAAAATAAGAACCCTCATATATGGTAACATAAAAATAGCATAGAAAAAATTAATATATTTTTAAAATTTGAAAACTTTTAATCCTGACATAATTATCTACAAATTTTTATCGACTTTGTTAAAATGTATGTCATAGGGAAATTGCAGACTTTAATGCCTGGGAGGAATTCAGCTGTTTATCATTACTTCTCATTGGCCAATGGCACTTGCGGCATGAGGCTTGACTGAAGGCACTTTGAACACACATTGTAATCGAATATTACTAAAAAACAAAACTAAAATGTTTAATTGATGACTAACATTTTCAAATAATATTGAAATTTTTAGACAATTTTTGTGGCATCCTTAATGCTTGAATTTTGACCAGTATTGGCTAATTATGCTAGGAGTAAAACAGTTTTGAAATTTAAGTAATCGATGGATAGTTACACATTGTTTTTGTATTACCCAAAGGAGTCCCTTTTATGACACAATCTATACTTGTATTGATGGCAGTATTTCTCTTCTCATCTTGAAAATATATCTACATGGGCATTGGGCACTTGTTTGCAATCTCAACCTCACAGGATGTCTGTTGTGTAATTGCTAGTTGTGATTACTTTATGAGTGTACATTATTTTACTCTAACTACTCTGAGGATGTCTGCTGTGTAATTGCTTGTTATGATTATTTTGAGAGTGTACATTTTTTGAACGATCATATTATGATGTGCCCTCAGTGCGTTTGCAAGCGGTTCAATAAAATACATACTTACTTACTTTTGTGTTCTTGCTATCACTGCAATTGGCAGTCACTGCACTGCATCGGGACTTCTCTGATTGAAATTTAAAAAACTTGTGTTTCTTGAACCTTCCTGTGGAACAGTTTAGTATTGGGAGTTCTGTCAGGCAGATCCATGTAATAATGAGTTTCTTACCAATTTGCTTTATAGATTGACATACCATACTTCACTTTGTTGAACGGTTGAGAAAGTTTCTTATTTCAGATGTTTTCTTAAATCCTCTGTAAATGAATTTGACTGACTTTGTGTCGTTAATTAAATCAGATTCCTGGTTGCTATGGCAGCGGGCTGGTCAGGGCATTTTCACAGCACATTCTACACCGGTTGAAAATCATACAGAATGGACCTCTGGTAAATGACCATTCACCATCAACCATATCAGATCTAAGCTTAGTTTTTAATCTGATTTAATGTAATCAGGTCTAGCATAAGTTTATTCAACCAACCGACTTAATCTGACCTATCCTTATCTAACACCTACAGACAGTAGTTTACCTTATTTTTTATGATGATGATGAGTTCTCTCCCCGAAGGCAGGTACATTGGCTTTACACCACCTGGGGATGAGATGAGTAAAGTGGTTTCCCGCTGCCTTCCTCACGGACAATTATGAGTGAGCAACTTGTCCAAGGTCGGTACGCAGTGACTCGGGGTGGGTTTGAACCTGCGATACTCCGAACACAAGGCACCGAACATCCCACTATACCACTGCGCCCCATATTTTTTATGAATCTAATACAATTCAGCAACTTCCATAGTGACTGCAATAAAATGCAGAGTACTAGGTGTTGGCACCTGAGAAACACGAGAAAACCAAAGTTTTGCTTTTATAGACTGAAAATAATATTACAAAATTTTAAAAATAATTTTTAATATCGCCGCTAATTATCTTGCCGATATCCGATATTGTCGATATCTCTATAATTGACCCGATTAATCGGCCGGCCGATTAATCCGTACAGCTCAACTCTTCAAGGCTGACTAATCATAATTAGGATATTCGTTTATTCGATTGAAGCAATGGTATGACTACTTGAGCTAGTTGAAACACTTGATGACAAGTTAAATAAGAGTGGATTTTATAACTGTATAGCAGTCTGCTAGGTGCCTATCCATCCCACTGCTGCTCAATTTACCATCGTTCCCTAGGGAGTGGAAGGCTGAGTCAGCCTGTTGAGGCTAGTGGGTATAGAACTCGCATCCTTCTGTTCTTTATGCTTGTGTTTTGCCATTCAAACCCATGGACACTCTAAAGAGAAAGTAGTGTGACAGAATCATAGAAACACAGTTGCAGGTAACACTAACAGATTGACAGATACAGGTACAGGGAAGTGGTCAGATGGGAAAAACAGGCAAGTGCCATGCCAAATAGATTCCTTTGTTTGACTGTGGTCGATTACAGGTCTTTAGACAGAATTTGATTATCTTTGCATATATTTGCATATATTTATTATTTTTCATCAATTCTGTGAACAGATCACTGATGGCAAAGAATTTCTGACTTATTGTTTTGTTGCTCAGAAATCAAAAATCCGCGTGACCCTTCTTGCACGAAGTACGAAGTATCGCAAAATATTAAACCAGGAAGAGGTGTGCTTTTGCAGTTAATATGATTACAATTATTACATGTTTAGTTGCTATTCGAGATTCAAATGTCTGTCATGGAAGAAATTTTTTCAGAAATGTCTGCCCGACATGTGTCGAGGCTAAGATAAATGAAGTCACTATCACTTGATACTATTGGTTGCCTGTAGGAGCTAGTTCTTCTAAGTTGCTATGCGTTATGCGTGATGGACTTACATGCATATATATATAGATATATATATATATATGTGCCAAGAGTTGAGTACTGATAAGGTGGCATTGAATATGCTGCTTTTTCTACATTTAATTGTTTAACCACATCAGACTGCAAACGTTTTAGCTCTTTGAACATTAGTATGCATTAATTATCTAGCAATCGAATTATGTCTAGTGAATTGTAACAATTAACAATTAACAAGCGACAAACTGTCTATCACATAAAATGCTTAATTATAATGTAAGGTTATTTAATGCTTTCTTTAACCCTTTAATGACAAATATGTACTAAAAGGTATGGGGAGCCAATGCAGCTTGTAATTATAGTTCAATTATTTATCCATAATGGCGAGCAGTCAGGTACCCACTCGTTATCACTTGGGGATGAATTTACAAAGGGTTTGACACACTCCATTAAAAATGGCACATGATAAGTGTATGATTACTTTACATGACATGGAACCGGTTTGAATACCCATTTATCGTTTGTAGCTGCAAATCTATGGCCAAAAGTTCTCTTCCTGTACAAATAGAGTTGCATACTAAATACATTTTTTTATATATCTGGCATAATTTATATTACGTGTTGATGATTTCTTGTCTAGATTATTGCAGCTCTGAAATCTGTTGGTGATTTGGAGGTCAATGTTGTTGACTATGTACAGTAAGTATATATTGTTTTATAAAATTTCTTTACCAGCAGTTGGCTCCTTAGTTATGCAGAGAGTGGTGCACATGAGGTACATGTGAATTGAAGGTGTTGCCAACACCTGTGTGACATGAGTTCGAGATAAAGAGTTCGTCACTGAGCAACTAGACAAACAGATCACTACCGGGAGACGAAGAGCGAGCCACACGAAAAGCCAAACCAATTGCTTGTTCATTGGTTAATTGTTGTATATTCAAGTCAGATCCTGGACTGGTGGGAAAGGCATTCAAGGGCTGTTAATGAGTAAACAGAATTGAGTTTTTAATTGAAACCAGTTAGTAAAAGTAAGTAAGTGTGTACTTTATTGAACCGCTTGTAAACGCACTGCGCTCATAATGAACGTTCAAAAAATGTACACTCACAAAATGATAATTAAAAGCAATTACACAGCAGACATCCTCAGAGTAGTTAGAGTAAAATAATGTACACTCATAAAAATCTATCATAGTGATAGCAACATCATTCCCACACTGAATTACTGTATATTGTGGTTTGGGAGATAAGATTAGGTTTACTGTATTTTATCTAGCATGTTACTTCTTTGAAGCTGTGATGTGTACATTTGACAGTAAAGTATTAAATGTAAAGGTGCACGGTTTTCTAGAGCGTCTTGGCTTCTGCTTATTTTTGAATAAATTGATTGGATGAGATTCGCCATTTGTCATTTGAATGGGTATCCTATCAAAAGGGCAACAATCAAAAGGGCGCATGGTTGAAAGGGTGACGATCAAGAGAGCGTACAAACAAAAGAGCAACAATCAAAAAAGGCGACAATCGAACAAATTGTTAAACCAACACAAATCTTTATAAAGGAAAATGAATATTAGCACATAAGAATAGTCGAATAGTACATTGTTAATTTTCAGAAAATTGTTGCAAATTTATGAGAAACGTTCTAAATAACTTATTTATATCAGAGTCTGAATCGTGAAAGGACGTGAAAGGCAAGAAATAGGAATGGCTTTCAATGGTAGATTAAACAGTATGGAGAGTAAACAATATCTGAGCGATAATGATGACAAAAATGATAATAACTGATGATGATGATGGTATAGCTTTGATGTAACTGACCGCAGTTAATGCAAATATTCTATATTGTTTCTGGTTTTTTCACTTTTAAAGCAAGTTTCCATTCCTTGACCAGCTTCAGGTTAGTGATTATTCTCCAGCAGTTTGTGAATTTAATCAACCTAAGTTCAGATGAGGTGATCACTCATTTATTATTAAATATTACCAACAGCCCTGAGTCAAATCGAAAATCTTCCTTACAAGTTTTTTTGGATATAAGAGGACAAATCTTCAGTTTCACTGTACATGTTGAAATTCAATATAGCTTTATTCATGGTATTTCTATATCTTTGCCAAAGGGAGTTTCCTCATGAACTGGTACCAAATACTCTGTTCCCCAAACTGTTTTATGTGATAGCAGAAAGGATTGAGTGATATGAATTAATGAATGAAGCAATGCTAGATTTATCGTGAGCCTTATGTTACCATACTAAACATATTATGTCATTATTGTAAAATCACTTTGTTGTTGATTGTAATAATTGTAACTCAGTTTGTTCAAGAACTGGTCTATCAGATTTGCTTATGGCTATTACTTTGTCACCGGTCATTTTATGATAATCATTCATTTCTGAATTAAATGATGCATGTATGAACATTAGCCAAGAAAGAGGAGCCAGGGTTAATATATGCGACTTAGCTTTTCTCTTATTGTACTGTAACTTTAAATTCTTGTCTGTAATTTTAACATTTGTTACTCCACCTGCAATAAGCATTTCAACAATTTAACAATTTATCACTGATTCTGTCACGGTTATGTTTGTTATTGATTATCAGTGCTTTCAGTTTGAGGTTTGTCTCTGAATAGGTGACTCACAACAGTGATATATTTCTTGGAATGCATGGAGCTGGCTTGACGCACATGCTCTTCCAACCGGATTGGGGAGTTGTATTTGAACTGTAAATATTTATCTATTCCTATTCCACCTGTTTCATTTAAATTAGTTTGTTTCAATGTTGCATTTTTAAAATGTTGAACATATTTGTACTTCAGATCGCTCTCAGCAATTTATTAATCTGTATCGCTGTCCAACTTTGGACTGTCGGAACCTTCTTACGGATTTAGCCCATAAGTCAAACTGCCAATTATCTTAGATGCCCGAGTTTGTATATAAAGGAATTGACTGTGCATGCAGGTGATGTGATACATTAAGACTGTTCTGTTTGACAGAGGCTGGGCTGGAATAGCACTTCTGAGTAGATGGCTTGAAGGGGTCAGTTTAGTTAAGTGTGGGTGGTCTTTTATACAACCATTGTTATTTCAGGTCGACTGATAAAACAATATAATGACCCTGGACAACTTGTTTGTTTACATTTGCTAAATATGATACTGTTTTTGATGGAACCTGAATGGCAAATGCCCTATATATATATATATATATATATATATATATACACTCTGCCATCGGACATATATATATATATATGTGTGTGTGTGTGTGTGTATATATGCCCGATGGCAGAGTGTGTGATATAGAAACTGTTTTACATGAGATTTATTGTTTCAATGGACAGGTACAACTGTGACGATGTGCACTGCTACTATGACTTGTCGCGGCTCCGTGGCCTTAGGTACATGACATGGCAGAACATGAACAAACTGACCCAGGAAGATGAGGCAAGTAACACAGGCTCCACCAATTATTTTCATATCAATTCAGTTTCTTGGCACAGTGGCCGATTCGTTACGAGCGGTCGGCCCGTAACGCTCAGTGTGCGCTGAGTGAGCGGGTTCCACCCTCGTCCGAGGCGTCAGTCACTGTGTAGGGACCTTGAGCAAGTCCTTCGTGCACAATTGCTCTGCAGTACAACTGCAGTTGCATCGTTGAGGTGTGTGCACTTCAGAGCAAATAATTTTAGAAGAAGGGCTATGTCAAATTTCAGTTGTATTGTATTGTGTCTGCATTCTGTGCTATCGATACAACTATTTCACTCGATTTTCAGGTATTTTGCCTTCAATAAGTAAATACATTACTGCTGTGACTGCATTTTTATTTAAATCTGATTTTTCTTTTGTATTTCTTTAAAGTTTTTAATAGATTTCAATTTTATTGTGATCGTGTCTGCTCCTGTGCTCCAGTGCATATAAGTTGATCATATTTTAATTCTAGACACTGTGCTGTAATCATAACCTTTTAACCCCAAATACCAAGTTCGAGAACAACACAAGTTATACTAAACCCCGGCAATACTTTCTCCCACCAAATACTGCATTTTCACTGAAGATGCCATATTCTCAGCTCAACCACAGTGTTAACTCAAGATTTTGTTGTCACGCTTCATCTACGTTGAATCGAATTGTAATTGTGTGTTTGGTAGGGCCATCATCCAACGCTTGGTGCCCACAAGAAATTCACCAACTATGCCTTTGATGTAGAGGAATTCATGCAGATGGTCATGTCGGCTGTTAGTTTCGTCAGGGCTCATCCACACTACCAGGATGAGTGGAAGCAAAAGCACAGCAGGGTACCAGTTCCGGAAAAAGAACTCTAATATCCAGATGTTCATTTGCAAGATTTTGCCAACTTGTCAGCTCATCCCATGTTTGAAATTGTTTTTGTTGATGCAATTATGATCCGCATTTGTTCGATTGTTAATTAATTATTGGTGCAATTATCACTGTTGCACTTAATATTGTTACTGTTGCTATTTAATTTATCAGATGTTCATGAATTTAGTTGCAATTGATGGCCGTAGTATTGTTTTTATTTTCGTTCAGACGATTTCATTGGAAGCTTCAGAACTTAATTTATGTTTTTCATTTGTTGACCATTGTTCTGTTGTTGATTTGACTGATCCTTGCTGCAGTGTGAATTTTTATACTAACTAATGCTCAAGGGTTTTTGGAATGTATGAGCCTTGAGAACTGAATTGCAATTTTAGCGTTTTTTATGTAGCACTTTTGCATGAAAAACTCATCAGATTACGCAGAACCATGAATGTCTTTAACCGCTTGCGAAATTGAGGCATGGAAAGTAAAGGATGCTTATGGTGCAGTTTGCATGGGAGCACCTGTGCCGGAATGTGGTGCCGACCACTGCAAAGCTTCCATGTTGCATTGTGGAGGTATATGAATGGGAACATACTGCCAGGCAATGATGACACTGGAATAGGTAGTGGTAGTTCTCTTAAGTAGGATGGATCACTACTGGCCAGGTAACAACGAACATGAACATAAGGATCTTAACCTCATTATAATTATGTTTACACAGGCATGTATGTTTTGAAAGTTTTCTTAACTTTTGACTGAAAATTTTAGACTTAAAAGCAACCATTTTCCACTTGAAGGCAGGCGTCTAAACCTTATTTATTTAATTTATTTTAATTTAATTTTGCTGTGTCAACTATCAATGTATGACTATGCCTGAGTAATGAAATACTAGTGAAATTGGGGATAATTTAAAAATTAGTGTAATGTTACATTGAGCTGAAGTGCTGGATGTTTGGGTGAAAACCAGATGTTTTGATAAGAAATAGTAAGTTGCATATTTTAATATGCATAAACAGTTATTTATATTTATAAATATTATATATATTATGTAATATTTTTTCCCTGGAAAATTTTACAGACTATGCTGCGATCATTTTGATTTCTGGAGTTAATATTTTTAGATGAAAAAAAATTAGTCCTGTTGCATCATATTCAAGTCAATTGTTAAATGCTTTGCTGCGCATCTATTTAAAGGTTATGCACATAGCTATGCGAGTTTTGCTATCTGGCTTCTGGCATAAGAAATAGTATGCTTTGTGTCCGTTCTTGAATTGTATGTTTTAGAGTTGCTGTCATAGAGAGATAGCCCAAGGTTTTCTCCAATACATGTAATTAGCTAAACACTGAAATGTAATGAACAGGGCCTTTTGAACAAAGCAATTTCTAGTTATTGTTTGAAGGACCATAGTCGTTGGATTCGTATATGATGCACAAATTGTTTAGCACTTTAACAATGAGCAGCAGTCGCTTTTAGCATACTCTTTTTTGTGATTGTCTCACAGCAGCATAATATAGTAACAGAATCAACTTGGTGCTAAGAATAATATACCAGTAGGTCTCATAATTCTTTCTTCTTTTAGGTCTTACAGCCCAACTTTGCGAATCTTGAGCTCAGCTTTGCCTACAAAACTGTTTCTATATAGTTATGTCTAATTACGAGTGTTCCATTTGGCGAGCGCTGATTAGGTCTTGGCATTATAACTAATGCACCTGATTTGCTTATTAAAATTAACACAGCCATTGAATGCAAATGGCGATTATGTCGAATGTTGGTGAATTGTGCTATTCAAAACAAAAATTTCCAAATATTGGAATAGAAAACAAATCGTGACCTAGAAATTAGCATACGCATGTTTTGCAAAAAATTTCATATTGGAGCGTTTTGTTGACAGGCAAGAGATATTTTCTGCTTTATAATTAACATTCTCACTCGAGAAATTATCTTAATGTTTGCACATCTCATGGCTGCAGTCCGCAGTAGTGATGAAATTGGGTGTATCGCTGTAGCTGTGTAACCTTAGAGTTATTTTCAGTGCCTCTGGTGAAATTCATCTCCCGTTTGATTGAGTTCCGAGTACATGTGATGAAATTTTTAACATTTTTTGTTTTGCCTAGTATGTTTTGTTGAGCCATGCAACTCGTGAGTAGATGGTTGGTAGTGACTTTGCTATTGTCATGTTTTAACTGGAAGGTATTGAAGCCAAGGACCATACAGTCGAAGACAGCAGTTTACTAATGCTAACTAATATTATGTCATATAATAGTATTTCAACTCTTTTTACTTGTACAAACAAGCTTAAAGGAAATTTCAATATTTTACATGTGAAACTGAGGTGGAGTACATAGCTAGAGCACAAGTCAAGACATTTAAAGTATTTGTCTGGAGTGGAGTATTTAGTTGGTTTTATAGGAACTTTTATTAGAAATGTTTTTATTTTAACGACCTGTTGAAACTGAGGTGGAGTACATAGCTAGAGCACAAGTCAAGACATTTAAAGTATTTGTCTGGAGTGGAGTATTTAGTTGGTTTTATAGGAACTTTTATTAGAAATGTTTTTATTTTAATGACGTGTTGCTTGATTTTATGATTTATTCAATCAGATTGTTTGGTTAGTTTTAATTTGTGCTTAGTTTTAATTTGTGCTTAGTTTTAATTTGTGCTATTTATAATATGTGGTTATATATATATATATATATATATATATAATTGTCACATTTTTGAATGTGTTAGGTGGGCGAATACTCTCACAAGCGCGTTGAGCAAAATACTGTTCTATTTTAGAGATCGGTTAGTTATCGTACTAATGTGATGAACACACACAAGAACAGTTTGTATTTGTGTGAGGGTCTTTTTAACCTCTATAAATCCATTGTTATGCTGTGGCAAGGGAGAGTCATTGATGTCTTTTTCTTGTTTTTTTTACTTTGGCAACATGACCATTACAATACAACCCAACAACACTGTTCAGCGGCTTAGTGGAGCTTGGACCTAAAGCTAGTACTTCTGCAAAAGTACAAGCCTACAACATGCATTCATGTGAAAGTGGTCCCCATTCCTACAGTGTTCTTAATGGAACTTTAGGTCAAACAACACTCAGTACTACTTGAACCATTCTTCCAACTCTCCAGGAACCACACTAGGACCTAGATAACTAGCTCAAAGCCAGCACTAATTGTACTGCAGTGCTTTCTTTGTATTGTCAAATCTTGTCCCACAGTCTGCCGAGCATGCTCAAATTTGCAATTGTTAATCACGAAACCAATGCATTTCTCTGTCATGCCACACTTGTGTCATTTTCATGCAAAACTGAATCCATGATGTGGCAGAAGAAAAGGATTTATTTTCTCTAAATTGCCATCATCTTATTCCGATTTAGCTAGAATTAACCAACACTGTTCTGAAGATACAGTTTTGTTCATTTCTAAAGTTGTCCACAAATTCAGAAAGATGAAAACAAAACTTGCCAGGCTAAAAAACAACTGCATTACTGTTTCAACTCTACACTGTATATACATATCATAAAAATATAATTAAAATTCATCAGACTGCATATGCTTTAGTCGAATATCAATATAGGATACTGGATGAAAACATGTTCCTGTTGCTAGATACCTATAAATAGCCTAACCTGTTCATTTCTTGGGCAATAATGTTAATGACTGTTTCCTTTCTCAAATGCAAGGCTGACGGCTATAGAGACTTAAAATCTGTTGTGTGTCTATCACATTGCACACATTTATATAATGGCCCAAATGCAGCAGCTGAAATAAGTATACAGTAGTAGTTAAAGGTCTTTCTACACAGAGACCTAAGCTCAAACCTCAATATGGTTCAATGTATGACGGCTCTCAGTTAGTGGGATCTTTCAACTGAAGTGCAAATCTGGCAACAAAAAGCCACTACTGACAACTTCCCTTACAAAAAAACAAATTTTTTCACTGGATGCACCGGGATTCAAACTCCAGACATTGTGTAAGGGGCCATCATGAAACTCATGTTGTCCTTCCTCAACCGACTGAAACCTACTCCACTTGACGCAAATTGTCTGCTACTCTGAAAAACAACAATGGACTCCATACTATTGTCTCTTCTCTATTTCTTAGTGAGCAACCGATCATTCTGCAACTTCCAGCAACTTATGGCAGAAGCAAAGTCCCAGATGAAACGACTATTCACTGTCTCATTTGACAGTCAAGCAATCTACTTGCTGAACAAAAGAAAACCTTGAGCTAATCTAAAACCCAAGCACAGTTTATAAACAGCTGCTACTAAAACCTATGCAGCACTTTTGATCAATCGTACACAAGAGAAGCAGCTCACTAAAAACAAGATTGACACCCACAACAAAACAACGCAACTTTTCAAGCTGCTGAAACAACAAACAAAGAGCAAAGAAATGCTTTTAACTAATCATAACCAAAAATAGATCTTTTCTCACCAGGGCAGCAACCAATCTAGCAGCCAAGATTTTGTTGCCTATTTGTTGCAATTTAAAACGCAAAGATCCTGCATCCCCAAGACTAAAATACTCGGACATACGAGAATTTTGAAACATCACAGCATAGGCACCGAGCACAAACTTCCCTGTTGTCAGTATCAGCCAGTCCTCCAGTTATCTGAGATTGCGCGACAAACTAGTAGCTTAACATGAAAAATGTTTCATACAACAGTTCAAGATCGATAAGTTTTCTCGCTACGTGTCAACTCCGTCAAGATCGGAGTCATCACTCATGTTTTCAATGGCTTTAATCATCACGAGGTTGCTGCTTGAGTTTTTCTTCCTGCTCTGCATAGCGCCCCCTTCGGCTGTCTCAAAGCGCCTATGGATTCCGCGCAGCAAGGTCTCGACGTCGCCCATCAGCGGGCGTTTAGCTGGCTCTTGGTCCCAGCATCGTTGCATCAGCTCCCAACATTCAGGATCACACAGGTACGGCTTTTCAGGACGCAAGCCTTGAATGAAAAGAAACACGCTAGTCAGTTACCCAGCCATATGGTGCATCATGACTCTAATACTCAATAGATACTTATACATACATGAAATATAACATCATATGGTTCATTGTAACCCATTACTAAACTGCTTCCTGATTTAATAAATGAATTCTTTATGATGCAACCTTGCTTTAACATGGTTCTTGATATGGCTCACAAAGTATGAGAATTAAAGGGTATTTTGTTGTCTAACACACATTGTGTTGTAGTTGTGTAGTTTTGCTAGTAGCGCCGGTGTGTGTGTGTGTATGTGCATGTCTGAATATGTTCTACTGAAAAGTATTGCTTTCTGGATTTCAAAAGGAATGATCTTCAGCTGCATTTAGCCTGTTCAATACATAGCTTCCCAACACCCATCATCTGTCTATTAAAGTACAGTGCAACAACACAACTTAGACCTAATTTGATAGGACTTGATTCTGCTCATGCAATCCCGTATATGCAGGAGTGACGGTGTTACCTCCTTTGACGTTCATCCAGAGCATTTCTTTACTGGAGCAGCGGTTGAAGTGAGACGGAAGACGGACGCTTCCAGCGCAGATATACCAGAAGAGAATTCCAAATGCATAGACGTCGACGCTGTGGTCGTAGCGTCCAGAAAACAGTTCAGGCGCCATGTGGATTGGAGTTCCTACGATGCTGCCAGACATCATCGCCTCTGGCTTGCAGAATCCAAGATCTGTTAGCTTTCCACGGTTCATATCGTCCAGCTGTGACAAACGAAATGTGTTTTGCATTCATTATTGGCTGAGTATGTACTCTCATTGAATCTCATTTGTATCAAGGATTCACTAAATGAACATAGATAAGAACAGAACAGATGAAGACAATGCAATTCATTGGCCCTCAGTTTCTTTGCCCATGTGCTTTTCTTTTGACCCTTTAACGACCAGCTACATATGTTTCCTCATACATTTTGGTACACGCTGGTCATTAAAGTAAATGTCACAGATATTATTATTACAGGGACTTAGTTATCTGTTGATTTGAGCAATTAATTTGTAATTACAATATCTCACATTACCACTTATATCATTCCCCTATCAATAAGTGGATTGGTGTCCGGTTGCTAAGAGCGATTGGCTTGTAACGTAAAGAGACCGAGTTTGATCCTCATCTGAGGCAGCTCTTTAGCGAGCAACGGTTTGCGCACAATTGCTCTGCAATATAATGGTATCTGTGCCATCTATTTTTTGTCTTTCACTTCGATTGTGCACTTCTGAACTTTGGAAGACAAGCAATATAGAAATTCAGCTATATTGTATTATATTTGTATATAACAACCTCATTCTAGTCAGTGGACTCAATCAGAAATCTTGCAACACTTTTCTGCCATGCTAGATACTTGAACCCTATAATGTACTTACTTACTTATTAGGCTATCTGTTACATACATTGACTACAAATTACCAATTCAAATTATGTCACCCAGGCTACTAAATTATGATGTCAATAGGTTATACCTTCCAGAAATGTCTATGACAACTTTCTAGCTCAGATAATTTTGCAAAAGATATCATAATCGTGTTCTCAAATTATACGCATACTTAGCCATAAGCTGTAGCTAACTGTGCAACATGTGCCTGGCCTTGTCTAAGCTACTACTTACCAATACGTTTTTTAGTTTCACATCTCTATGCACAAGGCCTTGACTGTGCAAGAATCGAATGCCTTCAACTACATCAATTGCAACCACCAGTCTACAAAAAACAAAAACAACACAACTGACAATAACTGATGTAAAAGCAGCCATAATTAAACTCACCATAACAAAATTAAAGATATTTACATTATTCAAGACAGTATAAGAACTATTATTATCTTATCATTGTTTTAATAGCATAGGGTGTTCAGCAAAGACGGATGTAGAATTAATCTATGAAGAATAAACAATAAATTCATTATTATTATTATTATTTTAAAAACAATAATGACAAAGTTCTGCAAGAAAGTTAAAACTGAGTTTGGTCTAAACCCCAACCCTTTGCAACAAGTTAACTACAATAAGGTTGATAGTCCATCTGAATATATACATATGCATCTCAGCTGGACGTGTCTTACATTTTAAATAGCCTTTCAAAGTCCCGGTAAATGTGTTGACTTTAATTAGTCCAAGAAGGACATTAACATTTAGCACAAGTAATTAATAGAGCAGCAAAAGCATCAACTTAGAACAACTTAACTAGTATTTACAAATAGGCAATAGCTATTCTTTAAAACTTCAGCACTCTCATCTCGTCATTAAAAGTTAAAACTGCACAGGTGGCTGCTACTTGAAACAACACAAATTAGTACAAGCACTGAAAACAGCACTAGTTATTTACAGCTACTTCAAACAGCAGCGACTGATATGAATTCAATCTACTCTCATTTTGGCCTCTACTCAACAACTCTATATCTATTTTATCCGGTGGCCCTAACTAGCAGGATCCTTCCGTCCTTAATTGAGTCTCCGGTGCAATCGATCATAATTTTTTCCCCAAATGTTCATGTAAATGTTCATGTACTTTGAATTGCCAACTAAACTTGAAAATGAATAAGTTGCCACATTATTTTAACACTGAACAGCACACAATTACATGTAACATTACTAAACAGCACATTGTCACTGCCATCATTTGCCAGACCATAATTTATTACATGATCATCTAGTGAAGCATCTTATTGAAAGCAGAAACTTGCATTGAACTCTTCAGAGATTATGGAGTGCTGGATTAAAGCACATTTCTTTCCAGTGGATGATATTATTGAGTAGATTTCTTGAAGAGGCACTATATCAAGTTCATTGATTCATTCATTCATTGATAATACTATGTGTATAATGACACCATTATACACCGTTAAAATAGGAATCACAGTTTTACTCAACACTGTATGTAAAATTTATTTTCAAAAACAATTATTGTGGTTCTGACAGAACATCAGGACCGCAACTCAATAAAGGTGAACCTAAATATATAGCCTTATAAAAAATGTGCAAATCTGAGTCTTATTCAAAGTAGCAACTTGAAGTCCACAAAATACCACACTTAAAACAAGCAGAGGCCATTATTTACAGCTGGCGAAATTACCTGCCAAGCCACGGAAGTTTGCGTTCGATCGCTGCATAGAGGTCCCACTTGAGTCGATCCATGATCAGCAGAACTGATGCTCCAGATCCATTGTTATATGTGTAATCTATTACTGATCCTCTTAGCGCCACAATCCTCTCGTGCTCTGGCACATGTCTACAGCGCAACAATTAATCAATCAAACAGTTCACTGACAGAATAATTGCCTTCCTGCTTTAATTGATTGATTGGTTTATTGACAAACACATCAGCAATACATAGAAGAAGGCTAGCATAATTATGACAGATACAATATACAGATACAAAATAAGTTAAACTGTAACTTAAGAAGAATATTGATGTACTCTGATAATCAAGTTACAGATTGTGCATTAGGTAGCTCTCACTCAAACAAACTTAAAATTGTATTAAAAAACTGTCAAGGTCTCCACTACAACCTGCTTTCCATTTCACACAGCATTAAAACACACTAACAGCATATAATATTACATACTTCATCTTTATAGAAGACCAATAAATGACAAATCACTTTGTGTAGCCTACTTCGTGTAGTGGAACTCGGTGGCTAAGTCGTTCCAGTGTTTGTCGTCAGGTGGAACAACGGACTTTATGGCGCACGGGCCGTGATTTCCCCAGCTCTCACAAGAGAACACAACACCGTATTGCCCTCGACCAATCTCCAGTCCCATCTTCGGTTTGCCTGATGATCAAAATTAAACCAGTTTTGGAAAGTGAACAAATAAAAAATGGTCTTTCTACTGTAGCATGCAGTATTGTATTAAGTTCTTGCCTTTTGAGGCTGTTAGGGAAGCTGTCAATGCATCTGTAATCTCATGGAACATCATTCCACCAGCAAAGTCCTCCTGCAATTGGTGCGGATTAGAATCAACGATGGTAACGGTAGAGTGACGAAAAATCACCACGATTATTTAGGGTTCTGTAGAAATCCTGGCAAGAAAGAGATTTATCGATTCAAAAATAAAGAAATTAGTGAAAACAAATCACAAAGAGGAGCTGAAGTGATCAGAACAATAAGTGACATCATGGAGGAATGAGCATAGAGAATGTTATGACTCTAGGATCAATTATAAATGACATCGAACCATAGAGAATGAAGTCTTTGAGGGATCGGCTTTCCAGGCTGAGCCGTGCCACACGAGGTGCGTAGTCCCTGCGCACTTTCAGGCGCTGTAACTCGGTCTTCTCCAGCCGAGCATCCGTCCTCATCTCCAGCTGCTTCAGCAACATCTCAAACCGGTTGTGCGAACCTCGCAGGCGGTCTCTTATCTGAGTGCAGATGCTCTTCGCCAGCCTGTAACCATTTCCATTTTCCAGAACTAACCAACTGCCATATACCATCTTGTTTGCCAGCAATGCCTTGAAAATTGATGGGCCCGGCCCATTCGGGTCTTATATGGGCCCCAAATGGAAAATATGGCTCCCATATGAGTCTCAGCAGGCAAGCTGCCAGTGATACATTAGGCGCCCTTACAGTGGTACTGCCGTGTTTACGGCACCATATAAGTCGGCATTATTGTTATTATTGATATATGAGGATCATTGAAGAATCTTGAAAGGGCTGAAACACGGATTCTACAAAATTACGATTGAGGAGCCCTTCACGTTGGCAGTTCATGACTAAACTACTGTTGGTCACTAAAGGTACAAAAGGACCAGTGCAGCAAACTATTAGTACACAACCAGAGTAAACCTTGGTGAGTAGGCTAGACCGTTGCATTCACATACATAATCAATAATAGTGCAACACAGACTAGGCAACAGAATTGCAACTGATGTGGCAGGTCATGAACTTTGCACTGTGCGGGCTTAGCACGATGTGAAGGTGGCACTAAACATTCTAAATGACACAATTGTACTATATTGCATTTTAACTTAATGGTGGTATAGTAATAATTCTTTGAAACCAGTGTAAATCACTAACACTTCAACTACATAACTAGCCTGGACAGACCAAGTGGTACAGCACTACCAAGTCATCAGATTGGTCTGAGATCTGAATCCCAGGAAATACTGAAACTTTAACTTTGCTGTAGCAATCACTGGAAACAGCAAGTAGAGTGGTAAACTGTCATTGATGCCATGTCAATACCTAAGATGAAAGCTCTGCTTAAAGAAAAGGATTATCATTTATGTAAATTAACCCCTATTTTTCATTGGAACAAATGGTAGTACTCTTTTCCATTTCTTTCTTGCCTCATTGGCACTGCATGAGACAACAACCCCAATAAGACACTCTTCAAACAAAGTCATGCAAAGTGGCTGCTATTAACTGACCATCCCAATCAACTTTTGAAATCACTACCCAATTGCTGGGGAGGAAGCTCTTCCTCAAAGAGCACTGTATAAAGTGACTCAAATAACTGAATAACTTTAACCTTAAAAGAGACTGATAATTTCTGACAATAATTCAACTGACAGAAGTGCTCACTTTTGACACCTTGCATCACTGACAGCGGCAAGCATGTTCGTAGCAATCTTTTTCTTCCACTCTCCATTGACACAAGGCGGCGGCCGCCACAACACAACATGCATTAGCTGAAATTACAACAGGTCATCAGTTATTAGCTGCCAGTCTGCTAAGCAATAAAATGCATTACATTATTGTGTAACTACTAGACATATCGGATTACCTAAGAAGTTGGCACTAAGTCAGTAAACCAGTCGACATATTTAAGCTACTTAGTCAATTGATAAGCAAATGACTTAGTTGACTAAGCTGTCAAGTCAGTCGCTAACTCTTAAGTCAGTAATTCTTTAGAGCCTGACTGACTGACTAAGTTGTAGCCAAAGAAGTCTGTGGGAGCCAAGCACAACTCTGACCAACAAATCGGCTGACATGAGACAGTCGTGCATTCAGTGTATATGGTTCACACGGTGCAGAAATTGGACAGTAAAACTTAAACGAACAACGTACTATCTTAAAAAAATTTTGAACCATCTTTCAAACTAAACAAATAACTAAATTTTGACAACACGTAACTGAATCACGAAGAGACAACAACAGAAACATCCTGTTTGTTAATTCTATTGCATTTTAAAATTTCTATAGTGCCTCCCACAGTACAACCTAATCAGAGATGATCATTGATAGGACCTATAAATATAAAAAAGATAGTGTAGATACCTGTTTCATTTTTTCAATCAGGTTCTTCATGAAGGACGCACTGGCACCCAGCGGGATTTCTACATGATAAGCTGCATTCAAGATCTAAAATACAACCTGATAGCGTCAAATCAGATGGCATAATCAGCAATCATTACAAGCAACAACATTACTGGCTCAACTCTACAGCATTACTGTAGGTTTATGACAATGATTATGACTAAAAATCTTCTATAATGCCGCCATAATAATGCACAGGGCATCAACCGACGGTGCACCAAAACAAATCCGAAATCAGGTCAAATCCAAAAGGTCAGTCCGAAGAGACAGAATGACACTCTAATGAGGATAAGCAAGGGTAAATAAAAAGGTTTCAAACTGAGATTGAAAAGAAGCTAAGTGTTGGATGAAATGTCCTCCAATGACAGCGTGTTAACAGGTCTGAACCGTAGATGTAATTTTGTGTTGTTACTGTGGTGCCAGGACACCACCACTTTCAATCCCTGTGCTGAAATATGCTTTGCTATTCATTGTCTATTTGATATTCATTCATTCATTCATTTCCGAAATTTGATACTGCCCTTCTTCCAACATCTTTTTGCTCAGAAGTGCATACACACCCTCGACAGCGCAATTGTAGTTGTACTGCAGAGCAAGGATGCGCAAAGGACTTGCTCAAGGTCCCTACACAGTGACTCCCCGGACGAGGCTCGAACCCGTGCGCTCAGCACACACTGAACGTTACGGGCTGACCGCTCTAACCGATCGGCCACTGTGCCACACCAGACTCATATTCAGACAACAACAATTAATGGAGGTGTATTCTAGCATACTTAACTATTGCAATGTTGATAGATGTCTTCACATTTCTTACTTACTTATTGTCTCATGTTCATAAATTGGTTATGTCATCAATCTTATTGTAACTGTCACTGGAAAAGGGGATCCATCACCAACGCTTTGTGAGGCATAGTCATGTCCTTGGTCCGCACTGAATATTACGTCGTCATTTATTACATATTACATTTGATACAAATGGGTTTATTGTTAAATCACAGTTATTATCATCAGCTCTAACTTATTCAGTTGGAATTGTAATCTGTAAGATAAACAGCCACAACTGTGACAACCAGTAGCAGCCATAAATTTCGCACAAAATTGACCCCACATTCCTCATCACAGTTTGATGCACCCTCATATAGCATCACACAAAAAACTAATCCTTTCTCCATCTGGAAAAGGGGTTACGTATTTACGGATGACTATAAGTATCTAATTAAAACATTGAATTTTCTCAAAACAATATTATTATTGTAACATAAATATTGACACTGTATCGTGAATATAACCAGAACTTGTTAATTATTGTAATGTACTAATTAAATAAAGCTGACATCTCTTAGGGCTAAGGACGTCTTTGTTGGTTGCTCAGCGCCGTCATCCATTTGCTCGAGTGATGCCAGACACCTCGTCAGTACACCTAAAAGAATCACCCAGAATACTGGAATCAGTCTTGGCTAATGTAAAACTCAGTTATATACGAAATATAGGAGTTTCAGCTTCCTTTGGGTGCTCTACATGTAAACACTTGTAGACAGAACATAGTTCCATTTCTACAACAAGCATCCTAGAGTAGTCTTTCAACAAGAGCATCAATATATAAATGTTACAAAGCATACTACAACCACACAACACTGCTTTTTATTTATACACTTCTTCTGTAATCGCAAGTAAATGTCGAATAAGACCAATCTAGCTCCTACTACATGTACAGCAAGTCTGAAACATAACCCAATAACAATATCCAAGCTCACCAATAAATATAAGTAATATCAATTTCAAAAGTAATGCCAGTAATGCTAGTTTCTATGGTAATGTAATCTAATGTCGATATCTAAGGAAATGTAAGATAACCTGGAATTCTCAAGTTTTGAAAGGCAATTAGTTTCAGAACTAGATATAAAACTTGTAACCAACTAAACACTGTGCCCAGCACCCATATGGCACAAATTTAATTAACCAATGTGCCTCAAACCTGTGTAGCTTTCTCGCAGGACATCCACAGAACCAACGAGCCTGCCAGCAATGGCTTTGTTTAGGTTTAGAAGTACAAGGTCTTGAATTTGCGCCGTACACAACTTGAGATCTTTGATGGACGTGATTTCACCTGATTCCGGAACTGTGATATCTGAAACAGAACACCAAGCATGTAATATAATGTAATGTAATGGACCATTTATATAGGGCCACTCGATTCAGAGGCACTCACCGAACTGCTTCCTTTAACAATTTGTGCACAGGTTATATGCATTGATGATCCAATGCATTTAATGGTCTGTCATTTGTTTGTACATTATGTACTACAGGAGATGATTTGCAGTCTGACAGAATAGGCCTACATGAAACTGACAGAAGTACAAGAAGTATAACAACAAGGATTTCTGCTCATATCGATACCAAAACTCATAAATTTGAAATCTATTTACAGATTCTATTACTTTAAAATTACATTTTAGAATATTTCAAAGACATTCTTAGAACGAATGCCGCATGTATGAATGTTTGTCCGCATTTATATATTCTCTGGATTGTAATGTACTGTGTATCTTCTCATTCAAACTTCTTAACTCTGCTGAGGTCAGTTGCATTGGCTTCCTGTTGAATTCAGAATAAGGTTTCAACTGGTCGGTCTGACCTATAAAACGCTCACAATGAGCACTCCCATCTACCTTCAACCTCTCAGATCTTCTGTTATGGGTCTTTTGGGCTCTCATAACCATAACCATAACTAACAATTTTATCGATTAACTACAATCCAATATAACATACAAGCAAATAGATTACAATGTTATAGGGATACCATGTTGCTGCCCCAGGGAATGGAATCGACTAAGAATGCTAAACCACTGATCGAACTCCTTTTCTTCTTTCAAGGAACATATAAAAACTCACTACTTCTTATTAGCATTCAAATATCTGGGTATCTAACCCCTCGTACCTTGGTGACTGACTAACCACACCTCTGATTCGCATTTCTGTGCTAAAACATTTTGTAAGAATAATAATAACAAAAATAATAATAATTTAATGTATCTATGTAATATATATCTAGACTGTTAATGTAGCCACTTTCAAGTGCTTCATAAAATCACTGTGCCCACACTAATCCAAATGAAGTTGAAGTAATAAAGTAAAAAAAGTTGACCCCCATGACAAAACTAGGTTTCTCACAGCATTAGGCCACGGTAAAATTAGACTTCTATTACTAGCTGACCATGGTAAAATTAGGTTTCTCTTAGTATCTGATCATGGTAAAACTAGGCTTCTCCTGGTACTTGACCCACATGTGGTAAAATTAGGCTTCCACTAAAACTGGACCATGGAACAACAAGGCTTCTGTTAGTGCTTGATCGGATGGCCCATAGAATACTTTACTCTTAATATTCTGTTTCTTTTTAATATGCTAACCTAAGTAACTAGGGTAAATTCCAGAATTGTCATTTATTTCATCCCTGCTCTGAAGCAAGTACATGTGTACTGAAAAGTAGGTCATGTTTTGGTATACAGATTGAAGGCTTTCAACATTAATAATATAATCTACACAAACAAAACACAAATATTTTTTAGCAACCTTTGAACTGATATTCTGTCGCCTTATCCACAAGATTGTCGTGGCAACTAGTAATCGTTTCTGCAATCAGTCGCTTGATCTCATCTTGCTTCTTCACTGTCATCTCCATCAGTGATTTGTACAACTCATCCTAAATCCATCAAAATCAATAAACAGTTTATAGTATAAACAATAAACAGCTTTAAGTATAAACAATAAACGGTTTTAAAGTATAAACAATAAACAGTGTTAAGTATAAACAATAAACAATACACAGTTTTAAGTATTACTGTTCATCAAAATGACAACCATTCGAAAAACCACTACTTCTAATAATGCCTCTGCAACTAACAGTTCAAACTTGTTAATAACACTAGTTCTACTCTAACTTAATCTGAAAGTGGTTTCTTCAGCTAAACAGCGCCATGTACAAGACTTAAATGATGGTTGGTCCCCAGTTGAAATCAATACAAATAGCAAAATCAAGAGTAAGTCAAGAAGAAACTGCAAAGGACCAATTGACTGAGACAAAGAAACAACATATGGTTGAAATCTGATCTTAAATGAACTAGCCTCTCTAGTTCTGACCTAAAGTCCAACACATAGCTGGTTATTAAAAGAAAGCCAGATCTGAGCACTAAACATTTATAAGGTTATTACGGTTAATAGAGGGGTTAGCAGCAGAGTGGTGATTCAAGACGAAGGCATGAGAGAAGGAAACCAGATGCATAGTATCTGGTAAACCATAGGAGATGGGTCTGTATACATAGGCTCCTATATAATACGATTTAAAATAGCCTTCACTTCTAACTCTGCCAATGTTTGCACTCTGACAGAGCCAGTCCCAAGCCTGGATAGAGGACGAGGTCTATGCTAATGATCTCTGTCATCACAATGTCGCTAAACTGCAATTACCACCACCACCTTACTGTCATTTTTCCCACTACTGCACCAGTTCAGCAGCATTCCTATGCTTTAAGATATTGTCTGAGAACAAATACATTAGACCAGAGTAACAAATTGCTTATGTAGACATGGAAATATTAAGTAATCTATGGCAATATATAGTAATAGAAAATTATAATGGCATAACCGAGTAGACAATTTCCACCGAGTACCGAATCCAAGTATTTAGATGAACTATTTGCCGGATCCGGGTACGAACCAAATAGTAGCCGCAAATCTGGCCAGCAGCAGCGAGTACCATCCGTAGGCAAAGTGTAGTTAACCTGCCACGTGCACAGCTACAGAGAACTATCTATAGTCAATGCCTAGTCCATAGCAATATCCTTCGTATCGCGCATTTAGGCTATAACAATATATTTATTATTCAATAACTTTATATGTGAAAAAAGTAAACCTTGTCATAAAATTTGAAATATGAAGTTATCAATGACGTCTTTACTCTCTAATGTTCACCAGAAGGTAGGTGGAGCCAACTCAAGCGGGACAATTACTGATTTGGTTGCCACCTGGGGAATGCAACCAAAAGAAATTAAGATATTTAAATAAACGTTAGTCCTAAATTTATTTGCTGAAAAAATATTATGTTATCAAAAAAAGTTATTTTTAGCTATTTGCGGGTGTAGTATTTGCCGATGCGAATACTTCCGAATAGTCCAATATTCGGCCGAGGCGAATGTCCGAAGTGATTTCCGGTTATGCCCAAAAATTATGCAGATCATGATATAAATGTACTACTGTCACCTATATGAATGCATCTGGATGGAAATTTATAACACAGAAATCCTTGGTCTGTCATTTTAGAATATCAGAGACAGGATACTAGTGTGAATGTGCATGAACGACATATCTCCATCCTCCTTAACAGAATACATGTATGTTCTTTTTTGAACGGGGTACCGCCAAAAAATTTAAGATCAAAATAGTTCCATGGTCAAAAATATTGGGAACCGCTGATCTAGGCCAATGGCCAGAAACCAAACACCATAGACTTCAAATCATAAATACTCTCAGAAGTCAGTCAACAGGCCACTCCCATCTGGGACTGCTCAAAGATGACAGAACCTTCTAGTTTCCTTTATTAACATCTGTGGCCTACTGGTACATCTAACTTATATAACCACGAAGTCAATCTCCATAGCTTCTATGATGACTTGTGCCTGTCTCATACATCTGTCTATTCATTGAGTGCCCATGTACCAACAAGAATTGAAAAATGAACCAAGAGATCGAATTTAGTGTTTCTTTAGGAATTTGTATTTCTGTGTGTAAAATTCAGCAACTGAAAGACAAGGAAATTAAGTGGAATAATTTCTAAGCTTGCAGATAACAACAATTCTAAATTGTCGTCGATGGTGACATATTTACCTCACGACAGTGAGGACACGTGTAAAACCCACTTCAGAGGTAGTTGCTTAATTTATTAGTTGTGTCATGAAGTAGCCCAATCATTGGTGAAGAGTAATTTTTACTACTTTGTGTGCAGAGTTTTTTATGGTCAAATGCTATTATAAAGAAGGACAGGCAGGCAAAGACAAGTCAAAGCAGAGCAAAAGCAGCCATTGGATAAATGAAAAACATATGGAATATTGTATCCCAGCATCTCACAACAACAAGACGACCACACCCTTCAGGATTGTAAGGTCATCGACACAGAATGACTGACACAACAGCCACACAAAATGGTAGCAATTTCTTAGATGTATTATAAAGTAACCAACTTGTGGCCACGGGCACCCCCTCCCACCACGGTATCCGGTAGACTCCAAGTTAAAACAGATAGCTGAACCACATATCTGAGAAAGAAGACAGAGGTTGCTTGGTGCAATGCAACATGACCCAACAGCATGACATACCATATCTGTAAAATACTCTCAAACACCTATTGTCTGTGCAAAACCTCCAAATACTTAAACCAAGTTGAGTAAGTATTCCTACTTCTTAATTAGTCAGACCTGATTCAATTAGGGCCATTCCCTACGCAGGTAGGAAGGGCATCCTTATAGGACTGAATTAGATAGGTGGGATGGGCACTGATGTAGGATGATGTCCCTCTTTGTATCTTTTCATTTAATTTGTGTTTTATGTTTAATTTGAGTCACTAACTGGTCAACATTTAGGCTGATTGGATTATTGCCCTTCTGAATAATCACCAGCAGTGCACCAATTTCCTGGATACTGTAACTGAGGACTTTGAAACATTTTAACAACTCTGCAACAATGACTCTGCACTTGATTCTTTGGCATACATCCTGCACAAACTATCTCCAACCAAACCCAACCCATTACACCCTCTGTCCCAGTGCTCATAAAGGCATAATCCCCAGCTGACAGCCTGATGTGCATCAAAGTGCAATCAGCAAATGGTGATAAAGAATATACTCACTGACTTATAAGCACCCGATTTAGACATGATGAGGTCTAAACTACATAAAGTTTGGAGGCCCCCTTGTAAAAATTACACCAGAAGGTCTTCCAAAACTTGAAAACATAATGTGCATTATGGTCATTTAACAGCAATGGTACAAATGAGACCAATGCCATGATAAAAGACGGGAAGATAAATGGGTATTAAATATGGAAAAGTAATATTAACAATGACATTTTCATTCAATTTCAATCTGACAAACCACAGTGTGATTACAGACACAGCATGAAAGGATGATGACTTGTTACTACAGGAGTCAAATTAAACTGTACGGCAGCCCTGCAAAGTGTCCATCACATCTTACAACTGATTTAACCAACACCGCCCAACAAAAGAAGCACTGGTCAACCTTAGAGGTAGCAGGAATCGAACTCTTCCTTTGCTCTGCATGCCAGTGTGTCATACAGTACTCTATAGGCCCCCAATGACAGAAATGGGTAAATGAAAAGAAGGCTTGAAAACTGGAGAAATATTTAGATAAAAAAATGGGGAAAATGTAAAGAAATATCATACAAATACAGAATACAACAGATTGTTCAATGGAAAAGTCATCTGTTATTGCCATATAAAGATAATTCAACCAGTATTGAGGCAGTAGAACCATATATTTGTACTGTATACTGGAACCAAGCTGCAATGTCATCCATAGGAACCACATGACATGACAAGTTAATGCCTCTAATGAGGCAGTGTTTTAAAATTCATTTCAGACTTTATATCTTTAGCTACATTTATATCTGTTATTATGACCTACATTTAAATATGCATGTAGAGCACATGCAAATATTCTGTTGCACTGTTAGAAATTGTGGAATTGATTAGACAAGCGCTGCTAAAGCTCTGAATAACTTTCGTCTACAAGAATCTGTTCAAAGTGTTCATGTCAAAGTTTAATAAAGAACAGAGTTCTGTGGCTATAAAGGCAAAACACATGTATGTACGCCCTCAGAGTGCGAAGATCAATGAGTTACATCAACTGACATTATAATGTGTTTCTTATGTCCTTTAAGCAAACATGCATTTGTTATATTTGAGACCAGACCTCTCTCTCTCTCACTATCTACCCCAGTTTCTCACTAGATACAAATTCACACAAAATAGACATGTAGGAGCTGCAAATACTTGGCAGGGCATAAATAAAATGCCTTCTGCCTTCAAAAGGCCACCTGTAACTACCCTCACACACCCACGTGGCTCAGTCTGTCACCACCAGCCCAACATTATTACCACACAGGGTGTGCAGATCTAGATATTGCCAAAAAGCCTTAAATTCCCTCTAACCAACAAGCCAATCACGCGAGCTTGCCTGTAAGCTTTTGTATCATTAGTATTTACTATGGCTAACTTCTGTATTATAGGCAAATACATGTTGCTGCTATTTTGACTAGGGAAACAACCCATTCGCAGCCTGCTCAATGAGAAGCCACAACTCACTATCTTAAACTTTCCAACAGAGGAATGCCTTTAAGAGCAGTACAATAGGAGACTAGCTCCTGGTCAGCCAACCATTGAAGGTCACCATGCTATAAACATTTAGACTACTATACATATACATAAATACAAAGACCACACTGTGTCTATGCATGCATATTTAAACATACCCACACACAAACACACACACACACATATGCCTATTCATAATCCCTGTCTAAACACTTGCATGTCTCTAAATACAGGCAATATTATATGGCATTGGGTGTGTGACCCAAATACTAGTATTACACATATACATACACTTATGTATATATATTATGTACAATGACAATATATATATATATATTGTATATACATATAATGCAGTGTACAGAATACACACAGCCATACTTATAAATACATGGTTAAGAATCAGGACTTTGCCACCCACGCAGAACCTCCGATATACACAAGCTCTATGCCTCCACAGAGGGATAATGTCACTACTGTGCATTTAGAACACTACAAAGCTACCACCCATGGTCATTCCACACCACCACCACATTAATTATCGCTCCTGACGCTAGCCATGTGGTGGTAACGGGTACTAAGAAATGGGTACGAAGAAATGACCTTTGCTGGGTAGGGTAATGGGTAACACATTGGGGCACAATCGAGTTTGAATCCCATGTCCCCTGTAAATTTGATTAGCCCTTCTTTTGATAGGCGGCAGTGTTGGTTAAATTAGCTGAATAACATAATGGGGCTTTGCATGGCAGCCGAAAGTTAAATTCGACTCCTGTAATAAATTGTCAACATTCGTTTGTACTATGCTGCTCCAGTATTTTCCACATTCCATCATGCCATTTGCTGTCGAATGCTCACTTGAAGTCCATACAACTGATGAAGACTTTCTGGTCTTGTTCTATTTCAAGTATCTGCCTCATAGTGAATAATTGATCAATTCTGCTTCTTCTTGGCCAGAACCCGGCTTGTTCTTCTCCAAGTGCTCTCTGAACATAATGTTTCTTTCTATTATGTATCATTTTGGTGAACACTTACCCTGGAATGCCTCTTTATTTTTTGCAGTCCTGTGGACATTCTAATCCTTTGTATATTGGGACGATTTTCGACTTTGCACAGTCTTCTGGTATTTCTTGCTCTTTTTTAATCTTGGTTTCAAGTATATACATAACCTTCACAGCCGTTTCTTCTCCTCCTCTTTCTTGAAGTATAGGTCCATAGTGATTCCATTCATAAATGGCGCATTATTCCATTTCGTTTTGCATGCTGCATCTCTTATCTCTGCTTGTAGAAATGCAGGAATCTGTTCATCTCTGTTGTTCAATGGCAACTCTGTGAGAACCGTTGGGTCATTATTGTGTTGATGATGAAGATCAGTAGTTGTTCAAGTGTTCCTTCCATTGCCTTTGTTTGTTTGCATCGTATGTTGATTGGTGCAACTTTTAGATCAAATTTTCCACTAAGCAGTCTTATCAGCTTAAATGTACTTCTCGTTTTTCTATTTATCTTGGAAATTTCCTCGGTTTCTTTGCATTGTTATTCCATCCGGTTGATTTTGTATTGTTTCAATTTCCATCTGATTTCTCTGATGAATTGTCTCTAGTCTGCAGTTTTTTCCTAGACCTTTGTTACAAGTACTTAATCTTAGATCTCAGCTATATATACCAACTGCACAAAATGCTATCCTCAACATACACACATACATGCAATGTCATGCATACGTAGATGCATACATACATACACATATGCAAACATACATACACATATGCATACATACATACACATATGCATACATACATACACATATGCATACATACATACACATATGCATACATACATACACATATGCATACATACACATATGCATACATACATACACATATGCATACATACATACACATATGCATACATACATACATACACATATGCATACATACATACACATATGCATACATACATACACATATGCATACATACATACACATATGCATATGGTGACCAAGCAGAAGATGATTAAGTTGAACTGTGAAGCCATGTGTCAAACTTCAGACTGAGAGATCAGATGGCAATGAAGAGAGAACCTGGACAGCACTCATAACCTGATGCAGAGCTCTGAAGAGATGCTTGTTGTTAGGGACATCCTATTGCATTAACTGGCCTTGATCCTACCATTTTAACTTCAGTTCTGACAGTGGTTGGTTTCAATAAATTAGTACTGACTCATCTGGACTTTTAAAACTCCTACAACAAAAGATGCCCTAACACAGTTAATAGCCAGCCAGCCAGCCAGCAGACAGGATGACTAGGCAAATACACCAGTAAACAAGATCAAGAAAAGGACTAGGCCTAATTTAACTAGGCCTAATTACACACACACAGACATACTCACAAATACACAAAGACCCATACAGTACCCTCTCCAGCATACAAAGGCAGATACTCAAGCTACTTGCACACACCAAGTATAACCCAATTACCACTAGATACCCAATAATATAGGAGGACAAGAGTCATTGTCTAAACATACACATGTATTTCTAAACATTAGACACGAGGTCATATGCATATATATGTGTATATATATATATGTATATACATGTACATGTAATATATATATATTCATATACATCCAAACACACTATGTATAAATATTGAATATTGCAATTCGAGGTTAGGGTCGAAGTTCTACCAGGACTGAGCATTCCAACACCATTGGTTTGACCCCAGCTAACATTTGATCTGAGAAAGAGTCATAACTTAAGTCTTCCAATGGGAGGTCCATTTTCTACCAGAAGCCATATCAGGTATGATTCCTGATATGGGGATACATTCATTGATGTGATAAAGTAGGGCATGCTGCCCCATCTCAAATGCAGGTCGCAATGCATGTTACAAGATCACTTAGCATTTGGCTCTGCTTCCGTGTAACAGCAGTCTACCAACAGGCAATGCCTTTTGGAATCTATCACCAAATTTAGCGTATCACCTAAAATTTATCAAATGGCATCTTTCCTGAACCTGTAGCAATAAAAACCTCCCTAAAACAAAACCCCTTCAAACTCCTATATGGCAGTTGAAATTCCACTCAACCATAAAACTGATGTCTTAAGTCCCAGATCTGACATGCAATCCACGTCAGAAGGGGCATGGAGGCAGAGATATCAGCAATACTGCTCATTCCAGGTTGCACACTTCGAAACCAACTGCACATGCTGCATCAAGCACATGGATTCAAACCTAAGGCACACCTTTACCTGACAGCCAGTGTAATTGTAAACACAGTGTTCTTGTAAATAAGATTGAATGTTAATTAAATTAGCAGAGGATCGACACTTACGACAGAACCAACACCTCCGGCTAGCATACCAGATTGCAAAGATCACAAGCATGGCAGAAATACAAGTTGCTAAATGCTTCACATATTTTTCATTCATTCAAGAAGTTATATAGCACCCTTTCAAGGTAACTATTCAAAAGTGTGCCTAACTCTAGCCCGGCCAAAAAAGGTACGTTTAAAAAAAATATGACCATAAAATGTACCACTATACGATTTAGGGAACAGATGTAACTCCAGAGAAGAGCCATTCCAAACCCTAGGGCCTACTACAGAGAATGTGCAATTTTGCATAGCTGCTGTATGGGCAAAATAAATCACAAGAATCCCCTCTCAGCAGAACAAAGGGAGCGAGCACACTGGGCACCTCTGTAAGTTGCCTGAGGACATATTCTCAGCCAACGCACCATGTTGGCAGAAACCCAGTTTGACATATGTAACATGCCCGTTGATAAACATTCAGGATCAAACATATCCCTAGTCAAAATTTGAATATCATGCCATGACTGTGTTAACGAATATAATTATAACAAAAGCTCACCTCTTTTTCACGAGCAAACTTAAGCCTAGTTGGAGTACAGAGCACATCACGTGCCATGCTGTAAGCGGTCGTAATCATCATGTCGACACATCGCACGTGAACGACATTCGTGAGCGAAACTGCAGACACCAGATGGCGCTGCAGGATGCTGCGCGCAAACGTCGCAAACGACCAGAAACTGTCAAAGTTTTCGAGCAGCTCGCTATCCACGCAGTATGAATCGCTGTCTGTGTCGAGGTCTGAGCTGGTTGCCGTCTGGTCTTCAAAGTTGTTTGGCATGGAACACAGAAAGCCAAGACTTGCAAGCTGCTCCGAGAGACGAACGCCCCGCTCGACTGTGCCACCATCCCCCGAAGGGGACGACGGGTCCGGCTGAATTTCTGGAATGTCCTGGAAGTTGGATTGTGGTTTGATTCCGGCAGAGTTGGGAGCTTGGGTTAATGATACCAGACCCTCTTGTGAGACACGGATAAAAAATATGGAAATGTTTGGCTGTTTTGATTTGATGAATTGTAGTTGTTGTAACTCCTTTAAAAAACAGAAAGTTACTTTATATTATTTAAGCAAATAAATTACTACACAAATAATATCAGATGTACCTTAAATCACTGAATCACTGAAAACTTACTCTAACCTTCTTTATCTTACTATCTGACAGTGGTAGTTACAACAATTTCCATAGCATCAGTAATAGCAAGCTACTTCTAGGATGCTTTACACGCACATACTGTCAAATGCGACTGCCCGCTACTACATACGATACATCAGTGTCGTATGTAGCAGTATGTAGCACTTTTATCTTAAGTGTACCTTACCTAACTCAGGTACCTAACTTAACAATGTAATTATGTCGTTACCTTACCTTTCATACCTTTCCCTGTCAATCCTCCTTGACATAACACCTTAATTCTTCTTGGCTTTCATGATGGTGTATCTTTTTTAACACACCTCACCTCCTTACTCTTCTTGTCTTAGCATCTATATTAGTTAGGTTAGCTAAGCTTAACTAGCACATTTTACCTAGCTGAGAAGCAGCAAACCCACCTTGTCACCGAGTGTGTCTTCTGAGATGGCGTAGATAAAGACGGGAATTACGTTTTGTGTAACTGCATCGTACAGCTGTTCAAACGATTTGCCCTCCTCCCAAGAACAGGCAACTGTAACTCTTGCTCCTGCCTCAAGCAGATCGTGTTTGAAGAGAACCTCCACAGCTGAACACTCGTCTTCCGACTTCTTCATCTCCAGATCGGAGGCCGGAACGACGCGCCACGTCTTCCGACGCTTCGAGTCGCGTTCGCGGTCAACGACAACGTAATCTGAATGAACAGGTTCAATCCGGTTCTTAGAGCCATACTTAAAGAAGATTGTCTTCCAATGTGCACCATTTGATGCGGCAACAGGGAGAACCTCACGACCGAATAACTCATTGATGACTGTTGTCTTGGCTAACGTTGTCTGGCCGAATATGACATATGCTGGTGGATGGCATGCCACCTTCTGAATCTCCTCTTCCTCTGTTGCTGTCATCTCGGCAATAACAGGCTGTCCAGAACCTGAAAACAAAAAGTGAAAACAGTCTGTAGGCTGCAAACAATGCAAAGGACAGTTGCAAGATTGAGTTGGTACTTTGGTAAGGAGAAGGAAATCAGAATATGAATCTGACAGATGTAATAACATTGGTTTGATATTCTATGTAAATAGTTGGAATTCTCGGATCTTATCAATCAAAACGGAAAGAAGAGGTAAATTAGAAGCTTATGCCATCATTTCATTTTAAACCACCCATCAGTTCAATGATTACCTCAATTGCACCAACTGCATGCCTCTTGACTTTTGTCCTAATCTCTCTGACTGCATGATAGAATCTTGATCCTAACAGTCAATTATTTTATTTCCACCTCTAGCTCCCTAACTCAAATTGCTATACTGCATTATCCATTCCACATTGTGAAGAAAAGAGGAGGGAACTAACTGGGTGTTATGTAATGTGGTGTCATATTACACTGCAAACAACTAGTGTTACCTCAAAAGTCCGTTGTGTGAATTTCTGATCTTGTTAAGTGGAATGTTTTTTGGTTGATTTTATTTTATTTCAAAAATTTTATGATATGCTCAACCATGAAACTGCTGTGTGACCATAAAACTCCTGTGTGGTGGTCATGCAGTCTCGAGGAAACACAGAACACAAACTAGTTGCACAGTCACCTAAATACTTGAACCTGTGCATATTATACCCTTTTCCGAAAAGTTCATCCAAACCCAGTCACTGATTAATTTTGGCTACACACAGTCAAAGAACAGGAGGCAAATATTATTGTCACTCAGCTTCAATGTTTATTTACCAGGATGTAGCTAACTCCCATATATTGCATAACATCCAGCAATGCTAAGGTCACGACCTGCATAGTAAACAGGATATGCCACAGATAAGAAGGCGAGAATAACTGAACTGGAGGACCCCTAGGAGCCAGAAGTCTTTTTTTATTTAGATGCTTTCGACAGATTATGTACATAGAAGTTTTCTTCATACTTGTTAATTTTTACATGTCGTGAACTTGAACACGTCTGACTAAAGAATATACTTACTTACTAAATTATTATCCCTGTCATTTAGCCAACAAAAGGTGCAGTCTTGGAAGTTAACGCAGAGGGGGAATGTGCATCATTTTATACAGCAAGTTCCTTAAAATGTTCATATTCTGTTTGGCCGAGGTTGAGCTGGGAGCGCTTCTCAGTAGGCAAACTTGAAGGGGTGCTATATAAAATAACTGTAATAATAATAATAATAATAAATTCATAATAGCACTGAATAACAATAAGGCCTCAGTTGATGGAGAGCAATGCATTGATCAAGTAAAGGTTCTCAACAGACCAACAACCACATTCAACATCACAATCATCTTAGTCAGCATATGTGCACTAAACAACCATTTGCCATGGCAGTACACTGTGCTCTGCCCTGTACGGTCTTCTTCTTGTCCCTTTCTTTCGGACCTCTATGATGCAATATTGTGATTTTGCGGTTGTGGGCCCGGCTGCTTGTAATGACCTACCATAGAATCTTCGACTCTTACCTAGAAATTCTCTATCCCTCTTCAATTCTACTCTGAAATCTGCCTTCTTTGGCCAAGGTTGGACTGGGAGCGCCTCTGAGTAGATTTATTGAAGAGGTAGGTTTCTTGAAGAGGCAGATTTCTTGCAGAGGTAGATTTCTTGAAGAGGTAGAATTCTTGCAGAGGTAGATTTCTTGCAGAGGTAGATTTCTTGAAGAGGTAGAATTCTTGAAGAGGTGTTATGTCGAATTCCATTGATTGATTGATTGATTGATTGATTGATTGATTTATTGCTTACTAATACACATTACATCAACATCATTCTGGCTAACACAAAGAGTGGCACTATAAAAATTTTAAATGGTGCTCTAAATAAATTATTTTATGATTACAAATAAACTGACTGTAATGCAGGTTATTTTTTACATAAATTCACAGCAAGAGCTCTGCACAGTCCAGAATCTATGCCATGGTTATACCAGTATGTACTCACACAAACACAGCATGGACCCCATTAAACCATAAGCAGCCAAGATCTGACTTTGCTCTCATTAGGACCAACCATGTGAGACTGGCACATACTGATCAGCACAGGTTTATCTGGTGATCCAGATTCTCAGACTTCAGACGACAGAGTCTAAACAGTCACACATGCCCAGTTTCTTTAACTTAGCAACTGGGCTACAAAGCTCACGCGTCATGAAAATCAGACGGCAAGCGTTTCGAGACCTATGAGACCGACGACGACATGTGATTCTTTCAGAAGTTCTAAAAACACTGGGAAGGTTACATACTGGTAACTCTCAAGCTATCCTTCTGTGGAATGCGCTTTTCCATCTGCTCGATCTAAAATTCTATCTGGCAGTCTCTCATCCTCTTTTGCTTTTCTCAAAATCTACTTCTTCTCACGGGGCCTTTTGCACTGGCAGCGCTTCTCAACAGTTCACCCTACTAGAAGCGTTTTATAAATACTTAAACATAATACAAAACAACATGCTTCTAGACTCTAGTCAGATACATTAGCAACTGCAAACAATCAACAGAAATGTCTACGAATAGTGGACATTTATTTATTTGTCAAGACATTGTCTGTTAATGAAAGCCAGTCGCCCCCCCTCCCTGTAGAGAGGACAGACCATCAAGTGTTGCACTTGGATAATCTAGAGTTGATCACAATTAAGGCCTGCATGTCCCAGATGCTTAGACAGGATTTGTTGTCTTCTCCTGGAAACCCTGGCTTTAGTAAATCCTATTGTTTACCAATTGGAACCTCATCATCAGCTCCAACGAGGTCAACAAGAGGATTTAACAAAGCCACAGTATAATGCTAGAGAATTACAAAGCATTAACAAATCAATCATCACTAATCTAAGTTAAGCATGCAACAACCAACAAAAAGGTACAATTCCATGCATTAAAAACACCTGAACTCTGAACCCAAAGGTTCACAATCAGCTAAATAGCTAGACATAATGCAGTTCTCATACATAGCGGTTATATGTGGCATGTCTTCATCACTGAGACCCTAGTACTCCCATACACGAATCTTGAGCCCTCATTGACTCCTCAGTGTGTCTGAGTGCAATGACCTTTGGATAGTCTCTGTCCTCCTTTTTGACATTTCAGTTATTTGTAATTTTCATTTTTGTCTTCTCTTTTTTCTGCAATAATTCTTCCATTTTCACTAATATTTATTCCAATTATTGTTTCTAAGCTAAGTAAAATCTCATGTTTTTAAACAAATATTCTAAGAAATTTACACAAGTTCTCTACATGTCATTTCTGGTTCCCGTTCATTTCGTCGCAGATCATTTTGTCGCATTTTAACAACCACACTAACCCTGACCCTAAACGACCCTCACGACGCATACCCTGACATAAACCGACCCTCACGACGTATAACCTGACCTTAACCGATCCTCACCACACATAGACCTGACCCTAACCGACCCTCACGATGTTTAACCTGACCCTAACCGATATGCAACGAAATGAACTGCGATGAAGCGATCTGCGACGAAATGAGCGGTCACCGTCACTTCTGGGATTCCACCTAGAGTCTATACACCTCCGACAGTAGAAGACACAAAGACCAATGATTGATAGAAAACATAAATAAGGACATAATATCACTTGGACTAACACTGGACTAGACAAGTGACACACCTTCCTTGCTCCAGTCCATAAGTGAGCGAGTGTTTGATTGTTTTGGGCTTCTTTAGCTGTCTTCACTGTGTTTATCAGGCTGCTTCCTCATTTTTCTTTATTTAGCCAATTATTGATTTCATTTTCATTCTGAAATTTGATATCATCCTTCTTCCAACATTTTTTTGGTCAGAAGTGCAAACGCCCCGACGGTGCAACTGCAGAGCAATTGTGCGCAAAGGACTTGCTCAAGGTCCCTACACAGTGACTCCCGGGACGAGGGTCGAACCCGGTCACTCAGTGCACATTGAGCAATATGGGCCGACCACTCTAACCAATTGGCCACTGTGCCACACACCATTCGGCCACTTGCCACAGTCTCAAGATCTGTACTTCATGTGGTGGCCATAATTATGCCTTTTTTTACAGACTTCTGGTTCTATCCTGGTAGAAGGCTTCATTTTGACTGTCTGTACATTAATTTGTCATTTTTAAAAGAGTATTTGATGAGCTGGCATATACATTCCGTTTCTCTCCATTATCTCAAAAGAGTCAAGATTTTAAACCCCTTTCAGTCTCTGTCTCTGTCTCTGTCATTCTGCCATTTCCCATATTAGTTTGGAATCCAAATCACTTCAACTCTTGATAGTATTGTGGTCAGCATGCCGTACTGTTAATTCAGAGGTTAGGAATTCAAATCACACGCACGCACGCATGCACGCACGCACCAACACACACACGCATGCACGCACATGCACACACACACACTGATCCGTCAATTCCCACATGAGTTGGAATCCAGATCACTGGACTGATTTTATGACAACACAGAGAATCTGTGAAGACTGTAATGCTTTCCGTGCCGACAGTAGATTCCAATCCAGGTCACAAGTTACACAGCATACACACTGAAAGAGTTGGGCAGTCTGAGTGGTGGATTTTAAGACTAAATCTCGTGGTTGCAACTCTACCTCATGCTTTCACCCCTCAGTCCATATGCAGATAAGACCTTTGTAAGAGTTCATCAGTTCTTCTGCTTGCAGAAATACATCTTCTCCAAAATCATACTACACACAGTTAAAAACTATTAGGGCTGTGCGATAATCACCGTTAACGACCGCAATTAACTCGTTAAAAAATTTTGAGATTACATTTTTAACACAATCAATGCATTAGAAATCTATCACAAAACAATGTTTTTTACTTCTCAGTAGTTTTCAAGTAGTCAGTTATCACCAATCGATTATCACCCACATGTGTTGCCCATCACCATTTGCGTGAAATGTCGCACATGTTGCATTTAATGTTGTTTACTAAGCTTTGTGTCCATTATTAGTTGTTTGTCCATAATGTAAACAAGAATTGCATGACCATCAGAGTAATTCGTTGTTATCTTGCCATCTGCGTACCAAACATGCCTTCATTGCACGTACTTTTGAAAAATCAAAGTACGTTGTAAGTGCAACACAGCGCCAACTAATGCTGGTAGGCATGTATGCAGGCCCAAAGTGAACCAATGAATCATGGAAAATATGATGCTATTACCAACGCAATTGTACAACTGATCTCCAAACTCGTCAACAACACTGCTACCTTTGGTGGTTGTACCTTGCCACAGTCCTAGATCCACGCTTCAAAAGACTCAAATGCCTACCGAAAGATAAGCAAAATGAAATGTTGACTGAGCTGCAGATCCTAGTCTCCAGTGGCGATGAGAAATTGAAGGAGCAGATATCAGCATCCAGCATCTTTGTCAACTGACAATGTTGATAAATTTTTCTATATAAGCAACGGGTTGAATTTGCAGCTTTAGGGGGTTGTAGTTTAGGATTAAGGGACTTGTTTTACACCTAAGATTGAATTATTGAATTCTTGACCTTAGTACATGCAGTTATGCAGTATATCTGTGTTTTGCTGAATTATCAAATATGTCAATAAAGTGCGAATACTCGCGATTAAAAAAAATTAATCGAAATGCAGCCATAAAAATATCCAAGCCCACAGATGGTCAATCTGCCCTACACAACAATTACATCAATGTCTTGCAAATGAAAAGACCCAAGCAGACGAACCAGATGAAGCTTAACTGAAGGAATTATTCAAATGTCCTAAATCTATACCATAGATCTGCTGTTCTATGCTGTCTACAGTTCACTTGTCCTAAAAATATATTATACACCTCTATAACTGACTTCTGGGCTACAGTACAAATATAAAAACTAGTGCTGTATGCAGACTTCAAACTTCAAGACCAAGACGAGACCGAGACAGTGAGGTACCAAGACAGAGACGGAGACACTAGGTTCAAAACAGTATGAGACAGTAAAAGACAAGTGATCCTATATAAAATGCTGTAAAATGCTAATGTATCAGTTTTCGGGAATAATGTTTATTTGTAATTTCAATTTGAAACTTATAATGTATATAGTACAAATTCCTGAGAACAGTTTTTATATTGCCACGCAAGATTTTAAGACAGTTCACGCGAAACTTCGAGACCTCTTGTTCAAGACAGAACAAGACATTCACTTCAAGACAGTTTCTAAAAATTCGAGACACTACCTTGACACCGAGACAGCAGGCTTTTTTAGTGTCTCGAGACGTCTCGAGACCGAGACACTGTCTCAAGACCATACAACTCTGATAAAAACTAAGGCATAACCGGAAATCGCCTCGGACATTCGCCTCGGCCGAATATTGGACTATTCGGAAGTATTCGCCTCGGCAAAAATTACACCCACAAATAGCTAAAAATAACTTTTTTTGAAATTTTTTTTATATTTATAAAATATATTTTTTTTATCAAATAAAATTAGGACTAACGAACTTATTTATATTATAAGTTATTGATTAATTAAACAAGAACTTAACATTCCATTGAATTTTCTTTAAAATAATTATGTTACTTTATATATATTAATTACTTTTTGTGGCATTCCCCAAGTGGCAACCAAATCGATAATTTTCCCGCTTGAATTGGCTCCACTCACTTTCCGGTAAACATTAGAGTAAACATCTTGTTGATAACTTCATATTTCAAATTTTATAGCAAGGTTTAATTTTTTCACAAATAATAAATATATTGTTATAGCCTAGAGTGCAAAGATACGCTATATGAAGGATATTGCTAAAGACTCTACATTGACTATAGATAGTTCTCCGTAGCTGTGCACGTGGCAGGTTAACTACGCTTTGCTATGGATGGTACTTGCTGCTGAGTCGCTGGCCAGATTTGCCGCTACTATTCGGTTCATACTCGGATCAGGCAAATAGTACATCCAAATACTCTGATTCGGTACTCGGTGGAAATTGTCTACTCGGTTATGCCCTAATCCTAATAAAAACACAGCTAATAACGGTAATAACCCATTTATATAGCTCCTACTTCTGAGAAATCAGCAGAGGTTTCCCTGACTGACCCCCATACAAGACCAGAATCAAATAGCCTTGCAAAACCAAAGCATAGAAATGAGAACCATATGCCACAAATTGTATGGAAGTCCGTTCAGTGTGGCTGTTTGCTAATCAAGTAAGGACATACCTTGGCTAACACTGTCTATACCTAAGCTGAAACTGGTGTACACCTACAAGTACACATAAAAGTACACTATGTGTACAACTATCAGTGCACCTAGCCCATACTACTTTCAGCACTTATTCTAGCAGTGCCCAATAAACTTTATGCAAAGAATCGGTGTCAGATGACAAGAAACCCTATTAAAATTGCTGTCTTAACATGTCAATGCCTTCCATCTTCCCAGGAATGTTCATGTGATCTTTTACAGTAAGTAGGTAGTCTGTTTAGCAACCACCTTCCTCCTAAATCCAAGCTAGAAACTGGCATCATCTGAAACTGATGGTTGGAGTGTTGTAAGCAAACTATGTGTCTGCCAATATAATCCACTCTGTTTGCATTATACTCAACAAAGAATATCCAATTTATCCATCAATAATATAATAATAATAATAATAATAATAATAATAATCAATGTGCATAATATGCTCTTATATAAATAACCACACACACACGCACATTTGTAAAATTATTTTCTACAGTGATTTGTAACCCGGGTGCAAGCATCTCAAGGGGTGTGAGATTCAACATCTGGTGGTGCGAGGAGACTCAGGAAAGGATCCAAAACTCCACTGACTCCCCGTCCTAACATGAAGAATTGAAATCTCAAATTTCCACAGGTTAAAAAAAATACTCTTTAATTTTAAATGCTATCACTCAGCACATTACCTAATTCAATTAATTCCCATTGTACAATCTGCTTCACTTATTTATCCAGCAAAATTTTCATGAGGTGACACACACTCCTATTAAGCATTAGTAGTAGTAGTGACAATTTCCCACAATAATACAAGATTTTCTGTTTGTCTTTAGTGCTGAGGGTGTGGTACGTAATTTCATATGCTTGAGGGGCACCAACATAGAAAAAGAACAACTGGCTAATCGTATGGAAATGTATAACATCTATTTATATATCTGCATAGATATATCTGTATGTATAAATCCTCAATGTCACTTTGACTTCTTTACTTGACCTCAACAGTACCACATCATCATGTACTACACCAATTGCAGTACCCTTCTAAAGTATTGACATAGCAATAACAGACATTACATTTACAACAGATACCATATTCTAGAACCTATAGTACTAACCACCATACATAAGGATCACCAAACCCTATACTGCACTTAGTGACTCCTGACTGCTAGGCAATTTACATTGCATTCTATGACTTAAGCAGGCATAGTAATGTCAACAAAGACAACACAAATACTGCACATAAAGCTTTGCATACATGCATACATGCAAACAGGCATATGCGCACACACATACATACATACATACATAAATTTGTCTGGACCATTTCAATCTCTAAACCAACTGTAGGCACTGTGTCTGCACTTTCTAAAAAGTCAACAAATGATATACATGTGATACCAGAGGCGGATTAAGGTACGTTCAACATGTTCGGTCGAATGAGGTCCACACTATAGGGGCCCCCACACATGCAGAAGAATAAATATTCCCTAACCATGAGTCCCTCTAGTATGATAAACTGTAACAATAATGTTAAACTATAAAAGATGTCCACATTAACACTAGACTGGATAATTATACGACCTACTGATATCATACAAGAAGAAAGAATTAATCACAGATGAATGTTCATTCATTGAATATAACATGTTTAATGCGTGCTTATGTTGTGATTCTGTGGGGTAGACGCCCCACAGTTTAACTGAACACATTTGACACTACAGTGTGCATTTTACATATAGAGGTATGAGCAACACATATAACCATAACCAATTAACCACAGGTTTTAACTGATCATATCAAAACAAACAAGAGTAAAAATGAAATCGGAATATAGACTAAGGATTGACAAAAAATCCCAATGGGACAGAGGTCCTGCCAGCAAGGCCACCACCATTTCATAGAGTAAATGACAGCAATTGCGTTACAAGTAATTAGATATTTGGATGGCTCAAATAGTTAACTAAACATATGCAGGCACAGGCTACTAATTACATAGGTCACACAAAACATATGTGACCCATGTGACCAAAAGGAAGCTTAAGTCGCAACACACGTTAGTGAGACAATTGCAAAAATGTGAGAAAAAGTAACTTTTCAGTTTCTTGTTTTTACAGAAATTGATATATAAATATGTTTACAACACATAAAAACTTACATTTTTGAAAAAATCAAATTTTTGAAATTTTTTTTGAAAAAATCAAATAATTTAAAGACTTCTTAAAATTTGCCATTTTCCCGCCATTAACAGCCAAGCTCAGCTTGTGGCTTGGACAGCAATCTTGATACAAGTAGAAAGCCCAGACATTCGTCCAGCCTATGCTGCATTAGACAACAAACAAAAGCTAGTTTGTCTGTTTCAAATTTCACTCAATTCTGAACAAGATTGGTTAGGAATTTTGCACTTCAAAATTACGCCACACTTTAAATGCATTTTTCTCGGAATTATAATCAAACAGCTGAGCCATATATTTTACTCATAACTTTGGATAGGAACATCGTAGACCAATAAAGTCAGTGTCATTTAAAAGGAGAAACTTCACTCTTTAAAATGGTATGTGGTACTTTAATTGTAAAATATCCGAGTTAAGCCTCCCTTTGGTCAGATGAGTCACATATATATGTAAGCACAAACAAACATATATACGTACATTGAATACATCATCAACAAACAAAACTTGCAGCCCTGCTCATAACAAAATCAGGTTTTCAGATGGCTTTCATTTAAAGCTGCTTCTGATGGCTAAAAGCAGACATCCAAAATATCAGTCAAGATGCCCTGGGAGCTACAGTCAAGTTCAGTCAAAAATGAAAATGCAAACATGTCTTAAATGATCAGCCATTTGACAGTGCTGTGCATGTATGCTCGTATCTGTAGATGTATCTTTATGCATTTATCTGGAATTTACACTTCTATAACCAGTTGTACTCTATAGAGTAGAGGTTGGCAACTTGTAAGCATCACCTTCGATCCCTCTTGAGACCCAAACTCATACAATCAATAGTTTCAGTGTCTCTAACAAAAGCTTGTGGTCTAATTTCATATCTATCATCAAACATCCACAAGGCAAAAACATGACTCTCTAGCAAACCTAACCTAACAATGTGCAACTTAACCCTTTAATGACTAGCGTGTACTAAAAGTGAAAGGGAAACCAATTCAGCTCTTCATAAAAATGCTAAAATAAGTTGAAAATGGTTGAAAAAGGCTTTCTGCTTGTACAGAACATATTTGTAGGGCCATGCTGTCCAGAAAGATGGCATCGTCTATGAAAAAGCATAACATACCTGCATTGTCATGTGAAAGTTAAGGACCAGCAAATCCCCCCACCCGGCTGCAGTCTATAACAAGCTTACCGTGATTTGCTGGAGACAGGAATACAGATCAATTCGATGTATTATGGTGGTGCCAGAATCAGTTAATCCTTAAATGTGATGCCTGAATCGACCAGATTCATTGATTCATTGACGACTGACAGAGGATATATATCCACAGCTAGAGTGACAGTGGTATTAGAAATTCAACCGCATGAACTAACGATTGCTGAGCACTCTCACTTTCTTTCTTGTCAAGAACTATGTTTCCCTCGTACTTATAGTCTGTGTCTATCGATATTTTCATGGTAGTCCTCCTGCTCATCTCTTTGCTACTCTCTCCTTCAAAGTTAGCATGGAACATGACTTCTATGGCATAGATCCCTAGTTGGCACTTCTAAGGTCACACTAACTTTAATTTAAGACCGTGTAAAGTGCTCTTAATCAGCATACAAAACAACGGCTCTGGGTCGAGGTATAAAGAAACGCTATATCGTAACATCAAGTGAGACAATTGCAAAATTCTGTTCTGTTCATAGGAGCCCACTGTGCACTTCTCCTTCAACTCTTTATTCAGACAGGCTTCAGGAAATCACAAGCTGTTCTACCAAATCTGCTCAGAAAACACTTTTCTTCGTTCTCAAGTCTTCTTTTAGAACTGTCAGCAGACAGTCCTCTCCCTTTCCACCTGATATTCCTGCTGACAAGACTTCTACCTACATAATAATAAAATGCCGGATCATTATATTGACTTCTGCACTGGAGTAAGTGGCAATCAAAACAGGGAGCCGCTGCGCTCCTCATCTAAGAATCTGCTGCATGTCCCAC
This sequence comes from Bimastos eiseni, assembly GCA_959347315.1. NCBI lineage: Eukaryota > Metazoa > Annelida > Clitellata > Crassiclitellata > Lumbricidae > Bimastos > Bimastos eiseni. Next base: position 14,867,268 of record OY365811.1, on the reverse strand, counting down.
GTTCTTCTATGAAGTTTGGGGACCGTTCCTTCTCCGTCTCAGGACCGACTGCACGGAACGGTCTTCCCGAACATGTGAAGAACGCGTCATCTCTTGAGATATTTAAATCGCGACTTAAGACGCATCTTTTCTAACAATCATACAACTGTAACTGAATTTTTTCTCTATTGTACAGCTCCCTTTCTTTCGGTCTTGGCTGTGCTACGACTCTACATAAATTATCTTATTATTATTATTAATATTATTAACGTACGTATACTCACATGTAGCTAACCACTAGCCATCATCGTCAACCCCACGAAATAATATAATTAAAAGACATAAATTTTAAAATCGACATCAAAGACTCTGTACAACGTGGACCTCATGCCATTGACTAGGGTATAATTCAAAAGTATCCCATGAGATTTGATCAGAATATAGATTCAAATGTTCACACTGAGACACCTGATTTACTCAATTGGAAGTGCACAACATACATACCCTTACATTTACAGTTTACATACACATCAACTACTGACCAACTCTTTACAATAAACCATACCATACATACACTCAAAACTATGTCAGTGTATTTATATATTAATAAAACCTATACAAATCTAACTTACATAACACATACAATGTGATAATGGTAACAAAATGTAATAAAACACACTCAACATGTTTTACGGGTCATAAAGTAATTCAACCAATGAAAAAAATATGCACAATACATATAGTCAGAATCTGCCCATTTCCTTAGAAAAATGGTTTTATTTTAAAACAATAATACCTCTAGGTTGTGTGTGTGCGTGCGTCTATGTGTGCATCTAAGTGTGTGTGTGCATATGTCCGAGTGTGCATTTCCCTCTATGCTCATGCACAGGGAAGTTAGACGCGCGTATACAATGACACACGTACAATGTAACCAAACTCAAATACAGCAGGCTGCTTGCTGTAGGTTAACTATGACATACACTGTCCTTTTATTTTCACTTTCAGCTAGACAAGTTTAACTGATCCTGTGTTCAAAATTATCCCGTGGGCGCTAGACCATAAATAGACTTCAGAACATCCTGTAACAGTTGCCATCACAAGACAGAGAGAGAGGCAGCTTATAAGTGGAAAGAGGGAACAGGACCTATGAAACAGGACATGATTGACAGCAATCAGGAAGAAAAGGGAATTTGAAAATTACTTGTATGGTAAAAGACCAATTGATGAATGAGGACAGAATAAAAGCGGAAATGAAGAGTACGCCATAAAGGAGGATTCGGTGAAAAAGGAAACTGAACAGGACAAAGGAAACAGGACTGGAATAATAGACCAAATGAAAGAAGCAAGACACAAGAGGACAAAGAACAGGAAGACAAAGAGGACACACAATAGGAAAGAATGATAAAAAAAGAAAAGCCTTAAGACGACAAAGACAATGAACGGCACATGTGAACAGAACGGCATGCACCGAGGACTACAGAAACAAGGAAAACCACGCAGGACAAACCAGAACAAAGAAGAAAGCAACAAAAAAGAAAAGAAGCAAATGAACAAAACATAATAAAAGAACAATAATAAAAGAACAATAATAAAAGAAAAATAATAAAAGAACAATAATAAAAGAACAATAGTGGAGAATCTTTGGCCTAAATATTGAACAACGTTAGCTTTCGTTTGTTAACCTACTCAATATTGAACAGCGCACCCTATATACAGATCCAAAATGAGATTCTGGGTACAAAGTCTTCCAAACTGACTAGGAACAGATTTGTGGTAATGACCAGGGGCACAAGTTCCTTGTGCACATGTATCTGTTTTCAAGCAAGAACCTAGTACGGGCCTGAAATGGATAGGCAACCTCTACATCTTCATCCTACAATTGTCCTAGGCCTTAATGCCCCTCCCATCCAATACCCTAAGATTTGTCCAAGCTGGCTCTTTTGCAGATGGTGAATAATCGGACATTAGGGACTTCAATTCCTTAAGCTTTCTTACTATCCAGTCAAACCAGGTCAACAATAACAAGTTAAAACATGGGTTTTTGGGACCCTCTTTTATCTGGTAGATGGTGCAATCATTCCATTTCATTAAGAAATTATTGATTACATATCATTGATGATGTAAAGTTGCCAGAGGGAAGCTTATCAAGGAGGACTCGTTTGAGTGGCTAAACGATATCTAATTTTTTGCATTTTTGTCATTTTGGGCTAAATTTTTGAGTTTTGTCTGTAAAAATTTGATACATTGCATTGTCATGCAGGCCTGAAATGTGTGCAACATTTCAACTCTGTAGGTCAACGGAAACATATCGAAAAAATAGCTGTAAGAACTCCGACGAACCAACCACGACAAACTTTACGCAAGCCAAGTTAAACAAAAGAGGGTAAAAATAGCCACAAGGTTAATATCCAGAAATAAAGGTATATATCCAGACATAAAGATAAATATCCAAATATAAAGGTAAATATCCAGACATAAAAGTAAATCTCCAGACATAAAGGTATATAAATATCCAGGCATATCAATGAATGCATACATTTACATGGAACAAATATTTACCCTTATGTACAGGGAAGTCGATATCACATAATCTGGGGTTCCCAGAGTTTGGCAGCTTATTGTTCCTTGTAATTAACATGCAAATGTTAATCTAATCAGATTAGAGTAATAGCACACAGCCTGCCACCACCGGGAATCCCCAGACTCAGTTGCTTTCTGATTTGCTCAAGACCCTGGTTAAACCTTTTCTCTGAACAGTCAGATGGAAAACCAGACGAAGAGTCAAGTACAGTCATCATAACATTGATAGTTTTCTTAGGCGCAAGAAGACTTTATGCTTAAAAACAGTCAGTCAGCTACTAAGTGGCCCAACTAATATGATGCCAAGCTGCATACAGGCCAGGCAAAAGAACTAAGCAATCTACAATCAAGCAACAGTTAATCAATGACCAATCAAGCCATCTATCAGTCTATGTAGCACAGTAGAAAACTAAGTAAGCAGCTAACTTTCACAGGAGTTCTGTTGCCATGAAGCAGCGTTGGGAGAGGTCGGTTGGCCAGTGTCTGGCGACGAAGGCTTCCCATCCTCTTCATCCTCATCATTTTCACTGATACGGTAGAATGGGGGAATGCTGATTGTTGCTGTGCACATGGAAAAAAGAAACAGAACAGAAGTTAAATATATTAACAAATGAACTTAATTTGAGATCGTGCCAGGGATAACCCATCGAAATAAAAGACAAATAGACACAGAGTCTGTATGCGATATACTCACCTCCCTCCAAAGTTCAGAAGTGCATACATGACCACACGAGATTAGGTTTCTTGTAGAGGTGCTATATAAATTCTTGAGATGAAGGAATCAGCAGAGCTGAGCAATTGTGCGTGACAGGCCTTATACAGTGGATAGATCCAGAGTGGAAATTCGAATCCATACCCTTAATTTCACAGGCAGAATACTCTATCCATTTGGCCACAAAGTCCCAATATAAATCATAAAAATTCTAAAAATGGTATAACGTTGCATAGCATTAGGCCATAAATACAGTACAGTTATAAATTGTTAGTATGACTGCCTATGTCTCTGTACAAATACTTAAACTCATAAGTTCACTTTTAATACAGGCCAGGTGTTTATAAAATAAACCCCTAATGTTTCAGTACATATATCCTGTTTTTATATTTCATATATTAGTTAATAAATCCTGAAATTTAACATGAAACTTTACCAACTGGTGATATATTTGAGATCTGTTAGAAATAAAGCACAAAAATATTTCAATTCTCCAAATTCATGCGTGTGTTTCTTGCATAAAGGTAATTTTGACCTTGGCAGGGTCATGTCAAGTACATTAACATAAAGGGCTATGTCACGCACATTAACATAAAGGGTCATGTCAGGCAAATTAACATAAAGGGTCATGTCAGGCACATTAACATTTATTTGATAAATTAGCTGCTGTGCATTTTCTGTTATCGCTTAAACGGCCCATGAAAGAGAAGGCACTGTAAGACTTTTTGTCTAGACTTGTTGTGACCTTGAAGTAACTATGTCAAGATTCTTGTGACCTCAAAGTAATTCCCAACACAAACTCAAAAACTGCAGAGGTTAAAGATGAAAAGCTGAGTAGCAGACTCAAACAATATACAATCAGTTTCAACAGGTAAATTGGATGTGGCATAACCACAACCTCATCTTATAGCTATTCTAATAATTCCACCCTAAGTTTGTAGTGTCACTGTATGCTTTGAAGCTGTCTATATATATGAGTCTTGTTGTCTTCAATAATTAACAACTAGGGCTCCAGTCTGACCATCAACCCACCCCACCCTTCTGTGACAAATTATGCTGCCTGATAATAAAACCACAACCTCTGGCATAATAATTAGCCAGTAATTTGAAAGCCAAGCACTCATTAGAAAACTGGATAAGAGAACAAAGTCTCCAGTGACAATAGGGTGGCAGATTGCTAATCTCTCTCACCTCAGAAGCCCATACACATACATTATGTAGAAATTGCAGTCCACTATTATACATCATTTGTAATGACAATTATTTGCTGTCAAACAAAACCAATGATTGTCTTGTTGTTAGTTTGTTGCACTGGTGGTTGCACTTCAACTGAAAATGGAGATCCAAATGACTTTTCTAAGTATACGGGACTATAACTATAACAAATGTGACAACAAATTCAATAATGCTTTATTATCTGCAGGTTGGGGCTCAGTCCCAGAACCTGCAAGAAAACTGCTGATGTCCTCCACAATGATTAATTGAAAACGACTTCTCGATCGCCTGTTGCTTTTGATTTGACCCTTGCTGGTGGTACGCCAATATTTTTATAGCCCTAAAGAATAGCTTCTCCGAGGATTGAATTTTGAACTCAGTGGGTGCATTGCTTCAGACATGAAATTCGCCCCAATCGCTTCTTCTTAACTAACGACCGCATTAGGAAGCTAATGCTAAGCGACACTTCCTACAGTCGCTTTGTCCATGAAATTGCTTCTTCCATGAAATTGCTTCCATGTAGCTACAACCAATTACAAATGCCCGGGTTACTCTGACATTTTTAATTGGCACACCTACTTGCATATTAAAAATAGCTCAGACTTCAGATGATGCAATTGCAGATGGTGGCTGAATTGTCATGTCATTCTCTTGATTTGCTTTGACTTGAAGTGCTCCATAGGCGATCGTCATTTCTCTGAGTGATGCCATGTTTCATATTAAACACACCTGGTTTGGGTATTAAATTAGCCCTGCCTTTGTGTGATGTATTAGATTAGCCACGCTTTTGTATGACACTTGCAAATTGCTGTGTAAACGATATGAAATATTTGAAATCTTGGCAATTCGAAAACTAAGAATGTCCAAATATCGGAATTTGAAGTAAATTGTGTGTTGTATATTGTTAATGTCCAGTAAAGGCTGAAAGAGAAGGCACTGAATTTTGCTTTAGAATGTTTTATTGTGTACTTTATAGGTTTGAAGATTTTTCACCCATGGCAGATTTGTCCAGAAAGATTCACTCCCCACAATTCCCCTGGGATATTTTGTCCCACTTATCGCACTTCAAAAAAATAAATAAATACTATTTAAATAGAAAAAATTTCTGCGCAGAAGAACATTAGTGAAAAAAAATTCATATCGCCAGAGTGTTTAATTTGATACCCTTTTCTGGGACCCAAAAAACTAATCCTAGCCATACTTAATTAGTGTCAGTGATTCTTTAAAGCCTTGAGTCGTGAAGTCATTGTAACCACAATGGGGTAAAATAGAATAATCAATGTGTAATTAAAAGCAACTGTTTTATCATTATATAATGATAAAACAGTTGATTGTAATTTCACATTGATTGTTCTATATAGCCTCATATAGCATGCCCTGCTAAATATGTGGCAATATTATAAATAATGAATATTTACAAGGAATTGCCGATAAATTATAATTCTAGGCAATTGCAATGACTCTTCAATCTTCAAACTAAACTTCTTTACAATTCACCAAATGTGCAGCGCTTGCTTCATTACTGTAGTTCTGGAGTGAGGGAATTACCAGGGTATAATGTGGGGAGTGAATCTTCAGGAGTAAATAGTCTGTAACTCAGTTGATTGCTACAAAATAATTAGTGTCCTATAAATTTTAGAAGGCATGAAGCAGGCTTTCTGAAGGCAGGAAACCCCAACAGCAAAGGGTGCCACAAGCTCTCTCCTCAGCGAGGCCTGCAACAGAGCCACAGCTGAAGTCAAGCAGTTTTCAGCAAATGATACTAAATGGAGTACATTTGGGCTCTGCAAGCAGACCTGATGTGTGGGTGTATTACACAATTAATCAGCGATTATCTATACATCTATTATTCATAATAATTATTTCAAATGTTGGCCTAGGTTAATAGCCACACCTATTTTGGCAGCACCATTTTCCTACCCAACAATTTCCCATATGACTCGTAAATTATAAAGGCCCAAAAAACTTAATAAGCCTTTAAAAACATGATGAACACTCCAGCAAGGTAGCTGGCCTTGCCATACCTCTCAAGTTATGGATTTCGAATGAAAATTGATTAATAGAAACACTTATGAATAAATTATGATCATGAAAATTAAGAATTAAGAAGTAATATTACAGTATTACTTGTGTGGCATGGATTTGAATAATGTAATTGAATTGCATAATCTCTTGCAATTACTTAGCCTACTTAATCCCGGATTCCTGGACAAAATAAGCATTACTCGGAACACGGATGGCCTGGGTTGATTCTGGGACTGTCCCGACCATTCCAGGATGGTTGGCAACCCTACTCTCATTGGATCTTTGGCTCATGCCAAGGAACTCTTCATCCCATTTCTATTCTACTCTGAAATCTGTTTTATCTGGCCGAGGTTGGACTGGAAGCGCTTCTGAGTAGATTTCTTAGAGAGGTGCTATATCAAGTTTTACTGATTTATTCCCATACTAGCATCACAACAAATAGCTTCCTATAAAGTGCATAGTCACAAATGGAATGAAGCGGGGGCAAAGGTTTGAAGACCCGTAGCCAATCACCCGTCTGGACATAAATTGTGCATGGATGTGGTTGCTGAAAAAAAACCAGTTTAACATTATCGACAAAATAGTCGACAGGTGCCAAATTTATGTTAAATATATGTATATAATTCATTTCTCCAATCATCTGAACTTAACAAACTTGTTTGTTTATATCATTGAGTGTAAAACAAAAGTGTCCTAAATGTAATGAGGGTTTCTAGGTAATTCAGTTTAGGATAGGGCATTGCCGTCAGACTTGTATGGTCGTGGCTTCGATCGCCTGTGAATTCGCACACTTACTGCATCAAGCAGTCACAACTGTGAAGTTTGAATGATTTAGGATGCTCTACCCTTTATTTCTGGTCATGTATATGGAAAAAACTACAATATTCCATAATATATACAAGGATGTCATGATAACCCCAGAAGTGACAATGATAATATGACACACAGAGCATTAACCCACCATATGGGTTCAAATCTACTTCTGGCTGGGTTAACAAATGACTTGGTACCCTTTCTTTTATTTCAACTCTTCCAACTCATGCTCAACACTCAGTCTGCTTATGGCAAAATTTACTCTTTCTTCAAATTTACCGTCTCTCACCCACACATTATACATCTCTCATCCAGGCATTGTATACGAATACAAAACTAACGTAGGTACAATAATAATATACAGTAGACCGGTCTTGAACCTTTGATCCTGTTAAATTGGGTCCATTTGATCAGCCATTTTGAGACTCTTTCTGCTGTATGACCCCTTGTTGTTTAGTTGAGTTCTGTCTCCTGGCATTCTCCCAACCAACTTGGCACCTATCCACAGCCAGTTCTCAACTAATTCCCTTGAAGCTGCATGACCTTTTAACAGGCAGCTCAGACAGTAAATAGGTACAAAATGCAAATCTGTCTCCAATTCAACTATGAAAAACTGCATGTGTTAGGCAAGCAGACCGTGTGCATCACAATGCAAATATAATGTAGAGTAACGCTCACCAAGATCAGTAGTGTAATGTAATCACATAAACTGTAACGTAATATAATTAACAGATCTGATCTTGGTGCATCCATCAGATCATCCAGTTAATACATGTTTTGGACAGCACCATTGTGACCTCAAAAGGTAAAATGACAAGCGTTGCTGAACCATCAACAAAAAGTAAAGAGATTCAAATCCCTGTCTATACAAATGAGTAGACTGTTAGTTATGTGATGAGGCCAAGAGAGAGAGAGAGAGGCCAAGACAGACAGAGAGAGAGAGAGAGAGAGAGAGAGAGAAGAGAGAGCATAGAGAGTGCAGATTTGAGCCTTGCCTGAGACAATCACTGTGTAGGGACCTTGTGCAAGTCCTTCAGGCACAATTGTTGTCTCAGTCGATTTGCCACTTTCACCACTTCATACAACAGCTATCAAAGTAGCCTGGGTCCGTCCTATAATCAGCTCACAAAAAACCCAGTAATTTCTCCTCTACATATATGACTTTTTAAAATGATGTCATCCAACTGGACATGGCAGCTAAATATTTGTGCTGCAAACATTTTTATTTTTTAACAGTTTAAATGGTAAAATATGGCAAAAATTATTTAAGTCATGTAATATATTGGTCGAGTTTATCAGTTTCATGCAAATACACTGATCTAGATTCCTAGAAGATCCATTGAATAACTAAATGAATAGTTTTTGTCAAAAAATTACATTTATTACAAAAGTCAGGTTTCATCCACTGCTATAAATTGCAATGACTGTTGTAAGTTACTCAGGTCAGAGGGAGACTTTTCTGATATTGGTATGTATCAGCACCCTAGAAGTAGCTTGCTACCAATATTGGGTGCTATATAAATGGTTGTAACTACAATAACAATATCAGACTCCATTGATAGGCAAAGCACATCAACTGATCCGAAATCAGGTAAAATCCAAAAGGTCAGTCCTAAGAGACAGAAAGGCAGTCTAAGGAGGATAGGCAAGGGAGAAGGAGCTGAATTACACAATTACACCAAGATGAATACTATTGAAATGTGTATTCAACATTTTACTGCACGTGTGTGTGTGAATCGTGGACATTGCACAAACAATAAAATACAAAACAGATAAATTGCTGGAATTTGAGATGAGATGCAGATAATGTCAATTAAAAAGTGCAAAGAACAGTTTAATCTACCAGATACATCAAGCCAAAAATAATGGAAAGCAAGCTCAATTTGCTCAGACGTTGCTGTAAGTTGGACAATACCAGACTAATAACACAGGTCGTGTTCTCAAAATGATCGATGACACATAAACAAAGAGATGAACTGCTGATTTCAGGACTTGGTGCAAACTGTGTGTGCAGAGGCTGAGTCTAGTGGCACAGTAACAAAACAAGTGAAGAATGACAGAGACAAATGATCAACCAGTTGGTCAATGGTTGATGATCCCATGGACTGAAAGGAAGAAGGAATTTTACAACACAACAGTGCCATCTGAATTGTCATGTAAAATCAAGATTGTGGATGAAACTGACACTGAAAATGAGAAGTGAATGTTATTACTAACAGTTATAACATCCATTGTGATAGTTAAAAGAAATAAAGCTGTAAGCATTAACATTTTAATCATTTTCACTGTTACAATTTTAAGGTAACATAACATGTGGATTTCTAAGGCTGTTAAAAACCCGATTTTTAGCAGAAACATCATTTCCCATTACAAACCCAACTCACAACTTCAGCAGTTGGCAATTATTGAAAAATGTCGTTAAGTCTAGGAAGCAGGCATTAAATAAAGTAACTCATGGTTAGCCAAAGTCCAGAGTAACTCAGAATAGCACATTGTTTGTCAACCATAGGTTGCATCCTAAAACTAATGGCTGCAGCAGCAGACACTGAATAGCTAGACTGATCACAGACAAAAACAGTGTGGTACATAGAACAGTGACTGTGGCTTGTAAAACAGTTTTACAGTCAGTGAGGCCTTAACAACAGCCAGTCAGTGAACTTAACTGCATTTGGATCCCGGTTTATTACCAGACAATTTATGTCTATTAGCATTCCAAGAGCAGTTATAAGACATTTGCAGAAAGGTACACTGCAAAATAATAAATGGCAGTTCTTTTATGCCAGATACAGTCCTAAGTGATCAAATAGGTCAAGACATTAAACTCAACAGCCGTAAACCATACAGCCCTTTACCAATATACCCACATGTAAACAAACACACTGGTACCTGGTATATAATACCAAGTATGTAGGCTAATAGCATGATATGCATGTCTTTGGGTAAGTTTGTATATTTGTTCACAGATTGTGACACTGTTCTGATGATGCTGCATATCATCAGCATATGGACTAAGCAATTAGCACAGACATGACAGACTCTGCTAACGTCCCATTTTGTCAACTGGGGTGCAATCGTCACAATCGTAGACTCCACATTACTAAGGCGCCTCAAGAAACCAAAGTGCAAGGAACCAGCCTAATCACAAGTGCTCAACGTGAGTCTGAAAACTTACAGAGGAGCACCTAATTAATGACTTTTATAGTGCTATAATAACAATTTCCAAGACATCAGTCAATGACCACTTCAGGCAAAACTACAAAAACATAAGATTGGAGAATTCAAGTTGAAATCTGACAGAGCAAAGAAATCAGAAGCAGACGACAGCGAAGATGCAAATTGGAAAAAACCTAAATCACAACAAATTGATGGAATGAATTGATTAGCAAATTGCAAAGCATTGGATAAGCAACCAGAAGAACCCCAAATGTGAGGGGCAAAGCAAGAGTCACAGCATCCATTGATCATTGGCAGCATCTATTTGGATGAGGTAAGCAGAATTAAAGTGCAGTGCTATTTTGTGAACTGCCAGCGTAATTTATTCAATATATGTTAATATTTAGGACAGTGGTTTTCAGATTGAGGTATGCATAACCTCAGGTAACACTACCCCAAGTGTTGCCAAGTAGCATGCGAAAAACTAAAAAAAAACTTAATTTTCTATGATGTTATCTAAATATGTCGTCAAAACGCTCCAAATGCATTGTCTGTATGGACTCTTGAGAACTTATGATGGTCCCCTAATAATAAATTGCATGGGGGCTTCGTTCTCAGCTGGGGTTTTTTTTTAGATAAACACTGTTGGTGATACACCAACATTCGATTTTTACCTGGTGAAAGCATAGTTTGAAAACAGCTGATTTAGGAGCTGATGCCATGGCTCTGACAAGAGAGTTTTGAACCAGTTCATGCTTGTCTTGTGCACTGCTTGTGCAGACATCCTTCATTTATAATAAATGAGGAGTGAGTAACAGCAGTCAAGTCTGCTTGAAAGTAAAGCAGTAGTTAATGAGATTAAGACAATTCATGAGGTAAAATATATCTGATTATACAAATAATATTCGAACCATGCTCAGGCTTTGTGCTGATCGACTCAGATCAGCATAATGCTTGAATATGGTTACAAAGTGAAAAGGTGGATTAAAAAATCATGCCCAAACTGGTCAATAGGTGCAGTTAACAAGCAAGATACCAAACTGAACTGACATGTACCAGTCAAATTTACAGAATTATTGCCTTGTGCCTAGAAACAAAAATCCTGTTCAGTTTTAGAATTCAGGAACAGTGTCAGTTTTAATGACAACATTATTTACATGAATGTCATATATATATGGTTCTGACTTCCCTGAAGAGCCATATCCGTTACAGTTACAAGTCCACTTAGATAATTTAGGCTTAAAACCAAAACTGTAACAGAAGTTACAAGACCACAGGGTTGACATGTAACAAAATCCATTCTATGTTCCACTTATGTGAGTTCCAGTTCAGTTGATAATAAAATATGAAGGTGTATCTCTGTTACAAAGCTCGGTCAACTCACATAATACAACCACACACCTTTTCATTTGACTCGAGTCTAGGCAACTCGTTTCATTTGACTTAATTTTGCAGCCATAAATCAACTTATTATGCAGTAATATTGCTCAGAGTTACTATTTAAAGCAATATTTAATAGAACCATTGCAACGACATCTGGATATATAAATGCCGTTGCCAGTTAAATTGTAAAAACCTTTATACACCATGGTCGAGCAAACTTAATATCTCGGGCGCAAAACAGTTTCTGAATAATCCATAAAACAAAAACAAATACATAGACACATTTTTGAGCCCGACGCAGGACGCACATACCTCCAAAATTTGCAGAGTTGATATCTTGAAATATCTGCTTCGTATCTAGCAGAGATTTCTGTAAAAGCCTCGTTTGGGCACAGTAGTTTTCCGTTTCTTTTACTAGCCTCGTCGTCATACTGTCTATTTGTACATCGACTTTTGAAAATTCTTTGCGAATAAAACGCAGCATAGGAATAAACTTACGCACCAGCTACGACCTCCATTACTGTGTTTACATTATCGCTGAGCTGGTCGACGGTGGCGCCACTTATATACGAAACAACATTTATTTATAAGTATTCATAGTTGACAATCCCACTGGGTGAAATAACAATTATTATTAATATATGCATAGCATTATTTAAACCCACAGAAAATCCTTAGACTAATCCTAAATTTCAATCATCGTCATCGCTATAAAGCATTAGAGTGGTGTAAACAAAATAAAAATTCTAGAACCAAAGTAAAAATAACTCGTTGCCCTCTTGTGTATTAGCTGGCATGCCAAATAGGACCTACATTTGATTCGTTCTCTATCAGATGTGCCAAACGAGTTCTAAAATTCACCATTTTAACAACTGGTACAAATATATGAAATAATTATTTTGTTTAATGTTCCAAACACGCTAATTGTAATGTCTAAGCATTTGAATAATGAAGCATTTAAGGGTCATGCAAGCAGCAAACTAAAATGATTATAAACAGCAATTAGGTATCCTTATAATTGGAACATATTGGCCTAGCTCCAAGGAGCCCTAGGAACCATTTATACCTATTCTTAGCTATGAACCTGCCCGAAAGGCAGAAACTAAAGAAGAAGAATTCGAAGTTATTATGAATATTTTAAATAATTAAACAAGTGCATCAAATGATTACGTTCATGTAGCCTAATTTTCGTGCTCGTTCCGTGTTGCTGTCGAACCATTTAATTTTAAACTGCCTTCTTTTCTGACAACTTCAACGTACGTTTTACCAGAGCTCCCAATTTAAAAATAGCAAGGGGCTCGAAAATTGCTCACGCTGAATTGAGCAGCCGAACGATGCGCGGTCGACAGCGGGTGCTTTTGTGTAAGTTAGGCCTATATATAATGTATTTTGATCTCAATTCAGCGCCGTAGTACGAAATTGGAATGATGAATCAGCAGTCATGGAAATAAAATAATAAATTGAAACTACAGGCTCATCTTAATTATAGACTTAATTAATTAGGTCTATATAAAGTCTAATTAACTGATCGAGCGACGGCCGACCCCTTCGGGTAAGCGAGGATTAACCACACGCGCCAAACTTTGCTCGGTTGCGGTCAAGGAAGAAGAGCGATCGACCGATTGCATCAAATGGGGTTGAAATGGTAAGCTATATGCGCATGCTACAGTTTACTACATTTTTTAATTGTAAAACTTAATTAGGCCCTATAGCTGTTTCTGTGACCATTCGATGCTACGTACGCAGATCGACTAAATGGGTAAAGCCGGTGCATGAGTCGTAGGCCTAGACCTGCGTGTGTATGAGTCGCAGAGGGGAGTATTATCTAACGGTTTAATATGTGAGACAATAGGCTTATTCTGTTACGGATGCATTGCTGATGACTAATCTAGCTATGCGTACCCTTCACCGTACCTCTCACCCAAGTCGGTTACTTTGCTGCACATATTTTGTAATAATAGGGTAGGTTCATATAATATTATGTCAAAGGGAATGGCATGCAACTGCCCGGCCTATTATAACTATTAGCAAATAGGCTTACGGAATTTAATAGACAGAAGGATATGCAGACGACAACCAACTCTGCATAATCTTTCTCTCAGCGCTCTTTTTCTATCTCCATTCTCCGCAATTATTCAATAATGTGATAAGGCCTAACTAGCTAATGTATGAATTTATGGATATCGTTCAATCCCTCTTCCTCAACCATTCCAACACAGGATTCACTATCCTAGACAATCCCGATAAAATCAAGAAAACTTCTGACCATTCAACACACCTAGCTATCAAGTAGGCCTATAGCTCTTCGTCTCTTACCTTCACCTCTAATTCCTCTGTTTGCAAATTTGGTGTTATTTTGGATCCCCTAATCATGCACCTCTATAGCGCCTCTGCCTCGTGCAGATTCAGTCTCCACTTCATCTAGCCCACGCCAGGCTCTAAAACGGCTTCCACAATTGCTATGCTCATAATTTTATCTTCATTATCCACATAAAGCTCGATTACTCTGCCTTTGTCCATTTTTCGTCGATCTTGAATTCACACAACTCACCTAATTTAGCCCATTTCAAATGGTTTAAAATATTATCTGGTCTGCATGGTCCGATTTCGCCGCTTGGCGTCCGTTATCTTACAAACTCTTAAATATATAGGCTTACCACATGTTAAGCTAAGCTATCGATCGCGTTTGGGTGGTCAAGTGGGGTAGGCTATTGCAAACTGACCAATGAACGAACTGGAATAGATATTTAGACCCACTGTATTTAAGCCTAACACTGATGACGCACGCATACGCAGCAGCGTAATTTTAGCATCCTAGTTTTTACCCTCACGAATGAAACAGCTGCTGCAGACAATAAGGCCAATGATTTCTGCCTCGTCAGCCTTGGTTCTCCGGTATAGCATTTCCCGCTATTCGATTTTACCCAGCTGATGAGGCTATTCCTATTTGCTACCTGTCAAACCAAAGGCTTCAAAAGTTCAGTTCAACACCCAGTCTTTGTAATGACTAGTGTTGGGCACGAGACCAAAATCTTGAGACCAAGACCAAGACCGAGGGTCCGAAACCAAGACCGATACTCTTTTTATAAATAATTCAAGTTATTAACACGCTAAAACGGAATAACACGCTTAAAACATTAATTTTATTGCTGAAGAATACTAATCTTAATAGTCCAGAAAACAGTTTTGCCTGCCAGTCTGAACTTTTGCAGGTTCAGCCCTCAATTGGCTATGGCCTGAGAATATCACACTATAAATTACTTATAGTATACGATAGGTAAATATTTAAAGACACCTGAACAAGTAGATTAACGTTCCGTTTGAATGGTGTAGGCCTACTTGTACTCGGAATTGTAGGTTAACAGTGACTACACGTGGCCGACCACATAATTATTAGATTGTTCCAAAACCTTGACATTTGTGAAAGCAAATTTTGAAATCACTGATTCCGTTGCAAATGTATTTTTTGCCCATAATAACATGTATATAAATAGATGGTCAGCACGTCATAAATCAATAACAAGTGCGTAGGGCCTAGACATCCGGTGTCTCTAATAATCGAAAATAACTGACAAATATCAAAGAAATTGCTCTAATACTGCAAATGACCAAGAACGCTAACCTAATACTGAGACCAATCTCAAGACCGTTCCAAGACCAAGACCGACGCAGTCGAGACCAACACCAAGGGTCCGAGACCACATCCCTGGTAATGCCTTGGTTAATTGTCCATGCACCCTCTTGAATGGCTTCTAATCTTCCTATTTTACATGCACATATTGTGTGGCTGTTCCATGGCTTGTCGAGGCCCCCTTTTTGGTCCCCAAACCTACGGACTGTGTCATGGATCTCTTATTAAAACTGTGTAGGAAGATGTTTGCCCTCAGCTGACGTCATTGGTGCTTTTGCACCAACTCTTTGTGGATGATGTGTAAGGCTCACTCAAATGTCTCAGATGCTGTTGTTGCTGTGCATCTGATGTGCCTTACCAACTGTGGATGTTCATTCCAATTGCATGGCCTCTAATAAGATTCTCTTATAAGTAATAACCTTATAAAATGCAGCATATTTTGGTAGGTGGACGTCAGAAACTTGAGGGTATAAATTTGCCCCAGCTCCATCAGATAACTTTTCTCACAGTCCTTGCCCTGGGGTAAACCCTTGACCGGAACTTTGCGGATGATTTGCAAGTTTGAAGGACCTGATTGCTGGATTACAGTTACAGTCATAGATACTTCAACCGCAAGGCTTGTAATTTTGAGTAACAACCATAGAGGCAGAAATAATTCAAGTCAATTTTACCTTGCATATCTTATCTGATAACTTAAACTGCAAGTGATGATGCCTTCTTCAGTGGTCAGAAATATTGAAGAAGTCCAGAGAGACCACAAGAACATTTTCAAAACTTTAAATGCTGTTGACACACAAGGACTGTGGCTGACGTCTACACTGGATTGCCTATATGTAACTTGAATGTACTAATATGGGGAGGGGATAATTCCATGGCCCTATGATGAAAAGGCCAGTCAATGCCATTACATAAGTACTCACCTTTCCTGTGGATAGTTAAGTACATGAGTCAGTACTAACATCACATTTCGAGCCATCTCAGCTGTTTCATTCTCAGTCCTTTCAGACTCGGATAGTTGATTCAAATGAGAAGCTGTTACCAAAATTCTTCCCTAGCACTTTAATATATGTTAAAATATTAAATACATTAAACACTACATAACTGAATGTATTGAAAAAGGTGAAACCATTTAAGGAAAATGTCGTTCCAATTATTGGAATAAATAAATTGTGACCCGATATTTTAAAAAATGGTCTGAGGATCATCCACCCCGCTCCAGCCCCTAGCTATGTATCTGAAATATACGAGGATTCTGAAGATATAAATCCTGAGTCCCGAGATTACGTCATTACTAGAAATGCAAACAAGAAGCAGTGAATTCTTGATAACCACAGGCTTGGCTCCTATCCGAATTAATTTCTACACAAAGCTCAAATTAACTAACAGTTACTCCACTAGCTTGAAATACAGTACATAAACAAAAATAGCCAAATAAGGCTAAAGATAAAAAATTCATGATGAAACTCTGCAAATTCATACACATGGAACCAACCAATGTCCTTTGTGTACATTGTGCAAGTCCAAGAAATTTTTTGCATGATCAACATCTCCATGTGACGACATAAAGTTAATTGTTAAAGATGGAGACTACATACATAAGAGAGATAAAGCGAGAAACCACTTTGGAAGAGACTGAAGGGGATTCAACAGAAATTTCATCAAAAACCTCTGAATTAAAGGACTTCTATAGCATCATTTCATCATCATGTTAATGTTGCAACAATCGAGACTGTATTTCAGAGACTTGAATCTCGGGTGATCACAGCCCACATAGAGACCTTAATTAAAGGGAGTGGCACAATAATCACTATTGAAAATCCACACCTACAATGATGTACAATTATTCACATGATCAGGTAGGCCAAGGCTCAAAAATGTTTGCAAGAAAAGGTATTTTTTTGGATGCATATTAATCGACGGCTCTACACACGAAGGGTAGCACATTAGTAGCTGTGTATTAGGTCCCAACATTTTGTGTACCAGCTTTACAAGGCCAGGCCCCACTTTACATGTAATTCAATATCTTCACTCCAACATGCCTGTATCGATAAACACGTTAGATTGGAAAGATCATTTTTTGAACTGCGCATTGGCATTGCAACCTATTACAATGTAATTCTATATGGATCAGTACACCACACAGGTGCTATTTACTAAGCTAAAGCTAGCTCCAAATTACACTGCTTAGCATGTGAAAATGTGCATACAACTTATAAAAAAATTGTGCACAAGGTCTGTCCACCAGACACAAACATCCCATCTTTCGACAACAGACCAGTGTGATAACCAAGAACAGACTACTGCATCATACACATGCATAAATGGCTTAGAGACAAGCAATCACGACATCAACTATCCATGGCTTATCTGTAAGTCTTACTGATTGCACAGCTCACTTATTGAACCATCAACCATTAAAAGCAAAAGAACAAAACCATGTTTTTTTAAGTATATATATGTGCATCTGAAACTATACACATGATATATATATATGTATATAAGCTTTGTATATACAGCATTTTTCTAGGATTATTGTATTTAAAAGTAAAGTATTCTAACCATTCTTGTACCATTGCAAAATACTTGTAACTAAGTTCTTAACAGTATACATGTATGTTAAAATTCCACACATGGACATTGAGTGACAGACGAACAAACCGCCGGTCCCGGCCAAGACAGTTACGAGAGAGAGAGTACTTCGGCCATAAGTCCGCACAACGTGCCTCCCTAAATTAAGCAGCCACGGCAAGTCCTTAAAATAGCATACTACCAAAGCTTCCCATGTCTGCCTGTTCCTTGACGAAGATTTCGAAGTACTGATATATGATAGTCACAGCTAACAGGATTCCTGTTCCACTGCCAATTGCACCTGAATTTAAAAAGAGCAAGAAATAGCACAGTTGTTAGAGTTGTAATTGCAAATTCCAATCTTCAATCAGCTAAGCCAATACAACCAGGTCATTACTCAGCTAGAGAGGCAGCATACACTGGATGCATCGACTTTCAATTTCACACTTAGCCTACCTTTTTGAACTGCATATCATGCAAAGACTACTTCTCTCATTTAGTGGACTGATCTTTAGGATTTGACCATGGCCTGGGTTGCATCATCAGGTGAAGCCTTGTGTATTAAACACTGGTGCAATAATAGGAATAATAAATTAATAATAGATCTAACTATTAACTGAAAATCAATGCTAATTATTTACAGGATTACGCAACAATACAAAGAATCTAGAATCAAGCAATGATCTATTATGGTATGATCCTTAGGATCAAATGAGTTGATGAATTACCAAGGAAGTCAGCCAAGACGGACAGTGCTCCAATGCACAGTCCACCAAATGCAGCAGCGGTTGGTATATACCGATTCAGCTCTCGAATCATTGATGCGTCACGATGACCAGCCATTACCATCTGCTGCTCTTTCAGCTGCTTGGCAACCTGCAACATAAACATGGAACATCTCACTACACCTTTTTGCACATGCAATGCACTCTGAAGATCTGAAGCAAGACAGTTGAAATAATATCAATATAAAAAACTAATTACAACTGCAACACATTACAGAAGTTCTGTTAAATAAACTATAAATATAAAAATCCCTATATTGCAGGTATGTTAACAATGAAACAACATTCAAGAAAATTTGAAACACAAAACCTTGTAGCAGGGGCTGTGATCCCGGGGCAAAGGGTGAAGGGGAAAAGACACCTTTTACAGAGAGGGGATATGCTACAAGTGTGTCCCCCACATTTCCTACCCCTCTGATTGGGTGCCCCCACCTGTCAAACTAGATCACCGCCTCTGCCTTGTAGCATTCAATTGTTGATCTGTCTGTATATAAATGGAAAGGACACAATATACCAAGGCCAGCTGTACATATGCTTCATAGCTTAAATTCTATTACATGTGTATTTAAAAACCCAAAAATTGAATCCCAAATCGAACTCAACCCTTTCTATGATGTAGAGCTATGTAGCACAAATCGGGGTAATCTTTCAGCTGGCTTTGTAGCCAAATATGTAGAAAATACCACAATTCCCCATATAGAGCCAACTTACAATTTTAACAAAAGAGCTTAAAACTCTTTGGACATGTTCATACTAATACCACAAAAATAGTCATGGGTTACTTACGTCCTTTGCGCTGGACCCCGAGACATCGATCCATGTCTTGGAGAAGAACGCACATGAGCCAAGCATGAAGAAGATGTAGAGGACTGCGTGAATGGGGTCCTCAAGCACATGCTGAAACGTCTCTGGGGGAGAGAGGTAGTAGCACAACCCTCCGACCGGGTATGACCTGGCAGGGCCACCACCACCAACATCCTAGACAAAAAATACAATATACACTTTAGGATGTAAAACTACAACCAGAAAAAGAGTTCATTGTCAATCAATCAAAAATACTTGATATAGTGCCCCTTCAAGATATCTACTCACAGGTGCTCCCGGCCTAATCCTTGGCTGAAAAGGAGAGTTTTAAAAATCCATCCAAAATAGCAGAGTCAAAACCGGCGTGTTCACACGCTGAAGCCCCACCATACATATCCCCACTGGCAAATGTGAGATACAAAATGTGCACATTAACATAATTGTTGGACATCAGTAACATTAGCAATATATGTGAGCTACAAAACATGCAAAGACAACAGCATAAACTCCTGAGCAAACATACACATGACGGGAAACATACACGTCATCAAGCACCTAAATTAATTATAATAACCGACTATATATCTGAGCATTTAAAATACAGCGCCTTAAAACATGGCAACATATTCAGTAGAACGGGACACGAAGGTCAACTCACCGCCCAAACGCCGAGACAATTTATGATGAAGTTGCCACTGAACTTGGCTGCTAACATCTGAGAGATGACGTAAAGGTTTGAGACAAGGGCACTCTGGAGAATGATAGGAATATTGGATGTGTAGAAAAGCTTGATTGGATAGCTGCTGTACTGTCCACGGTAGCGGGCTGACTTGATTGGTAAATCCACACGAAATCCCTGTTGATAAATAAATCCACATATCATGAAAATTTGAAAAATAAGAAAACAGTTACAGAGAAATGTATGCATATCCGAGGCTAGTCAGCTGCCATATTGTAGTGCAGTCAGATAGCCAAGTTTGGTAAGCAAGTGAAAATTATTGAGTTTCATTTAGGTCCGGTTCTAAGTGGCAGAGTGTATGATGGAAATCATGTGAATCCGAGTTTCCAATATTTTTATACCAAACCAAAATATTATTCTTATTAATACCATAAGTCGATTTGTATAGCACCAGATAACATAACCATATTCACCCAAAATGCACTAAGCAGCTACTAATAAGCTGACACAGACAAAGGATTTGCTAAAATCCTAAGAAAGCTCTTCAGCAAAAAAATATATCATGCTCCCAAAGCAGATTTCATGCCTTGCTCAACTGAGATAAATATTGTTGCTCTGCACCACCAGATTTCGCTTATCTAAACTAAGTTGTAATACACGCCAAAAGGCAATCGAGACTCCCTGGAATCGATAAAGTGTAGTCATTGGCTCATTCAGAACTATTAATTATTATAATTTAGATAGCCCTAAGCCTCAGGAATATTTTATTCCTCCCTAATTGTGTGGCCAAACAGCATCCTCGAATTAGTCTAAAAGCATTTTATGTAATAGACAAACCAGTCAAATTGATTACATTGAAAGCCAACAATTAGGCAACCAGCCAGTGTGTCAATTCAAACAGCTACCACACATAATTAACAAATAGTGATACTTTAAAGGAAACCAGAAAATGTACCTGAAAGTAGATGACAACACCGAAGATGACAACAGTGGCCAAAAGGTTCATGAGATTTGGCAGGTTTTGGCGATAGAAGGCTTCCCGAAGGCCACGTACTTTGTCTTGTCTTGTTGCCAAGAGATGGAAAAGAGCAATAATGGCACCTTCAAATTCCGTTCCTATAATTATCCAACAGTAAAATTTACAAAACTTCAGACAAGTTATTACTGCGAAAAGTAGTCTCAGTATTCAGTCCAAAAGCTAGAATACGAATCATTAGTCCTGAACTAAGGTTATCACAGGCATTAATAGGAGCTTTCTTGGTCCTAAGGATTAATGTGATAACCTCTTGTTTCCCAATGCTTATTTAGTGCCTCTAGCTTCACTAGTGCAGACACAACAATGGTAAACATAGCCTTTTCTCACATGGCGAGACAATTAAGTGTCAGTGTCATTTTTTTTACAATGGTATTCAAAATCTGAAGCATATAAAAAACAGATAACACAATGGAAATCAGTCTCAATCTCATATAGTATCTATACAGATACTGTTTCCCTTGCATCATAGGCCTGAAGACGGACAGCCCCCGCAGCGCGTCCTTCTGCCTGAAGTGTATAGCCTGTTGGTGCGACGTCGAACGACGACACGAACTCGGTTCGCTGCTCTCGTCAGGCGAGCTATGCTGCTAGACGAGACAATCTCGAAGACGCCCGGCTGCGACCGGGGCCGGCAAGCGTCTCTTCGGTTGACTTCCAGTCTTGCGGTCGAGATACGAACTGTGTGCCACACGTCTAGGTTCATTACGAGCCTGACCGTCTTGAGTAATCCGGCCCCGCAACGGGTGCCGCGAAGGCGAGTGAATCTGTGCGCCCGCGTTCTGGGGCCGCCACGGCTTCGGCCGTCTGACGGCCCGACCGGGCGCTCGTGTGAGCGAACGGAGACCGTTGGGTCGTCGTGCGAGTGTGACACGAGCTCCGCTTTCGTGCGGGCTCCGTTGAACGTGTGACGCCGGGGTGCGAGACCGACCCGGTCGGACGAGTGCCTCGGACGACGGTAGCTAACTGGTTGATCCTGCCAGTAGTCATATGCTTGTCTCAACGACAAAGCCATGCATGTCTAAGCACAAACCTTTACACGGTGAAGCTGCGAATGGCTCATTAGGCCACCCATGATTTCTTAGATCATACAATCCTACTCGGATAACTGCGGTAATTCTGGAGCTAATACATGCCACAAAGCTCCGACCCCTATGGGAAAGAGTGTGTTTATTAGGTCAAAATCAATCGGGTCCTCGTGGTCCGTAATTCTGATGACTCTGGATAACTTCAAGCTGATCGCATGACCTTGTGCCAGCGACGTATCTTTCAAGTGTGTGCTCCATCAACTTTCGATGGTACATGATATGCCTACCATGGTAGTAACGGGTAACAGGAAATTAGGGTTCGATTCCGGAGAGGGAGCATGAGAAAAGGCTACCACATCCAAGGAAGGCAGCAGGCATGCAAATTAATCCGAATCCCAAATTAATACCCAATCCCGACACGGGGAGGTAGTGACGAAAAATAACATAGGCCTGACAAAAATAGAATACATAATTATTTGCAGTTGTTCAATCCAACTAGCCAAAAGAACACACCTGTTGACTATTTACAATTAGCAGCCTCCTTTGATTAAAGATTCGTGCACAAGCACTGCAGAGGTAGAATTCTATTGGAACTTACCTCGACCAGTGTTAACAGTTGTTGGACTGAACGCCTTCCAGACAATGGTTTCACAAATGTTCGTAGCAATGAACAAAGAAATACCCGATCCAAGACCATAACCCTTCTGAAGGAGCTCATCCAAAAGCAGAACGATCAGGCCAGCAACAAAGAGCTGTGAACAGAAATAACAAAATTTAAAAGGTTACTTCACAAAACAGATGATCAAGACGCAAGAAATAAACAAAATATTTGAAAATGTATGTCACCCTACTTCAAAAGAATGTTCAGTAAACGTAACAGATTTCTTAATTTTACAAATTTCTCAGAATTTTAGCGTCAAAGGATCATTCAGTCTGGTCACAAAATGACCACAGCATTCCAATGACTATCTATCTCTCCAGCAGATCCTTACAACAGAATGGCATGCTCCTTGAAAATTGTGAGACTTGGCTACGTTAGAGAACAAGTAGCTGTCACATAACCAATTCATACCTGAATGATGATAATTAGGCAAACGCCAGCACCGATGTCTGATGGAGCTCCATACATTCCAGTCATGACATAAACAATCGACTGACCAACCGTGATAACCATACCAAACACTAAAATCAAGGAAAACTAAGTCATTTAATGACAATGCTTAGAAGCTGAGAAAGAACAAATGCACCACCCAAATAATACACTCTTTGGATCTATTATTATTTCTGTGCATCCAGGTTGAGGATCTTTGGGAATATATTTTAAGAAAGCATGCATAAAAAGGTATTTTGTTAAAAGTCTGATTTTCAGATTTCAGCCAATTTATAAAATCCCTCATTTCCGATTAGGGTTAGAGTTAGGATCATGGTTAGGGTTAGCGTAACGTTAGACTTTTACAATTGCTTAGGCATTTATAAAATCCCTAGTTTTGTACATTGCCTGTAACATACATAGTCATCTCAACAGAAACATTACTAACACAACAAGACAAAAACCCAGAATGGCCTTTAAGCACTTAATGAAATTATGCAAAGCGTAACAGACTTGGAATTCAGATTGGAATGGTCTTCAACAGTTACTGCAATTACTAGCCCTTGCATTTTCTCAGTTCAGGATACATTCCTGTTCCAAGCACAGATGTTCATTGAGAGCGCTGCTGATTCGAGCAGCGCTACATAGAGGCTTGATTACATAACATTAGAGGTCCTGCTACAGGTTGTCATGCAGCTTAATCCACAAGAATAGGCAAAAAAAGCAAAGGTGGTACTAATAATTAATGTTTGATTGATTTGACCTAAACAGTGTACATGAGAGGTCACTGTCACGGACATGTAAGCTCAGCCATACTTAATCATGCCACACTCGGGTTGATTTTTTATTAACAAATTTGAACCAATAGAAATGGAATTTATAACCACTAAAATAAAATATATATAGTTTAGAAAAATCACAAACTGTTGCAGTTCAACTTGAGCTAAAGCATGTCAAAAGCTGCTATTTAAAACAGACACATATGTTGAAAATGCCTGTTTACATTTCTGAGCTCCGTTGAAGAGTGCTCGGTCTTTTGGAGTGTCACCAACTTCAATGATCTTGGCACCAGCCAAGAGCTGCATTATAAGACCCGATGTTACAATCGGCGAGATACCCAACTCCATCAGAGTACCTAATCACAGAATCACAATAACAATCACAAATTTATAGCAAATCATTTATTAATATTCATTAGCAGCTAGCAATAATTAATTAACAGGTTAGAGTCAGTATTGTTCAGTTTGGTATGGTAAATAAAACCAATTAATTAATTCCTGTAATTAATAATAACAAATATCACACCTCTATTGGAAGCCAAGATGACTCTCATCCAGTAGAATGGATCGGCAGAATCTGACGACATGATGCCGAACAGAGGGATCTGAAACACAAACGTCAAAAATAAATGACACTACACATAAAACAAAGATCATAGTTGCTAAAATAAAAGTACTGCATAAGTTTTTAAGCTAGAATTACACAGAACATTAATAAAATATTTGCATACATTGAACCTGAGCCAAAGTTTGTTATTTATACGATGTTAGACAAAACAAGCTCTTTAATTTCCATATCCTCAACTGCAATATGTCAATTGCACTTCTCTGACACAAAATTAGCTATATTTAAAGTTTTATTATACGTCTGTTAGGTACATTGTACATGCTTATTGTTTGTTAAAGTTAGAACAGAACCTCTATCGATAGTTTGGTACAAATTGACATCCACAAATTAAAATATTAAGTCCTTTCCTTCGTCATTGCTAATTCTGTAGTTAAATCCAACGTTTTTATCGTCAGTCAAGTTTTCAAAACTAAAAAATATTGTTCAACCAATGTTGTACAGGGTTTCGAAGAACACATTTGCTGAGACATTCATTGGTTTGGGTTTTAGACAATGATGAAAGTTATGAGGGTAAATCACATAACTGTTTTCAAATAAGTCTTATAGCAATTAGTAATAGAAACGTACCTGGCAGCAAACCAAGAAAATAAATAGAGTGATGGCAGTCCATAGTACCTTCTCACGAAACTGGATCTGAAACCAAGTTAAAAAACAACTTTTTAAAATAAATTAAAAACAAATTAAGTTGACAACTTACAAGCTTCCTAAAATACTACATGGACTGCAGACAGGAGAGCGATTCTGGCTCAGTGAACAATAAAAAATATGAAAAGTTACTAGAAAATGCAACATATTATAGCACCTGAAAAACAATTTAAGATAAAAAGAAATCTTCAGAGATAGTTTGAACTTAACAAGTCAAATGTACACTTGACTCGGTTTGTGCACTCCCACAACTTTGTCTACAGTCTACATGCACTCTTTAACAGTTACAACCCTATGGTTAAGTCATGAAATAAATATAAGTATATAAAATTTGTTATCTGCCACAATGCATACCATTACTGCCCACTCTCATTCCAATGCAACATGGATGTTTAATGAACACTGATCCTCGTCGTCAGTTATGTGTAGTTTCATATAATCAAATGATATATATGATAGTTTTATATGATATAGTTATATATAATGATAAAGTTTCAAAACTATACATCTACTTCAAAAGAAACAACTGAAGCTTCTGGTCAGGATATAAAGTTAAGCTTTCAAGCTGTAGGAAATTTTACTAACAAATAGACTTAGCATATTTACCCCAAAGGTAGTAACAAATATAAAATATGCAGATTAACAGCACATTGGTAATTAATAATTAGCTTACCTTTCGTTCAGGTTTTTGAACCTCAGGTATAACCGCACAGAACGGTTTTACAAATTCCAAAAATTTGACTGAAATAAAATAAAACACATAATCATTACAACATCGCCCAAATCCCTCATATCATCTATATGTCGAGCTCGATCGCTGTATACTGTGCAGAGTACACTCTGTACCAGTTTCACGCTCAAAACATGCAATGGGGGCCATAACGGCAATCTAGATGACTGTTTATGAAGGTATGGGCAGGACCATCTTTAGAACTGAGTGACAGCGATGATCACAACACGTTCCATCATTGGCAAATTTCGACTTAACATCAATACCACATATATCCATGATTTACCCTTTCCAGCACCAATTGATGTCTGCTTGGATAAAGCGACTCTCAAGTTCACAAAATTGCAGAATTGGCTCTACCAAGACATTTACACTGATGTTTAATGCAAAGCATCGTGGTTCTACAGAAAAAAATATGATATCTGCAGGCCTACAAAAACCAACACTCAAACAATTATATTAATAAATTAATTACTAAACAGCTGCTGTTAGCAAAAAGGCTCAATAATGTGTGCTGCTTCTGAAGCCAAAACTTCAGCCACACAAGGTTTTTCGCATATTATCTAATAATCACATCAACCCCATAGCCCTAATATAGCCCTAACAATGCACAATGAAAGAATGTAGGACTTTGTAGGTGTTTTAACAGTATGCATGCACTGAATGTTGCACACGCACAAAGGTCTTCAACTCTTCATCCACTGAATTTTGCATGTGTTCAGTTGCAGAAGCAAAATTTTATTTTGCATTTTGCAGCTGAACCTTTGTCCGCAGAAGAGTTATCCTTCATTATTATACAACCACGTATGACAAATTTTTCATTAATGTAAGTGATGACCTTCTGCATTGCAATAATTAATAATTCAATAACTTTACGTAACTCGTGTTCACATAATCACTCTTCGTCACATTGTTCATTTAAAGAAATTCTCAATAGCTACACCATAACTAATCTTGCTAAAAGAGTATCGAAATTAAGATAAATATTAGAGCCAATAATACCAATATATCACAGGGATGGTCACAGGTGAAAAGCGTAGCATCACTGCTTTGCGTAGTCTCGTCACGATCTGACAAATGACGCTGTAATCAGCCGACTGTTTATATTGTTTCCTCAACATCTCAAAAAATAATGAACCACTTGGATCCAAAAACTTATCCGATTCATTATATTTGTGAAACTTGGATCAAATCTGATACTTCAGTATTACCCATATGGGAGGGACACGTAGGCAAGCTCGTCGCTCAAACTACGAGAACAGGTCACAAATATCGGAATCGCAGTAAGTAAATATTTTCGTTAAATACTCACTTCCCATAATGTTTCCAGGCCGTCCCTAGAAGAATCGAAATGTTTAAATTACAGAATTTTAATGATAATTTAAAACGTTATTCGCATCCTATATTCCCATCCACCACTCACACGCAATAGAAAGACTATGGAAATACTTTATGGCCACGTGATCAACACGAAGCCCACGTCAGCAGAGCTTGCATAGCAAGACCGTTGTTTCGAAATTCATTTAGCCCAATAATAGACCGCTCAGAACCAACAGATCAGATTCAAATTGATTATAATTGATCATTAAGGCCAAAATTTGGCCAGGCCAGATTGGACTAAATATTAAAATTTAATAAAGAAAACTTACCTATTTACTTACTTTGTTAGCCTTTAAGATTCTTAATCGGCCTGAGTTTGATGAATGATCTCTCATTGTAACTATTAAACGATTTTTAAAAATTAATTGCCCTATGTCACTCATCAGCTCAACGACCAGCATTCTTGTTTAATTTCCGATAGAATGATGTTTGCAAGTGTTTATTTGAAACAAATAAAATTATTGAATGATTCAAAACTGTAAGCCTAATCTCTATTCCATTTTTTGTTTCGAGAGTCTAGAATCACTCCAGTCTAAACGCCAATCACAAACAATTCATTTATTCATTCTTTCCTTCTGAGCATTTACATAGCGCCCCTTCAAGAAAAATACTCAGGAGCGCTCGACCACAGCCCAGCCACGACTAAAGCAAAGCGACTGGAAGGATTTGTAAAGTCTTGACGGTTGTGCCACAAGCAATTACCGTAATCGTATTGCAATCGCAAAGCTTCTAAAACGCCACAAGCAATCGTAAATTCGACATTTCTACAGCGCCCAAAAATTGATGTCGCGGGAATCAGCTTATTCCAGGGTTGTACAATCCAATATTCAAAAGCTCAGGGATTTGAAGTTATACACTAGTCATGTATACGACTCTACCATATTTGTGTAGAATATACATAGCTCAATTGGACTGGTGCCAATATTTTATGTGACGTTCGTGGAATACAATTTAAATGTCAATAATACTGATTCAGAGAACCAACCGGGTAAGCCTAGGCTACATTAACCAATGCGGTTTCGATGATTCGATTTACTAGCGCTATTCATGATTCAAAACATCAAGCGATGTTCACAAAACACGTCCAGAGTGTAGGCCTACGCAAGTCAGACGGTCTTACCACATATAGTATATTACTATGAATTTACGACCCACCTAAAGAATCGACATGACCCGACCTAGTTGAAATTTGGTTATCCTGGCACCATCTATCATGCAACGGATGCGTGCAGCCTGCTGCTGCTGATTTAATCGTTGGATTTAATAGGCTGAGCGTAAAATGTTGGACATTGGTGCTGTTTATTTTGGAAATATTATACTGATTTTGTTCTCACAAAACACACTGTAAGTGCAATCTACACCCCGTAGCGTAACGAATCAATTCACGGTAGATATGTCATAAACTCAGACGTTGAAACGCAACGTAAGATCGGGAGGAAACGTAGTTATGTAACAAGGTCTGAATAGTAACTTCTGTAGCGCGTTGCGTTATAAAAAAATAAACATATCATTTGACGTTATCTGGCGCATAGTCGCTCTATGCGAAAAATGTGCTGTATGTGTTCATCTTTTCGAATGGAAATTGATAAATACAGTACAATGTTAGATGGCATTCCCAAGAACTATGGCCTGGGTATTGAGTCCAGTGGAGGTGGACTGGACCAATGGTAGGCCTAATTTAGGGTTGTCAACCGTCCCGGGATGGCTGGGAAAGTTCCGAAATCTACTAGACCTTTATTTTGTCCTGCAATTCAGGAATTAGTGACTAATTACATATGATTTTGCGATTAACGGATTAAATTACATTATCCAAATCCAAGCAACTTTAGCAATGCTGTAATACAAAATCTTCATATTCTCAATGTTCATTATCATAATTTAATCGTATTAAGTGTTACGATTTAGAACTCGAAAGTCTTGAAGTATCGAATATCTTTTGAAATTCATAACTTCATAAGCCTAGCAGAATGCGGAATTCTTAGTGAGTATGTTTCCATGTAAACTTATGGAAATGTCCCGGTAATGTATTTGTTCGGAGTTGACAACCATAAGACCTATGTGTAATGTGAGGCTGTTCTGGTTAATCAGCCATGTTCGTAATTGGACCAATTATTAGATAGATTTGTATATTCTGTATCAGCATATTAAGTAATCGGTGCTGATATGAAAAAATAGTTTTTGGCGGTTTGTCACTCTCCAGATGATTCAACAATACACGTACTGGCAGTCTATTGTCTGCCTATTGTGAAATGGCTAAGTTTGTTTGTAGTATTTTATAACCACTAAGTGCACCCACCCACCATTTTTATCACGGTGAGCGCAAAACACATGCTTGGTTGCCGAAGTGGGTTTGGGTGTTGGAGCCGAACATTTGACTGAACAGATAATGAAATAATCATTTTCATTATTGATATTGGCTACTTTAATGGTCATAGGACTTTCTCTCACAGAACGATCGCTCATAGGACGATCGCTCATAGGACTTTCACTCACAGAACGATCGCTCATAGGATGATCGCTCATAGGACTTTTGCTCATATAGACGATTGCTTGTAGGGACTATCGCTCATAGGCTAATAGCTCATAGGACACTCGCTCATAGGACTATCGCTCACATCTGTTTCTAAAGCCAGCTGATCACAACATTGGACATTCATTTATTTGACGATTACCAAACATGATGTAAAATATTAAATGATCGAGCAATTAGTAAACGAAAAACAGAAGGTGTGCTAATTGGTTTTTCATTGTTATTGTTACAAAACATTTTCCAAAATCAGATTAGCTTTAAAGTTAGTCAAACGTACACATCATTATCCAACATTCTGTTTCATAGAGACCTACAAGTAGACAGAAGTATGAAGAATAGATAACACATTAGACTTAAAAAAACTTTCAAAATTCGAATGTCCACTACTTGTAAGATAAGTGAGCAACAGTTTGTAAATAAGTGAGAATGTCAGTTCTTTCGTATATAGTGACTGAACGACTAAGGATGCGATAACGCCGGGTGCTTGGTTGAGGTAACATCTTTGTTTGTTTAATTGCTGAAAATTTAGTAGAATTCCAATTTTAACAGTTAGTTTTCTATGTTATTTATTTGCTAAATTTGTTGCCTTTAATGTCATGTGAGCGATCAGCCTATGAGCGATCGTCCTATGAGCGATCGTCCTGTGAGCGATCGTCCTGCGAGCGAGCGTCCGAGGACCACTTTAATACTCGGCTGTACACTGTATCGGCATAATGTAAGCAAAATTGGCAATAAGTGATATTGGTATTGCTTTAGTGCATTTGTGGTTATGCTTTGCCTCTTTTCTGGATGTCCCAAGGTTCTGCATTAGGGCCATGGCTGATGTCCCAAGGACTTCAGCACCATATTTTTGTGAATGATGTCTAAGTCTATATCCACACATGCTTGATGGATGTAGTGGCTACTGTCAATCAGATGTGTTTGACTCTGGATGTCCCTTTTTTCCCTTAAATTCAGCATATTTTGCTGGGTGGTCATAGGCAACTTGAGAGTATCACCTTTCCTTCACAATTCATGATCTTGAAGTTACTCTGGTCTCTGAGCTCACTCTCTCTCAACCTGTGAAATTTTTTGTTACTACCAGCTTTGTCAGCTTCGAGTGGTCTCTCGCTCTCTGAATCTCTGATGCGATCAATTTTTCTTCATGACTTCGTTGCCACTCAAAATAAATGACCACTGTCGTTCCTTGCTTGTTGGCCGTCCCCTTGTGGTCCTTAGGTGACTAGATTGGGTTCTGCTCTCGGATGCTCAACTTATTGGGCAGATTCTTCTTTAATTCCCTAGAGCTGTGTTTGCACACATGCTTGATGTGCTGCATTGGCTGCCTGTGTTCCTGCAGATTTCATGCAGCATTACTGCTCTGGTTTCGCATTGCGTTCTTGGTTGTGCACCAACTTAATTGTTTGATCTTTGCCGCCCAGTTTCCATCATCGTATTATGTGGGGTGCTTCGCTCTGTGACAAAGGGCGAGCTTCTAGTTCCACAGGCCGCTTGGCTAATATTGGGCTATGCCGTGCTTTTTCAGTTGCGGTCCCTTCCACCTGAAATGACCTTCCACTTGAGCTCTGCTCTTAGCTTGTGGTTTGACCGTCAGTGTTTTGCAAGTTGCTCAAGTCTTCTTTCTTTTGTGTTGAAGGGGTGCTATGCAAATGCTTAGAATTACTAAATGAATATGCATCACCATAGCTTTGTCTGATATGAAATATGTTTTAGTGTGCCAATGGAACATCAGCATTATTTTCATTCCGAGGTGTTAGCCTCAAGAAAATGAACAGAAACCAAATGCTGCTACGACAATAACTGGTTTCCTGTGAGTTCTGTTCGCCTGGACTGCTTCATCAATATGCTTACGAGGAAACAGAGTGTTCGAGGAGAAAACGCGGCCATGGCTGACTTTGGACCAGATGAAAACTTGAATGAAAACACGGACATTGAGTGGGTGAACAAGATGTTGGTGCGGAGGGTTCTTCGCGGTTGTGCCCTGCTCAGTCTCATCAGTGTCAGCATGAACACACCCCGGACCTTTGACCTTTACTCGTATCTTATGTATGTGACGTTTACCATCGACCTTTTTGTGACCTTTATGTTCAGTGCTGAAATGATTGCTAAGATGCACATTCGTGGCATCATCAAGGTAGGTCAATCTTTAAATTTTGACTGAAACAGTCTTCTTTGGAAATTTCCAATTCATGATAGAGAAAACTCCGGACTTATTAGAACGAACAGCACAGTTTATTCTAATCAGAATGGAGAACCTTTATTTATAATTTTTATGTAGAGCTAATTGAGAATTTCTGTTTTATTGTCTATAACAATTTTATATTTGAATGTAAAATTTGTTACTGAAAATAAATATTCCAACACCTTATTTCTAAATTTGAACAGTAAGTACCTGAAGCAGTAACACTGTGCTTGTGCCACAACCCCTTCGGTCTCCGTGTACTTCGACATTGAATTGTTATATATGTGAGCATTTACAAGGCCTATATAGGAATCTTTCTTGGGTGGGGTAATGATAATGATAATGATAATAATAATAATAATATGGTCGATGGTTATATTACAGATCTTCAACGGTGTGTTTAATGTACATAAACGTTATTTCTCAATTGTTTCCTGTGGTACCAGTAATGTTTCTTGTACAAATTTCTGGAGTAAGATTGTCCAATATGGAGATTGCATTGGACAATGAAACAATCTGAATTATGTCTGACATTTGGATTATGGTAATATAATTCATTTTCATTTTAAATGACTGCAAATTTATAATTACTTCAGCTCAGAATATTTTCATCAAGACATTGGATAACTTGCTGGCAATGGATACTTGTAAAAAGTAGCAATTATCCAAATTCTCCACATTGAGTTAATTAATTTTGTTTAATTAATTATGTTTAATTCGTTATGTTTGTGAATTGAAGTTTTTGAATTGTTGTGATCTGAATTTAAAACAGGGAGACAGTGCATATCTGAAGGACAAATGGTGTCAGTTTGATGGGATCATGGTGCTTTGCCTGTGGGTGTCTGCCATCCTGCAGGTAATCTCACTAGCAGTTTTTATGTTGTTTATTTTCTATTGTTAATTAAAACGTCTTGTTGTTCAGTGACAAATTTTGCATAAATAATGTACAGTATTGCTATTGGTTTTGTTTATTTTTAGTATTTATTTCAATCTTGTTCAGATTATATTAAATTTGTCTGCATTTTGATTTTTCTGTAAAGCGTTATAATCAACCCTCTGAAGCTTTATTTGATGCTGCACCTCAGAATTTCAGGAAAAAGACGAATCATTCTTAGACTTACTCAGTTAGCAATGGAATTCAGGAGATGCAAAGGGAGAAAGTGGGTGATAAACTTGAACCTCATCATTAAGGCTGTCCATTAAGGATGTCTCCAAAGATGGGGTAAGAGAGACACTCAAATGTTGACAAATATGTTGAGGAGATGGAGGTTATGCCCTGCACCATAATTGTATTCATATATTTAATTCAACACAAACTTTAGTCTGACAACAGATAGTTTGTGTTGCATAGGGTCTAATTAGAGACACTTTTCTTGATATCTAAGTCAGTGGTTCTTACAGTGGTGGTCCGCGGACCACTGGCTGTCCATTAAGGATCATGCAAGTTGAATATGTTAGTACTCCATTTGGATCTGTGCAAAGGAGGATGGAAAAGATTATGCCACATATGCAAAAAAAACATAGAAGAGAGAAGGTAGCGGTCAAAAGTATTTTGTTAGAATACAGGAAGATATCCATACTAATCCTATGCTAATTCTTTGTGATAGACGACTACTGTCAGATTGTCAGAATTTTCTGCTTCTGTTATTTGGCAGAAAATATTCTACATGTCTGATGCTCTGGATTTTGACCCTCTGCCTATCAATTCTGTTTTGATTGGGCGCATGTGAATAAGCTGGATCCCGAGACTTCGCTTTTGTGGGCGCCGTAGAAATTTTGAGATTACATTTATATGCTACTAGGACCATTTAGGACCATGCTATTTTTAGGATAATGTGACCCTCAGTTTGGCACAAAAAGTCCAGAATTGTGTTGTTTGCATTGAAACCCAAAAGTTGCTGTAAAGCAGCACATAAAGCATGACAGATGGGTGATGATTACTTCTTATTATTCCCAAAAGAATTGTGAACTTCTGAATGGTCATTGCTGTGCTGTATTTGTTAAACAGGTATTTGAAATCACGGACGTCGTTGTCCGATATTCTCGCTGGTCTATTATACGAGCTCCTCGTCCTTTAATACTTGTTCGAGTGTTCAGAGTTTTTCTCAAGTTTCAGCTTCCAAAGACTCGCATTGAGTCTATTTTCAAGTGAGCTTCTTTGCTGTCTATGAACTTCTGATCACTGTTTATTGATCATTGACCCCAAAGCAATCAACTTAAAGTGCAGCAGTTTATATTGGCTTTTTACTGTAGGTTGCTGCAAATTTATTTTGGAGGTGTTAGTTATTAGTTATGCTATTTTGTGCTAATAATACCGCTTTAGCGATTAGTGTGTGCTGAAATGTATGGGAGACAATGCAATTGGTCATTGAAGGGTTAACACGTGTTGCTTTTGCAAGTGTTAGGACAAATTTGAATAAATACTGTCTCGTGATTTTAGTATGTCTTGTGCAGCAGTCTTTAGTCTAATTCACCGACGCGCTGAGCTTGTATATCCAGGTTAAGACTTGTGGTTTAGCAGAAGAAGATATCCTTACATTGTGACACCAATTATTTTGTTAGAATACAGGTTTATATTAATACATATATTCAAAGGTCTAAGTCCTGATTGGCTAAATATATATAAGGTCAAAAATATATAGTTAGTAAACACTTGTTGCTTAGAGTGGACCTGTTTCCTATGCTAATGGCTTTTGATGTTGCTTGAGGTTTTGCTGATGACTGCTGTATTGTCTTTTGCTCCCAGGCGTTCAAGTCAACAGATCTACAATGTCACAATCTTCTTCCTGTTCTTTATGTCACTGTATGGAATACTGGGAGTTCAGTTCTTTGGTGAAATGAATTTCCATTGTGTACGAAATGGCACTGACCCACGGTTGGTGCAAAAGTTTGAATGTTAAAATACAATGCATTGTGGTCCAGTTACAATGTCACCATGCAGCACAATGCAGTAAAATACCACGTGTCACTGTTCAATAAAATTCAATAACATTTTGATCAGGTTAAAACACCATTCAACACAATGCACTAAGGTGTCATTCAGCCCTTAAGTACCATTCACCACATTCAGTTGTGTACCATTCAACACAATGCACTAAGATCAGAAAGATACCATGCAGCACAGTGCTATAAAATTAAATACCATTCAGCTCACTACAGCAACATGCAATATAACAAAATACCTGATACCCACAATGAAAAACAGCATTTAAATAGTTTTCTGTACAGTGTGATACAATGCATTATATTGTTCAGTTTAGCCCTCACTGAGGGGAAGATCATTCCAATTACAACAGCATTATCTAGTTGGAAAGTTTTCTTTGAAACATCAGCCGAAACATTTTACCACCGCAAAACGAGTGACGATCAACAAGAGGATATGATTATTTGAAATTTAAACAATTTGACTTATTATTGTATAACACATTATTCGGTCAATGCGGCTTTCGTAGCTTTAGAAGACCATAGGAACCCAATCGGCAAATTTTCGGCATTTATAGTGTTTCTGCTATCTAACAGATATGACTATGACTCTAGATATAGCTAATTATGTGTGAGAGAATGCTGTTTTTGTTATTCTATCTAAAATGACTGCAATCACTAAGTTAAAGTTAGACATATTTGAAGGCTTATTTGCTGCTTGAACAGAAGCCAAATCGATTATATAAATATCATAGTTCTGTATTTATATTTTATATTGTTGTTATGATGGTATTTTATAATTCAAAGTGCCATGTAGCAAGATAACTGCTATTATGACTAGTTATTTTTTGAGTTTCAAGAGGGAAACTTATGTAGCATGACCTAATGAACCTTCAATGAATGGGTCAGATGACTATGTATTATCTGATAATATTAAGTGCTTCCTTTTCTTGCCAGCCAAATTTCTGCAAACGACCTGGCGATCCCAGACACGTACTGTTCCCCACATGACAACTCCGGCTACCAGTGTCCAAATGGAATGGTCTGCCTTGCACTTGAATTGTCTCGCAGTGACCGCGGATTCAACGGATTCGATGAGTTTGGTAAGCATTTTATATTTCACAACTGGAAAAACTGGTTTTGAAATGACTTTGTATTTTGTAAAGATTTTTAGATGCTTTATGAACTTGAAATATGACCCTTTAGCAGTTTATTATTCTGCAGATATTTTTTAGTTAACTAGTTAAGAATTATTTTTTTTCCATGTTTCAATGTCATATCAGCTGCCATAATTACTTGTCGTATTAGGGTGACCCGACTACGGGACTTGTGTCCTTTTTGGGTTTTCTTCCTTGTTTTCCTTAAAAAACTAGATTTGATTTATACTTGTAGTACTTGTTTGGATCAATAAAAACCAGTTGTTATGTTATGTTATGTTTACTGGGAATTCAAGGTGATTGGGTTGATGATGTAAGGATTCTTTCAGATGTTGTTTGTCCAAGGTTACTTATGTTGACGGAAAACATGTTCAGTTTTTGAGGCAATGGAGAAAGGATTCTTTGGAGATGAGGTACCCACTGTTATATCGACATGTCCAATAGCGAGGGTCCGATGTAGGAAATTGTTATCACTTTCGATTTTGGTTTGGTGCTTATTGTTTTGTTTAGCAACGAGTTTTTTCACTGTGTATGAGGCGGCATCCCAAGAGGGTTGGGTGTTCATCATGTATCGCGCCATAGACAGCTTGCCTTCATGGAGAGGTTACGTGTTCTTCATCTCAATGATATTTTTCCTCGCCTGGCTTGTCAAGGTGAGTTTATTTCTTATTTTTCATTTCATATTGATTCCTCTATAATTTTTTGGCAGCTTTATTATTATTTCTTGTTTGTAATGTAATTTCATCTGTGCAAATTCTTCACATAGACATGATGCGTAGACGATGCCAGGTATTCCTCAATTTGATCACATTTCTGAATATGTATATTGCTTTTATGGCTCCATGCATGATGTATGTCACTGGCTATGTGTCCTCTGAGTTTAGGATTTAAATGTTTGTCAGGCAATGTCAGTTTAAAAAAAGTTGATATGGAGCCCCTTCAAGATATCTATTCCTTGGCAAATATTGCGCTGGTGTATATGTAGCAGCTTGTTTGGGCTGTTTGGTGAATGTCTTTCATTTAATTAGTCTACTAATGTGTTTGCAGAGGCACATTGTTATTATTTTTAATTCAAAGTTTTCATGATTTTAGGTAAATCAGTATTGAGCTACAGTAAATACACCACATGAAGAGCAGACTTTAACATCTTATGTATTTCATCGTCGGATTAACAGACAATGAGTGCGTCATTTGATATCGTCATTGTGATGTGTGCTTTTTTTTGGGCACAGAATGTATTCATTGCGGTTATCATCGAGACATTTGCCGAAATTCGTGTTCACTTCCAGCAGATGTGGGGGTCAAGAAGTGGAACGACAGATTCAGATTCATCTCAGGTCAATCGGTTTGACTCAAATGCTTACTTACTCACTCTCTGACTGACTGACTGGCTGGCTGGCTAGCTGGCTGGCTGGCTGGATGGATGGATGGATCTGGTTCCATCTCCCTCGGAAGCTACTCTGCTTTCTCAGACGATTTTCAAGCTCAAATAGTGACTCAGCAAAGTGACCTCCCACAGAAACTTGTTAAGTGATGGAATGCAATTGCTTGTTTAATAAATATGGTCTTTTATTTTGGATAACACTGCAAACACTGAGTTACAGCTGTGTTACAGTGAATCTCGGAATATATGACTGACTTTGTTTGGGACAGGGCATAGATGCAATTTGGCAGACCCTATGGACACTCCTACGGTAATCTAACGGCTGACTGGTTGATGCATGCTTTCTTGTTGATGGAGCTTTTAATTTAAGTATATTTCTATTTGTTTACAGGTCTTGCTTTGTGATACTGAGGGATGGAGGATGGTAACAATCGACGAGAGCAAACCACGAGGCCTTGCTCCTCCATTTTTCCAGCGCATTCTCAAGATGGCCTGGTTTCACATTCTCATCCTATTTCTTGTTCTTGCCAATGCAATCTTTGTGGCAACAATGCACTTCGATCATAGGACGATCGACCCATATTATACGATCAACGGCTACTATTACGCAGAGGTAAAATGTCATTTATCGCTCTGTACTTATTTTAGCTGCAGGAATCTTGTGGACTACCATCCATGTTTACTAATGTATCATGGGAGAGGATACATATCTTAAACATAGAATAGATAGCTCTCCAGGTACGTACACTAGATGGCCGCACTGTGGATGGTTTATCCCAGATGCTTGATATCTGATTAATTGAAAATTCTTCCTACAGAGTCTGTCTTGGCCTTTAGATTATTTTTTATAGAGATCCTCTATGTCTTATCTCCATTGATATTTTGCACCTAATATAAGTGTTTGTTTTTCCTTGCCTGTTAACTTTAGTTACCTGCTTCCACATACTGACTTATGCATTGTGTGCTTGTTTCAGACTCTGCATATCTTCCTTTCTATATTTCAGCATACTTCTTCTATCCTTCTCCATCCTAAATGTAATGTAATGGAGCACTTATATATCACCACTCGAATCAGGGGCAATCTAGACTCAACACAAAGCTAAAAAGAGAAAAAGGAAAGTCTTCCAGCGCTTCTGAAAAATGAACTTTGGCTGAGAGAAATTGTCTTCCATCACAATTCACGCCTTAAACTTTCTTGCTACCACCTTTCTAAAAGATTGCTTCAGTGCTTGGGCCTCATCACCACAACCATTGTTAACTTTTGTCTCTCTATTGATGATCTATCAAACTGTTTCTCCTTCTCAATTTCATTTCCAGAATCTGGAAAAGTAGTTGCTAATCATCTGACCTTGTCTTGTCTTGTCCCACAACTTCTAGCTTCCTTTCCAGTCTGCCTGCCTCAGATACCACTCCACTGAAACTGTGCTGTTTACCATTGACAATCACCCAATCAGCTCAATGGATAACTGCTGGACGACCGGTTTCTGCTACTTTTGACATCATTGAGCGCTATCTAGTCCTTCACTGCCTCGAACACTGGTTCGGTGTATCCAGTTTTTTTCTCAGTCACTTCACATCTGAACTTAATGCCCCCAACAATTTCTTTATATCAACAACAGTTCTGTGCCTACTGCTGTGTACTGCTCAGTCCATTTCAGTTGAAATTACTTACCACTGAAGTTTGGTATCTGCTTGCTGTTAGCTCTCTTTATTACCACTTGTTAGATAATGACATCCAACTATTCCTTCATGTGATAGTACCATGTCTAATCCTGCTCACTCAATACTGCTTCTTTTGTGTGATGTTCACTCTTTGATGATTTATAAATTAAGCGGACCAGAGCAATCCCTTAAGATACAATGAGAGATGGCCATGGGAACGAAGTCTTACCAACTTCAATCTCTTAAGGCAGGTGACCAGTCGTTTCCCTCGCCATGTGATGTTCCCACTGACAGTCAGTGTACTCGTCATTTGCTGAGTTGGCTATTGGGTACAAGTTGAGCAGAAATCTTTACACAATTTCTACCTCTGGCTGGGATTTGAAGGCTGAACTTTCATTTGACATTTTAGCAGGCTAAACATTAGACCTTTGTGCATACCCTCAGTAATAAATGTCTTATGAATTAATCATTTTAGGCTTAAGTCATCAACTCCACAAATTGACTAGCATATGTCTGTTTATACTGAATGTGCAAGCATTTCGGTCGGTCTATTTGACTCAACCATGTCATTTGCTAACCACATTATTTTGTGTTAGGCTGATCGACTCAATATCACATACAAGATATTATTTGAATCAGATCTCATTGGCCTTCAGTTGATTATAAAAAAGATCATGTGGTTCCCAACCTTTTTCGACTTCACCTTGTCACCTTGTGCTGTCATTTCTTGGAGATCTATTGACCACCATGACCAATCCTCTCAATTTTTTTTCTTTCCAAAGTTGGGTCTCTTAATTCCTGCAAGCTCATTTCCGTTTTTTCATGTATCACATCCATCAATTTTTTTCTTGGGCACCCTCTTTTCTTCCTTCCTCCTCCACATACCAGCATCATTTCCTTTTCCATTCCATTTAATCGCATAACATGTCCGAAAAACCCCAGCTTCCTTTTCAACGCTGTTTGTTGTAACGTCTCATCATTCTCAACTCCAATCTTCCTGCGCACCTCTTCGTTTGTCTTCTTCTCCGTCCATAATACTCTCTGCATCTTCCTCCATATCCACATTTCGCATGCATTGATCTTCTTCTCCGTGTTCTTTGTCATTGTCCATGTCTCACAGCCATATAGTACTGTAGGGAAGATCATTGCTCTCACTAATCTTTTTTTTGTGTCTATGCTCACATGTTTGTCTTTCCATATCTTTTCCAGTCCGTTCATTGCAGTTTTCCCTATCGCCACCCTTCTCTTTATTTCCGAGTCATATTTTCCCTCTTTATTTTTCTTTTTTTTCTCTTTTTTTTCGACTTAGAGCCACATTTATTTAGTTGGAGGACATGATGGGCCACAAGGGCAAAAAAAATTATATTACAATTTTAACAGATTTTTATTTTAGAATGGAATCAAATTGCACATGGATGAATTTGTGTTTAATTATTTTAGATAAGTAATATTTATTCAAAGTTTAACCACTTGATACTTTAATATTCAACAAAATAGAATAATTTATAATAGAAAATAATTATTCTGTCAAAGATTCATTTTTTGCACATAGACCTATATTATTTTTATATCTTTGATAGACTGAGGGCCACTCTTTGAGGCCTGGCCCAGACTCGCAAGCCACAGGCTGGGAATTGCTGAACTAGATCATGTGGTGATGTTTGGTGTAATGAATTATGTCAGTTTCAATGTACATTTATGTGGCACTCCTCTGGAAACTACCAACACTTTCCATAAAATAGCTAGTGTCTCCTGTTTTATGTCCGCATGGATGCATTTATCCAAGGGTCACGGATCAGTTTAGAAAATCCTAAAAGAGACGATTCAAGGAAGAGATGGACATTATTTGCAAGTGGACCAATGTATATGACTTTTCCAGGTGGTCTTCACGGTACTCTTTGATTTGGAAGCACTCTTCAAGATCTGGTGTCTTGGATTTCATGGCTACTTCCGACGATCCGTTCACAAGTTTGAACTGCTCCTCGTCGCTGGTACGACCCTCCACATCATTCCTGCATTCTACAGGACCCAGTTCACTTATTTCCAGGTCATCCGGGTCATCCGTCTCATCAAGGCTTCGCCAATGCTTGAAGACTTCTGCTGGAAGGTAGATTATAATTTAATATTAATGATGTCTTCATTTTATTTCAAGCTGTCAGACTGCACATGATTACAAGTATGGTATGAACAGATGATGACAAGTTATTACAGAATTCGAATTTAACTGTCAGTAGCCATCCAAGGCTCTTGTTAAGTTATACAACTGATTTAACCAATGCCACCACCTAATGAAAGAAGGATTTGTCAACCCTATGGAGTAGGGGTAATTGAACTCGCTTCCTCTGCTCTGCACCCCATTGTGTTGTGCATTGCTCTATGCCCCCCACCACCATCCCCCATGTTGCTCTTGCTGTTTTTAGTTTGAGTAAAGAAATTATTTAAGAAGTTTTACTTTGAAGAGGAATAGCAGAATGGTTATGTTATGAGTTTTAAGCAAGTGCAAGTGCAGTGAAAGATTAATTTGAGCAATTATGTAGGACTGCATCATTGCCACTCCTCAGCGTTTTACCTTACCTGACATCAATAAACTGCTGACAATTAAGATCCTGTGTGCTGAAAATTATCCATTGAACATCAGGAAGAAGGTTTAGAAGTCTCTATCTTACTTGACTCGTTTCAGATATACCTAAATAAATGTTTTGATAGAATAATAAACGATCATTTCAACTGAATGCACAGCAATAATCTTGCCTGTTAAAACTCATTCGGCTGTCTGTCCCATATTTTCCTACAGAAGGCTGATTGTCTTTGATGCTTTTTAAACTCGATAGAGGCTATCATAGATGCATTGGGCTGGGTACAGATTGATTGAAATAACCACAGATTTGAATTGGATGACTCTAGAACAGATTGAGTTAGAAATGGTGTAGAAATGGTTTGCACTGGATGACTTTAGATCTTTGGTCCTGGAAAGAAGCTTGGAAGTCTGATCCTATTCACAATGTGTCTGCTCATCATAACGTCCTGTGTCAGTCTTCAGCTCTTCTGCTCCTTCAGGGACTTCCATAAGTTCGCGACCTTTCCGCAGGTGAGGAGTATGTGAAGCATCTATCTGATGCTAACATAATGTACTCACGGC
This sequence comes from Bimastos eiseni, assembly GCA_959347315.1. Lineage (NCBI taxonomy): Eukaryota > Metazoa > Annelida > Clitellata > Crassiclitellata > Lumbricidae > Bimastos > Bimastos eiseni. Next base: position 14,824,652 of record OY365811.1, on the reverse strand, counting down.
CATCTGAATTGTCATGCAATAGATGTTATTATTAATATCAAGATTGGGGTAATAATAAACCATAATTCTGTCCTGAAGGCTAACATGTTCTTTGGTTCTAACTGTAACTGTTGCCATATTTCATACATTGTTCACTATGTTATGTAATTGTATCTGTTACCATACATTCGTAATCGTAATCTCCAAACTTCTAAAGCACCAGTTGGAAGCAAGCGCATGGCACCTGCTAATTCACAAGTGTTGTGTCAAGTCATAAGGACTGTTAAAAGGGTAGTCTGAAGGTGATCAGAGTCTGGTTTCCAGTGGGTCAAAAGTGGCAGAGTAGCTTGTTAAGGCAGGTGATGTCTGTGTTGAGAATTGGAAGGTCAAGGTGGGAGTTCTTGAAGAGGCGAGACCTTAGTATCGAGTGGAAAGCCCGAGGCATGATAAATAGAAGAGCCTGAGGTAGATGATGCATATCATCCTTGTTATGGATGGATGCATCATTAAATAAATGTATACCAACAACATAGATGATGGTGGGTGATTGGCAATGATGGTTGACAAACTGAAAAGTGTGGAAGCAGATGATTCCATAGACGTGTTGCAGTATTGGATGTGGCTCGGTTGGAGAACTTGGGACTGAGACCGGAGGATTATTGGGTGCAGTGGGTTGGCTCGATGGTGAAGAGTTCACATGTTTTAAGGTGAGCAGGATATGAAGGTCTTATCTTACTTTATTTATCAGTCTATAGTGGTGGGTATATGGCAAGTAACTCAGCTGATTATATATAATATTTATATATATATATATATATATATATATATATATATGACATATATATATGTTACTTAGTTAGTTAGATAATTAGTTAGTTCCTTGTGAAGTGAATGTAAAGTCATATTAAGAATTATTAATAAAATAAGTTTATCACTTGTTGCTATTCATGACCATTGTTTAGATTTGAGTTGGCTCTTGAAATTGACCAACAGCATTGCCCTAGAATCGTTATTTTTATTTGGCTGAATACTCATGAACGAGTTTTGTCTTACTTGAAGCTGTCTTTTGTGTACACAATTTCTAAGATCTTTTATTGCATTCCCTTCCTGTAGTTGTTCAACCTGCTCAGTTGATTGTGTCATTTCATGCTCAGCTTAAAACTTACTTTTTCAGATTGCTTATCTACCATTGACTGTCTCTCTATCTCATCTCATTGGATATTGACCTAATTATCACATGTGTATTAGAAACTATATACTGACACTATAAAAGTTCCTAATTAATTATAATAATTATATTTGTGAATATAGTTAGACTGCAATTGTATATATATAATAAATGTCAATTGCATATATATGTATATTTAAATGTCCCCATATATATATATATATATATATATTAATCTAATGGCTTCAGAATGAGTTTTTATGTTTTTTAAGGTCTCTCATTTATTAATAAGTCAAATAAATCTGCAATTTACAGCTGTGCGGTTTTGAGGATGTGTGACGGTTCAAGTCAATCCAGTCCGACTGAATGGGTCATTTAGTGAGAGTCTAGACTAAAGTTATGGCACATTTTGCACTTTTTCTTAGTGCACGTGTTTTTCTGGCACAGAATTCATTCTTAGAGCTCTTTGTAAAGAAGTTTTACTTTAAGCTAAATTGTTCAGAACCTCTCCTGATTGATATGAAAGAAAATTTTCTTTGAAGTCTTGACTGATGCTTACACAGTTTCTCTGGCGACTGTTCAATCATTTCCCCACAGCAAATCTCTGTTTTCATTTCTTCACTGGTCACCTAGCATATGTGTTGAGTGTGTGTATCGGATGTATTAATGTCCATTGGTATGCATGTATATGTATTTTGGGGCAGATTGGTCAGGGTGCCTGATTTGTAACGTGGAGGGTATGGGATGGGTTCAAGCCTCCTGCACTGTGCATGGGCCTTGAGCAAGTTCTTCACACTGATACTGATGCACTCTCTTGTGACCATCTGAGCACTTCTGAATCTTGAAAGAGCGGTATATCAAGCACAGTTGTTTTTGTATCTCATGGCATATGATGTTTATGCAAGTATTATGTATAAACAATGACTGATGTTAACCTGTATACTTTATAAGAATCAAAGAGTTGTTGCTGTATGCTTTTGTGTGGTCAAATGTGTGTTGCTAAGATTGAAGATGATGAAAGACTACAATTGATAATTGAGAGTACGTTTGATGACACCTGCATGTGCGGATGATGATGATTGAAGATATTCCTTTCTCTTTTCATATGAAAATCTTTCCTTTTTTTGTTCTTTTTGTGATAAGAAAAGAAAATTTCAAATATGCTACATTCGCTGATTTATTTTGTTGTATTTGCCCATATGTTTGACTGCTATGTGCAAAGATCGACTGCAAAGATGCTAGAAATATCCTATTCTACCATGTTGCAGTCTGCTTTTAGAAAATTAACCATTCAGCAATTGGCAGAGTGGTTGTGTGGTGGCTCTCCAGGTGGAAACTGGATTAAAATCCAAATTGAGTGGCATTTTATTTTCCAGATGTTATCTTAATGCACCTTATTAAATATGCTTCATCTTCTCTAATTTACATAATTTTGCCTACATTTCTCTTTTCATCATTTCCCATATGAAGCATTTCTTACAGTTGTCATTGAATGTCCAAATTCTCTTTTGCTTTCTTTACATACTTATTTTATGGCTGGACTTTGTTTTAATTTGTAATGCTAACCTATCATTGTTTGTTTGACCTGACCTTAATTTCCCTTTCTCTGCATTTGTCTTCCTTAAATGATCTCTAGGGCATAACCGGAAATCGCCTCGGACATTCGCCTCGACCGAATATCCTGCTTTTGGGACTTTTCACCTCAGCAAATATTACGTACGCAAATAGTTAAAAATAAAAATGTTTAATGCAATGATGTTTTATAAACATTTAATGATCTAAAAACGGAAATTAAAAATTTAAAGCCGTATTAGTAGTTATCATAGGCAAAAATATTTATTTGGTTAATTTTCCATTATGCAAAACGGCAAAAGTGATGAAAGTAAAAAGTTTTGAGCTTTGTCTGTAAATGATACTCCAGCTAATAGTGAATCCAAATATTTGGTACTTGGTGGAAATTGTCTACTCTGTTATGCCCTAATGATCTGACCTTTCTTTGCCTGAGCCTTTGTTCCCTAAAAGACTTACCTTCCTCAGTGATTGACTTACCTGTGCTGCTGTGTTTGGTGCTGGTAGGCATTGATGTGTATGTTCAGCATCCTCGTCCAGGAGGGCTGGGTGAAGTTGATGGATGAAACGATGGAGGCCGTCGGAGAGAGAGCGGCCCCTTTTGTTGCCATTATGTTTATCGTTTTGCACATGTTTATGATTCTGGTGAGTTATTGTTGTCTTGCGAGTTGCGAGTCGGGAGTCGATGCAGACTCGATCTGTTAGACTCGTGTTCTTACTGCATGGCAGCCGCTATGTCGGCCGATGTAGTAGGATTATGTTGGCTTGTAGCATGAGAGCCATACTAGTGGCTTACTGCATGCTGGCCAGACTGTATTAGTGACAATGTCAAGTCTTACTGCATTGTTCTCAAGGCAGTTCTTACATCATTTCCAAATTTTGGAGTTCATTAGGTGCAGCGTCGTTATATGCTGTATGTTAATGGGGTGAGTTGTTTTGAGGGTGAGTTGATTTACTCTCTGATTGGGGTTGACTCGGCTTACTCTTTGCAAATGGGGCGAGTTGACTTACTTGTCGTAAATGAGGTGAGTTGGCTGTTTTATAGTGTGTTATCGGGTATAAGTGGGCGTACACTGAGACTAGTTTGTTGCAGACATCTATGACTACATTGCTGAACTGGCCATCACTCTATTACTTATTTTACTGCATGACAGCCATATTGTCTGACCACATTGTACCATTTAATAAAATTATTTCAAATGCAAAGTGAATATTGCATGCTGTTAGAGTGTGATAATAATAAGAAATGTATTAATATCATTGTAATTTTTTTCTGTCCAGAGTAATCAGCAGTTCATTTTTAATTTAAAATAACATTATCTATTAATAATATTGATGTGTTTAGTAATTAAATAATTAATTATGATTTTTGTAAGTTTCAGATCTTAACTGTCAGGTTATTTTCTAGTGAAAGGCTTTGCAGGGTCTTACATCTTATGCTTGAACAATGATTTTCAATGTTAGTGGCATGGAATGAAGCTTCATAATCCATGTAATGAGGTCAGTTCATTGCCTCGACCTTATTCTGGTTGATACAGTCGAAAATGACCGAGATGCAGCCATGCATTGCAGACTTGTGTCTGGTAAAGTGTTTCTGTAATAATTTTTGTGATGTGTAATGCTTACATGTAAAGACTGTCTCGGTCTGCTTGCTCTGTAGGCCACAATGTCCATGTTTCAAATCCTCACACAGAAAGGCTGGAACGAAGTCATGCACCTTACCATGTGGGAGACTGGCGAGCAGTTCGCTCCGCTCGTTGCTATTTATTTCATATTTTACCATCTTTTTGTGACACTGGTAAGTGGAACCAGTGTGCTCGACTGGCAAATGGGTGTGTTTTGTTACAGTTCTGCGTCGGTTGGGTGTGTTTTCTTCCCGTGTCATCCCATAGTTGAATTTTTTGGCTGACGTTTGATTGATTCTGTTGAATTTTATGTGTAATTTTGTTGGTTTGATTTTGCTGCTGTTTTTTATTATCTAATTTTGTCTGTTCTTCAGATTGATTTCTAGCTGCCAGTGCTCTTCGATGTATTGTTGAAATGGTTTTGCATTTTGGCCAGTAGCCTCTCTTTCTCCCTTTGCGACTATCCCATCTTCAGCCTCAGGAATGATGGGTGAGCCATTTCAGAGACTGAAACAAGGCTTAGAATCTGTCGTACACTGCTTGTCCTTTGAAGACTGCTTTAATCTTAGTTAAGGTCATAACTGCAGATCAAACAAGATTGCTTTTCCATTTTAGCTTCAATGATGCTGTGCCTATTTTGGCAGATGTTAGCCATGTCATTATCTGTTACTTGACCTATCAGCTAAGGCCAGTAGCCTTCCAGTGTGCCATCTGGTGAATACTTTGGTACAACTATATATAAGTGTATATATGTTTACATTACAGCACTTGTTGAAGGAGGAAGTGTGATGTTTGGGTTATCACATACCAGTATATTTCGTTGTAATTGCTGTATGAAGGCTTATTAGTAAGTACAAGAGACACCATAACTTACTGAAGTCCAGCTTGGTCTATGGATGACTGGTTTTACTGAAGCCACCTCTGTGATGCCTATGGATGGTCTGTGCAACTGTGTGTCTGATGTTTCAAACAAGAATTTCAAATATCTCGATGGCATGAGAACTGGAACTTCTGATGAGAGCATTACAGACCAAATCTCTTTCACTTGGATAATTTATCTTTTGTCAGATTGCAAATGCAATTGCCTTGCTGCTTTGAATCCAGATGTTTCTTGTGAAATCAACAATCACTGTCAACTGTAATCTATATTGACGGTGTAGCAGCCTGTTCATAGCCTCTGATACCCTCTTAAGAAGATGGCAGTCGATCTATGGGACACTTTGACTCTTTGTGCAGCTCACACAAGGCTAGTGTTGAGCACTCAGTGTTTGGTCCATTGCTTTGCATGCTATTAGTTCTTTAAAGGCCTTCAAGGCAAAACATAAAAGTGACGACTGCTTGTCCCAACCTATCGACTTTCAACTGGAATTCATCAACCTTCAACTGGAATATTCATCTTTCAACTGGAATTTCTCTGCCGCTTTCAACTGTATTCCTCAAAGGATGGAGAACTGTTCTGATGGAAGCATTTCATTGTTGTTACGATTGTCTAGTGATTTTGCGCCTCTTCAGACACTTTTTCAAATGATATCTAGATGTGCTCAGTGGGTTTTTCCCAGTAGTTTTTCAATTGCAGTTTTTATAAATCAATGAACCATTTAGTGGCAAAAGTTGCTTTTTAACAAAATATTGTTTGTCAGATTATGTACCTTAGCTGGATGTGAACAGTTTGGATATGAGACATTTGTAGCAGCTTTTTCAGATTTAAGTAACATTATTACTATTACGTTTATAATCACAATATTAGTAACTCTTGCATATGTCAATCAATTGTTAAAATACACTTGATTTATTCACATTTTATTTGTTACTATGTAATTGAAGAAATAGATACAATTTGAATACATGGAATTCTCTTTCTCCAAATGCCTTCATGTTATCTTGATTTTGCTTGCTAACATTTGAGATATTCAGACAAAAATTGCATCTTCTCACTTGTTGACGCCTTGCACTGGAATGGGCTCCCGTTGGCACTGCACTTCTTCCCTATGGTTCATTCTGACTCTTTTATGCTTACCTTAAAACGGTCCTTTTAGCCATGCTTGGGTCTTGAGCACTCCTGAATAGTAGCCTTGAAGGGGCACTATAAAGATCTTCGAAATAAATTAATAATAAAAAATGTAATTTTCAAGAAATGAGATTTTCCAAACTGTTCATATCTAAGGTTTCAGATTTTCTTAATCATTTTAAACAATTTTATATCGTTTTAACAATTAAGAATGGAGTGCTGTATTTAGCTTGATCAGTTGTCCATGGCATACTTTCATACTTTTGCATGCAGTGACAAATTTAGCAATTCTTTGATAGAGGAAAGTGTGCAGCAATCAATCTAATTTGATGCCCTTGATGAAATGTTTTCATTAACGTGTTTGATAACACACAAGTTGAAATTCAGGAGAACACTACTTTGCACACATCTGCAGTGGGGACTGCAACAAGGGGGACAGTTAAAAATTTGCTGGGGAAGAAATTTCTCGTTGGTCTCTGCCAAAGACACTACTGATGGCATGTTCGAGTTCTGTACAGTTTGTTTTATTAGATTTCTATTTCGATGTTGTCTACGATGCTTTTGCTTACTTGCTTCATGCTTTTGTTATTATTTTTGTTACATTTTATATTTTTTCATTCTTTTCTGTTATGAGTAACGTAATGTCAATCAATTTTCTTCAGACGCTTGTGTGAGCTAACATTTATATTCTCAGTGAGTAAGAATTTGACTGTTTTACTTGTTATGCTCATTATCATTATTGCTGAAATGATCAAAATCATCGTCATCAATATTATTATCATCGTCATCTTTCATTTGCAATCACTTTTTGTTGAATGTTTATATTCCAAGCTGCAGTTTGCTAACAGATGACTGTACATTCCACTTTTACCGAATTTTAGTATGAAATTAATTATTTTAGCTTCATTTAATGGCTCATATCTGCATTAACTTTCTTGTTGTGGATGCTGCTGAACTTTCTTGATAGAGGTCACGATTACACCAGTCATTCAGTTATAGATCAGAGTTTCATGTTACGTACAATGGATTTTAAAAACCACTGAACCCTTGTTTTTGCACTTTTCTCATGCTGCAATGTGCACTGTCAGCATTTTATTACCTTAGTTTTACATAATTATTTTCTTATTCTTTTCTGCCCTGAGAAACATTGATCATCGTTAGGGATGAACCGAGTTTGAATTTCTTGCCGAGTCCGAGTACCGAGTTTTACAAGTTGAATTTTGCTGAGTCGAGGCCGAGACTGAGTTTCGAATATTTAAAAAAGTTTCATTCCCGTGATGTTTAGATTGGCATTTTACACAATTTTAATGAATTATTTAGTTTTGCCTTAGTTAACGCTAGGAAGTAGTAACTTGTAAGCTCTAAATAGTGTTTGTGTTTTTAGTTAGGTCGATTGTCATTTTGTAAATAGAAACAACAGCATTTTATAATTTTAGTTAAGTTGATTGTCGTTTTGTAAATACAAAAATCTGATTTTCGTTTTCAAAACAGAAATTCAAAAAGATTTACACTTGGATCCATTTTTTGTCTGAGTTTGAGTTTTGCCGAGTAGCAAGAAAATTAGACAGAGCCGAGTTCCGAACTGAGTTTTGGTTCATCCCTAATCGTCTTCCTGAAATGGTCTTCCTGATCATGATCACTGCCCTTTTATTTCAACTGGCTTTACTGTTACCATTTTCCTTGCAATAAATGACACTTTTTGGCTCAAAGTGTTGCTAAGTACATATCCCTGTGTTACCTTGTGTTGTGTTAACTTATGTTATGCTTTAAGAAATGTTCATTGCATTACATGTGTTTGATTGTATTGGTTTATCAGATTGTGGTCAGCTTATTTGTCGCTGTGATTCTGGACAATTTAGAACTTGACGAAGACATTAAGAAACTAAAGCAGGTCAGGCAAACTAGGAATCCAGTTGTCTGCTTGAGGTTTCGTTTACTTTATGTAATGTGTTTAATTACCATCTATCCACATAAAAATGAGCCAACTTGTGACCATTCTAACAGATATTGTCAACTCCAGTTATTGTTTCTGCCTTTTCCTGTTATTGCTTCTGCCTTTTCCAGTTATTGTTTCTGCCTTTTCCAGTTATTGTTTCTGCCTTTTCCAGTTATTGTTTCTGCCTTTTCCTGTTATTGTTTCTGCCATTTCCAGTTATTGTTACTGCCTTTTCCAGTTATTGTTTCTGCCTTTTCCAGTTATTGTTTCTGCCTTTTCCTGTTATCGTTTCTGCCTTTTCATGTTATCTTTTCTGCATTTTCCAGTTATTGTTTCTGCCTTTTCCAGTTATTGTTTCTGCCTTTTCCTGTTATCGTTTCTGCCTTTTCATGTTATCATTTCTGCATTTTCCAGTTATTGTTTCTGCCTTTTCCTGTTATCGTTTCTGCCTTTTCATGTTATCATTTCTGCATTTTCCAGTTATTGTTTCTGCCTTTTCCTGTTATCGTTTCTGCCTTTTCATGTTATCTTTTCTGCATTTTCCAGTTATTGTTTCTGCCTTTTCCAGTTATTGTTTCTGCCTTTTCCTGTTATCGTTTCTGCCTTTTCATGTTATCATTTCTGCATTTTCCAGTTATTGTTTCTGCCTTTTCCTGTTATCGTTTCTGCCTTTTCATGTTATCATTTCTGCATTTTCCAGTTATTGTTTCTGCCTTTTCCAGTTATTGTTTCTGCCTTTTCCAGTTATTGTTTCTGCCTTTTCCAGTTATTGTTTCTGCCTTTTCCAGTTATTGTTTCTGCCTTTTCCTGTTATCGTTTCTGCCTTTTCATGTTATCATTTCTGCATTTTCCAGTTATTTTTTCTGCCTTTTCCAGTTATTGTTTCTGCCTTTTCCTGTTATCGTTTCTGCCTTTTCATGTTATCATTTCTGCATTTTCCAGTTATTGTTTCTGCCTTTTCCTGTTATCGTTTCTGCCTTTTCATGTTATCATTTCTGCATTTTCCAGTTATTGTTTTTGCCTTTTCCTGTTATTGTTTCTGCCTTTTCCAGTTATTGTTTCTGCCTTTTCCAGTTATTGTTTCTGCCTTTTCCAGTTATTGTTTCTGCATTTTCCAGTTATTGTTTCTGCCTTTTCCTGTTATCGTTTCTGCCTTTTCATGTTATCATTTCTGCATTTTCCAGTTATTGTTTCTGCCTTTTCCAGTTATTGTTTCTGCCTTTTCCTGTTATCGTTTCTGCCTTTTCCTGTTATCGTTTCTGCCTTTTCATGTTATCATTTCTGCATTTTCCAGTTATTGTTTCTGCCTTTTCCTGTTATCATTTCTGCCTTTTCCAGTTATTGTTTCTGCCTTTTCCAGTTATTGTTTCTGCCATTTCCAGTTATTGTTTCTGCCTTTTCCTGTTATCGTTTCTGCCTTTTCATGTTATCATTTCTGCATTTTCCAGTTATTGTTTCTGCCTTTTCCAGTTATTGTTTCTGCCTTTTCCAGTTATTGTTTCTGCCTTTTCCTGTTATCGTTTCTGCCTTTTCCTGTTATCGTTTCTGCCTTTTCATGTTATCATTTCTGCATTTTCCAGTTATTGTTTCTGCCTTTTCCTGTTATTGTTTCTGCCTTTTCCAGTTATTGTTTCTGCCTTTTCCAGTTATTGTTTCTGCCTTTTCCAGTTATTGTTTCTGCCTTTTCCTCTTATCGTTTCTGCCTTTTCATGTTATCATTTCTGCATTTTCCAGTTATTTTTTCTGCCTTTTCCAGTTATTGTTTCTGCCTTTTCCTGTTATCGTTTCTGCCTTTTCATGTTATCATTTCTGCATTTTCCAGTTATTGTTTCTGCCTTTTCCTGTTATCGTTTCTGCCTTTTCATGTTATCATTTCTGCATTTTCCAGTTATTGTTTTTGCCTTTTCCTGTTATTGTTTCTGCCTTTTCCAGTTATTGTTTCTGCCTTTTCCAGTTATTGTTTCTGCCTTTTCCAGTTATTGTTTCTGCATTTTCCAGTTATTGTTTCTGCCTTTTCCTGTTATCGTTTCTGCCTTTTCATGTTATCATTTCTGCATTTTCCAGTTATTGTTTCTGCCTTTTCCAGTTATTGTTTCTGCCTTTTCCAGTTATTGTTTCTGCCTTTTCCAGTTATTGTTTCTGCCTTTTCCAGTTATTGTTTCTGCCTTTTCCAGTTATTGTTTCTGCATTTTCCGGTTATTGTTTCTGCCTTTTCCTGTTATCGTTTCTGCCTTTTCCAGTTATTGTTTCTGCCTTTTCCTGTTATCGTTTCTGCCTTTTCATGTTATTGTTTCTGCCTTTTCCAGTTATTGTTTCTGCATTTTCCAGTTATTGTTTCTGCCTTTTCCAGTTATTGTTTCTGCCTTTTCCAGTTATTGTTTCTGCCTTTTCCAGTTATTGTTTCTGCATTTTCCAGTTATTGTTTCTGCCTTTTCCTGTTATCGTTTCTGCCTTTTCATGTTATCATTTCTGCATTTTCCAGTTATTGTTTCTGCCTTTTCCAGTTATTGTTTCTGCCTTTTCCTGTTATCGTTTCTGTCTTTTCATGTTATCATTTCTGCATTTTCCAGTTATTGTTTCTGCCTTTTCCTGTTATTGTTTCTGCCTTTTCCAGTTATTGTTTCTGCCTTTTCCAGTTATTGTTTCTGCCTTTTCCAGTTATTGTTTCTGCCTTTTCCTCTTATCGTTTCTGCCTTTTCATGTTATCATTTCTGCATTTTCCAGTTATTGTTTCTGCATTTTCCAGTTATTGTTTCTGCCTTTTCCTGTTATTGCTTCTGCCTTTTCCAGTTATTGTTTCTGCCTTTTCCAGTTATTGTTTCTGCCTTTTCCAGTTATTGTTTCTGCCTTTTCCTGTTATTGTTTCTGCCTTTTCCAGTTATGGTTTCTGTCTTTTCCTGTTATCGTTTCTGCCTTTTCATGTTATCATTTCTGCATTTTCCAGTTATTGTTTCTGCCTTTTCCTGTTATCGTTTCTGCCTTTTCATGTTATCATTTCTGCATTTTCCAGTTATTGTTTCTGCCTTTTCCAGTTATTGTTTCTGCCTTTTCCAGTTATTGTTTCTGCCTTTTCCAGTTATTGTTTCTGCCTTTTCCTGTTATCGTTTCTGCCTTTTCATGTTATCATTTCTGCATTTTCCAGTTATTGTTTCTGCCTTTTCCAGTTATTGTTTCTGCCTTTTCCTGTTATCGTTTCTGCCTTTTCATGTTATCATTTCTGCATTTTCCAGTTATTGTTTCTGCCTTTTCCTGTTATCGTTTCTGCCTTTTCATGTTATTGTTTTTGCCTTTTCCTGTTATTGTTTTTGCCTTTTCCTGTTATTGTTTCTGCCTTTTCCAGTTATTGTTTCTGCCTTTTCCAGTTATTGTTTCTGCCTTTTCCAGTTATTGTTTCTGCCTTTTCCTGTTATCGTTTCTGCCTTTTCATGTTATCATTTCTGCATTTTCCAGTTATTGTTTCTGCCTTTTCCAGTTATTGTTTCTGCCTTTTCCTGTTATCGTTTCTGCCTTTTCATGTTATCATTTCTGCATTTTCCAGTTATTGTTTCTGCCTTTTCCTGTTATTGTTTCTGCCTTTTCCAGTTATTGTTTCTGCCTTTTCCAGTTATTGTTTCTGCCTTTTCCAGTTATTGTTTCTGCCTTTTCCTCTTATCGTTTCTGCCTTTTCATGTTATCATTTCTGCATTTTCCAGTTATTGTTTCTGCCTTTTCCTGTTATCATTTCTGCCTTTTCCACTTATTGTTTCTGCCTTTTCCAGTTATTGTTTCTGCCTTTTCCAGTTATTGTTTCTGCCTTTTCCTGTTATCGTTTCTGCCTTTTCATGTTATCATTTCTGCATTTTCCTGCCAATTTTGTGCTCTCGCATCTCGGATGTGCCTATATTGTTAGTGAACTTGTGCATATACAAGTGCATACCGTATAATATGAACCAACATGCATCTACTAATGCATTGGGTTTTGTAACTAAAAGAAAAGAGAAGACGACTCGTTCTCTGCTCACTGACAAAGTAAAGTTAAATTATATACTGATCTAGCTGTTTAAAAGGTGTTGTATATTTATGTTTAGCTGCATTGTCTCTGCTTTCTCTGTGTTGTTGACAGTAATCCTTTTGTATTCATTATGGGGAATGAAAACTCTCACTGTTGTCTTAAGGGCCTTGACCCTTTAACTTTGAGCGTATACTATAATGAGGGCAAAACCTGTGCAGCTTATCGTTAAAATATTAGATAAAATATTAGATACGCGTGGTTAGCATCACTGATGAGCTAATTAAAATTGGTTGTTTAAACTTGTAGCTGAAGCTACGTGAGCAGGTGGCTGAAACACAACAGAACTTACCCTTGCGCCTAAGAATATTCGAGAAATTTCCGTAAGGGTTTTTCATCTCCACATTGTGTATTTGCTGATGCAATCTTCTTTACTCTTAATGTGTATGCAGAAAATGAGCATTTAAAACCTTAATCAACTCTTTAAGTTCACTGAATAACTGCATTATCTGAGGGATGGATTTTTCCAGAGTATTATCCACAAACATTCAGAACATTATTTATTTCAGGATTATAGTAAGTAACTCCAAATTTCTAAAGTGTTACTCTAAAGGGGAGCATAAAGCACTGGTCAGCTTATTCAAGATCATCGAGCACCAGCTTATTCACAAGCACTGTTTGTCTTAACAACAGACTGATGGTACCTTAAATTGGCTATGGTTGCCTCAGGGCTTGCTTGCTAAGGGACTGTTCTTCTGGCACTGTACAATGTACATAAGGATGCATGTATGTGAACATTTGATTGGCTACAAGTCGATGATGTTTAATGTTCATTTTCTGTTTCTTAGTCATCGTCCACAGATGGTGCGGCTAAACAAACTCCCGTCGGAGTTCAGTACTTCGCGCATGCGTGATAGTTTCATGCGCCAGTTTCTGGAGCAGGGAATCGATCGTGGGATTGGACGCGGTTCCACCAAGGAGAGCGATGGGCAGAAGATCAGATCAGACACTGGTGCCCTGCACGTTACGCCCTTGAAAAAGAGGTCACTGACTGGTGTGGCAGAGAAGAAGTTAGGAGTGGCAGAAATAATCAGGTACATAGCTCCCGATGTTGTCTATCCCCTTGTTAGCTACATTTAGAAAGAGGAGTATGTCGTGTTTCATGCGTCAATGCGAAAGAAGCATGCACTTCCCAATGCAGACTTATTTAAGAAATTTTTATCTCAGACTAGTTTGGTCCATGTACGAATACCCTAAATGGTATGGCACCCATTCAAGCGGTTAAATGGGTGGCGAAGGATCTCACCCGATCACGCTCTCATTGAAAAATGACCGGAGTCACTGCATATGTGGCAGAAAAAGACGAAGCATTTACCTTCAATGGTGTAAGCTGCTGTTATCTGACTTCAGGTTAAATTGTGGGATGTTGACTGACTCAGAGGTAAAGATGCATAGTGTATAGTTATAATTCACTGATAAAGGCATTTTACTGTGTTTGAGATTTGTTAAATCATGCACCTAGTTTCCTGTGATTCGATTCCCAGTACGTTCCATGAAATCGAGACTGTTTTGTGAAATCACATTGGCCTACTGATTCCAGTATGTTTGATATTTGATTGCCATAGTGTTATGTAATATTGAGAGTTCGTTGTTTAATCATGCACCCATTCTCTGTTTTAGTGCTCTTTTTCAGAGTGGATATGGTGTGTATAATAAGTAATGAGTTAGAGTAAGAATATTCAGATGCACGATAGCTTACATAAGTAATGAATGATAGTAACAGTCTAAGCAGACTCATATCCCACATTTGCATAATAAAACTTCTCATAGTGTTATGACCTAGCATGATGAGGATTGGTTGATGAGCTACTCGGGGTGCAGGTAACGGTACATGTAACGTTAATATCTAAAAAATAATAATTTATATAACTTGTTTTATTGTGTTGATGAATTCTATATTTTGTTGATTAATCCTCTTCAGAGATTCCAATCGCCACCGTATCATTACTGAAGATGGCGTACAGGTGGCTATTCCAGGCACAAAGTCTCTACTCTCCCAACAACATCAGATTCGAATGGATATTCGAAGGTCAGCAAACAGACGTCTTTCAGATCATTACTTAATTTATGTGAAATAAATATATGATTATGAATTTTTTTATGATAATAAAGTTAAGGCTGTTAAGGCACTTGCTTAAATTGTGTGCTACTAGTTAGGGGTAGTTAGGGATGCCATAGAAGTGGCGATGCATTTCCAGTGTTTAACGTAAAAAAGAAAACTGCTCTGCTTCCTCTACCGTTTACTTTACTATATAAATGATGAATGTTTTTCTTACAGAAGCATTCGCAGTCGTCCAGGCAGCTTGAAGGCTAAGAACCAGTATCAGAAACTTCGTGAGAATGGCAATGTTGGTGCGATGACATCCGAGCACAAAATGGACGACTTTGACATCAAGATTCTAAAGCAGAAGCGTCATGAGGCAGAAGTAAAACGGTATCTGCAGACTTAGTGTCTTTGTTAATGACTGGCTAATATCACTTATCATCTGATTGACTTACTAATTCGTTACAGCTGACTAATCACTTCAATCCAGTGGCCGATCGGTTAGAGCGGTCAGCCTGTAACGTTCAGTATGCGCTGTCCCTGGAGTCACTGTGTATGGATCTTGAGCAAGTCCTACGTGCACAATTGCTCCGCAGTACAACTGCAATTGTGCCATCGAGGCATGTGTATGCACTTCTGAACAAAAAATGTTGGAAGAAGGGCGGTATCAAATTTCGGTAATAAACAAATAATAAATAATGTTACTGGGATAAAGTATTGGCAATAGCAATGCCAATACTTTCTAGTGAAAGTATTTTCAATACCAATACTATTTCTTGCAATACCAAAACTTTTACCAATACTTTTCAGTAGCTTAGGCTTGCTGAGTTCGCTCTAAGCACACTTTTTATGCACCGATATAGGGATTTCCTCAGGAATCGCTTACACCAATCAATGGCAATGTATTAGAAGTGACTTTCAGGCAAAGCTATTCAATCACTCTGCACTGATATTGCATTGTCAATATTCGTTTCTGCAGGCCTATTCATATTTACTGTTAACTAACTTTGCAAGACTCTTAAATTACTCAACCCATTGAAACGATTAATTTTTGTTTGTTTGAAGATTCTTCCGTTGACTTTAAAGAAAGAGATTTTTTAAGCTTGATGATTTGTTTCTCACTATTTCTTGATAACTACTTATTCAAATTAATGAGAAACCATATTTATTATCTGTGTCAAGTATCCCTGGCATCCTAGTAAAGTATCAGCGATACACATGCGATACCGGCAAATTAAACTATCGCAATACTCGCTGTGTTATTGAATAAAGTATTGGTGATACTAAGTATTGCAATACCTTATTGCAATATTAACAGCCTTGCTTTGATCTGATTGACTGCCTTCTGAACATATGCTGTTTGCCTCAAGCCCTATTAATTGAAAAGTTTACCAGGCTGGGAGAAAGTGAGACCATCACTACCTTTGAAGAACTCAATTATGCGATATCCAGTTAAAGTGCCAAACTGGTTTACAATTAAATAGTGTTTTGAAGAGGCCCTTAAAGCCATTCTTGTGTAAGTGTATGTTATGTCCAATTGATTAAATTTTCACCATGTTTGGTAATTCAACTTGCATTGATCAGTTGGTATGGCTTTGCCTGTTTCTTGTTAAAGAGAAGATGTATGTGGCTTAGTAACTAAGTTTATATTTCAGATAACGACTTTCTATTTTCAGTGCTGTCTGTTGGAATAGATTATGGAATATTTGAATGTGTTATTGCAGCATTTGGATTCTTATTCATTTGCATCATTCTTCAGCATTTCTTATTCTATCCACTGAACATTTTGATTTAGGTCTCAGCAGGAGGAGGACTTGAGGGAGAATCACCCATATTTTGACACCCCGCTCTTTTCAGTAGGACGTGACAGTAGGTTCCGGAAATTCTGCAAAGTGGTTGTCAATGCTCGATATGTCTACCAGAAGCGAGATCCACTCACGGGAAAAGAGCTGAAGAGCAAGTACAAACAAATACAGTAAGTAAAAGACAGACAATGCTTAGAATGGTGTAACTATCATAATTACCATGATCTCTTGGCTAGTGCTTTTCAACGTTACATATATAACACGCTATATTAAAATTAAAATTTAATTATATTGTCGCTGTAGTTTTGTTACTGCAGTTTTATGCAATAGTAAAATAAAAGTATGGAGATGTGCAATTGTGCATGTTTAAGGCTGGTTATTAGGCAGCGGTTAAATTTGAGTAATGATTCGAATTGCGATTCCAGGTATTATTCCACGACCCTGGAACCAACCCATCTCGGAATAACTGACAGTGGTGACTGTTTTATTCTTTCTATCTATCCTCTTTAGTTCTTTTCATATTTGTTGATATGTCTTGTAATGAAAAAAATTGTTTAATTGTGATTTTTGTGCATCTAGGCAACTGATTGGGCTCGTCACGTATCTGGACTGGGTCATGATTATCGTCACCACTTTGTCGTGCATCTCAATGATGTTTGAGACACCCAGCATGCGCGTCATGAACACTCCTGAACTTCGAGTTAACATCCTATTGTATATTACTCAATGGAACATAACTTATTGTGAAGATTTTATAGCACCAAGTTCTCAGTTGGTGGCTGCTGCCATCTCAGAATGAAGGTGCTGCCATCTGTTTTCTCCGTCTGTGTTAGATATTTCTCGGATGTTAAAGACACTGAAAGTTGTGCTGCAGTGGACAAAAGACTTGGGAGAGTTTTGGGTCTTAATATGAAACGGGTCTATGCCTTACTGGATTTTGATGGGCCTTCCCTTTATTGTCTCGAGTTGGAATTAAGATGATTGGTTTTCCTGTTGAGTTTTTGATGATGATGATGATTTCTCTGCTCAAGGGTTGGTCCATTAGCTTATATGCATTCTGGGGATGAGCTGAGTGAGGTGGTTTCCCATTATCTTCCTCACAGACAAATGTGGGTGAACATTGAGCAACTTTTCCAAAGTCGCTAAGGGGCTTGAGGGTATTTCGAACTTGCGATCCCCCCCGGTTACAAGGCACAGAACATATCGCTACACTTATATATGTGTTTTGTATATATATATATATATATGGTTGTGTATATATATATATATTGTATATATAGTGTTCAGATAATGTGCTTTTACAACAGTGAATAGTAATACTTAGATGATGCAAATAAAATGTGGGTTTATAGAGGTTCAGATGCCTGCCAAAATGGGTGCCACTTATTTTATTTCAGTCAATAAACCAATGTGTGGTTAGCAATTGGTACAATGAAGAATATATTCTTGCTTAGTTTATTGTAGACAAATCAGGATAATTTTTGTAGCGTAGTAGAGTGTCTTAGTTTAATTCTATTTAATACTGTTTTCAATCAAATACACTTAAAAATGATTTGTAGTTTTAATTATTCATTTATTGTGCCTAAGTACAGAGTGTACCTTTTAATAAAAGTATTGACTGACTGTCTTGACTGATGGGAAGCATTCTGATTGTTCCAGATAGCCGAGTATTCATTTGTCATTTGCATGAGCATTGAGATGAGTCTGAAAGTGATGGCCAATGGACTCTTCTTCACACCACAGGCGGTCGTTAGAGATATTGGTGGAATACTCGATGTATTCATTTACGCAGTCAGTTTCATTTATCTTCACTCTTTATTGTAGATTGCTTGCTGTTGTTTGCGGCTGCTGTCATTGTTATTGATGTCATTGTTATTGATGTCATTGTTATTGCTGTCATTGCTATTGCTGTCATTGTTATTGCTGTCATTGTTGTTTCTACCAACGTGGTTGCCAGGATGAATTCCTAGCTTTCTGGCTTTGAATATTTGTTTTGGGAGTTAGTAAGTGAAACAATGAATTGTTATTATTATTATTATTATAATTATTAATATAATAATAATAATAATTATTATTATTATTATTGTCGTCATAATATGTTTGTAAAGCACCTCTTGCAGCAGACTTTTAAAAACATTTGGTGAGTGAAATAGTAGGGTTGTTTGCAATGTAGCAAGTTTGTGTTTTATGAGATGATCATTTTAACGATTGATTGATTAATCGATTGAAGTTATTTCCCGGATGAACTGTTTCCAGGTGAGTCTCGTCTTTCTCTGCTGGATGCCGGATAGCGTTCCTCAGAATTCTGGAGCTCAGATCCTCATGATCCTTCGTTGCCTGCGTCCTCTTCGAATCTTCATCCTCGTTCCTCACATGCGTGCTGTTGTCTATGAGCTCTGCCGGGGCTTTAAGGAAATCCTTCTTGTAAGTCAGATGTTGCTGTCAGCATGTTTAAAATTTGCGTGCAGTAAATTCTGAATTTATATTTGGAACTTAAATGACTAATACTTAAAGGAATGCAGCATTTTGGTGTTCTGTTGCAATTGTTAAGTATATCTTCTATCTAATGACAATGCATCGTATTGTATGTGAAAGAGTTAATGAGTATCTATGACTCTATGCCTCTTAGTAGTCATCTTGACGGGGTGCTATATTCAATTCATAGAAATTCAAATGCTGACCAATGAATCGCAGCACAACCCAGATTTGAACCTGATCTTCTGACTCTGCTGGCTCTCGTCCTCTCTCTAAGAACTTACCTGCATTTGTGCTGGTGTTTTTGTCATTTAGACATGGACTTTCATCTATTGCTACTTGTCTTCAATAGACTCAAAGTACTCATTGGCACAGATTTTATAAGAGCTATGCTATTGACTTGGTTATCTTTACTTATGTTTTGCTGATCTTTCTTTTGAATTTTAATGCCAGTTATTGTTGCAAATAATATAAATAACTGATTATGTTACATGTTTTTAACTTTGATTTAAACTTTGATTTAAATCTCATTATTGTTTATAATACTATGAATCGAATCGTGAAGAATACTAGGAATTTCCTGATGTTGAGTAATTGAATGTCCCGTTATTTAAAGGTTTCGATTCTTCTCGTTCTACTAATGTTTGTCTTTGCATCTTACGGAGTTCAATTGTTTGGAGGAAAATTGGCTCGATGCAACGATCCAGAAATAAAATCAAAGGTACTGTTATAGTTAATCAGTTGATTGAGTTTTAGATCTGTAATGGTTCATTAGTAGTCTCAGATAATAATGTTGCAACCATTTACTTCCATTGCTAGGTTGCTATAAATTGACTGCCTAGTGAGGAGTTTATAATGATTCATGCTACAAAAAAATATGATATCAGAATAGATTATTTTAAATCGTGAGTATACCTCATGTTTATGATGAGTTCATCATCAGTCATCAGTTCCTGATGCAAGCCATTTGGCAGTGATGGTTACAAATAAATGATCTTCATTGTCCTAGGTCATTTTTCAAATAGAGTAATAGCCTCAAAACAGTTCATTGTTTTACTTGTGACTGTATGAATATCTTGTTTATGTTATATTGCAATAGAAAGTGAAGTTGACTGCAGAATGAGTTTTGCAATCACAGACAAATAGCGAGGATTTTGGAGTGACCAACACAAGGCCTAAAATGCTACAGGTACCCACTGACAAGATCATGACAGCGAGTTCAGGCTGCTATTAAATAACCCTGTTCCTCACTATTGAGTGAGAGAGCAACTAATGAAGATCACCTAGATGTAGGACCACTGCCTGAGAGGGCATACTGGATACATGCTTCAAAGCCCTCTGTCCTCCTCCATGCCCAGTGTCTGATTGGCTGTTGGTGGCAGATGTTTAGTATCGCATTGGTGGCGCTGTGGCCGATCGGTTAGAGCAGTTAGCTCGTAACGTTCAGTGTGTGCTGAGCGAGCGGGTTTGACCCTCGTCGGGGGCGTCACTCTGTAGGGACCTTGAGCAAGTCCTTCGCGCACCATTGCTCTGCAGTACAACTGCAATTGCGCCGTCGAGGCATGTGCATGCACTTCTGAGCGAAAGATGTTGGAAGGGCGGTATCAAATTTCGGAAAATAAATAAACAAATGTCTGCATTTGGTTGAGATTGTCATCAGAAGAGGTGAGAATTTCTTCAATGTAGGTTTATGAAATTCTAACTTTTTTTTATATATTCGATGTGTGTATTATTTTTTTCAATAGTTATCCTTCTGTGTTGTGTTTATTCAGGATAACTGTACAGGAATATTTCTGAGGCCACTTTTTGTCACGAAGCTGAAGGTGAAGCCAGACGCTAGTAATGACTCGTACCCAAAGATCTATGTTCCCAGAGTCTGGTGAGTGAACGATAGTGCTGAAACTACTGATGTTATTTAGTGGTATGATTTCGTGTGATCTACTATGGTAACTTCTATGCTGTTGGTATATCATGTTGTAGGTGTCATGCAGTGACATGTCACTGGAAATCACATGTTTGCTTTTGTGCAGTAATTGGGGAATAAGTTTCTTAATGGAGATATTAAGTGCAGATCAGATTGATGTGAAGGATCATTGAGCTGAATAAACGGTTATTGGTAGAGTTCAAAGGTCTCATCCAGCTACTGGAGAATAAAAAAGGTTGTTGATCAAGAAGAGTTCTCTTTTATGTGTAATCAAATGAAATCAGAGGCCTTCTTTGTCACACAGTTTTGAATCTGGAGATTAAAGGTTGTAATGCTTATTAACTTAAGTTAATTATTAATCTGAGTGAAATGTCTCCTGTGAATTTTTTTTATTGCACTACTGTTTATTTCTGTGCAATGCTTAGGGCAAATCCTCGAAATTTCAATTTTGACAATATTGGAAATGCCATGCAAGCCCTGTTTGAAGTTCTTTCACTAGAGGGCTGGCTCGAGGTTCGTGATGTCATCATTGAGCGTGTCAGTCCGGTAAGCCACCTTGCTCAACTTTGTAAATTTGAATGATGCTTACCTTACATCAGTGTCAATGTTTTATATGCTTATGGGTGTTTTTAGCGAACCATATTGGTGATTGCTTTTCTTTTGTATCATTTCAGTAAGCTTTTAGTGACCACTCACAACAAATAAACTGCTCTAACCTGCAGACCTGGATAACCTGCAGAGGGAGGTCTTGGTCTGTAAAATTTGATAACATTTGGGATATCTCTGTTGAAATATTTTCTTGGATAAAGTAAAATATATGGATCAAAAGGCTTTGAACATTAATATTAGTTGAAGTACTGTTAAATTGAATATGTAACAATTTCAGTTGGCTGTTGGAGCAATTCTGTTTTTTTTCTTGTTTCCATTGATGTTGTATAGTTGATTATCTGCATGCATCTGGTCACTTACAAATGGCCTTTCTAGGAGCCTCTTGCAGCTACTTCTTCAATGCAGCTTTATGGAGCATTCCACTGTACCAACAACATAGGCAGAAATAATGAGCATCATGTTAAGCAAGTGTTTAGATCAAGAGTGAGTTCATTCGACTGCGGTAACTGTAAGATTTCTGCAGTAATCCTTGTCATAACAGAATTTATGTAAACTTTACTTTGCGTTTGTTGTAACATTTAGTCGCACGGCGTCTTTATTCACCTCTTCGTCTTCATCGGTTGCATGATTGGCCTCACGTTGTTTGTCGGCGTTGTCATCGCTAACTACATGGAGAACAAGGTACAGTGGAAATTAGTCAGATTAAGTGCTTGACAATCAGTTGTTGCATTTCACTCTTCATTATATAGATGATGATGATGATGATGATGGTGATGATGATGACGACAATGGTGATGATTATGATGATGATAATGACTGTTATATTCATAGTATTATTATTGTTGCTGTATGATATCGGTGTTCATGTTCTATGTTGACTGGGTGCGTGTTTGCAGGGCACAGCTCTGTTGACCGTTGACCAAAAGAGATGGCAAGATCTCATGGGTCGAATTAAACTGGCACAACCTCTCCATATACCACCCAGACCAGGTAGGTGGTGAAAGCACACCTTTTGTACTTTTGTGCCATTCTAATTGTTCTTTCAGTTGATAATAGGTTTGACATGTTTATTTATTAATGCTCACATCTGGATTGCTATATAGAAGGATATTGGTTGTTCCAGCAATGCACCTAAATGGACTGTGTGTCAATATATTTCTTTACCTTGAGGAACCAATGAGCACTGTGAAAAGTACATATACTTCATGACTGGTTAGCCACATACACATAATAATGTAACTCAAAGGGCATTTGACAAAGGGCTTCCACCAATTGGCTAAGGTCAAGAGTTCAAATTCCACCAGAACAGATATTTGTTTAGAGATTCCGGCTCCTCTTATACCTTTACCAACGCTCGTATAACGAGTACACTGACCGTACGCTGTGTGTTAAAGGATAAGTCAACAAGGAGCAGAACTCATCCTCAGATTTTTACATCACATGGAATGCTTAGTCATTGAGATTATGGGGACTTATGCTTTGTCGTCAGTCTTTGGACTTCTCTCATTTTGCATGTGTTGAGTTATAAATATGTTTGTGCAGAAAAAATAAACTGAGTGTTTTTATTTCTTATTTCGCGTGGATCCAACCGCATGATGTATATGATGAAAATACTTGTGAGGTCCTTTTTGATTTATTAAATCATTAAATGTGTTTGTCAAATGACAGAAAGTTGATAATCTGTGATTTCTTGCAGAGCACAGCAAGGTGCGAACCTTAATGTACGACATCACCCAGAACATTGCATTCAAACGAGGCGTTGCTTTCTTGGTTTTGGCCAACTGCAGCCTACTTGCTGTACCTGTAAGTTAACTCTCTCTCCATCATGTCTTGCTGTACTTATCTTCTATTTACATGAGAAAGATTAACTGCAGAGTTTATTTAAAGGATGATGGGCTATTTTATCTGCCAAAAACTTATGGAGTCCAGCTAATATGCTGAAAGAGACTGAAACTTTGTAAATTTTGTAAGTTTTCAAAGTACAGAGGATCATCTTCTGGTTCTTTTCTCTTTAGTACTCTTAGGGAGTCCTATCACATCCTTAGTTCCCATGTCCTTTCTGAACCCAAATTGATCGTCTCCTATACTCTCGACTCCCTCTGTCTTTACTTTTACTCTCTCTGCCAATATTCGTATTATGACTTTGACTCGTGGGTGAGGAGGCTAATTGTTCAGTAGTCTTCGCATACTGTTGCATTTGACTCTTAATCTGATATCACGATGAACTGCAGGAAGTCCTGCCATACTCCATCTTGGTGTATCCTATCAGTTCTGGTAAGAGCAATTATAAGAATTAATTAAGGAGCATATAATGCCAGAAAGAATTGATTTTAAATAAAGATATGATGTGATGTTTTCACAGTAATTATTTCTATTGTTATTATTGTCATTTTTTTTATATTATGTGATGTACGTGGTTTGCATTTGTGGTGTAGTGGTTGAGTGAAGAACCACATACTTATGCACTGGCGACTGTTTCTGCCATCTTCACCATGCTCTTCCTAATGGAGGTAGGTATGAGACCTTTTCTCCTTCATCGACAATGCTACTTATAATTAAGCAACTAATTATCATTGTCTTTATTTCCCAATCCAAAATTGGATTCTTTTGAAACATGTTTAACTTCATTTTGAACCATGTGCTTATAATTGTGTTGTCTTTAAAAGCTTTGTTACATTTTTTCACTATATTCAACAAATGATGTTTAACTGGTTTTAGCTACACTTTCTCATCTGGCTTTTAAATACATTTGGTAATCTTGTCAGTTTCCCTAAGCAGCAATTAACCCAGTCTGGTTTCATGTAGATTTTTCTATGCCCAATTTTTTTCCAATGATGTGACATGGTTGCTCTGTTGGTAGGTTATTATTTATTTATTCTGAAATTTAATTTCACCCTTCTTCCATCATTTTTTGCTCAGAAGTGCACACGCCAATTGCAAATGTACTGCAGAGCAATTGTGCGTGAAGGACTTGCTCAAGGTCCCTACACAATAAAGCCTCAGACGAGGGTCGAACCTGCTCACTCAGCACACTGGGCCGATCGCTCTAACCAATTGGCCCCCGTATTATGATGAACGCGACTCTGTTGATAGTTAATTATGAGGAGCTTGGCTCTGTTGATAGGTCATTATGAAGAACATGGCTCTGAGCCCTGGAGGCTACTGGCAGAGTCGACGTAACCGATTTGACATGTTTGTGACTTGTCTTGGAGTCATCTGGATTGTTCTCCACTTCACCCTCAAAGCAGTACGTCATTCATCATCTTACGTAAATGCAATAGGGTCAGATGTATTGTAACCATGAACTTTTACACTATACAAGTATCTTAGAGGCAATGTAGGTGTTTTCACAGTGCTATTGGGAGGTACTGAAGGATGCCACAATAAGTGTATTGTCATAAACGTAATACTTTGTTCATTTTAAATGGGTTGGCTGGATTTCTGGTCTAACTGATCTTGTAGTCTGGCTTGCCTACCAGTTTCACTTGCTTTGACCACTGCGTTATACTAGTGCATTACTCATCGGCCTATCGAAACCCCCCTCACTCTACTCCAGTCTGTACTCAACCCTGCTGCTCGTTTGATTGCCCGTCTTCCTCGTTTCTCACATATCTCTACTTTCATGACTCAACATCTTCATTGACTTCCCCTAATTGATAGGATTCAGTTTGAAATCATCTTTCTTATATGCAAAGCGTTTCTGGGTCAAGCTCCACGCTATCTTTATGATCTTATCAGGCAACCTATTTTGGCTACCTCTGGATGTACTCTCTGCACTTTAAACCATCACAACCTTCTAGTACCTCTGTCTAGAACTGCCTGAGCTCAGTATCATGCCTATGCCTCTGTTGGCCCTTTGCTATGGAACAGCCTTCCTGCTGTGACTCGTGCTGCCATCTTATCTAGTAGCACAACTGTTTCTGCTCGTTCTCTTAAGACTTCTTTTCTCTAAGGGTTTTTCGCACTGGGAGCGCCTCTGATTAGGTTGTGCTGTGAGAGGCACTTTATAAATCCGTAAATAGAATAGAATAGAATTATTACCCTAAGTCTGTTGATCTAGGTGTTGCAATGGTTAGATTAGGTAACAGTTGCCATGTAGCATGTTTCTCTGCATTTTGGAACTTGCCATTGAACATGACCAAACTACTTGATAAAGCTGGCTCCATGTTACTATCCATGACTGATAGCTCACTTTCTCCATTTCTCTCGCATCTCTATATTTATGTTTGATGAACTTCACTGGCTCCCTCTCCATGTTTGCATACAATTTAAAATTCTCATTCTAATTTTCGAGGCTCAGCGGGGTCTTGCTCCGAGATACCTGGCTGACGTAATACTTCGGCCTCAGCCAGCTTCCTCCCTCCGTTCACTTCGCTCGTTCAGTACACTTGGCCTCTTGGTTCCTCGATCTAGAACAACTATAAGCTCAGTCTTGATCTTTTGCTTCAATTGGTCTCTCTCTGTGGAATGCGCTTTCTCCATCTGTTCACTGTAAAATTCTATCTGGCAGTCTTTCATCCTATTTTGTTTTTCTCAAAACCTACCTCTTCTAGCGGGGCCTTTTGCACTGGCAGCGCTTCTGAACAGTTCACCCTACTAGAGGCGCTTTATAAATACTTAAATAAAATACAATACAAAACAATACTTTGAGATGTTCTTAAAAGGTATAAATATGCAGATGTGTATATGCATACATGCACGCACTTATATTCACGCGCATACACATGTACATGCTGGCCTCCAGATATACCAATAGACCCATTCATAATATACATAGATTTTG
Organism: Bimastos eiseni; assembly: GCA_959347315.1. NCBI lineage: Eukaryota > Metazoa > Annelida > Clitellata > Crassiclitellata > Lumbricidae > Bimastos > Bimastos eiseni. The sequence goes on along the minus strand of OY365811.1, from coordinate 14,798,679 downwards.
TTCTGGTGTAGACACTACATAAACCAAACCAGGTTTAATTGAATGATTTTGTCTCTGGATGATACGGTTCTCGTCTGGTTTGCAATTCACTGATTCTGTCAGTGCCAGCATTGAATTAAATGAAGTATTTCATTATTCTTATATGTTTTCTTATTTTAAATTGTGTTTGTTTTTTAAAATGTTATCTGTTGTTTTGCCTGATTCTGGTACAGAATGACCTGAGTAACCCTCTTGGCTACATCGTAATTGTTCTCCGATTCTTTACCATAACTGGAAAACACGTAAGTTCCTGTTGAAGTGTTTAACATGTCTCATTGTTTTTGTATTTTTCTGTCTATATATGCCAATTTGTCTGTCTGTCTATGTGTCCATCTGTCTGTCTGCCTCCCTGTCAGTAGCTGCTCTTTCTTTTGATGGTCTATTCTGCCTAAGATCATGGTGTGATGATTTCAACTCTTTATTCTTTGAACTTTCCTCCATCTTTAGTCTGTGAACCTCTGATAAGGTTTGTAAAGATGCTGACACTAACCTTTTATTCAGTTAGCCGACTGATGCCATTTCGATCATGACTCATGACTTACCAGTGCACCATTTAAGGCATATCCATTATCCACGGCATCGCTGCCATCATGAAGTTAAAGTGTTTTGCATTTGCTGTAGTATCGTTTTAAAAAAAAGATTTCTGAGTCAAACAAACGAAAGACATGTGGCTTATTTTTGAGGTTCTTAAAAGGCTAAATGTGAATAGTTGGCTACAGCAAAACAGATGCCATCCACTTCGGTTAGTTTCAGCGTGGATATGGCTGAGTGGTTACACGCTAGCATGAAGATCAGAAGGACACAGATTCGATACCTGCTAGCCCCATACAGTTGACTCAGCCTTCGACTCCCTAGGGGCAACTGAAAAATGAGCATTAAACGGTTAAACTTGTTATCATCTGTCACTTCTATATCTTGTAATCTTACTGTGTGCTTGTCAGTTTGAATTAATAAACAAATATTGTTATTATTACTGTTATTTAAAATGTGAGCTTTGTGCTGTGTAGGCTACCCTGAAGATGCTGATGCTGACTGTCGTTGTATCGATGTTCAAGAGTTTCTTCATCATTCTTGGAATGTTTCTTCTGATGCTCTTCTATGCTTTCACTGGTGTCATTCTCTTTGGCTGCGTCAAATATGGAGAAGACCTTGGGAGGTAGACATCGTCGTTTCATTACCTAGTTCTATAATTGATAGGATTTAAGATCTATTTAATTATATTGTCTTGTCTTGTAATGATGAACTCAATTTCTAAAGCTAGGTGCAGGACACCAATTTATTTACAGGGCTGATGCATCATGTCAGAGGGGTTATCGAGAGATGTCAAGTGAAGATCCGAGTGTGGATGCTAAATGAGACCTGAGAAGGAAGGTGGAGCTGCTAAAATGGCTTCGTTTAGCATGAGAAAGTGTGGAAGGCGGAGGACTCGATGGATTAAGGTGGGAAACTCTTACATAGGCGGCGATGACATAGAATGATTCTTTGAACCAAGTCTACCTTTTGCATTTGAACAGATTTAGAGTTCCAGTTCTTGATCAGTGTAAGCTCTTGTCTTTCGAATCTGTGAAACACAGAACTTACAATGAAGATGTTTAATCTGTAAAGATTATTGTTCTCTTGTTGAATTCATGTATTTATGCCTCAGCCAATAGTTGATTTAAACCTGTTCATGTGTCTTACGATGATATATTAGGAATGAGCGATTCTCTTTCCTTGCCTCTGAAGTTCTGTGAGGTTTTGTACTAGTACTATTTCATAATAGTATGCTTGACTTGTTGTGTTTTTATCTATTTTAGACAGGCAAACTTCAAAACTGCTTGGAATGCGGTGGTCTTGCTGTTTCGTATTGTCACTGGTGAAGACTGGAACAAGATCATGCATGACTGCATGGTATAACTAAGAACACTATTATATAGAATCAGTAACACAGTAACATTCTTTTCCGATGGCTGAAATGGGTGTTATTATTTGAATTGGTAAGCTCTTACATAATGTGCCGCAGTCTTGAGTTTGAGATCGAGTATGTCAGTTAGGACAGGGTTGAGCAATGTCCTCATGTTCAGAACAAGCTGATATCATTTTTTCTTGTTCAGCAAAGGTTTTCTAATTTGTCTGTGCTGTAGTAGCATATATGTTAGAACATAGAAGTACTACCATCTCAGTTAGAAAAGGGTTACTCCATTTATCATGTGTTTAGAATGAGGTGACACTGGCATCTCAAATGTCTCATGTTTATTATTAAATATTGTAATTATTTTTATTAATAGTATAAACCGTTAATAACGAGAACAAAGTCATACGTCATATGAATCTAAATTTAGACAGGTATAACTTTGTCATATTTTCAGAACAGATATAACTTTGTCATATTTTCAGAACAGGTATAACTTTGTCATATTTTCAGAACAGGTATAACTTTGTCATATTTTCAGAACAGGTTGCCACTGTTAAGTCAACTCTGCTGATAACTTTACTCGTTGTAAATTGTTAACGTTTTGCCGCCAGGTGGCGCCTCCATTCTGTACACGTGGATCTGACTATTGGAAGACAGACTGCGGAAACTTTAAGGCTGCTCTGGTCTTCTTCTGTACCTTCTACGTAATAATTACCTACATTGTTCTCAATCTCCTTGTGGGTAAGCGTTGCCTTTCAGTCTTACATTAGGTATCATCATGTCAATCAAAGTCTACAGGAGTAGTTCCACTAGTAGTGTAACCAATGTATTAGTCGTGTATGAACTGTATCATAGGCATCCACTTTGAGTTAATAATGAAAAACAGAGAATTGTTAACCAATTCATTATTATCAGTTCCTGATTCAATCCATTCGTTTGAACTTTGGTAGGGTTTCTCAAGTGAATTTGTGTTTCCTTTACTACGATTCAACATCAAGCTACCATTGACTCATGCCTTATAAATGCATTATGTTAATGCATTATGATCGTGCATTATCATAATGCATTAGGATGATGATGATGCTGTTAGAGGCCACTTGATTAGTTTGATTAGAACAGTAGTAGCTGCATTTAATTGATGTTCTCTTTTTGTCGTTCTTCATGTCCAATGCTTTCCTGAATAATTAGCGTCTTGTTATGTTTTTATTTTTGCTGTCTGTTATTCACCGTTCTTTCCTTTCGTGGTTTCTCTTTTTCCTCTTTGTCTCAATACGACTCTTGCATGCGGTGTTTTGTGTCATATTCTTTCTACACAATGAGCCAATGGAGATTCTGTTGAACGACCGCATTCCAATTGGTTTTGAAGTTTGCCTCTTCCAGGGAGTCACTGTGTAGGGACCTTCAGCAAGTCATTCGTGCACAATTGTTCTGCAGTACAACTGCAATTGCGCCGTCGAGGCGTGTGTATGCACTTCTGAGCGAAAAATGTCGGAAGAAGGGCTGTATCGAATTTAAGTAATAAAAAAAATATAGCAGATTTAACTATTCCAAGGAATACAAGTATCTTGTTTCTTCATCTTTCCGTTGGTTGATGCCCTGTGCGTTATTATGCTGGCGCTATAGAAGTCTTTTTTAGTCATTTTGTGAAAGCTTTATGATCTGAAGAGTCCTTGATTTTGTCCATAGCCAGCTTGTTGTTAGTTGTTCAGATTCTTTTGTAACCTATCTTTATGTGTGTTTTTGTGACTTTCATGCCCTTCTTGCAAAACTTAGACCAAATATTGGCATTATTTCTGGGTATTGTGAGACTTTTCACATTATGCTGTCAATATACGGATCTTCTGTGCTGAAGGCACCTCTCAGTAGTCTATGTTGCAAGTGGCATGATGGGAATTTCGATATATGACACAACATGATGCTTTTGGAATTGATCTGTTGAATTAGCTATAATTATGGAGAACTTCTCGTTATTCTATTCAAACGAAGAAGACGCTCTACTGAGCTACAACGACATCCGACAATTCCAGACAACCTGGAATATGGTCAACATCAACAGAAAAGCACATGTAAGACAACTAATCAATGCTTTTTATTATTGTCATGTTTATAATTATCATAATTATTACCATTCAATTTGGAATGGCCTGCCTTTGGCATTCCGCTCACTGGAATGCCAAATCTCATGCATTCCTCTCTCATCTTAGGACGGTTTTATTTGACTGTGCTTGAGTTGGGAGTGCTTCTGAGTAGTCCCCTAGTGAATGAATGAATGAATGATTGAATGAATGAATGAATATTAAAAATATAAGCAATAGTAAAAAACTCCTATGGAAACCAAAGCCTCCCAAGTCCTGAGCTCCACCAAAGAGTCAATATGCCATGTCCGCTGCCGACTTTCATCTGCCCTTGGACACAGCATTACAGGTAGTCCACTTTTATAAAGCAATGTCTTCTTACATGAGCCACTGACATCTCGTAAAGATCAGAGGACACGGCAGACCTATGTGCCGATGTCAGTGTGTGTGGAGGAAGCGAATGCGACAACATTATGGCAGTTTTGCTTCGTGACTACAGCAGCCAATCAGAATTGCTCTCTGTCTTTATATATGTATTTCAGTAGAGATTGGAGAATGAATTAGTTTTCATGCATGCTGCTTCCTCATGTTTAGGCTTTTCTGTTTGTCTTTTTGAAGGGAGTGATATCTGTTCGTCGTGCAAAGCTTGTCCTGCGTCTTCTCAAAGGTCGTCTAGAGGTCGACCTGGAGAAGGACCGGATGCTCTTTCGACACATGTGCTATGAAATTGAGAAGCTGAGGAATGGGGATGATGTGACATTCCACGATGTTCTCAGGTTTGGTTATGTCATGAATTCATTAACCACTGAGAGTGATATCTTTAGGATTCAAATCTGAATGAATTGTATGAAATTGATGGTTTTGCTAGAGAATCAAATGAACAAACAAAAAAGGCTGCTGTTGAATTACCCAGTGACTTACCTCTGAAACAATAACACTGTTATTCTAATGCCTATTTACTCTCTGAGCATCAATTGAAAACGTTGAGTCATGTTTCAGGAAGACAAACTGAGTATATGCTTTGTGCGACTAAGTGTAATCTTGAATCTTGAATCTGCAGCCACTGCATTACTTGACAAGTGCTTAACCAATCAGCGGTTATGACGTATAAAAGAGGTCAATGTAATACACTGGTTTATTAGTTTATATATCTCTATAGAAATTCCACAGAAATGTGGTCCTAGGATTTTGAAGAATAGAGTGAAGTGACTTACTTTACTAGTATCCGTTTGGATATTTTCATCTGTAGCATGCTGGCCTATCGGTCGGTCGACATTCGAAAGAGTCTTCAGTTGGAGGAGTTGCTCGTTCGTGAGGAACTCGAGTACACAATAGAAGAAGAGGTTGCGAAGCAGACAATTCGAAACTGGTTGGACAAGTGCCTCAAACGCATCCGAGCGGTCAGTTACAGGACTATCGTAAATTTATTGGCTGTATGCTAATCAGTAATTTGTCATCTCGTAGATCCGTGTGCATGTGATGATGAAGCTCATGGGTGATAATTTATGATTTGACCATTCAACAAAAGAACATCACTGCTTGTGTGACTGCCAGTGTTATCTTTGCACTTTAACCTTGAGACACAATAACAATGTATGAAGTTGATTATGTGCAAACAATCTGGACAAATAAATAGCTCCCAAGGTAACTGAGTAGCAAAGAAATCAAGAAAATGCAGACCAATTATGCAGCAAAATGTTTGTTTACAATTTTTAAACTTAAGATCAAACATGGTGTTATGTTGCTTCTATAATTTATAGATCTATAAATTCTACAATTTTCCTCTTCAGCTTCTCTGACCTTTGTTAGGTTCAAATGTCCGGTGGTTTTGGAAGAAGCCACTTGGAAGAAGCTCAGCACCGAGAGGAGGGGCATCTTCGGACATTTGAACCTGAAAACTTGATTAAGCCACTAACGGAAGGCAGAGAACCCGAGGAGAATAAATTATAGGAATTGTAGAAAACTGTGGGTTGTGTAGAATTCTTTTGTGTATGATGTGAGACTGTGACATGACATCAGTGTCACCACGTCGTATTTTATTTGATTTCTGACAGATTTGACACAATGTTACACTTATTATGTAGAAAGAACATTCTAATTTGATAACAAATTTGCGTGCGACCAATGAACCGTTGCTGACCGTGGAATACATTCCAACGATTACGGAGACGAAAGAAGAGGGAACTGAGACGTCTTTGGGAGTCGCACCTGGAGTTCGCCAACGTCGAAAGATTGAACGAAATACAAGTGCTCCACTTCCTGGAATGTTACAGGTTGAATGCACTTTGTCTTCATCTGGCAAATGTGTTCTAGTTCGATATTGTCATCGCTGATATAACCATAACAATTTGATTTTATTGATTCCATATCATATATGCAAATAATATATATCATATATATATATATATATATATATATATATATATATATCATATATATATTAATAGATAAGGTCACCCTGAATTGTTTTGCACCCAAATATTATGTGAGATGCATTCTATCAATGAATTGATAGAATGCATCTGGAACAGCTATGAGTCAACACAATCTTAGAGTGAAAATGCATTATTCACTCTGGCTATAGACTTACTGCTAAGAAAGGTCGAGGGAAAAATTGGTGGAAGCAAATAAGAGGAAGATGAAGACAGATGATGCATGATTGGACGGTGACAGATGGATACCAAAAGATTAAAGGAGAGACCCAACAGCGAGTGGAATGGCGATGACGCCAGACATTTGGACCTACCCATGAGGCAGAAAACTAGAAGATATATGGTTGTGGCAGTGTGTGCAAGCATTCCTTGAAAGGGTGCTCTGTGAAATTGAATAAAAACAATCTAAGTCTTAACTTCTGCATTGCTCGTGCTGATAATTTCAGTTGGCACATGGCAAAGCCAAACCGATGATGCCTTGGGTGGAAGATCAACATTTTATGCAATGATTGACCAAGCTGCCACTTTCAGCTAGGATTAACACCAAGCTAGAGTTTAAGGCATTCAATGATTCACAAGTATAATAGAACTGTTTGCTTCTTAGAGCTATGAAATATTTGAAATATTTCTTTAAACCTTGCAGTTCATGATAAACACCAGTAAAATGTAACAAAAATCCACACAGATTAGTTCTGTTCAATTCTAGTGTCAATTTCGGACTGGAGCTTTTTCTTCTGCTTCTTGCAGGCACCATCGAGAAAGTACTTAGCACCTTCGTTAAGCGATGGCGCATCTCGTCCGGATAAGATATCAGCCGTCATGGGACTGAAGAAGAGAAATCCACGATTGCAGTCAAGTGAGTCAGTTCGGTTTCTCTACTCAGAGAGAGAGGTCTCAGTCAACCTCTTTAGTCAAAGGTGGGGAGGTTTGATGTTTTGGTAAGGGTAACATAAGGTAACCATAAAGATAACCTTTCCTTATCAGTGTTCTAATTCAACATATATGGATGTGTAGTGTACAGTTATATTTTTGTGGGCAGGTTGCTTTGCTACTGAACTGCACTGTACAAGTTCTCTTATTTAAATTGCCTTACGTTACTTTACTTAAGATGACAGTAAACGTTCTCAGTTTCCCTAAGTATACATTGGTATTTGCATGCAACAAGGACTGACACCAAAGCCACTGACTGCATAGCAGCATCTTCTTCAATTAAAGTCAATGATTTGAATTTTTTATGTGATGTCATTGCATAAATGCAAACTGTCATTATACAGAGGTTTCTCTATTGCAGGTAGCAAAAACCTTCCAAATCTTCTGGAGAGCGAGGAAATGGGTGCAGTCATGCACGACAGTGATCGCCCAATTGGATCAAGCCTTGGTGGAAAATACTCGACTCTTGAAGTTCAGAACTGGTGGCGCAACTGTATCCAGAGTGATACTGTTTCCGACATGGAAGATGGTTAGGAGTGAAAGCATGATGCATCCTGACCGTTCCAGGATAATATGCTGCATAAGCTTACATCATGGACTAAGGAATCGCAGTTAAATGGCTTGAAAGAGAACTATAACAATCTCCGGGGCTGATACCAGGGGCGTCAATCCCCTCTGAGTGGTGGAGGCAATCCCCCGGTCCCAAGTGTGAGGAAGGCAAGATATTCCCACCTAAGACTCAAAAAAATATCTCCCCCATACCTGAAATTGGAGGCATTTGCCTCCGGACCCTCCTATCTGGATGTCTCTGGCTGATACGTGTGGAAATGAAGTTTTCCAGCAACAGGAATTTATACTACTTTCTAGCTAAAACTTTATTTCTAAGTTGGATTGTGAGTGGATCATTGGTGAACACATATTTTGTAATGATTATCTATTACTATGTTTTTATAACATTTTCATATCTCTGTATCTTTGCCAAACATAGAGTCGCAGGCTGTGTCCACGATGTGTAACGTCCAATATTTGCGAACTTCATGTCCTTCTTTCGATCTCTGGTCCAAACGTATATTGGCTGACCACATGACCTTGACTTCTTTGGGGCCGTACAAGTTTGTTCAGCAGTCCATGTTATGTAGATGTGTGGGTATTTAACAATAGACACAACAAGGACAGCAGTTGGTATGGTAGCTTGTGTTCTTTTCCTTTTAATTTTGGAAATTTATTTAGATTATCTGGGATGTTCTTGAAGGATGCATTATGCTGATGTCCAGATGTATAGTATGTGAACTTCAAAATCTGCCATTTGCCAAATTTACAGATACTAATAAATTTGTAAGAACTTGATGCCTTTCAGTGGTCCTACATGTTGTTGTCTAGAGGGGGATGGGAATTGTGCCGAGTCTAGTAGTTGGCAGGAAGCTATTGTCTCAAGCATTTAATCATATTCAAGTGGTTGATTATAAGAGCACAACTCAGATTAGTCGGTATAGAGTAAAGATGGCATCGTCGCCCAGGAGATACTGTAAAATGTAAGATGTGGAGAAGATAATTTTATTTGCAGTGTATTGATGCATTAGGTAAGACTTACATTAACATTCACAAAACAATGTTCATAGCTTTTATTTATATTAGAAATTATATATTGATGTTTAATGTTGTTGTGAATGTTCTACTGGTACAATTATGCCAGTCAATGGGCTTCTGAAGGTCCAGGTACCCACTCGAAGGGTTGTGCCCAGTCTGTGAATGCAGTGCCTGATACTGGCTAGACGTTGCTTTTTTGAGTGTTATGTCCTAGCAGCCAAAGGCATGGTATAGCCGCAATTGCTATGATTCTCTAAATTAAATGCAACCACTTGGATGGCCAGGTCAATTATTAACGCATATTATTGTTACAAAACTTAACAGTTACGTGTGATTAATGATGCAATTAAACATTGAATATACAAAATAACAGATTCTGATATACCGTCATATTTTATAAATTTTGACACCCTAGTTACAAGTACGTTATATTTTACTTTTATGTTTTTAACATCTCTGCAGTATGGTTTCATTTGTTTATACATAGTCTTTTGAAAGTATTGAATATCTTGTGATTTGCATGCCATGTTATTTGTATTATAGTCCAGCTTTATACTTGATTTAATTTATTTTAGAATGGCTAAAACAGCTTAGAAAGTAACCGTTGCATAGTCTTGCATTTCAATTATGAAGTTGAATTGGATAGTGCAGAGACTATGAGGATGAATATTACACAAGTTTGAAAGACGGCTGTTGAGGAAATTAAGAAAGTGTCTGTGTTGCTCGATGTCTATGAAGTTGTATTTAAATGTAGTTTGTGAACGTTTCTAAAAGCATGTATTTAAATCTAGTTTGTGAATGTTTCTAACTTCATTATATTTTAACTCTATGAATTTAGGGAGTTTTTTATAATATTTTTAGACATATCAGGTTATCTGCAGTCCATAATAAATATCGATCTCAATGAACGAGTTAGATAAGAATTGAACTTAGTTGTGCAGTACTTTTAAGATGTTTGCAAAAGGTTGTTTAAAATTTGTTTATAGTATTTCATTGCACAATTACATAATTTCCACTCTCTGAGCACAGATTTTTGAGCTAAGTATATATGGATTTGAAATTACAGTTTCAGAAGCATTGCTGATGTTGTGGCTGACTGGAAAAACTGTCTATCACCACTACATTTGAGGTTGAAATTCCGGTTTTAAATGTTGTTTTTTGTTGATATAATGCACATAAAACTTTCTGATTGGTCTGCCATCTTTTCTTTCTGCTAAACGATTATTCAGCTCCATGATCTTACCTAGCAGTTAACAAAGGTGCTTCATAAGTGAGTGATTACAATATTTGATCTTACTTTACAGTTTCATTTTTGCATCTTAGAATATATTATGTACTTGGTGGGTTCATTTGTTTATTTATTCTGCATCTGTTACACTAAAGATACAGGTTGACGTAAGACCGTTAGAATGTTAGCATGTAATAGTTAGGTTTGAAAGAGGAGGCAGTTATTACATAACAGATTCCACCTAATAGTAGATAAAACATGAACTTACTATAAACTTCATCAGATATTGTTCAGATACATTGACAGTAAGAATTTCATTAGGTTGTGATTAGGCTGCAATTTGGTTGTGATTAGGCTGTAATTCGTTGTAATAGGGCTGTAACAAGCCAGTTTGTCTAACAGGTTGCATTCGATACAATCAGATTCGGTTGTACAAGGTTGTGATATTTTGCAGTGAGGATCTGTTACGCTGTAACCTATTGTAGATTTATGTTTAACCGGCATGAATAGGTCTACTACCGAGTTAATAAGCCACTGATGATTTTGTGACAGATTATTAAATTAAATTATCAACTGGTTCACTTAATTGTTGGTTCTTTGGTTAAATCTGAATGTATGGACAAATGTGTGATTAAATAAATGTCCAAACCTAATGATCTTCAGCATGACAATGAATTTTAAATACCACTTATACAAAATGTTATGATAAACCCATGCCTTGCATGGATCCTCATGCCGGACTTTTTGATGGATTCTGACATTGAATCATTTGTAACATGCCTGATTGCCTGTCTGTCTGTCTGTCTGTCTGCCTATCTTTCTGTCTGTTTTTGCTTAGCACAGGCCCTACAGAACTGTGTATTGTACATATTAAAACTATTACTTTGGTCAAATGCCCTTTAACTTTATATATTTACTTGTGTAACTGTGTTGGTTAATTAAAACATTTTGCCATGACACATGACATGTCACAGTAAATATAATAATTATGTGATTATTGTGAACCTGCAATTTCATGTTGCTATGGTAGACCTCAAACAGACCAATTAAGTTTGTAGTTCTTATATAGTCACACACAGTGACACACCAGACACAAAATTAGGCGACACGGAGAACGTCACCTTTCTTTAGTCTCTCGGTCATATTGTTTCAGGGCCGTATGCACTGCAAAGTGCAAACTACAATGTGCAAGGCTAAAAGCATTATTCTAATTAGCTACAGACACAATTTAGCTGAAAGGCAACAACAATAATAGTATTACAGCAACTATTAATTATTTGCTATGACTTTGAGTCACATCAGCTCAATTAGCATAGCTTAAAAACTACATAGACATAGAACAGAGACTTTCTATAACTCAATTATAGGTGACTAGTTATTCACCCTATTACTTAATTGCTGGCGAGGAACAGGTTTGTTCAAACAATATGAATGTGCTTTCATCACGAATAATAAGGAAACATAATGGTCATACAAACACATATATTCATTTAGTCTGAGTATTTATATAGCGCCTCTTCAAGAACCTACCCAGCCGCGATTAAAAAATAAAATAAAGACTTGAGGGACTTGTAAAAACCTGATGGTTGGGCGACAAGCAAAGAGCAGAGCTCAAGTGTGAGTTTAGTATATAGTCAGTTTAATATATAAGTATATGTGTGTGTGTGTGTGTGTATGTATGTATGTATGTATAAAAATTATATTAAACTGACAAATCGCAGCACAGTATGATCATTTATAAGTAGGCCTACTATGAATGAATAATAACACGTTATTACAGGAGTCGAATTTAATAGTCTGCAGCCATGCAAGACGCCCATTACGTTATACATCAAAGTTAACCAAAGCCACTGCCTAGCTAAAGAAGGATTATCACTTGTCCTCCTTCCCAGCTGTCTGTGTCCTCCTTGGACTCTCACTGTATCTGGCAACAATAAGCAAGATTGAAGAATGTGTTTACAAATGCAAATGATACTCTACCAACCATGACTATTCTTATTGAAGCATGACCATGCTCATTGAAATTTAGTTTGCTAAAGCCTTCAAGGAAACTGGCGAATGGCGAATCGTCTGCTAAGTGCAATGTAGGCCTATGCAAATGTCATCTTAGAAGATAAGCAGTATCATGTGATCTTCAGCTTTCATGTAAAAATTGATCATGATTGTACAGAATGTTTTTGAATGTAGCTGTCGAATATTACATATATGCTAGACCTGTGTTGTACGTGTTTCTGTTTAAACTATGTGAGACACCTGAACTGCCAAGATTCTCATGAAGACGTGTGTTTATGGGACCCAGTAGGCCTAGTCAAATAATGGTGCGATGTTTGAGTTATTGATTGCTATCGCCTTACAGGTATATATATATATATATATATATATATATATATATATATATATTAACTAGTAACTTACTAGTAGGCCTATTGTCATTACAGTGGATAACTTTGCTGCGAAACGTTAACGCATAGGAGTAAGCTTGCCAAAATAAGATATTGTCGCCGTCTGTAAATTAAGAGCTAGCTTGGTCATCAGATAGTACAGCAGTAATAGCACAGCACACTATCCTGAAAACAGACAGAGAATGGCAACGTGCTGCTGCCAATCTTCGCCATGCAGTCAACCAGTTGGATTAACTGCACGCCCACAGACCACCACGAGGAGGTGTTGGCAAAGGTCTCTGTAGGCCATTCATTGCAGCTCTCAGGCAGTAGAAAGTCATAAGTTTGGCATCACCCACAAATAGGCCAATTTTAGAAATTTTCAATTTGAGTTATTTGCATTTACTTGGATTGAAATGCCAGGCAAACATTGGCGCTGGGGCAAAACGCGAAAAGACGCAAATCAGAGACATGATTGCGCATAGAAATACTATAGCCAGAGAAGGTTCGGAAACGCCATAGGCCTACTACACAAGCATAGGCTTATAAGTAAATGAGTAATCGAAAACAAAGTCCGTGAGAGTAAAACTGAATGAGAGAAAACGGAGAACGAGAGAACAGACACTGCATCGATAGCGAAATAGTGAAAAAGAGACACTTAGTTTGAAGATTGAGAAAAAACAAAAGATAGGGTTAGCAATTGGGTGCAAGAGATAGAGAGAGAAATAGATTATAGGCCTAGGCCTAAATGGAGATTGATTGATAGATAGATAGACATGGCAGAACCAGAAAGAAAACTGCATAGACAGATAGATAGCCAGATAGATACATAGATAGACAGACAGATAGATAGATAGATTAATAGAGAGAGTCATAGATGATAAATGGAGATAGATAAATATTAGACAGATCTATAGAGATAGATAGATAAGGCAGAGAAATTACAGATAGAGAAATAGATGAATTGATAACTAGATAAATTGATGCACATATAGATAACTGAATTGATCAATAAGTAGGCCTATATACACAGATAGATATCTAGATAGATAAGACTGAGAAAGAAATATTAGATAAATTGATAGATGCGTGAATAAACAGATCTATGCATCAATTGATAGATAAGGAGGCACCTAAGATGACAGATAGACAAGTGTATCGAGAAAATTATAATTAGATAGGCCTACGCTGAGAGAAATTGGTCAATATACAGTGCGATGTAGAAAATATGTCGTTTGGCTATACATGTATTGTTTAGAGTATCTGCTTATACCCCTCTGATTGTAACGTCTAATAACGTTCAATCACAGACAACTACGTCAGTTTAACTAATACTACATCAAAATGGAAAATAATGAACTGCCTGAGAGACTTGCAATGAGTGGACTACCCAAATGTAAGCTACTTAATATTATGCAAAGCCAGGGCCCTACACAGAAAATGTGACGCATTTGGCCCATCACATTTTCATACGCAAGCAGTTGGAAGGTGTTGATCTCAGGTCTGAGGTGAATACAAAACTATCTTCGAACACCTTAATTTTCTCATATCAGACTGAACGCAACATAATCATTCAATAAACTGGTGTCCTGAATTTGGCTCTCGAGTGGCACTTTAAAAGTTTTGAGAAGTAAACGATTACGATTAGAGTTATATGTAGCAGCATAATTTTTATACTGTACCCCATTTTCTTTTCGTCTGTGCATTTAGATGGAACTTATTCGTGTTGAATTGGTTACTTGTGGTCGTTGTTGAGGCAATCAATTATCAGAACTTAATCAAAGGAGAATACAGGGACGGATAACGTATACCGAAACTGACCAAAGTAAGTGAAGAATAAGACAAAAAAGAAAATGAGAAAGGAGATCTAGAGTAAAAACTCAGAGTAGGACAGTGAAACGGAAGTGAAAAACACGGAATGCACTGAGAACGGAGAAAGTAATGAAACAGTCTGATGATGATGACGATGATGATGATGAGTCCTTAGCCCTCAGACAGGTCCATTAATTGGCTTATATGCCACCCACGTTTTACAAGGGTAAGGTGATTTCCCATTGCCTTCCTTCCTCACAGACAATTCTGGGCAATCAACTTGTCCAGTGACCAGGGTCACTATGGAGTGGCTTGAGGTAGATTCGAACCTGCAACCTTCCACTAACACGGCATAGAACGTATATCGCTACACCACTGCGTCCCACATTCATCTAACCTAGTATAGAGCAATTAATTCTGTAGCTTAGAATTTTAAAACGTAACTCATTACTGTAGTCCTTCCCGTGTAGGTCTTCATATCGAGCAACGCATCTCCTCCTCATCCACTCGTCTCCTCTGTCCATGTCCAGGTCCTTCTCGTTTTCGTTCCATGACATCTCCACTCTCCAGGCATCTCAGGTCGTCTGTGATGGTTTCCTGTCAGTTCTAAAAGACAAAACAATAATGCAAAATGTCATAAAGTTAAGAAATGGAGTGAACTAGATAACAGGAAGAAAAAGATGTAGAGTAGGATAGATTGAAAGGGAGCAAACAGTAACTGTATACATGTATAATTTAACTGAGCTGCAATATGCCAAAATAATTTTTTTTCAACAGCAAAGCATAGGGACAATGTTGCCAAAAGCTTTCTTCAAAAATCTCGTTCCATTCATCCACAACAGGGAGGCAGCCACACCTAAGACAGCATTTTGGGCACAAGAAAAGAGAAAATAGGGTCAGCAAACCCAGGGGCGTCCAGATAGGAGGAAGGGTCCAAGGCAATTTCAGGTGGGGATAATTGATTAGTCTTAGGGGGAATATCTTGCCTTCCTGACATCTTGGACCAGGCGGTTTGCCTCCATCGCTCAGGGTGGTGTCGACGCCTCTGAGCAGACCCAGACAGACTTAAGACAAGAGGAAGAAAAACTTAAGAAAGAGACAGGCAGAGAAGATATAAAATGCTCTGTGTTTCATTATCCTGGTCGACATTTTGCTACTTAGTTAGAATCTTCCAAACGACCCGCCGATTTTATTAGCAACCAATCTATGGAGTTTTTCGCAAACCTTCATAAAAACTGAAACTAACCTATAACCGCTTGCAGGACAGTCGGTCAGTTGACGGCGGTCGCGAACAGGTCTCGATAACCGAAGACAGGTAGCACTTCATGTCAGATGCCACAGCACCTCTACCAGGATGGACGGTGCCAAAACTGCCGGACTTCTCTGGCTTGAGGCTGCCAGGATGGACGGTGCCAAAACTGCCGGACTTCTCTGGCCTGACCTGAAGCTGCCAGGATGGACGGTGCCAAAACAGCCGGACTTCACTGGCTTGAACCTTCCAGGATGGACGGTGCCAAAACAGCCGGAATTCGCTGACCTGTTTAATTTATACACCTGCTGATATTGTATAAATCTAAACAGTGCCTTAATTGAGTAAAATTTATTAAGTTGATAAAGCATTGTACAGAATGTAATGTAGGGCCTATAGCTCAAAAATAGCAGACTTATTTTTGCTGACTTGGTGCCACCAATCGTCTGGCATTCTGAAGCTCAAATTGCCTGTCTTGCTATGGCATTGGCTGCTTAAATGGAAACAGTGCCGTACCGAGGGGGGCCAGTGGGGCCTTGGCCCAGGGCGCAAATGTGGAAAGGGCGCAAATTTCAGGATGGAATAACTTATTATTCCATAAAATGAACTATCTTAAAAATGTGGGGGCGCCAGATTGATGCTAGGTACAGGGCACAATTGTTGCTCGGTACGGCCCTGCATGGAAATGCTTGGGTTATGGCTAGAATAAAAAGACCTCAGAGGGGCAGTCATGGATCCATACAATGCAACGAGAATAACAAACTGCCTGAAATACTTGTAATGAGTGGACTACACAAATCAAAATGTATCCTACTTAATATTATCTCAAAGCCAGGACCCTACACAGAAAATGTGATGCATTTGGACAATCAAACTTTCTCTAGCAAGCAATTGGAAGGTAGTTCTGTGTTGACGTGATCAGGTCTGAGGTCGACATCTAACTATCTTCAAACACCTTAGTCTCCTCATTTCAGACTAAATGCAACATATTCATTCACCGCTTCTGAAACAATGCAGCGTTCTTGGATAATCTGGTTTCCTGCGTTTGGATTTCGAGTGGTGCTTTAGAAGTTTTGAGAAGTTGACGATTACGATTACGATTAGAGTTTACAGCAGATTTTTATATGGTGTGCCATTCTCTTTTCGTCTGTGCATTCAGATGATACTTGTTCGTATTGAATTGGTTACATGTGTAGGAAATTAATCATCAGAATTTAACCAAAGGAGGATACACGGATCTTAAAATGACGTATACCGAAACTGACCAAAGTAAGTGAACAGTAAGACAGAAAAAAATTCGAAAGGAGATTTAGAATAAAACTCAGAGTAGGACAGTGAGACAAAAGTGAAAAACACAGAGAATGCACTGAGAATGGAGATATAGAAGGCAATGAAACAATCTGATGACAATGATGATGATGATGATGATGATGATGATAATGATGATGATAATGATTTCTCTGCTTGCATATGCTACCCGGCAGGGGTGTAACAAGCATCTGCCCCCCCCCCCCCGTTTCAAAACTGGAGGGGCAAAGCCCCCCCCCCGTTTTAGTGCTCAGTGCCCCCCATGTGCCCCCCAAATCGGTTCTTTTTATGTTTATCCAATGGCTTTTTAAGATTACCTTTGCTAAAATAATTTGTGCCCCCATTTTTCAAATTTCGGGGGGGGGGGAGACAAAATTCAAAAAGTGGGGGGGCAACCAAATTTTTTTGCGCTTTGAGCAATATTTTATAAATTATGCCCCCCACTTTTCAAAACCTTGTTACACTTCTGCTGTCCGGGGTTCAGAAGAATGAGGTGGTTTCCCATTGCTTTCCTTCTTCACGGACAATTCTGGGTAATCAAGCTGAAAGAGTTAAAACTCTTAAGATTAAAACTTACTCAGTATACTGTAGACCTCTGCATATTGGGCAACGGATCTCCTCGTCCACTTGTCTCCTCTTTTCATTGCCAGTTCCTTCTCGACCTCGTTCCACGACATCTGAGGTGATAAGTCTTCTTTGATGGTTTCCGGCAAGCTCTAAAAGACAAAATAGTGATGCATAACGTTGCAAAGCAAGAAAGCGAGTGTGCTAGACGACAGCGAGAGAAAGACGTGGAGTAGCCTAGGATAGATTAAAAGAGAGCAAACAGTAACTTTATTACTTAACCGAGCTGCAATATGCCAACGAAATTTTTATATGGCAAAGCATAGGAATATGTTGTCAAAAGCTTTTGCAAAAAATCTGGTTCAGCCAGACCTAAGACAAAATTTTGGGCACAAGAAGGAGAGAAAATAGGGTCAGTAGATCAAAGAAGAGACAAAGTTGAGTTACAGCTATAAGCAAACTTAAGACAAGAGGAAGAGAAATAACAAAGAGACAGGCAAGGCAGACAAGACAGAAATTGCTATGTGTCTCATTATCTTAATTGACATCCCGCTACTTAGCATCTTCCAAACGACCTGACGATTTTGTCAGCAACCAATCGTCTGTCCATCGCCAATTAAGTGACAATGCCCATCTCTATCAACTCCGGATAAGTCGCAAACCTTTATAGAAAGTAGAAACTGAAACTAACCTAGCTGCTTGTAGGACAGTCGGTCAACCGAATCATTGCAGTTGATCCTGACTGGAATTGAGATCCTTCGAATGAAGAGCTTCACACGACCAGCGGTTGACGGTATCACGTACAGGCCTCGATGGAAACATTGTAAAGAATGTAATGTATTTAAATTAGGTCAAGTATAGCAACTTATTTTTGCTAACTTGGAGCTACCATCGTCTGGCAGGCACTCTGAAGCTCAAATTGCCTGTCTTGTTATGGCTGCAAGGATGAAAATACTTGGGTTATGGCTAGAATGAACTACCTCGGAGGAACAGTCATGGCCGGATTCATAGAATCCAATGCCGAAGTTCCTAGCACCAGGTCTTCAAAAGTCGTGATCAGCAACAGAGGATTACAAAACAGACAAATACAAACTAAAGGATCCAGTGACCCAGGATCTCAAAAATGGTCAGGATTTCTAACCTGACCTCTGTAATGCGGGTAAAATTAAAATTGAAATGTTGAATATCAACATATTAATGACATTATCACACTGGACAGCGCAGTTAACTTACTATCAATAGCCCATTAGGCACTAAAAATATGTTCAATTCAATCTTCTCTTCAATCTACAATTAATGTTCGAACATCTAATTAGGCCTAGGCTACTCGAAAACAAGAGAAGACAAGAACACGTCCATGTAGCCTGTAGAAATAAAATAAGAGAAAGAAAAAAACAATAGGCCTTCACAACATAAAACAGATTAACTAAGGAGAGAGAGTTAAATTTGCTAAATTTAACATTTAGTAAAATACCAAAAATAGTTGTTTAGGCTTACCCCAGTAAGAGTAGTTATAAAGTATCATCGACAGGTCTAAATGGGAAATAACATAATAGCATCAAAATGTGTAGCTTAAGATCGATAATTCGATCTCCAAACTGAAAACATTCGATATGAAATCGTTGTTTTGAAATTTGTTAAGTCTACTTGCTACTTCTCGACGAAAATTCAATCGAAACAGAAGTTGGCGATGCAGATGCGAAAATTTCGCAAAAAACAGGAATTCGACTGTCTTCTTCGAGATCTACGCCGCAACTAAAGGTCAACACGCTGACGCAACCATGACGACATTTCGTTTGTTCAGCATCGATAACATGTTCATCTATATTATAAATAAGTAAGTAAATTTAGCATATTCTTTAATAACGATACTAATAATTTTCGCTGAAATTCAAACCGCTCTATGATAACATAAATAGGCGCTTATTATACACTTACTTAACCAACAATGCTTCTTAGTGAAATAAGGACATGTCAACGTTACAGATATACAATGATCTCACTCGCAGGGCCGTACCGAGCTCTAATTGCGCCCTGTGCCTAGCATCAATCTGGCGCCCCCATATTTTGCATTTTGAATATAATAAGTAAGTAAATTAAGCATATTCTTTATATAAGATTTATTAATACACAGGAAATGATTTAACTGGTATAACCAAAGATGGTATAACTCCCACCAAAAACTTTCTTAGTTGCACTTTTTAACTGTAACTGTAATTTTAGTTTTTATTCTTGAATGAAAATAGGGCCATATTTGAAGAAAGAATACATTTATAGAATAATAAAAGTTGTCATACTGAAATCTGCGCTCCCTCCATATTTGCGCCCTGTGCCACGGCCCCGCTGGCTCCTCGATACGGTCCTGCTCACTCGGTTCGTTAGCTCTGCGCCCCACCCCTCTTCGCTCCCTCATTTGGATGTTGAAGATTCGTACTCCGATGTACAACCTTTAACCAAGGACCAATACACACCTTGACCTGTAGCTAGGAATAGGTAGGCCTATAATCCCAATATGAAAATTATCAGAATTGTAGATAGATACTATATATAGCACCAGGATAATCAACGTGATTTTGACTTGAGACCTGCATATATCAATCAATCAATCAATCAAAAAATACTTGATTGACCGCGCCTTCAAGATATCTACTCAGAGGCGCTCCCGGCCTAACCCTCGGATGAAAAGGACAGTTTTAAGAGAGCCGTAAAATGAAGATGATGAGTTCTTAGGTAGGTGGCGTAGCTCTATGGGAAGTCCATTCCAGATGGTAGGTTCCACGACCGAGTAAGCCCGGTTCTGCATTATGGAAGTGCGTGCAAAAGGGTCGACCACTACTGGCAGTGATAGGGCGACATAGCTCCTGCAAATACTCAGGTGCAGTACCGCCAAAGCAGCGCCAAACTAAGGCAGACACCCTAAATAAGATGCGCTGGGGTAGAGGCAACCAGTGCAGGATATTCCGCATGTAGGCGCTACTCTGATACTTAACCTGTTCTGGGAATACCATCGATCAGTCGGGCGGCCGCACGCAAAACCCGCCCCAAACGCCCAATCTGAACTTGGGGAGACCAGCATATATTGAGGAGCAATAGTCAAAGCGACTGGTAACAAAGGCATGAGCCAGAGTAGCTGCGGCGCTGAGGGTAAGAGAGCGAGATATTATTGAAGAATTTATTTTTTAAGTAATCGGCTCGCCATAGCTTTATATTAACGTACATTTTTACAGTGTTGCGCCTTGCAACTTCGGTATAGGAGGGAAGACCTATCGGCGTTTGTAAGTCAGCGCATAGCTTGCAGATACATGATTAGGCTTGAGTATAGTCTGACATACGGTGCATTGCTATATATGTGAAGCAGTGGTTCGTACTGCTTCACACGTACAGTGGTTCTCGTACCGCTCCAGAGATCGTTGAGTGACCGTAAAGCTTCCCATGTAAATGCGACCGGTAGTGACAGCCGATCTCACGGTCAGGCCGGTGCTGCTTTTCGCTAATATGGCGGGGTGGGTCCCTCTGCCGTTGATCGCAAGACGGACGTGCCCTGATCGTAGGGGTTAAGAGGCTGACAGAGGAGAGACCGATCGTGAGAAATGCTCACAGATCTGGGTGCCGTTCGAGAGTGCGGTAAAGTCCGATCGGGTGAAATAAATGAATGACAGTTCTGTACGGGAATACGGGGAAGATGGTGACCCGTCGGTGGCCATGAGAAATAGAGATCGGGTAAAGCCCCAAGGAACCGAACGTTTATATCGAGAGAGGCCTCGGTGACCGTTGAGATAACATATGGGAAGAGTTCCCCAGTGAACATGTTAGATTAATACGGGGCGGGCGACCCCGTTGGAGCAGTTGAATTCAGACCGAGAGAGCTTCCGGAAGAGCCGTTGACACATACTGGGAAACATAAATACGGGGAAGGTGATCCCATTGGTGCGTTCGATAAATACGAGGAAAGGTCCTCACTGGTGCCGAAAACCTGATCACTTGCGGGCGTCTCCGCATAATCTTTTCTCTTTACGGTTTTCCTTAAATATCTATACTTGGCTACCTAGCGTGGTCATAGTTACTCATCCCGTTTGCCAGAAATCTATTCACTTTGTGTCTAGTTGCAATATCTTGACTCGCAGTTCCCGCGAGGCTTCTACTTGCAGGACTAGAATTTCTTCTTGTAGGTCTACATATGATGGTGCCTTCTTTGCTCTGCTCTCCCCTATCTGCAATTTTGAGCACAGCACTCTGCAGATGAGGGGCACTCAGAAAAAAAGGACACACATAAAAATTACGCGCTTCACGCATTTTTTCGCAGCCTTCATTGCTGTAGGTGTGTTTCTGTACGTTTGACAAACTTTTGACATTTTAAGTAGGCTAAGTTTAAAACTTATTCTTTGAAATTTTAGTTGAAATTAAAATGATAAATTAAATAAATATTATTTCAAACAGGAACAATGTTTTAAGCATAGGCTACACTTGGTTTCATTAAAGTACACTGGACAACTTGATAGGCCTACGCAGGCCTACATGCTAAATCAGTGGTTCTCAACCGGTGTGCCTCGCGCAGATATGATCGTTAGTGAATGAATGATAGCCTAATCATCAAGGATGTAATCGTAAATTTGCGGAATTCAGCGGGTGGATCGTTGCAGAGGCGTGGCTGGATAGGCCAATAGGCTGTGGCTCTGTAGGAGGACTTGATAAGTAGTAACCGAGGGTTCGACAAAGACTTAGACAGAACTTCACAGAAGGATGATCAGGTTGAACAGGATGGTAATTGTAATTATTCGTCATCTCGTCAACTAATTGGTGGCATCCCTAAGTTTTCACACATCTCATCTTTCATCCGTGATCTCTTCATTGGCTTCCTGCACCTCGACTTTAAAGTTCCGTGTTTAGGCTGATATCGTTGAACTGTCTTATTGGCTCTGCTAGGGCATACCTTTGGGCTCTCGATCTGTACCAGAATGTTTTCCATTTACCCAACGGGTTTCTCTCCGTTTATCTGTCCATGGATTATTGCTAGGGCTGTAGATTTTTCGCGGTCGAAATTTGAAAAATTCGCTGGCCAGTTCGCGGCCAAAAACATAGAATTCGCGTAGTATTTGGAGTCAAAATGTCAAACAAAATAAATAAGTCAATAACTGAGTATAATCAACGCACATTCATGCCAATTATGGCGGGTGCTGTTGCTGCGACGTCTGCTTTGCAAACACAGCTGAAAGAGCAGGTTGCAATTAATTCCTTATCGCGGATTTCGCCTCTCCACTTTCTACATTCTATGCTTTGCGCTTGTGAGCGGTGATTATTCGCGTGCTTAGTGCAACTGTCCCTCCGATTAAATTCGACGTGCACAGTGCACACTGCATGTTCTGCAAAACAATAGATCGTCGCTCGCCGATCATCTGAAACCTACCGGGCTTAAACTGATCGTCTTCCTCTAGCCACCGAATGTTTTGACAAACAAAGACGTCGTAACTAATGTTTATAACCTTTGCCTTTATCACACGGTCCACATCAAAAACACAAATAAAGCAACACGAGAAAGCTGTCAAATTCGTGGTCATTCGCGGCAAAACGTTAAAATTCGCGGTAGTATCGAAAATTCGCCAATTTTGCGAATGTCGCGACGACCGTAAATAATTTACATCCCTAATTATTGCTGGTTCCCCGTATGCGTACTGCTAGGGCCCAAACAAGGAGCTTTGTTTATAGGCCCCTCCAGCTGGAATAGTCTTCCGCTCCACTTATCTTAGGGTGGGACTCTTCGTTCTCTCCTCTGTTCAGTCTCTGAAGCGCTTAAAGAACTTCCACTAGCCCACTCATCGCCCACCCAAAAGTTGGATATAGTCAAAGTTGGTTTATGGGCTGCGAAGCATAATCCTATATGGGTGTGATGTGGGCAGCCCAAGCCCTTGAGCCCACTCGTCGCTCACCCTAAGGTTGGATATTGCATATGTTGATTAATGGGCTGCTAAACGCAGTCCCATCTGGGCGGGATGTAGGCAGCCCAAGCCCACTAATAGCCCACCCAAAGTCATATATTGCAAATGTCGGTTAAATTGCTGCTAAGCGTAATCCCATCTGGGTGTGATGTGGGCAGTCCAAGCCCTCAAGCCCACTCAAAAATTGGATATTGTAAAAGTTGTTTAATGGCCCACTCATCGCTCACCCAAAAATTGGATATTGTAAAAGTTGTTTAATGGCCCACTCATCGCTCACCCAAAAATTGGATATTGTAAAAGTTGTTTAATGGCCCACTCATCGCTCACCCAAAAATTGGATATTGTAAAAGTTGTTTAATGGCCCACTCATCGCTCACCCAAAAATTGGATATTGTAAAAGTTGTTTAACGGGCTGATAAGCGCAATCCCGTCTCCTCATCTCGCGCCCAGATGGTTCTGACATGGGCTAGCCCCAGCCCATGATCCCATATAATTTGGAGATGGGCTCAATATGGGCATGTTGGCAGGGTAGTACTCCTTAGGGGCCAGAAGATGCGAATTCACGTTATCCGCTCATCACTAGTGTCTTATAGTTATACTCTACTGACCCCCGACCTTCTCAGCAGGTAAACTTCAAATTCACGCGAGTCCCTACGATGAGACTTACACGACTTCTAAGCAGCTATGTTTAGTTAAAGGACCACGAAACAGTCAGTACGTATACCTGTAGTTTAAGTTATAAACTGTAACTGAACATAAGTACTACCAGAAAACTTAATTAATTCTGGAATATCTAACAGCTAGGGTATACAGTCTAGGTCGATTCATTAGATCTTCAATTCTCGAGATAAATGACACCCTCCATAACAGCTATGCCGACTCTGCCTCTTGATTGAGATGTAACCTGACTTTGGAAACGTGGATTTCAATTTGTCCTTCGAATAACGTG
This sequence comes from Bimastos eiseni, assembly GCA_959347315.1. Classification (NCBI taxonomy): domain Eukaryota; kingdom Metazoa; phylum Annelida; class Clitellata; order Crassiclitellata; family Lumbricidae; genus Bimastos; species Bimastos eiseni. Next base: position 14,774,298 of record OY365811.1, on the reverse strand, counting down.
GGCTACCCCTACGTAACTTAACCTTACAATTGATCGCAGCACTTAATTAAGCTGGCGTCCTTCGCTTAACTGGCTATCGAGGGACGCTTTAGAAGTTTGTAGATAAAGACTACAATTACGATTATCTACAAATTTACAGATCGTCTCTTGCTAAAATTAGCCTACAGATTATTAAGAGGTGATTTCTGCACAAAAGCCTCGAGGAAATGAAACACCTCCGCCAACTTCGTGTTCGCGCGTCTTCATCTGTCTCATGTGCCGCGATTTAAATCATTCAAAAGTGAAATTCAATCGTTTCAAGAAATCTTATATTCTAATTCTTCCGATTGAACGAGTTCTCTCATAAACAAAACACAACGGAATGGTTCCTCTGGCTCCTCCGGCCTCTAGTCTTCTGCAAACAGATCTTGCTCTTATCTGACATAGTAGGCATACTGCTATAAATTCCTATAATATTACGCAGCTCTGCATGCGCCTTAAACTGCTATTAATATAATGTCAAAAATTCCCAAATTCAATATTTTGATTTCTATTTCTAGTTATTTCTTAAATAATGGTTTGTTGACAATTGAGGTATACACAGGTCTGTACATTCGGCTTTTAGGATTTAGATACTCCTAAAGTCATGTTATGTTTCTCAATCATTTAAGTTAAGAGTTCTGTAACTTCTGTTACGTGACTTGCGTCCAAATAACAGAATGGTTACATTCACCTTACAAGGCTTTCATCAAAGTAGGCCTACTGCTCGTAATAATTAATGTAGTATAAACAACATCTTGGCAATTTGTATAGTTGTTTGTTTTTAAAATGGAGGCCGGAGAAGACGTATTTCGAAAAGCATTATGTTCGATTTTCAGTTCATGGCCTGCATTAAAAGTTAGTGATGTGGTCACAAAATTAAATATGTTTACTTTGACGTTGAAAAACATTTAATTGGCGCATTTTGTGAACTTATATTGTTTGATGAGCTTGATTATAATGTATTATCGCTCACACATGGCTCATGCTTTGAAGGTTCAAAGTTATCACTTTGTTTAGTAATTGATACCATCTACATTCTATAAGACACGTTCCACGTACTCTGAGCATGCTTGGATTGGGCTTTGAGTATATTCCGTGCAGTTTTGGAAATAGACATCGAGAACAACATGCTCCTACGTAGGGATCAACCCGAAAACGCTGGAAAGGCCAAAAAGCCCGATTCCCCGAAAATAGCAATGTACTATTGAAAAGCGCTAAATTGTCTCAAAACAGCGCAATTCGTTCATCAATCCAGCTTCTGCATGAATTCTTTTCATCGATCCAGCTTCGTTTTCGGGGATACGGCGGAAATGGGTGTGGATAAAATGCGAACTGGCGAACTGCGAACCGGTACAGTGCGAATCTTTTGCGAACTTGTTTTCGATTGGCTGCCTAAAGTCACGTGACCGGTTCGCGTCTATGGTTGCCATTTATATTTTTATTCATGCGGCCAAAAGTTTTCGGCAATTATCTGTAAACGATACTAGCTATGACCCTGAACCCTATCTATTAACTACACTAACCCTAATCCTAACCCTAACTGACCATCACGATGCCAACCCTGACCCTAACCGACCCTCACGATGCCTTAACCTGATCCGTTCGCGCCTATGGTTAGCATTTTGGTTCGCGTTTTACCCGTTTGCCGGTTTGCGGTTCGCATTTTACCAACACCCGTTGGAAATCAATTCGGCTTTCGGCAATTCGCTACGCACCCCTACATATTGCTGTGTATATGGTCGTCGGTCCAATCTATGAGTTCTGATCGAGTTGATGACCGATTGACTCAAATTATTCATGATCATGACCAAATCAAGATTTTATAGGCCTACGTGTAAATGAAGCATTTCTTTCATTTTTACTGTAACGGTGTTAAGAATTAGAAGCATCTGCTGCCATTTGCTAGTTATTTTTTAATTGTAAAACGATACCATGACTACCTGCTTGTATTAATTAATATTGAAAGTCAATGGCATTAATTGCAGCAATTATGCAATGTCCACAAAAAAATTTTTTGGAACAGGAATTGGTCTATTCTTTTTAATCAAAGCTAAGAGATGTTGAGTCATTCTCTTCACCAAATTAGTCATAGAGGAACAAAAGTTGTGTATTGCTCGGTTTAAAAGCCATAATCTCAGAAGTTGAAAGGAGACCTTTGAGCCAGTAATGACCTGTAAACATTATTAAAAAATTAAAGAATGGTTTCTCATTAATAGTAACAATAGTTTGAGGAAAGTAAAAGTCGATAGATAGGGCCACTATATTAAGCATGCAGTCCACCATATACGATGTAAGTTCCCATAAGGATGTATTATTATATGCCTTGCAGCTCTACTATAGTCTCTCCCAGTCTGGGGGTAGCCATGTTGTTAAAACTGATTGGCACCAGGTGGGCCAAAGTTGATTTTGACCATTGCTCTTGATGTACATCCAAAATAGAGCATACTTGGAGTTTACATATGGAGGTTCAGCTGTTTTGTGCACTGTAGGGTAATTATCATGTCTAAGGTTTCAATAATTGCATCTGTTTACAGCTCCATCAAGTGCCCTTGCTTATAGAGCACTTGAACAATGTTATTATAAGGTCCATTATTATTATTTGTATATTTACTTGTATATTTGGACAATTATAGTGATTGCTTTATTAAGAAGTAATTGTGAAGTGATGTAAAACCTTACAGATAGGTGTTGATCGTGGATCAGGCGGCCGAGGTAGTTCAGAGAAGGCAGACTGGTTACCGGGAGCAATAGCATCATGGGTGATAGAAAACGGTGAGCACTCGCAACTTTACCGATATCTCTCCCATTAAGCAATATAGAAACATAGGTCTGAAGATGACTACATTTATATGCTGAGATGTTCATTTTTTAATTTGATAGGATTTGCAAAAGCTAATTTGAGTTTAAACTTATTATTAAGTACCACTTTCTAGACTTGTATACTTGTATCTTATAGTACATTTGCTAGACTTGCATCTTATAGTAAGTGCTAAGCACCTTTATTGGTTTTGACAAGCGCACATTGGTTCACTTTGGCCTCGAGGACGCATTATAGTGAATAAATGAACATGTGGAAATAGTGTCATGTTGCTTCAAACAAAACACTAGTTTCGACTTTCATTTAGACAGTATAAACACTTAAACTGGACACTATTATATCCACTAGTATATTTTAGGGTGCTGCCTTTAAGAAACTTTTATAAAGGTGCTGTAAAAGTGTAAGTGGGTACTGGGTACATATGCAAAATCACTGTGACTGATGATGATGAGGTCTCTGCCCGAAGGCAGGTCCATTTGGCTTTACGCCACCCGGGGATGAGATGAGTGAGGTGGTTTCTCGTTGCCTTCCTCACAGACAATTATGGGTGAGCAACTTGTCCAAGGTCACTACACAGTGACTTGGGGTGGGTTCGAACCTGCGATCCTCCTAACGCAGAACACAGAACATAACATTATGCCACTGCGCCCCACCTGAGACTCTGAATTAAATGGCAAAACTTGTTTCCGTCAGCATTGATTTTGTCTTCTCTTCCTAGTTGATGCTGATCCATTTGAAATAGAAGATTGCATTAGTTCAGTTCTTGATGAAGATTTCCATCTGATCATTGATGACGGCAGTTTAAACGAGGTTTGTGTCTAATTTACAGGTACAGTTATATCGTTGTTTCCAATGCCACGGTCTGCTAACATGAGGAAGAGCAGTCAATTTAGTTGATCTCTGGGACAAAATGTTGACCACTTAATTTTCATGTCAGGCTAACAGCTAGAACGTTGTGTGTAGGTGTGTTAAAAATCGATCTTGCATGATGCAGTGATAAGACTTTGGAAATGATGGGGCTAGGTTGTCACATTTTTGCGTAAAACCACTGGACGGACCTTGGATTGAGGCAATGTGACATAAATAATTTCCTGTCATCAGGGAAAATATTTGTTCCTTAGCATATAACAAACTTATTACTTGAGCTCAAGAAGTTGCTTTACGAATCTGTGCTGTCTGATTTTTGATTTGTAGGTAACTAAAATTTGCATTAGCATAATCTATTTTAATCTAAAATGTTGATCGGACAAGTCTTACTGTCAATGACCCATGTGATGTTAAAAAAATGTGTTGCTTTGCTTTAAGATGAAATTGAACATTACTATTGGTCAATGTTGACTGTGACCATAGGTTATTAAATCAGCTGCAAATCTGTACTGATTTTCATGGATCTCACTTAGACTTGTGAGAAGTGTAAAATTCTGATCTGATTGAATCTATGATGTGCTTACTGTTGACATGTTTGATAAATCATACATGACCTTTTGTTTCAAACAACATTGTTGAGTTAAAACTATCTTGTATTTCACTGCCTCTATTACGATTTCAAGCTGTTAAGCCATATGTCAACCGTAACTGTGATTATTTTCATCAAAAGCGAACAAAAAGTTACTAGTGAGCCATAATAAAATGTTTGTTACCGTCCGTCAAAGCTGAAACTTGATTCGATACTAGCGTTGCTGCTGGTATCTCTAATACTATGCAAAGTTCATTTGATTAAAGCTTCTGCCTATGACTATATCATACGTACATACATACATACTAGGGCTGTACCGAATAGGTGATTTTCACTATTCGGCCGAATACGAATAATTGGACCAACAATATAGGAATAGTGTAAAAAAAAGGTCTACTTACTTCTAAAGCAAAAGTTTCAGGTCAGTAAATTTAATACATAAACTAAAAGCAAACAGTTAAATACATGTAATTTTTACATCCCTCTGCCCGTATGTGTATCTAGGAATGGAACTAATTTCACTGAACTTAGAAATGAGACGGCTGATACTGCAATACCGTGGTCTAGGCAGTAGAAAACTACTTCAGTTCACTAGATACAGCAGCCGTCACTTGAGCAGAAATATATGTCACATGACCACTATTCGTATTTGGTCTGACCGCTACTATTCGGCCGAATACCGAATAGCCATTTGGTCCACTATTCGGATCCGAAACGAATACGAAGCAAATATTCGGTACAGTCCTAACACATATATACATACATACTTACAGACAGATATACATACATACGTACAAACATACATACATATAGCGTCGTATTTCTTCATTGTGGGATTACAAGACTTGGTTGGAGATGTGATTCTGATTTGTAGGTAGCACTTGCAATTCACCAATGCTACAGTATGTACCGCCAAGGTCACTTTGATGAAATAGAGTCAAAGTTCTGCCATCTGGTCACGGCAAAAGTCACTGTTCAGGAGAACTTGAGCGATAGTGATGAGGAAGAGGTGAGGGTTATTATCATGTGGTAGAAAACGGTATTAATAGTAATTGATTTGCATTCTGTGTATATATTATTATTGCAACTTAACAGCTTGTGGGAACTGCTCACAGGAGAAATAATTTTTTCCATTATTTATCATTGTCAGTGTTGCAGTAAAGTGGGAATGAAATTTTTTATTAAATTTATTTCTGGAGTGTAGCTTTTCTTGCAATTGACTACAAGCTGAAATAGATAAAAGTTGCCAAAGTAATACTGAAAAATATTTTATGTTTGTTAAATGGCAATTGTTTAGATACTTTTTTACCTCCCATAGTGATCATAATACATCCATGCCTCATATTCACATTGACTTTGCGTTTTAGAGAAAAGCAGTAGTGTAGTACACCATTTTCAATTTTCAAATTTTGAGAAGCAGCTGTTGAGCTGGGTAAATTATTTTGTAAACTCTGCATTATATAGTTCACATTTAATTCAAATAAGTTTATAAACACAGTCAGATTGTTTCTTTATCTCAGGAAACAGGCGAGCGTAAAAGTACTGCTGATGTGGTACCATCTCAAGTTTCGACAATTGATACTCCATTAGCAAATGGTAAATAAGTTACTTACTCAAGAGATTATCATCTAACAGACTAAAATGTTTAATGCCAAACGGCAATGTAAAGTTGATCCAATAGGTCTACTACTAAAAGTAGTGTCTGGAATTTGTCAATTGATATCTTAGAGAAAGCAGCAGTGTTTATATTTTGTTTCTATATAGACTTTTACATTTAATATGATATTTATTTGTATTTCTAGTAATGTTCAGATAGTGTGAGATTGCTGTACAAATCCAGCTGTTTGTTAACGTCACGCCTTTCTTAACCTGTTGAACTTTTACTTTGCCATGGTTCTCCTACCAGATCAAGAAACCGTTTCAAAGACATTTTATTTGTTTTAATCATAATTGTATTTGAATAATTAAATAGCACTGTTATATTATTTGTAAATAGGAAACTTTTCTGTTAGCAAACATGTTGTCGCTACTTTCGAGTGATGTTAAATCCATTATGAACTCTTTGCTGTTCCATGATTGATTTAATATTTAAAACTTGTATTTTCATAGATAAAATAATTAATGATTCACTGATGTATGCAACCATTTAAAATGTCACTGGAGTATTTATGTTTAAATTTTGAGTTATGTGGATCATTGTGGAGGTAGAAATGTTGCAATAGAACAATGTGTGTGTGTGTTTTAGGGGCACTAATTAGTGCTGCTTAATTATTGAGTAATATTACAGTTTGCAAAATTTTAAATGTGCAGGAGATGTTCCGATGGAAGAGGACACTGACATTACAAATGAGAGTCAAGAGAATGATGGCTGGGAAGAAGTCAAACGAGGGAAAGGACGACGAAAATAAATTTATTAAAATTTGTTTCTTGTTGTTTACGGCTTTTGTTCAATGAGTTGGAATCTTAAATGCAAACTTGATCATGTCCTTTGGTGCAGCATGCGAATTTAAGTAAGCTGTAAGGTTTCATAGTTCTCAATCTGCATAAGATCAGTTTTTTGCCAGCACCTGATTGTGTCCTTCAAAATTAAACAATGAGTGCTTTGCATACTTCAATGCAGCAGAATGCATTTTGTAAAAGCCTTTGAAAGCTCTGAGAAGGGGTAGATATTGAGAGAATAGCACATTTACTAGTGTGGCAGAAATGCCTTCAAAAGCACTGATATTTGGTACCATTAGGTGTTTTCTGCGACAATGCAAAGGCGGGTTTAGCAACATTAAGGTAATAAGCTTACACAGAAAGTTTAAACAATCTGAATTTATCAGAAATCGTGTGTGCTTCAAAGTAGCATGACCTGAACATTTGTAGACTTGTAAATGGTTAGTTATCTGCATAGCATGGCCGAACACTGATCTGTAGATCAAAGGCCATGTTCTGTAGGTTTGACTCTACATGTATCTTTTTCAGCATCTGACTGCTTGCTTTTGTTTAGTCTTCCTGCACTGACTTCCTGCAGAATTCAGGATAAGATTTTAACAGTCGTTTCTTACTTGTAAAACCCTAACAGTGAACACTCCTACCTAAATTCAATCACTACTATAAGACAGTACAATCGTCTTACAGTCTGCCAATGCAGTCTGATCTTTGAAGGTCTTTGTTGGGCCTCATTGGCTTTCATACATTTGGATATCCCACAGCTCTTTGCCTGGTGACTGTCTAATCAATCATGCGTCAGATTTGCAAGTTTGTGTGACCTTGCACAAATAAAAAAGTTTGTATCGAGAACAATTTAGGTGCTATGTTGTCGTACATGACTGATCTGGATTCGGCTCGATTGCAGATGTACATTACATGCACTGTGATGGTATTGTCAAAGATATATAAAAATATGCTACTTGACAATTTGTGTGAGTTTTCTGGCTACACAAGCATCTGCAAATATTTACACTTTGCATTCAGTTTTGGCTGAAGTTCTCTAAAGCTTATGGTGAACTTAGTTTGACCTACAGTAGTTAGGATTGTTCTAGCGATTTTATGCATGGTGTGGATTGTCAATGTCATAGTCAAATGTTTTGCTCAGGGCAGAATATTAGGGACCTTTGCTGTCCTGTTGCCGGTAATAGAAATGCTGGCAGGACGCTCGCTGTGCTCTGCCTCACAGGGTCTTCTTCGTGTCCCTTTCTCTAGGAGCTGTACGATACAGTGTCATGCTTTTTCGGTTGTGGGCCCAACTGCTTGGAATAGCCTCCCATTGGATCTTCGACTCTTACCTAAGAACTCTCTACCCAATTTTTATTCCACTCTGAAAACTGTCTTATATGGCCGATGTTAGACCGGGAGTGCCTTTAAGTAGATTTCTTAACCCCTTTAGCATCCAGTAAAATTTTTAAAACCTACCCTTATACGGCAGACACATTTTATATCTGCATATCTATGTATGTATGTATATATGTATGTTTATATGTATATATGTATGTATATACATATGTATATATGTAGGTATATATGGATATAGGTATATATGTATGTATATATGTGTACATATGTATGTATGTATATATGTGTACATATGTATGTATGTATATATAAATCCATGTATATATATGCATATATGTATATATATATATATATATATAGGTATATATATGTATGTATATGTATGTAATTTATGTATATATATATATGCACATATATGTATATATATATATACATTCATATGTATGTATGTATGTAAATGTATGTATATATATATAGGTATATGTATGTAGATATTTATATATGTGTATACATATGTATATAAGTATACATATATATATATGATGTATATGTAGTTTATGTATATATAAATATATATGTATATAATTTATGTAGGTCTATATATATATAGATTTATATATATATATATATAAGTATATACATGTATGTATATATATGTATGCATATGTATGTATTTGTATATATATATGTATGTATATATATGTGCCTGAATGTATGTATGCACGTATATATGTATGTATGTATGCATGTACGTACGTATGTAGGTATTTATGTCTGTATGTATGTATAATCAATTGGACGATTATATTCAGGTTTGCCGCTAAAGAGGTTAAAGAGGCACTATATTAAGCTTGATTGATTGATTGATTGATTGATACTGCCATCTCAACATACCAGCCCTCCCTTGTCAGCCGGTTCTCTAACACCCATCAGCGTAATGTGCCAGTGTTATGTTGCATTTATGCTCCAGTAGAGCAGATGGCCCTGTGTGATGCTTGGTGATCATGTGTTTCACTTGAGCTGGTCCTGTTGTGCTGTCTGAGTCTATAAAATAGATGCTAGGTAAACAATGGAAGTAAGGTTTGAATTCATACAGAATTTATGGAAGCAGGCTTCAAGCAGCAGAGAGATCATTCCGAAATGTCACCTACAACTTACTCCAACAATGTAGGAGTACTAAAACAACACTTAGGTGGTCCACTATTATTGCTTTCAAGTCATTCTTTTTAAAAATAAAGCAATCCCAGCTATTCCAGTTATTCACAATCCAATCATTCTAACCAACTTAATAATTCTACCTGTAAATTACTTATCATGTGAATGTACCCTTAACATTTGGCGATTCCTTATGTTGCATAAATCTAGTTAACTTAAAACTAATAATTTATCAATTCATGGTAACATGAATTCCAAGTTTACATTTTTATAAAATAAGATCATTCACTTCGATCTGGGACATTTATCACAATCAATCTGAAATTTAAAACTGCAGTAAAATAGTTACAATCACCGGTAACATAACACGAAACTGTACTGTATGTAGCTGATTGTGTTTACAGTTATATATACTTTGCGTGTAGACATTTTGTTCATCAACATCCGCCAATCTTGTAGAATGGTACAACCAAAATCAGAAGTCAGAGTGCATTTTGCCATACTAGCATGCAGTTCGGAGGGTTGGTAAAGAGATGTCATGGAAACGGTGACACGATGGAGAAGGGAGAGCCACTGATGATGACCAGCATTCAGAGCATCTGTTTGGAAGTTGCACTCATGTCCTTTGTTCCTAACAGGAGTTAAATACTCCCCAATGCTTTCTTATTGTAGGCCTAATGATTAGTAATAATTGCAATCATGAGCAAGATTGCAATCTAATCTACAAACTGCACAAACACTATAAAAATAAAAATGGCAACAGTTCAGTGGCCTATTATAAGGACTGGAAAGATGAATTAGATGGCTCTTTGAAGGTGGAATTTTCGCTGCAGTAGATGTCGTCGTACTCTGCTTCTTCGGCAGACTTGATTGACAATCCTATCGTGTGTAGACTTGATTGACAATCTTATTGTGTATAGACGTGAGTAACGATCTTATCACGTGACTTGTTGGCCGTCTTTGGCTTCATTGTCACTCTCAACAATTGCGTCAAGTGTTGAAGTTAGTCTGAAAAATGGAAACAATAGGGTTGATATTGGTCGATCAAAATGACACCTGCCTTAACAACTACTCATGACCCTCTGAAAACGGACTCAGGCCTCCCTATAACTACTCTTTGAACAAACCTTTAGATTCGACCCAGCACTCGTGAATAAGCTATTGCCCTGCGCTTGGCTTTCAAGTGGTACTTTAGAAGTTAGAAAATTACGATTCAACTCTATTCTGTTACACTTTCAATTTAACACACCACAAGGATCAAGACATCTACAAAAAGGAAAATGACAGGTGAAACAAATAAGGACATGGGTTATGCCCAAAGCAGACATCACATCTGCATTCCTGAGATTCTCTATCAATAGCAGGCATATGTCCACACACAATTTCAAGAAAATGGTCAGAAATGACACCAGACAAAAAATGTGAGATTCTCTATCAAAAGCAGACAATTTTGTGATGACTGCCAAAAGTATTACACAATATTACATCACACAACTATTATTTTTGGATGAAGTATTAAGCCTTGTTACTCGAATTTGATTCAAACTCAAAACACGTATAATTGTGTCATTTTTGTGTGGTATATGAAGCAAATTTGGATCAAATTAAAGTCCAGAAAAGTCAACGTATCTCATCCTCTGTAAAATTAGCATTGCCACATCAACAGCATAACGTACTCTAGGGCCTAGGCCTTAGCATTCGGGTGGAGTGCCCACTTCCACGGAGAAGTATGAGGAGGGTAATGCCAGATGCCGGCCAGTGGGTAGGAGATGTCCAAAGTAAGTAATTTTATTAGACATCCGTATTTTGCTGACCTCTAAACTTTACACAATTCATTAGAGATGTGATTCTAGCATTTGATCACATTACAGCTCAAGTACACGAACTGCGAACTTGAAACCATTCCTTATGAGTACTGCACGACTCTAAGCTAAATGATTGTCAACATTACAAGATTTGAACCATTGACACTTAGGTTGAGTGACACTAATCATGAAGATATAGCAATCACCATGAAGCCAGAGCATATGACAACACAGAGCATCATGTACATTGATGGGGTACAGAAATAACCTTAACACAATACTAAGTAAAACAATTTTATTAGTGCCTGTAGCAGTTGACTTTGTATTAGTGTAAGTAGCACTTAACTAAAAGTGAATTCGACATAAAGAGTAATAACTTATAATGAATTACTCTGCAACAGGTTTCTCTTCTTTGGATTTTAAGTCACATGAAGGAGAATGCTCGTCACATGGAAGAAGGAAAAAGGTGCTTGTTCTGCGCTCATTGTCCGCGGCATCTTTCTTTGACGGGGGGCATGGAACATTCTTTACTACAGGACGACTCACCTAGAAGAAAACCGATATCTAAATAAGACAGTATTTCATACATTATTCTCTTAAATAAAAAACACACACAACTGGGTATTGTATCACATCTAACACTTTATGGAGCACCTCTCACAGTAGATTCCTGGCCCAGCATCCGGTGTTTGCTGTTGTGTGTCCATAACCTTCCTCCATCATCAAGGACTAAACTAATGACTGATTAATGTGATTATTTTGGACTAAACTAATGACTGATTAATGTGATTATTAAAGGACTAAACTAATGACTGATTAATGTGATTATTTTGGACTAAACTAATGACTGATTAATGTGATTTATTAAGGACTAAACAATTCACTGGATTCTTTCCATTGGCTTTTCACTCTTTAAAGACATTTCTGTTTCCCCGGAGTTTCTGTGCTGAGAGCGCCTCTAAATAGTTATTCTGCGAGAGGCGCCATATAAATCGAAAGATATGATACGTCTTCGACTGAGAAAAGCTCTGGACTTGACAAAAGATGAAGGTTAGTGGAGATGATTTGTTGGTACCATTCAGCTCCAATTAGCTGACATTAGAAACTGATCATAAGTAAGTAAGTAAGTATTATCATCAAAACTTATACACATGAGTATAAGTATTGGTGTGGCACAGTGGCTGATCGGTTAAAGCGGACAGCCCGTGGTGTTCAGTGTGTGCTGAGTGCGCGGGTTCGAGCCTCGTCCGGGTGTCACTGTGTAGGGACCTTGAGCAAGTTCTTCGCACACCATTGCTCTGCAGTACAATTGCAATTGCTCCGTCGAGGCATGTGCACTTCTGAGCAAAAGATGTTGGAAGAAGCATGGTATCAAATTTCGGCAATAATAATAATAATAATAACATAATAATATATAATTAGTGTTTCTACTCATAATGCTTGATTGTAGGTAACATCGCTGATCTGATGTCAGTGTGATGGGTAGTCAGATGCTCCAGTCAAAATGGGCATGAGCATTGAGGTCGTATTTTACTTGATCATAGCACCCTCCTTCCTGAAAATCCATATTTGATTTAGTAAAAACTGTCAAGCAACTGGAATGAAAATGACATCCAAACAATGAACATGGGATGTCTGTTGTGTAATTGCTAGTTATGATTATTTTATGAGTGTACATTATTTTACTCTAACTACGTTGAGGATGTCTAATTGCTGTGTAATTGCTTGACATGCCTCGGTGCAGTTTTTGAGTCGTTGGCATTTTGAGAGTGTACATTGTTTCGAACATTCATATTATGATGTGCCCGCAGTGCGTTTGCAAGCGGTTCAATAAAGTACTTAATATTTATTGAATTAATGACTTATAAGAGACTAACATGCCAATACTTGAATCTGAGTAATGGTATAATAGTTGATTAAATTAGTTGCTTGGTGCTAAATAAATGACCAGTTACTGCACCACACCCACATATATATATATCTATATACATATATATGTATATATATATATACATATATATATAAATATATATATACATATATATGTATATATATGTGTATATATATATACATATATATATATAAATATATATATACATATATATGTATATATATATACATATATATATAAATATATATATACATATATATGTATACATATATATGTATATATATATACATATATATATAAATATATATGTATATATATAAGCATTCCAGATTTTCACACAACCAATACTAACTTTAGGTTCAGATTCATTGTCATCTTTCGTTGAGCTTGAGATCTCAGAAAAGCACTTGTCACAAACTCTGTGATGCTGCAAGAAATTGTCAAATGCCAACGAAGCCTCCTTGCTCGAGCATTTGCCACATACAACCTAAAAATTATAAACCAAGGATTACATGATGGGACCAGGCACCAACATTCCCTCTAAGCTGTGTGCACGCACATGGGCCGTGAAGCCAGCGCACACAAGAATTTAGTGTTAATATTTTCATATGATGATGACGATGATTTACATTCAAATTTCATATATTATTTCTCAATGACTTCTGAGTCACTTTTGCCAACGATTCAAAAACTGCACCGAGGCAGAAAATCCGTTTACTCTTATGTTGTAATTTCATTTAATGACACTGAAAGACTACGTTACTCAATATTGTTTATTTGTGTGGCCATCCAAAGTTTCAGCACATTATTATTTTCACACAACCTTCACATCATGTTACAATTCATAAAGGTACTTAATGCATGTTTGTATACATATAGGTAGCTAAATAGGTATGAATACATTTATATAGCACCTCTACAAACTCTCAAAGGTGCAGCAATTTTATCATGCAAAGCAGTAACTGTTAGCGCTATGACTTACTATGCCACAGGCACGACAGTGATGACGTCGTTTAATTGCAGTGAATTTCTCACAGCAGTGCATGCAGCGATTCGCCTGAGGATCCTTAATCCAAATGGGAGCCTGTGTTCCCGGAATGCTTCTTTGTCGTGAGTACCTCTGCAAGCAACAAATCATGTAGCAAACTATTTTACAACCAATGTTCTTAAGTCTGGTAAGCTAAAGTTTTATGTACAACCCATTGATATTATTATTATTATAATTATTAAAATTTTTAACGTGCACACTGTCACACTGAAGTATTAATCTGAGGTAGAAATATACAGTGATTCTCATCTAACAATGCTGCACAATGCAACAGTTCTGCTTCACATCTAAATAAAAATATTTTAAGTACTAACTCCTTGAAGCATATTAACAATGACAGAATGCAATGACAGTAATCCTAAAATTAATTTCCATCTATTTCCATCTATTGTTTATGTTAGTAGCTATGGAATGCTTACCAACTCCATAATGAAGACATCATAATGTATTATAATTGATAAGCAATAAATAATGGTTTAGAAACCTGATAGCCACTGATGTATAATAATAGTAATACCAATAATAATAATAGTAATGACGATCTATAAAGCGCCGTAAACGACGGCCGTATGGCCGTCGTTTACGGCGCTTTATAAATCGTCATTACTATTGCATTACTATTACTATTACACTGCAAGGGCGCCTAACAATCCAATAGGAAGTCAGCATGAAGGATAAACCTTAAAGAAAAAATATGACTTCAATTTCGTTTTGAAGGAATCCATGTATGTAATGACTGACCTCCCAATATTGATAATTATTATTTTATTGCGATTGCTATTATCAGTAAATAACAGTTTAAATCTTACAGAACACGATGTTTATCATTTACCGAATTCTGTACAACTTTAGACTTGTGACGAGACTTTTCTAATGCTGTGTACTTTGTTATCACAGAATTTAAAGCCTGCAACAGATAAATTCACAGATTACCATTTGAGAAAGTATTGTTTGAGCAATACAGTGTGAATGCTTGAATGCACCAAGTGAATAAAAAATCTTCAGGCCGAGGGGGTTGATGAGTGAGAGGCCAAATTCTTAGAGCACACGAAGGGGTAAGGTCATCCCAAGAAGAAGGACCAACAGAAGCAAAGGCTCGATAGCAGTCCCTGCCTGAGGAAGAAAGATACCAAGAATTGGTCCAAGATAGTCTGGAAAGCAGTACAGATGGGATAACACATCAGATCACAAATGTACTTGAGAGCCGTCATTGCTGAATTATGGAAACCATGAGCAAATTCTTACGTTAAACAAAAATGAAATAACAGTGTTTTATTGCAACCAATTTAACAAAATACATCAGTAGAAAATCAACTAATGACTTTACATTGGCTACACAGGGAGCTCCGAAAGAGACGTAAATCCCCCAATAGATAGGGACACCCGTATAGCAACCATATCCAACTAGTAGATAGATGGCACAGCGATTGATCTAAAAGACAAACCCTATGCTACATATCCTAAGGCTATTCACAGTCATTAGTTCAATTTAATTTTTCATCATTGCAGCTTAATTATACAATACAACTAGAAACTACATGAAAAGATGAACATATGCACCATTTAGAAAATATTGTTTAAACAGTTGGTATGTGGCATAGTAATTAAGAATTAATGAGAAAGGCATGTCATTTGCTTTTAAACGCTTTTCAATTATCTGAGAGACGAATTTCCAATGGGATTTTATTCCAAGATGAAGATCCAGAAAACTTTATATTAGATCTCCGTGCATTAGTTCAAGCCTTTATGGGGCGATATGCTGCTAAATTTCTAGTATCGCGGATGTGTTTGTCAAGTCCAGTGGAAAAGTATCCTCTAAAGAGAGTTGGGAGTAAGTCATGTTCGTAATGGTAATGAATTCACACAGTTGAAGGACCTTAATTTCACTACCGACTGACGGGAGGATGACGTACTTTGGGAAGACCAGCTGGTAACTAATTTATGACAATATAAGGAAGAATAATTATGTTAGTGAATTTATATTCGAAACCAAAGGGCACACAGCATGCAGGCAATTCAGTTTTTTTACTTTCTTCTAGTCTTGTTCTAGTCTGGGTAATCGGGTTTGAATAAGGGGTTAACATAGCACAGCCTAACAATTAATTCGGTAATCTGGTTTAAAGGAAGAGTTAACACAACATGGTCTAACACAAATAAATTGCCAATCTGGTGTCAATGCAAAGATTACCATAACATGACCTAATTTCATAAGCTTATTTGAGCAGCAATAAACTAAACTTACAGAAATCCACTTCTCTTTCTCTTTCATTGAACTAAAAATGATCAGAACCGTTTAGTAAAAATTATCATCAAGAGATTCAAATTCTAACATAAAGAAGTCAAAATCAGAAGTAACAAGTCATCAATTAATCAGATGAAATAAAAACAGGTCAGCGAAAATATTTTACTGTAATCAGTAACAAAAACCAGTAATTACATCAGCAGCAACAAAGCTAACAGTGATCCAACAAGTCAAATGGAAACCAACAATATTTAAGAATGACAGAGTAATTAGGCCTACTCAAATAAAAATCCAGTAGGTTTAAAAAGTTAAGGTCTGCAGTAAAATAGAACTGAAAATAAAAGAACAAACTCAGGGATGGATGGATGGATGGATGGATGGATGGATTCAGGGTTTAACGACAGCTTTTGAAAAAAATGGCCATTGCCGTCGACATGAATTTCCTTGGCATATTACAGCACTTACAGCTCAACAATAAACTGAACAAAGAAACTGAATAGATAAGGTAAAATGATTAGCAACAATATCTAATGACAAAGCATCAATAAGTGATGACATCACCAAATATGAGTGAAGGACTTACTCGAGGTCCCAACTCAGTAACCATTTTAGGAGAGAATCAAAGTTTATCAAACACATGCTCTCGCCATTACAATTTGAACATCAATCAGTAAAAAGTAATGTAATTGGAGATTTGCTCAGTTCCACTTCAAGTAAAGTCCTTAAAAACAGAGAATGAAGAGAAATGAAGCAGAGTTTTAGAATGATGAAGCAAATTCTAATGTTAGCTTAACACCAGTGATTGAGTTAGCCGCAATAACTTAGTTTTCTAGGATTATGATTATGAATGACAAGATAATTACCCAGGATGCATTTCCAAGTAACCCTGTTTGCTGATAACAAAAAACGTTTCAACTACTTCTTCCCTGTGTCTATCCACCACCTGCACAAAAACAAACATTGAGACTAAACAAGATCATACAATTCCTTCGTTCTACATTTACACATATCTACCAGGGCTGTTAATATCGCGATAAAGTATCGCAATACTTTTGTCAGTATCGCAGCGAGTATCGCGATAGTTTTATTTTGCTGGTATCACCTGTGTATTGCGATACCTATTTTTAGCCTGTCAGCGATACTCGATACCAATACTTTTTCTCACTGAAATTTTTATACAGTTTCTCAAGAAATATGCGAAGTCAATCGTTGCGCTTTGATAAGCTTGGGCCTATATGTATATAGACTCCTTCAGCCATATATATACCTTGGTGCAAACAGATGGGATATTTTATAGGCCTAAATAAAGAAATGACCAAAGTAGGCCTATGTCCTTTTGCATTCACTGGTAGAAATGGCTTGCCCAATAAATTTTAGAGTGCTTGCGAATTTTGTTGATCTTGAAAATGAATAGGACTAAGGAAATGAAGAAGTGCGATAGTAGAGCATTGTGTTTGATTGCCTGAGGCTACTTCAAAAACATTCTGATTGGCCCAAGGACCAATATGCACAGGACTGGAAGGTTCCAATGTTCCTTCATGTCAACAGTTTTTGGGCAATATTCAGAAGCCAGAAATTTTAGATCCTTTCAAAATAACTAGCTGATTCATCAACCTTTACGAATGACGACCGGGTATATCAGCAAAATACAAAACAAACGCCTGATTCAAAACACCATATTTTCAAATAGAAGAAAACTTTAGATTTTGGCGACATCTGTGTTTAAGAGAAAAGCGTGTACACAAATATTTGACGAGTAACCATTCCTCTTCTATAGATTCCTTGTGATTCCCCCAAGTGATTCATTGGGACATTTTCGATATTTATCGATGTATGAATTATAATTTATGCTAAGATCGAATTAAGCAGGCATATTTAAAAGTATTGGTATCGCGATACTTTTAATTAGGAAGTATTGGTATTGCTATTGCAATACTTTTTTCAGTATTGTTAACAGCCCTGATATCTACACACAATGCACAGAGATTAATTGCCTCCAGCAACTCTGCCCATATTTTGGTCATAATTGCTCAACATAAAACAGCAAAATATCTCAAATTTTTTAGTACATAATGATTTGATTTGATTGAACCTTTTTGGTGGAAAAACGAAATGGTCCACAGCTCCTAAAGATTGAAGACACAATCTGTTTGCAGTGTTTCAGAATCCAGAACTTATCAAGAAATATAATAAAGCATAATAAATTAAGTTAATCAAATGTGATTAATTTCTCTATCATTTACAACAGTTAATAAATGTTTGAAAATAGAGTAAAATATAATAATGCAAGATATAATTCAAGTTAATTTTAGATGGTTGCAAGGTAAAGCCAAGCCTAACCTGCATTCCATCAATATCCAACCGAAGAGTCATTTTATACGGCGGAGTAATTCCAAGAGGAAAGATCTTGCACACAAGCAATGTGTCATTGAACTACAATTGAAAACAATGATAGCACAAGCACGTATGAAAAATATAGGTACTGTGAGTCTAAATTTAAAATGGTTATTATAAATGAGCATTTTGCATAGCAACTGTATTACACAATGTCAATGATAAAATTGTAAACTAAGTTTTGGCAATACTCCTAAACGAAACAAATTATATACCACAAATTCCATGGTTTTCAAAAATAAAAACACTGACATCAAAATCTTTACATCTCTAAATCTGACATCAAAACTTGCCTGAGAATATATAAAAACTTCCCACAACTTTTAAACACACATTCATAAGAATTTCATAAAAAAATAGCTCCGATCAAAATACAGTTTCTTCATTTATTATACACTAGTTGTAAAATTTGCAAGATAGGTTTAGAGACACAGCATCATCTAGACAACATTGGTTTAGGTGACTCACTAGGAAGAGATGTTTGTCTTCATCTTTGCACAGTTGCTGTGTGACCTTCATTCGCCCTTCCAATACCAGTTCTCTGCTAGGGGTCATCAGGTCAACCTTATTCCATAAGCTTTGCTGAACGTCCCTGACTTTTCTATACTTTTCCTTTAAATTATAAAACAGAGTCTGCTTAAAAATCAAAAATCACTGACTTGGCTTTCAACTTACGGTAAGTTAGGTTAACCTCAACTTACCTGGCTTGGTATTGGTAAAACCATCACAGCTCCAAACATAGATTTCAATTTTGTTTTGCTTTCCAAATGCTACATTGGTTAGACTGTAACCTGTGTCCCATTACTTACATCTTGAACATGACAAGAATACATACATGTATATATATATAGATGTATATATAGATGTATATATATATACATGTATATATATATATTATGTATAATAGTATATATAAATATTTGGGATGAACTGAGTGTCAATTTCCTGCCAAATACCAAGTATTATGAGTGAGTAGTACAGAGTTCGAGTATTGAGTATTCAAAACAGTGTCATTCTTTTGATTTTAAGTTTGGCAGTTACCAAGGTAAAAAGTAAACTTATTTGCTCTTGTGATTTTCAATTCTTCACTATAATAAAAGTGATAAAGTTGTAAAAGACAATTGCAATTGGCATTTTGAAAAATAAACAAATCAGATTTTCTTTTTTAAAACAGAAAATAATGGGAATTCTGATTGTATTCAAAAGCCAACTTCTATTAATACTCAGACCCATTGTTTGTACCAGTCTGAGTAATGCCGAGTAAAACAGTACTTGGCCGATTTGAGTATCCGAGCCGAGCTTTGGTTCATCCCTTATATAATTATATACACAAGAACAGGAAAGATTCTACAAGTTTCTACAATTGTATAATATGCATCAGAAGTAAATCAGTAGAATTGATGTATTAATTGACTTGTGCCAGATGAAAACATTCAATCCAGACATCAACAAAATAAGAAATTGAAAGACATAACAACATACCATAGATTTGATGAAATCATTACAATGACTGGCAGCAGCCGTTACTTTCTGAATGGCTTCTAAAAACAAGAACACGCAGCCTCTTCTGTATATAGCTAAACAACCATTTTGTCCTAAAGAGTGCACCTACTTTCTCTAAGGCAAAATGAGTCAAGCATTTCAAGTAAACTTCAGTACTCACATTTCATCCAACCAATTCAGTTTTAATTATATGATATCTTCGCTTAATTTAAAACCGACAAATAATCCATTAATATAGTCCATCCTAAATTGTGCCGCCAGAGTTGTTGCCAGACTTCCAAAGTTCTCACACATCTCAGCCTATATGAGAGACACACTACACTGGTTACCAATGGAGGACATAATCCTCTTCAAGATCGACCTCAGGGTGCGTTCATCATGGTCTGGTGTCGACCCAGGTTACATGTGCGACCTGTGTACGTGTATTCTAGTTGCCAGCCAGTTGGGGCATCAGTCCGAGTGTTCTGCATCTCGTGGGGACCTGGTGGTTCCGCGCTCTCGTACTGCCATGCAGACAGGCCGCACCTTTTCGTGCGTTGGACCGTTACATTGGAACTCCTTACCATTACCAATTTGGAGTCTCCCACTGTGTGTAGCACAGGAGACATTTTCTGGACTATTGAAGACGCATTTATTTCAGAACTGTTAGGTAGCTTCAGTAAGCACCCTCGTGAGGATATACATACATACATAGAAACCCATCTACCCTCTGAATAGGTGGACCATCCCAAAATGGCTGTCGGCTTCCATAAGATGCGACCAAGGAATTGTCACACCCCAAATCATACAACAGACAGGCCATTTTTAAATATGGAACTGAAGTTATCGATTGTAATTAATTTCATTAAAAAATTGTCAGCTCAACTCACTCAAACATTTTTCTCTTTTGAGGGAATCTTCCGGTAGATGCTCCAGATACTCTAACACAAATTATATGTCTTACAAAATATACTAACGGTCATTGAATATTACCCTATTCTAAAAAGTATATAACATATCTTGCAAAATTACATTATAGTGCATTTTTAATTTATTTAATAGCCAATCATTATCATAACATAATTACCTGCTAACAGGATTGATTATATATTATTATTTAGCAAATTTAGTGTTTATGAGACCATGAAGTTTGAGAGCAATGGGATACATTAAATTTAGGTCGGAGAATCTCAACACATTTGACAGGTTCTGTAATATTTGCTCAGCCAATTATCCAACTGAAACAAGTATTAATAATTACTGTTCTTAAAATATCTTACATTTTTGTTTCGTTACATGGACTCAGCAGCTTAACTTGAAATGTCGTGGTACAAGCGATTACTGGTTGCTTCTTACATAGCAATCAATCAAGAGCAACAGAAAATGCACAGAAAATGAAGGCACAGATATAAAATATCACGCACTATTGAGCAGTAGTTCATATCGTGGGATTCGAAGTATAGGCTCCAACATGTGGTGCTCCAGAGTCAGAGACCGACAGATGGGCTTTTGCTGAAAACGTTTCAACAAACACTCTATGACAAACAGATGTACATGTTAACGTACTATTACACACCACGCACGTACGCAGCCGGTGAGTACCATCGACATCGCTAGGGCGCTATAACATTTCACACTTCAATGTTCCCGTTCTACATATGTTTGTAAGAAGTTGGAGAATGTAGAGGTGGAGGAGGATGTGGAGGAGAAGTTGGAGATAAAGATGAAGGAAGAGAAGAAGGTGGAGAATGAAGAGAAGGAGCAATAGGACATTTCAAATTGATTTTTAACTGTCTTGGGATGTGCAAACACCTTGTTGATCAGTTAACAAAAAGTTCAACAACACGATTGAAACCAAACACTTAGCTCATCTGATTCAACATGCCACACTCAAATATACTTGCTCAAATATTATAAAATAGTTCATGGCAAATTACACTTGCACCCCATAATGCAATTTAATGTAATTGAGCAACTAAACAAGGCTAAGACTGCAAAGAGTCAACGCTTTTGAAGCAAGGATACAACACAGTTTCCTAACACTATGCTGGGTTGCGTAGTTGGATAATCTCATAGAATGAAGTCAGTCACTACAATATTAACAACCGGAAATATCTGTGTATGAATAATATACTGGGTTCTCCAGTTATCCTTAATTCATCTTGTATGGTATGCATGCTTTTGTGATACCTGATACTGTTGATATGATGCTACATGCATGTACCTGCGATCTTTGATTGTTCTAACCTTGTTGGATAACAATAAAGGAATAAACGAAGAGAGAAAGTTTGCATGAGAAGCCAACCTGTATGCCTTGGATGAACCGACTGAGCTCTGGTACTTTACTCTTCCACTGTTCAATCAGTTTCATCGCTCTCGAGAAGTTGAAGCTGTACTCTGCGTACAGCTTAAGAAAGTCCGCTCCCTTGACGAAAACGTCTTCTATATTT
Organism: Bimastos eiseni; assembly: GCA_959347315.1. Taxonomy (NCBI): domain Eukaryota; kingdom Metazoa; phylum Annelida; class Clitellata; order Crassiclitellata; family Lumbricidae; genus Bimastos; species Bimastos eiseni. Next base: position 14,751,759 of record OY365811.1, on the reverse strand, counting down.
CTCCTCATTTCCCTATAAAAACACTTTTTAATCTTTTGAAACTGTAAAATGTACAACATACTATCATTTTAAATGAATGTACTTGGTCAACTCCATCCATCCAACCATCTATTCATTCATCCATCCATACCACACATCCATTCATCAATCCACCCTCCATCCATCCATAAATCCATCTATCCATCCACCCATCCTCTGGCCCATCTGCCACTGACCTACCTGCCCACTTATCAACCTGTATGCCATGAATGAACCTTTCCATCACCACACCCACCAACCCAATCACAAACCCAGACACTCAAACCAGCCCACCAACCTGTCATGGCCTTAAAATTTAGGAGGTTAACATTACATTAATTCACAGCCCACCACCCGTGCCATACCTTGTACCAATCATTGTAAATAGGTAAGAAAAGCTTACTTGTTCATACAAGCCTCCAGTTCTGGTAGAAAGAATCCATAATGGAGCTGATAAATTACATCAATGTTGAGGAACATCTGTCGGATGATATCCTCTGGAATGTAATTCTTCTCCAGGTTCCATGCTGTCATGGCAACTCGAAACTCCTGCAAAACAATAGAGACAGAAGTCTAGCGTGTGAAAGAATATCCCAAACACATTACTAATGAAGTTCAACATCTCAATTCTCAAATTCATACTAATATAACTATCACATAACTTATTAAAAGCGGTTTATCTGGTAATGAATAGAAGTAGTTAATCAACAGTCACTCATACCATTTCATAAAATAGAAACAAACAGCCAATAAAGGTTTTTAAATGTGTAATGCTGTAGCAAAGAGGGATAATTTGATGCCAGTACTCAGAAAGTCATTGTCAAAGGGCAAACAAAGCTGAGAGTACACAATGAATGAAGACCCTAATTCACAATGACACTTTCTTGAGCATCTACATCAAATTATCTCACATTGTGAGCTTTTACTTCTTTGGGCAATCAAACACAAAACATGAATCACAGCCGTGAACTATTATGTCTCGAAAGATCCAATCAGTATCTGCAGCTTCATGAAAGTACTCCAACTTTTTCTATCCAAACGGCTGTAGGGTGTCACACGCCTGCTGATGAGTTTCTAAACAGCTGATGTCATGTCCATCGACGTCATTGCAAGTGATGTCATTGTCATTATCGATGTCATGCTACTCAGACCCACTGCCGACACTCTAAGCTATGGCTACTGTGAATGAGTTTTTGCAATCTTTTGCATTGTTGCTCAACATCAATCCAAAGCAGACGTCTGTTCCTGCTTCCCATAGAAAGGCTATTATTTTATTATCACTATAATCTTGCTACAGTAGGTCACAGGAAATGCACCATATAATCAGAACAGCTTAAGTTCAAAAACAAAACTCAACAGCGTATGATAGTTTGATGCTGGTGGAGGTCACAGCAAAGGGCCACAAATCCTGCCACAGTAGGGCACATCAAGAGCACCATAATAGGCCTAATAAGTAACAACAAGGCAGCACCCAAAGCTGTCCTACTGTGGCAGGATTTGTGGCCCTATATATATATATATATATATATATATGTGTGTGTGTGTGTGTGTGTGTGTAGGGGTAATAGGTCTATATATACACATACATACTAATATATGCAATAAGTATATCACAACAGCCTACTTTAATTAGACCCATATCTCAAATAAATGTTGAATATATCTCTGCCCTCATACACTTGCACAAACCGCTTAAAACTTCATATTATTTTCACACAAAACACAGACACACACACACACACACACTTACGTGCATGTACCAACATGAACACTAGATATGACAAGCAGAATAAGAAATAATATGATCTTACATCGTTGATCAATTTTAATCGTTCGATGTATCTTCTTTCTGTGTCTATGATCTCGCGTATGATCCGATCTAACTTGGTAACCGGTTCCTTTTAACAATAATAAAAAAAGTCAATTTAAGAATTTCTTATCCATTTACAAATTCTTAAAACAGAACCACTAGAGGATTGTAGAATATTTTTTATTTATCCTGACTAAATGATTGATAGTTGGTGCAAAAACAGCATCAACATGGTAGAGAAATCAATTTTAAAAGTAGCAGTTGACGCATCTCATTAGCACTTGCAAACAATGACTATGAATTGGAGAATCAAAAAAATAACAATACAACAATTATAATATGAACAGAAAAAAGGCACGAACATATAAAATGACAACACAAGTTATTTTCCATTAGGAATCAGAATGGTAGACATTAGAAATTGTCCAATGTTTTGCAGATAAGATAAAGTTTCGCTAGGGTTAGATGAAAAAGAGTCGATTGGTTTTGCAATTACCTCAGTGCCACTGTCACTAGGTGGCTCTTCTTCCGCTCTCTGCATCAGTACCCTATGATCACTTGGAGCATCTTCATACTCATCATCACTTGAAAAAGATTCATAACTTGAAGAGCTAAACGAATTTATACTGTTGCTCTCTGAAGCAGTGTCCGTAGATAGACCACGTTCGCGACAACCAGTATCAGATTTTGGACCATTCTCACCGGTTGTATTATCAAAAGCTACGTGTTTACTTTTTGTAATACTATTCACACTAGTCTGACATGAAACAGTTACAGGAGTAAAATGATAATTCTCATAGATATTTTTGTCGTCATTAGAGCCACTTCCAGTTTCATCTGTGTTTTTCCTGCATTTAGAAGTTTCCATTGTATTAGAATAAACTCCATGATGCTGGCAAGGCTTGTTACATGGCTTCCTACATATGTCACTGCCAAATGAAGAATGCTGCGTTGACGTACTTGTGTTTTGAACACTTTTTTTGCCGTGAACATTTTTCAGATCACCGCTCGGCGTATCACTGTTCGATCGAGAAAATTCTAAACCTAGTATTTCTGATTTATAAACTATATCGTAATCATCTAGATCTGAGATGATGCTATCCGTTGAAGAACTCTCGTCAAAGGCGTCGCATGCTGAGCAGTTATCCTCATATTGTGATACAGTAAGCAAAGAATTTTCGCTTTTGTTACTGTCAAGAGTGCTTGAAACGCTATAAGACGATGACGTCGAGACGTTCTGCTCATGCAAAACAATCATTGGTGGACTGAGGTCAATTTCCTCATAGATTGAATTATTAGATGCAAAATTCTGAGAATTGCTTGGATGATTAACAATTCCTGAATCTTGGCCTGTTATGTCTCCAGCATCAGAATGATTAAGATCTTCAGAATTATTGGGAATTGATTCAGCATCGATTTCTTCATATATCCTTTCTTTTCTCACAATGACTAGTGATGGAACAGAACAAAAAACCTCTTGAAGTGGTTTGATCTCAATTTCTTCATAGTGTGCATCATAGTTTACGTTGAGAAAATCCTTCTGCGAGATATCTCCTGAATTTTCTTCTGTCCTATCATTTGGAGCCACATTCTTTGTATCAGGGTGATAAAGAGTTTCCAATATCTCAATTTCGTCATAGATTTGTCGATCATCTGCTTTGTTATCGTTTGGTGAGTAATGTTTAGACGCACCAATCGTGAGCCTTCTGTGGCTTTTGGCAGGATTTTCAATCGTGAAGTACTCAATTGGTAGCACTATTTCGCTCACATCATGCTCGCAACCGAGTACGACGTCCTGCAATCCATTGTCTCTGTGCTCGATCAGAACTGCTGAACGATTTGGTTTCTGGTGATGAATCACTGGTATCGTTGGTTGCGACAAACTGATCGAACAAGAGTCAAGTTCGTTGGGAGAGAATAAAGACGGCGTGAGAAGAATCCATTTCTCTTCTGTCATCCGACTCTTCTTCGAACGATCTGCAGATTATTCACAGTAAAAAGAAATGTACATAATCCATAATAATAATCATTATGATCTTTATTTATTGCTTTCAAACTGACACAACACAATTACAAGTATACTAGTAAAGTATGAATGCAGTGATCACAAGTTATTAAAAGAGTCAAATTTTATATGAACAACAGTAATGCAAGGTTCCCATCACATTATTACAGCTAACTTGTTCAATGCAACCACCTTGCGAATTGAAGGACTAGTCAACCACGTGAGGTTGTGGGACCCGATCTAGCTTCCTACTGATCTTCGCACCAGTGTGTTATCCATTACTCCATGGAACCCTTTAGAGCTCAGCATGGGGAAAGCTATATTATATTTATATAAGAATCATTAAGTTTAGATGTCGACAACAGTTGAAACTTGCATTAGGACATCAAAATCAAAGTAACTTTAACAGTGTTTGGTGGACATCAGTGCATAAGAGTTTATATAATAATTAAGACATTATTATTCAGACTCTTTATATTTATGAGCTGTATCATTATCCTTGGCACAAATCACTGTCAACAGTGTTGTTGTTCAAAGAATAAATTATAGTCCTTATTTAGACATGATAGAGTGTTTCTTATCTCTGTGTTCTCTTATCTCTATGTTACAGGCTGTAGAAATAGAAAATCTTCTGGGTTTCTATCAGGAACCTATAAAGTTGTTAAACTTCTTAATTTCTTATTTCCATTTACACTGACCTACTTGCTAATCTACTTTGGAAGATCAGAAAGTACATGAAAATTTTACATTTGCTCACAATTTTCTATTGAACAGTGAGTGAAAATAAGCAACAGCTTTTCACAAGATCATTCAATCATACAGTCATTCATTTCAAGAATTTATAAAGCACTTCTTCAAGCAAAACTCCTCAGAGGTGCTCCCAGGCGAGTCATGGCCAAAAAGAAACGATTTTAACAGCTTAAGTAAATTGGGGAACGACAGAGTGGAACCGGGAGCCTGTTCCAAGTGGAGGGACCAACCACTTCGAAAGCTCTATGCAGCATTAGCTACAAGCACACTCATACATCCAGACAGAAGCTGACCCTTATTGATAAGCAGTCATTTGTTGACATTTGTTTACTTATCATGATTCATGTGACGGAAGGGCGTGGCGCAGCAAGTCAAGCACTCGGATATAATAATAATAATGTGACCGATGATAGGGGTCTACTGCTTTGGCAGTATATCCAGTACTTTTAAGCATCCAAGAAATTTCTCAAAGATGTGTTATACACATACTCACCAGATTTCTTCCTCAAAATAGCAAATGGCACATTTCGATTACATGGCTCTAAAACAGTAAGCACCACAGTCTTTTATACCTACCTGCATAATAATAGCTTGTTGCTATAAAGGTTTCGGAATTCAATAAACAATATCCAAGAAAACAGAAAGAACAATGCATGACAGCTATGACAAACGGCTGAAATCTGAGTAATAGGAAAATTAATTTCCAGAAGGTCAGTTCGCCTGAACAGAAAGGCAGCCTTTGTGTCATGGACCAGTCGTACCGTTAAATGCTCTGTAGAGACAAAGATAGGCTGAACAGAGCAGACTTCGTCACATCCATGCAAATAATCACTTATCCAGCACTTTCTAAGAATCTCTCAAAGATTGTAATTGCTGGCTTTTAAATGAAGCCAGAGTTAGCAAAAAAACAAGTTCATCTGAATGCCAAAATGATGCTCAATCAAACAGCTGGAAAAGTTGCCAAGACACACACGCACACACAAACACCCACACAAACACACACAAATGTTTGAATGCAATACATGTATACAACTTAACAAATGAGTGAAAAAATCAACGATTGGTCTAAATTAGACTTAATAAAGTAAAAAAAATGCCTAAAAAAACTCAATCGCCAAATGTGCAATATAATTATAATCAAGGATATTTCGGAGCATTTACATTTTATAGCTTACATGTTCTTTAAGATTGCCTTACATTTCAGACCCAGAATATTAGCCTTCTGGCTTATCTTAACATGCAGCTAACTTCGTATTGGGCTCATTGACCAGCACTTCCCAAAGTGCATTCCAGGAAGCCTAGGGTTCCATAAACAAAAGATAAGGGTTCCATGAGGAAATTAAGAAAAAAGTGTTGTTGTTTGAATGTGTTGTTACAATATAAATAAGATGCTGAGGTGAAGGCAATAAGGGTTATCGAGATAACAATTAAACTTCCTGAAAATAAATTTAACACCTCAAAATGTTAAAAATTGAATTTTTAACACAAAAGTGTAAAATTCTTGTTAGGCAGGAATTGTTGATCCAGAAATAATGCTTTTAAAATTTCGAAGTGTCCTACATTTATCTTCAGAAAGTCTAATTAATCTCTTTGTGATTCTAGCATGACAAACATTTAAACTTAAAGAGCCTAAATTCAATTTGTAAGGTTGTAAAGTATGTTGTAGTTATTTTAATGGGTCCTCACTTCAATTCTAAACATCTTAAAGTGTTCTGTATTATAAGTTAACAATTTAAAGTATTGATCATATCATTGTAACATTTTTAATTCTGTAATTGAATATAGGGGCCTCATAGGACATCAAGTCTCACCTGCTAGTGACACAAACACTGGTTGGACTGTATGTTTAAACAGGAACTCGACATGGGGTGAGTCATTACAAAAAGTGTCACACATATTTTACTTTAACTTCGTCACACATCACATCATGTCAAAGAAATTTATGTTATGACCAGAAGAGTTATTACTGAGCAAGATGAAAGTTAAATTTTAAGTTCAATTTCATCTCCTTGGGCATCCAATGCCGTCCATGGCGATGATTACGCCACTGCTTGACTGACTCATCAAAGAGGCGCTAATCCATTTTATCTCAAGCCTCCACAATTCAATGATGCAAGTCGCTGTCATCATGTGTTCGATATCTGTAGACATAATATTGCATGACACTTCAACCGGATTTAAATCAGGGCTGTCAGGTGGCCACAAAGTAGGCAAGGGATGAAATCAGTTAACTCAACAGTCTCCCAGTGTGCACAGGAGCACCATACTGCTAGAAGATTAAATACTCCATTAGCTCAAGAATGTCTGGCAAAAGGCCTGCATTAGTTGAACGTCTCAGTACTAATGTCCATTGACTGTGACACGCCGCTTTATGAAATGGATGTTTGTAACACGACCGAGTGCAGAGCCACCATAAGAGATATTCTGAAAGTAGTAGCTTGAATGCACAAGAAACGATTTGCTGGAACAAGGAATACGTGAATGTGATCATTATGATAGTTACTGAGTACTGCCAGAGCAAAGAGCTTTGACTAATCTTGCATGATGCAATCTCAATAGCTGACTGGAACATTGGAATTTTTGTTTGTTTGTTGGACTTTGTGAGTTCATCAGCATGTCATTATTTATCTAAATATTGCAAAAGTAAATCACTCTAAATGACTCTCCTAACTGATAACTGGGTGTTTCCCATTTCTCGAGCACACAATGTGTTTGCAGCATTACTTACTCGCTAAGCAAAAGTGTTTCAACCTGTTCAACAATGTCGACCATTCATGGGTGGGTGCTATCTGGTTGACAACAAAAGATTTAGTTTTATCAAGCTTTGAAAGAAGAGCATTTAATCCATCACGAGTTCATCCTCTTTCTAAAAAAAACCTTAAAAGAAGTTTTGTGTCGTATTTTTATTCATTCTTCAAAATGTTATAACATATATATCTTCTTCAGTAAACAACATTTTGTCAGAGTTGTCATGATGTCATTACACTTCAGGCTGGTTTAGTGTTTAGATGTCTGGAGGGGAGAAAGGGGCATCTGTTCTACCCCCCACAGATTATGCACACATTTTAAAAATGTGCTCATCATCTCAGCTCTCAACGATGAGTGGGTATGATCTTTTCGGTTGATTCCGGCATCCTTGTTAGTCTCCGTTCCAACAATATGAGACTTTACCCCTTACAATAATGCTCATAATCAATTAACCATCTATGTGAATTATGCTAAATAACGTAGATACATGTTTTGTAATGACTAACCTTGTAATGTGAAACAATATTTATATATTCCTACATGCACAGCTTACATTCCTACAGTTAAAACATGATAAGGGAAATCACTAACCAAGAGGAAGTGCTCACCAAGTCAGTGCTCTGAGTAGTTACCTTAACGGGCGCTATGTAAATTTCTAAACGAATGAATGAAAGGGAGAAAAAGAGATATGACCACTTCAATGATAATTAGCATCATCATCCTCTGTATAAAAACCCTCAGTATCATCAAAAAATCCTCAGTATCATCATTCTCATCATCATTTATTGTGCATCATAATCAGCATCATCATCACTACCACCACCATTATCATCATTTATTTGTCTTTATTTATTTTATGTTACTGAAATTTGATACAAGCCCCGTCTTCCAACATTTTTTGCTCAGAAGTGCAGATACGCATCAACAGCGCGATTGCAGTAGTACTGCAGAGCAACTGTGCACAAAGGACTTGCTCAAGGTCCTTACACAGTGACTCCCCGGCCGAGGGCCGACTGCTCTAACCGATCGGCCACTGTGCCACACATCATCATTATCATTAGCAACGCAGAAATTCATGTTATACTAAAGTTTATGCAAGGTAGTAGCATATTAAATTTGTTTCAATTTGTAGTGTTTGTGGCTGATGAAGGAGTAGGATATATATATAATATATTTATATGTATAAATTATTTAACAACTGACCTTTGCCCCTATTATTATTGTTATTTGTATTATTATTATATCAATGTTTGGCCCGTTTAATGGTTAGCGAGATGAACTTTCAACGGTTCAAATCCACTGCGGTAGGACGTTTCTTCGATGTTTCGGTCACACCTGCGCCACCTAGCCAACGGAGCTGTAATGAGCGTATTGACCACACCCCTTGAGCGGCAAAAAAGACAGATGTCTCTTGCTTTGTACAGTGTTACATTGCATTATGTAGTAGGTCTGTTGAATTTCATAGTGTTGCATTGTATGGTATCATTGTTGGCTCTGCCATGGCATACCTTTTGGCTCTCTGTACCATGGTGTTCTACATACCCCAACGGGTCTCTCTTTGCTCGTCTGCTCATGGATCATCGTTGGTACCCCGCATGCGCACCGCTACGACCCAAACAAGGAGCTTAGACTGTGTGGGTCCCTCAAGTGGGAACATTCTCCCTCTTCCCCTTTGGGTGGAGTTGCCAGTTCTCTCCTCTGTTCAATTTCGGCGGCGCTTGAAGACCTTTCTATTTACCACCCAGCCATTGACCTGGGTTGGGTGCCCCACTGATTGTGAACAGCGCTTTAAAGATATTCAGTTACAAAATTTTACAATTACAAATATTAGTAGGATTCATATTCTTCACAATTCTCTGCTGCATAGACACAATTAGGAGTAAATAATGATTAATGAATGCATCAACACAGAGCCCATCAACACGACTATGAGCAATTATGACAAGGCAGAGATGTTAATTGTACCAGTGCAATTAAAGCATGTGGAGTTCCTTTTGAACTGTGTAGTTAAAATATGATTAACACAAGTAGGCGTAAAAGGTACAACAGACACAGGTGAATAGGCGTGAATGGATGATAGTTTATTGAAGCATCATGTGATATTTACATCCTACCAGTGGTATGTATAATTTTTATATAGTTCCAATGTTGAGCCCATGATGGGTGTGACATACTATCAAATCATGTGAGATGAAAAGAAATGGGTTTAATAAATGGTGTAGACAGCAGCAGCTGCACTCTTCCAGACAGCTGCACTGATCTTCTCACTCACAGTCTCCTTCCTCTACTGATACTTAAAAATAGCTTCGACTAAATCCTTTACACGTCATCACTAACATCGACTCTATAATTATACTGTGCACACCTCAAATTGACCACATCAGCGCTTTTTATTGGCTTGCACACATTGTATTGCATACCACACACTGTGACACAGAAAGGAAATGTTGAAATGCACCAATGATAAAAAAATAGAATCTGATGCCAAACACTGTCGACAGAAATCTCAGGCATTGATATTGAAAGCATTCACAATGTTGACAGAGATGGTTATGCCCAAGTGACACAAGGATACATCACAAAGTAAGTTACACAGGCAAAAAGTAGCTTCCTCTTACTGTTACTGCCTGTTGACTCGCCCAAACTTCTGAACTTCTCCACGAGACGTCGAACGGTCCCCGGCTGGATGGTCTCATGAAGTCCCTGGTCTGTTTTGATCGCTTGAGCACCAGATGATGCAACTGAATGGCTTTCATCTGTTTTATCTCTCTACAAAGGCAGCAACACACAACCATCAAATCTAACCTGATTTTCAATTTGCACCCAATGCACCTTCTCCTATGTTACACCTTTCTTCTGGAACAGTCTCCCAATGCACTGATTACAGTATAGCATTCATTCTTAAAAAATGTCTTAAAGTACCTCTGTTCAAATGAGGTACATCATCGTCGTCGTCGTCGTCATCATCACCATCATCTACATCATCATCATTATCATCATCGCCACCATCATAATCATCATCATCATCGCCACCACCAACATCATCGTCATCGTCGTCGTCGTCGCCGCCGCCACCGCCATCACCATCACCATCATCATCATCATCTACATCATCATCATCGCCACCATCATAATCATCATCATCATCGCCACCACCACCACCACCACCACCACCACCACCACCACCACCACCACCACTATCATCATCATCATCATCACCACGACCACCACCGTCATCATCAAAATCGTCATGTTTGCAGTGCTCTGAGTTACGCTGAGGCATGAGATATAATGTGCCTTCTCACCCAAGTGCTCACAAGGCCAACAATAGCAACACTGATACTTCAATAAAAAGCGAACTATTTAATACTAATCTCTGGTTTGATAGATATGCTGGCAAAATAAAAAGCATAAAGATGGCAGTTACGAGTTCTAGCCTATTGTGAAAACCAGTAAAATAGCCAAACCAGACCTCTTCCATTTCACTGACTTGCCATATCAAGAACTTATCAACGTAATCATCCAATGATATAGTGTCATACAGACTAAGGTGATAAAAATTGGGATCCACAATTCCACATGCTCAACCAAGTTACACCAGAAATTGTCTTACAACAAAGCACGTCATAAGGAGGGTTTGGTCAATCAGACTACAGCTGACAGGAGCAAAATTGCTCACATAGACTCCACATATATAAAAAAATAGCCTTTAAATTATTTGTGGTTATGACAGTAACAAACCTCAGGTGAATCAGCCATGTCCAACTACTCTTGATTGAAACTGACTAAACTATCATCGTAATTGTATCAAAATAATCCGTATTTCATAGGCCTCCTTAGCGGCAAGTAAAAAAAAAATAAAACATTGCGTCAGCGAAGCAGGCTGTCAAATGATTGACATTTGACTCAAGAAATAGGCTGACTGGATTAACTATCCCAGGTTTTCATTTGATGGGCTCCAGTTAGCAGCTAGCGACCAGCCTTAACAAGCCAAGCTGTTGTCAACAGCCACTCATTGGTCGCCTTTGGTAAAGAAACCAGGACAGGACAGATCCATTCGATTGCAAGGCCCCAATAGCCTGTTGTGATGGCGTATAATTGAAACTGCTCACGGATACTGAACATGCTTTCTGGTATTATAAGCATAACGAAATTAAAGTGGTATAAAGTATAATGGCGGTTCTACAAAGGAAGCGAAAGGGTCACATTCCCAAAACTGAACCTCTTGACCCCTGGAGTTTCCAAAAGAAATAATAGGTCAGTTCATAACATTTGAACATGTTCAATTACGGATCATGAAAGTTGATCAAGTCGTTCACCAAGGCAGAAACAGCAGCTAGGGTTAGTTAGGGTTGCCTACTCAGAACTAACAAATGCCTTCTTAGCTACAGAACAGAAGTAAATGTCATGATGAATCTAGGAAACTAAAGAGGCCATGAAACATTCTGATCCTCACATCTTGTTCAATTGTATAACCAATGTTTCCCCAACTTTCTTTAACCATAATGCATATAGGCCTGACACGTGGGAAGTAGCATAACACATTTATGACCTTCACAATAATATAGTGGTACGTACACATGTTCCAATACCCTGTCACTGGGCAGGTGCTAATTTCAACTGGCGAAACCATTGTCAGCATAGTCACACATGGGAAATTTAGAGAGGCAACTTCCCGTTGCCTTCTTTCTGGCATTTTTACAAGTATCGATTTCCTTCATAGACCGTCCCTCAGTAATCTTACGAGTCTCATTATTCCGACAAGAACTACGGTAGTCAACTAGCCATCCACAATGCCCTTTGTTTCCCCTGGATTGCCTCGTGAAGCAGGCATAAAATGATTGGTTATGGTTATGGTTATGATATCAGCTGAAAGAAAGGCACATTTTAACGCCAAAGAAATGAAAGCTCACAAAAACAGAGAGCTAGGAGAAAAAATGCTATCTGCACCAACTTAGAGGAAACATTGCACAGTGTGTGTAATCATTGTAACATGCAATGTTCCTGAGTTCCCCATTCCATGCCCTCTCATGCACAGGAAGTCATGAACCCAGAGGCAAAGCCAAGAATAATTTTTATGGGCCAATTTAGGAGTTTTCAATGGATTTCGTTTGGACATGGTCGTATTCTTCTACATTCTAACTTTTGATAGCAATAATGCATTTATTTTGGCGGTTTGAACCGGTAAAACCCACCCCTGCCAGCACTCATACATTAGTTATATGTTTGTACATGCATGCATGAATGCTCACACACACACACACACACACACACACACACAATTATGATTAAAGTCAGATTAAGCGCATCCTCCCCTAACAACTGACTATCCACGCCTCAGTACCACATGTCTGTGTGATCTTGCAACAGTTACAAATTTAAATTTTAAAAAAATAGTACACATATATAACAATTTCCAAATGGCAATCCTTAGGTGTATTGGTAACCACAAAATTGTGAGGCGCCAACTTCTTGTAAGTCAGCAGTACTCCTGCACATGAGGGAGGGGCATAGTTTAACCCTAAATTTTCAAAAATCACCCATAAGCCATCCATAAGTGTTGATTACCTTGACCTATTTAACACCAATTATTACAAGACCTGCCCCAGATCTAGTGTATCATCTATCTTCCAGCAACCTCCTTTGGCCAGGCGTGTGCCTGGGCACTTGCATATTGGTTATGGGCGTACTATTTGGAACTTTGCATCCGTTAAACCGAGGACCATGCTCTCAATGATGGTTTGTGCCAAGATCTAAATGCACGATTATCATCTGCCACAAAATTCTAGAATTCTATTGACCTCTGCAGCACTGGTATAAAATGCACAATGAACATCAAGCAGCCTCAAGCCAGGAAGCCATGTTTTAATCTATACACACGTGCTTAGATGCAAGGACCCTGAAAAAACTTCAAAAATTATAATACTTGAGAAGAGTTAAATTATAGGCAACATAATCATAGATTTACTTATACCTCTATCAATATGAGTTTTATTTTATCTGGTCAATCCCTCTGTTTCAGGCCCTGGGATCTGTTATGTGCTTTTTCTGAAATTACATTTGATCAGAAATCGTGTAGTTGCACACTCTTATCAGTTTGTCCGGGCTGGAGTTAGGAGCGCTTTGAGTAATTACATTGAAAGTGCACTATATAAAATTTTGATTGTGCAGAGTGCTTGTAGGTTAGCTGACGCCCGGCACTTTGCTTTTCAAGTTTACAATTGCAACATTTTGTCAAATTGCTAATGCCTTCACAACTAATGATACTACATACAGGTGGGCTACCTTAGTATTTCACTGCAACATGTAAGCAAGAAGTTCTATATACATTAAAAAAGCTTAAGCTGCAGGTTATCAAGACTCCATTCCAGTAACCCACCTCAGTATTATGCAGCCTCCACTCTTCTTTGCATCTTCTATTGTAAATTGCTGGTCTAGCTCTCTTCATAGCAAAAGAACCTCGACAACGTAGTGGGTTCTTTCCAGAGGATCCGGTTTTCTCCACTTGCGACATCCTGCCGAATCAGGATCACCAAAACCAGGTGACAACGGACAAACTATACATCAAAGTTTTCAGATCATGAAAACAACAACTGACTTTGAATCCAGTGAACTCCAAAATCTTCAATAATCATAACGCAATCCCACTGCTAAAAATCTTTGGATTAGATGAGACTGTAAGAGTCGAAGTCCACTTGTTAGATTCTGTTGAATTCCAGATCAGCTGACCATGACATTATATGAGGATCTACTTCGTTGTGGCTTGCGAGCTCAACAAGAACAGTCTTACGCACGGATTAGCATAAAGTTGCAGACGTGCATGAGCAAACAAATCAATATTCATTGACGAGACTAAGTCACTTCTCTTGACCTATTTCGAATCTGTTGAACGTTGAAGAAATGCACAGTATGATGACGAACATAAAAGATATTTAATCTTTAATATATGCAGCAATGGCATACCATTAACATAATCATCCATGTAGATGACATGGATTACTTCACTCAGTTCTGCATATCGAGACAGGCTGTGACTGACTCAAAAACCTGCACAACAACATTTCACCTTCGCTCAAAATCATCGATTTCTGCTAACGGTTGACAGATCTACCTACAATATATCCGCTTTCTCGTGACTAAAGTCTCACATCAATCAATTGTATGTCATGTCACATGGCGTCCAGCTGACTTCAGCCACACCCACAGCAGCTGTTGCTTTCTCTTAGACCTGAACCACCTGAAAAAAAGAACAGAAAACAGAATATTAATCCCACGACTTTGACTATGGAGCTGTCTAGTTTCACCTTAGCAGAGATCTCTAACCCACTCTGATCAAGCCATAGTCTTTAATTGTAGCTATCCTCCTCTGTTAATTTAGGCTACAATGCAATCTCTCTATGACTAATACAAAGTGAATTGTAGGCCAAATGTAGCACATATTTAATCAATCTTCGAACCACAGCAGTCAGCACCTTATGCATATAGATTTAGGAGCATATCCCCGGATTGGCTTTCATGAATGATGGTTATTCCAGCCATCCCTTTAAAATCCTCTCAATTTACTTCATATAGTACCATAAAGACGACATCTTTGCATCTTTTGTATACAGTCAGGTCTTCTTAACCACTTAAAACCCTTGTTACGCCTTTTTATATCCATGTAGTGTTTTGAGGTATTCTTGAAATGTACTAAACCAAGGTCCACATGCATACAAACATGTATACATACCAGCGACTAATATTAGCAGTGCTCCCTTTTGTACATTGTGGCCTGCCAGTATAAGCAACAAAAGGCCATGCAGGCAAACAGACTATGTCTATTCAGTTGCATTTTTATGTCCGTGTTGTGATGAATATTGTAATGGCAAATGGCTGCTGTATAGGACCTAATTTGCATCAATAATTTTTACATAATAATTAATCAGCATCTATCTTGATGTGCATCATAACAGAACAGCGTTGGGTGTGGGGTGACCTCGACTGCAGCTGGTCAACAGCGCTGCAATTCACAGTTCTCAAATGCATTCAGATAAATTCATACCCATCCACTGAAATTTGCTTAACAACTGTAGCCTGACATCTAGTTTTGCAGAACCATCAGATAGCAACTGAATCTCTCCAATGGACCAAGATTTTCTCTACAATTTGAGTGTATGTATGTATGTATGTATGTATGTATGTATGTATGTATGTATGTATGTATGTATGTATGAATGTATGTATGTATGTATGTATGTATGTATGTATGTATGTATGTATGTATGTATGTATGTATGTATGTATGAATGTATGTATGAATGTATGTATGTATGTATGTATGTATGTATGTATGTATGTATGTATGTATGTATGTATGACATGTACGTATATGGATGCATATATCAGACAGCACTTGCATAGCGCCCTGTAGTAACTCACAAGCGGTCCAGCATGGCTATCTATATGGCTATTTCAATGATCGTCATCATTAGCACCGTCATCCTCTGTATGAAAATCCTCAGTATCATCATGATCACTACCACCACCATTATCATCATCATCATTATCACTAGTAACACTGAAATTCGCATTACACTAAAGTTTATGCAAGATAGTAGCATAATAAGTTTGTTTAATAAAAACCTTATTTATGCAATTTTTCTAACTCTCCACTGATTACAAAGATTCCAGAGGTCATATAAAACCAATGAAGAAAAAGACGACGAGCATTCCTTTGAACTGACCATGAGGCAGCCACGGTGTAGCAGACATCATTTTCTCGGTTTCAGCATATGAGGGCGGGTCGCTGGTCCTCTCTCTTACCATCTCATACTCTCAAGACAGTAGTGTAGGGTCAGTGCACTCATTATCACTAATTGCTAATAGTGCAAGTCGTTCAGAAATTTCAAACCAATGGTTTCTGTCCCAGCAAGGATTTTAAACCCAACCCATCAGTTAAATTTACAACATGCCAATGAGCTCCACACAAAATGAAAGCAAAACATAACACACTGTAATATAACGCACTGTAATATAACACAAATAGTCACCTACATTACTATTAGGCTATTCACATTAAACCAGGGACTAATATGAAAGGGATATGAAACCGCAAGGTGTCAGCCAATCGGTGATCGTCTCTTCTGACATGTTGCGGATGATGTCTAGGCCTACTGCCGGCTACGCAATGAATAAAATGATATCGGGGTACTTGGTAAGATAACTTTGAACGTACAATCAACGAAAAGTTCATCTAGATTTAATCTACACCAGTCGCAAAACCATCATTTGAACACATTTAATTAATATTGCAAGTTTAAGTCATTTCATTTCATTAACAAAAACAAATGCAACAGATGATTTATCCTGAAAAACCCCGGATGTAGTCACACACAAGATCTAGGTCAATGACCCAGTTTTCGTGGGCTTCATATCCCTTCCATATTAGACTATTAGTTCAAGATTAAACCTCAGCAATGAGCACCACTATATTTTTATTTTTCATCACGTGACCTAATTACATGACTACCACTGAAATGATGTTGATGACAATTATTATGAAAAGGAAGACATGATCATCATTGTCACTTTCATTGCCTCTATATTAATATCATGGTAAATACAATATAATGCGAGTCATCTAAAACTTACAATAAGGTCCATTATTTGGTGATTTCAATCTTCCCAATAATCTCAGATCATAGATAAGGTGCCTATTTAAAACAACAGTGTTGAAGAATTATTATGGTAAAAGCAAAGCTAATAACCTGTATGAAGACCAAGTGACCAGTTCGTCTATGTTTCATGGCACTTTCTCTATGAGAGAAAATGACAAATAGATCTCCTAAATATCATAGCATACAACCTATCCAAAAGCATAATCTCATGTTCAGAAAATTAAAACTTATTAATGTTAAATCGAATTGTGAATAACACACACGTGTCTTAACACAAATAGACCAACGGTGATACTGAAGCCATATACCATGCACAATTCTTTGGGACCAGCTGAAGGTAAGACTAGACAGTTTCAAAATGATATGCAGCAAGGTTCCTGTATTATACAGTTCTGCACAGAGCCTTTTTTGGGTACTGCGTATTGTGTAAGGCTGATTTATGAAAACAGTTGCTTCCTGCTTAAGTCAGGGCGTATCGTGTATGTATAATATATGTATCTGGTTAATTGAACAGCTCTGCTCAGGAACGTCATGGTGTATCTTTTGATCGTTTAAAAATGTTTTTGTGCTGTCTAAGGAGAAATAATTCCTACCTGAAATGGTAGACTGCTTCAGGTGATGGATCAAGGCAAAAGAAAGCATGAAGTGTCTGCATTCCCCCTCCTCCCACCCCCCACCCCGTAAGGAAGCACGAGACCAACAGGTCTCCACGGGTTGTTGAACGCCTCAACCATCGACTTGAGCTCTTTGATATGTCACGTGCTGTGCCCCATATTCAAGCTCTCCCAAGATGATGCTTTTGAGGGAAATCCCGTCCTCAACCGAAATCCACTGTAGTTCGCCTCACATTACAGATCGAAAGATGGAGGAATGCTGGCAAGTTAGCAACAAGTGAGGCAGTGGAAAAATTTCTTCTTGATTTATATATCGCTCTTTTCAACCCAAACAGACCAAAAATCAATGATGGGAATTGAGACCTTTTTCTTCAAGATTGAGACAAGGCCAAAACATCATGCAGAAAGACATGATCAAGGCCAAGACGTCAGATGACATGACCGAGACCAAAGCTTAGGCATCAGGTTACAAGACCGAGATTCAGGCCAAGACTTTAAGTCGCAAGACCAAGAACTTCGATAGTGATTTTAATACTATAATTTCAAAACTATAATTGATTCACTCACTTTAATTAGCTGGCAATGATCTTAAATTGATTCAGATAAAAAGAATAATTAGTTTTCAATAAAAAGCTGACCAGTTCTTTTGGCTAAACATGTTTGTTAGCTATAATAGACTCATTTAACTAGGATGAGAATGATGTGAGGTCAAGTCACAGGTCGATATAAAATTAACATCCTTTATCAGACTGCCTGATGCTGATAATGATGGTCACGACAAACCGACCAAAAACACTCCCCAGACTGCTATGAGAAAAAAGAGTACAGTAGATGTTTTCAAAATGCCTTAAATTTATGAATCAATCTCGTACAGTTTCAAATAAAACATACGAAAAGAAATTAATGAAAATATCTTTAAATGGCTCAATGACATTCAATTTGTTCCTGTTGTAACATTTCATAAAATTTCATATGTGTGTTCGGCTTTGAATATTATTCAAAGTTGTTTCATCTGTTGAGCTCTTGAAAAAATCCAAGACGTTTTTGAGCAAGACTGAGATCAAGACCAAGACTTGAGCTCTCAAGAACAAGACCACGGCCAAGACATTTGCTCACAAGACCAGGACCAAGACCTCAAAAACAGGTCTCAAGGCAATCTCAAGACAAGACCTGGTCTCGAAATCCAAATCATAAGCATAGGTAACAAATATTATGACGGATGTCATTAAACTTCTGTACCTAAATATCCCATGGGCGTATACACAGATCTGACGCTGATGTAATGTGTACTATGAATAGCCTATATGCATGAGATAAGTGACAGAAGAGAAACGGGAAATCTAATCTAATCACATACATGGCTAAGTCTTCATGGGTTATAAATGTGGCACAGAGACACACCTCTACAGTCTACACTGTATTATCATTTAACCAGAAGCCATTAGATTAGGGTTTTAAAAATCCTCCATATGGGTAGGCCTAGCTCTAAACAGTTGGAGGAACCAAGGTTAATTATATAATTAGATAGATAGCTATATATCCTATAAATATGCCTATTTAGGCCTACTGCTATTACAAAAACATATTTTTGAACTCATATTGCTCATAGTGTCTGTGCACACACACACACACACACACACACACACCTCTACACACACAAATAGTATATATATATATAGTTATATACATATACATTTATTCATTGTTATAATGTACTGATGGTGCAGTCAAGCAAGTGCATTTAGCAATAATCCAAAGCATGACATCTGGTGCTTTGAAAGCAACCTGTCGTTTGCATAATTGTCGCTATAAGCGGATGTTGCATAAAAGTGTTGAGGAAGATCCTGCAGCAGAATGCATCCTGCCTCTGTGTTTTGCTTTTTGCACCATTTGGCTGAGCAGCTGTAGGAAGCCTGCGTCAGTCTATTGATCAGCATCAGAACTTAGTGATCTTTATTAGTTCAAAATATAGAGATCAATGCCATGACAAAATTTATAATATTCATTCATTCATTCATGTAGAGCATTTATATAGCAGCCCTTCAAGAAAACTACCCAGAGGCAATTCCAACACCCACACGACTCAAATAAAATCCTAGGGCAAAAAAACATATACAAGAGGGTCCTGGGAAAGAGGTGAAGTTGGAGGAACAGAGTTCAAGATAGGCAGCAGCAAAATCTACAGTAAGCAGCACCAGACTAGGGCATCTATCCTACATGCAATTCACTTATCAGCAGGGTGCCTGTGGAGACCTTTGTGCATGCCTTCTGCTATCTTTTGATATTTTCCCTCAAAACTGAGAACAGTCCTTTTCACTAAATCTGTCCAGATTCAACCTCAACCCATCACCTCTCAGACTGTTCCAATTCTAAACATCGTTTACCATAGCTACTTAACTGACTGTATGTTTGCCTGACTCAATTAGGCCTATCAGGCACCGATTCCGACTCTGATCACCCTATCAATCAGGATTTTTTTAGCTGAGCGCCTGTGTGAACACGCTGGCTTCCGCTAGGCCTACTTAGATTTCTTGGGTTCTGTAGAAACCTAAAACACCTCTCGAGATAAATTTGAATCTGTACAATCATCCTAGTGCAGATATAAAAGCGCGCTAGGTAAAGTGCATTTACCGCTGGCTTTACGGTTTGCATCGTAGACGGTAACCGGTGACAACAACTGCATCATACCTGGAGAGTTAAGAAGGTTCAAGACTTCTATTGGAAGAGATTATTCAAAGTTCTCCTCGGTTGCATCGACGCCATGCAACTTGTTATAAATGTTTCGACTTACGTCAGTTAACTGCATCATATGAACAGCGCTTAATTAAGACAATCGCTAAAATTATGCAGACGCCTTTTCTCGCTACATCCAATAATGATTATCGTGCTAAAACGACCACACACCGGACCCAAGCTAATGCACGCTCTTTCTTGTCATCATGCGTTTCAAACACGTGCCTGTTGTAAGCAAGAACACACCACGCCCACACGCGCACAATTGGGCTGCTTAATTGGGCCCTGTAACCAGGTAACAATCTCGTGGGGTTTACTTACCGGGGTTTCCCTTGGATATGTTCGCCTTTTTCTACATTTGTTATTTACTTCGAGGTGAACCCGTGAAGCCAACTCCCCTAAATACGCCATGTGCTGTGGCAACAAAGTCGACCTACAATGCAACAGAACGATGTGACTTTGGAGCACGGACGTCCAGAGGCGGTGATCCATCGGGGCCGAGGGGGACAGGTCCCCCTCACCTTTTACAGAGAGGGTACACGTTAAACGTTTGTCTCCCACATTTCTTACCCCTCTCATTGCATGGGTGGGACACCCATGGGGACACCCCACCTCTCAAACGAGATCGTCACCTCTGCCGACGCCGTATACTTTACCAGCATATTGCGTGCAAAATCGCAGGCCCTATATACATCATGTATCTGACACAAGAAAGGAGAAAGTAAATGACAAAAGCATGTTTTTATATACAACCGGATAGAAACGCAACTGAAAGGAGTCATTAGCCTGACTGATCCAAATCATTGATTATAATTCTTTCCCATGAATTTACAATCCTCCTATAATAGGCCTATTATGTTTCGAGTCAAACGCTTTTTACTCATAATGACGGTAGACATATGTTCACATTTATCTGTGGACCTACATGTGTTGCTGCTTTAAATCCTATGTGTATAGGGCTACATTGTATTTCTGACCTCAAGATTTGATTTCTTCGTCCCTGTGTCAGGACAGCTATTACTCAGCGCCGCTACCTGTAGGCCTATGCAGTTTAATTTTGGGTCCTTCATTCCCCCACAAATTCGGGATAAAATTTTGGCGGACCTTCATTCACTTTAATTGGTTCTTGCCGAAAAGCTGTTCTGTTTCTTCGGAGTGTTCATTCTGGGGGAACCTCCGATGAGTCATTATTGACTACTGCTAGATGGTCGAAGCGCTATAAGAATTATCAGATACAATTCAATACAATATACGTAGGCCTACCTATATGCTGCTGCGCTTCAAGAGCGAAGTCCGCAAAACATCTTATTCACAGGTCGCCAATGCCCGCCATAGGGCATTCTCAAATGTTACATAGAATTGATAGAAAGGCGTAAGTAGATTAACCTGCTTGCCGATTTGTCTAATTCTTCATAGAGATCTATCACTTGTTGTATTCATTCCATAAGCTACGCTGAAGACTAAGTGTTACATCTCTATAGCAGTGACTGTGATGAATGAAATCCTTGATGTTGAAGCGCTCACGTGGCGCCACATAGCGAATGTTTTCCAACTATTTTCAACTCACGTAATACACATAACATATCACAAGGGTTTAAAGTGATCCAGAAGATGTTTAGTCCGTGTTAAAACCAATGCAATTTATCATGGACTTGCACAGGCACACATTCATACGCACATACATAGGGATAGGGACCTACGTACACGCGCATGTATACGCAGAGGCGGCGATCTCGTTTGACAGATGGGAGGGGGGACACCCAATGAGAGTGGTAGGAAATGTGGGGGCACGCGTATATCGTAAAGAAAGAATGTAGAACCTCTTTAAAAGTGTCAGATGCTTATGAAGAATCCTGCGCCCTTTGCCAACAATCCCTGAACGTGTCAATGCATATATTCGATATAGGCCTATATCCTTCTATTACACAATCCCAAGCAGACTCAGTGGCGTCGCCAAAACCTCGAGGTTGGGTGAATGGAGGCAACAAGTTCCTAACGACTCGGAGGCTTGGGGAGCGTCGTAAGCTCCCCAGTGGGGTCTGCGAAATTTTGAGCAATTGATGCGAAATGGAGTGTATTTTGAGTTCTTGTTTAAGTTGCTTGCCTCGTATTTTAAATCATCATTTTGAAATACAACTAACTAAATCATCACGATGTGGGAAAAATTTGCTTAAATTATATGCAAGGAAGCTGAGAATATTATGTAGACATAGTCTACATTAGAAGGCGTTTAGACGTTTAGGCGTTCGCAGTCGAAACATTTGAAATTGTAGTGTCTTTCTAGACATACATCAACTGCAAGCCATAGTCAGATGTTTAATAGCGAGACGAAGTTAGGTTTCAAAGTAAAACTAGCCGTGTAACCCAGCTTAATTCGTCTGGAAATGCATTTCTGGCTGTTTGCAAAATAGGTGGTGCATACAGTGGCGTCCGCCAGAGCTTGGAGGTTGGGGCATAAAGGCCCTATATAACGAGTCGGAGGCACAGAGAGTATTGTAATAAACTTCTCTATCGAGATCTAGGGCTCCGCCCCAGAAGCCTGCGCAATTTTAAGCATTTGATGCCGAATTAAGTACATTTTGGGCTCTTGTTTACCTCAAATTTTCAACTATAGTGTCGAAATAAAAGTTCCTCTTGATTTGTGACAAAGTTTGACTATATTATATGCAGAGGTCCTTAATTAATTGTGAAATTTCAAACTACAAATCGTGTAGGTACCCTAGCTTCCCCCATAATAAAAACTCCTCGGATTTGCCCGAATCCCAAAAGACCCAGCCTGGACCGGGATGGGGGCAGCTGTCCCTTGCCCCCCCCGTGGCGACGCTAATGCTATACCAACCACTCAGGGTCCTTCTTTCCAACCCTCCTCCATTCCTTGACTATTAGGCCTAGATGGCGAGCAACATGCACGTTTAAAGTGTAACAAGTTACTTTCTTCTAGAGCTTGTAGCTAATGAGAGCATTTCAGGTGAGACAGCCATGAGCCATCTGGTAAATTAGTCAAAGAAATAATCAATATTATGAATTTATTAATATATAGGCTATGCATGATTATTTATCGGTATTTTGCACGAGACAGCATCATTCAAGAGCAAATCACACTGGTTTCTAGTAAGTAATTTTTGGTATTTGGCAACGCTGTTATCCGCGTTTGTCCAACGACTTCTTATATGGGTGTCCATCATTCTTATAATATAGGTGTCTATCAACGACTATCATGAACAAAACTATGCGCATAATGAAGTGGCGCAGTGCTCGCCTCAGAGTGTCATGTGATGGTAAGGCAGCCGGAAGTGCAGAATTGAGTGACGTCATGGTCACAAGACAGCGGACCAAAGGAGAGTTATTGATGTAAATTTTGTCAACATTGATTCCATAATTATTTATTTTATCCAACGGTGAGTGAATTATAAATAGTGGTATTAGAGCTTCTTCTTTAATTCTAAGTACGGGCCCCATAGTTGATGGAAGATCGCGAACAAGGAGAGATTATAATGTCGGTGTTTTGTTTTTAGGGCGTAGTCGATAGTGATAATGCAATTTGGGCCTCATGATTTTCGCTTCGCGTAGGCGGTCTCGGATTAAAATATCACAGCTTGGGAGTTTATGACTCGATGTCATATTATCAAGAGTCATTATATTAATGTCCAAGGTTGATTTTTTAGTGAATTGCTCATATGCGATCTACGGTTGAATTTCATATTCATTTCAGTGTGTGACTTCAATATTCGTGGTTCTGGATTACAGATGTAGATAGAGGATACCTTGTTATAATTATTGGGAACATATAGTTATTTGAGCGTCAGTTGCCAGTTGCATTTTGTTATAGTTTGTTTATTGAACTATTTGACAGATTATAGGAAGTTGTAGAAGGTTTTACACCAAGCAGATAAAAACGCAACCATGGCATCATCAAGAAAGAAGACACTACTGAAAGTCATCATACTTGGAGATAGTGGGTAGGCTGTTGCAGTTACACTTCTCTTTATGAAAATATTAAAAATTAGGCATTACTATAAGCCATAAGAATTTATAGTTTGTCGCAAATGCAAAGTTTTAGAGTTTTTGCACAGATCTGTGTGACATTTTCAGTGGTTTTAAAAACAAAAAGCATTTTGGTTTTAAATTTAAAAGCAAATTGGCTGTACAGACCAAATGTTTTGGTTTCTGCATTAGCAGAGTTTTGATTTTGTACACAGATGAAAAATTTTATCATAGAATTCACTCGTGAATTGCTGAGTATAGTGAATCTGTTGTTGTTGTGGCTTTAATCTAAATAAAACTTACATCGTCTTAATCAAAGTATGCAATTAATAAAATAATTGTTTCCAAGAGCTTAGCATTTGATTTTAATTATTATGTCTTACCTTGTGTGACTCATGTGTACCATAACCTTCATTAATCACTGATGCAATATTTGACAGATCTTGGATATAATGGTTTGTCGTCTGTCTATTGCACCATATGATATCGCTTTAAAGGCAATTGTGGTTGCATCTGATGCAATTTCATTTTTGGAGATGTTCTTTTTGTCACCTGTATGCATTAGTGTGTAGAATTCAGTCACCGCAACAGTATTTACAGTGTTGTTTTGTTACCAAGTGAAGAGTTAAAAAAATCCACGTTTCAATTCAATTTAATGAAAATGTTCTCAACTAACCCAGCAACAGTGACTACGTACCCTGTGTATGCTGCAGTATCCAAAAACTGGATGAAAGTGAGCAAAACTTATAACGAGTATTACTATTTTTGGGTGAAAATAATTTTTTTCATCAAGCTTGCGTTGCATTTGATATCTTTGAGAATATCATACTGCAGACATAATTTTTTTTATAAAATTGCTAAGTTGTGAAAAATATTCTTTTTGGGTCAATTTTCATTGTTTTGCATGCAGCAGTTGCAAAAGTGGTGTAGAATTAACATTTTCTGAAATCTCGGCATTCCCAATAACCAACCAACCTACTCAATAATTGATTTCTCTGCAAAAAATTACAAAGATGCACAGGTCTCAAACTGGACTTTTGCGTAAACAATTGCCTGATTGCATTCATGTGATCATTTAAGTACTGAATCCTAGACGACTGATTGGGCAAAACCTGGTCGTGCACGTGAACTAACCCTTGACCTCGCTGCAACTCGGGTTATTTTTATCTGTGGGGAGTGTAACGAACGTTAATTTAGTTAAAAAAAAGTTTCGTGATAATTTTATCCGATAAAAAAACATTTTCTTAAATGAAAACAAGAAATAATGATGATAAAATGTAATGTCGTAATAAGAAATCAGAGTCATTAGGAAAATTTGCTCTTGCTGTTGTCTGTGACGAAAGCGTAGTACATCAACGAATCTACAAACTTACTCACTTGATTTCTTGACTGCAAGAATTACATAATTTACACGTAATGTTATTTATGTAGAAAGTACATACATGCTGCTAAAATAATAATTAATGTAGCCAGGTTTAAGTATATTATGTTTGAAATGAGTGAAATCAACACTGATCTTTTAATTTTTGTCACAATTGGCATGCTTCTTGAAATCATGTTTTCCTGAGTCATTACATGTAGCAACTGTGTTTTAATTTTAGGAGCATTTGGCAGACTTGCGTTTTGTATAAGCTTTGACCCTTGGTTGCACTCGACATTTTGGATTGATCTTGAAAATATCTAAAAAGATATATTAAAACACACTTTTTTGATTTTGACTAAGAGTCTGGTTTTCAGATACCACGTCACATAGATGGATAATGGATGGATGGTTGGTTGGATGGAGGAGTGGATGGATGGATATAGGACATAACCGAGTAGACAATTAGTACCGATTCCGAATATTTGGATGTACTGTTTGGCGGATCCAGGTACGAACCGAATAGTAGTGGCAACTCTGGTCTGGCGACTACCATCCACAGGAAAAGCTTACAATTATCGACTTTAGCCGTTTTGCATGATGAAAAATTAGCAAAACAAATGTGTGTGCCTGTAATACAGTTTAAAATTATTAATATTCGTTTCTAGATTGTTAAATGTTTATAAAAAAATGATTGAATGAAATTTGTCTATTTTTAACTATTTGCGTGTGTAATATTTGCCGAGGCGAATACTTCCGAATAGTCCCAAAAAGTGAGTGTCCGATGTGATTTCCGGTTATGCTCTACACATATATTATAAAAGCAACTGCCTCTTGTGATTGAACTGGACACAGTCTCATTCATATCCAGGCCTTCAGGGTCGTTCTTTTGTCACTCAGTGCAATTATAATGTGGACTTTAAGAAAGCCGCACTCCGACAACATTTAAAATGTTGTTTGTTTGCAGAGAAAAACATTAAAAATACATTCCCTTAAATTCTATGAAAATATAATAAAAATGAATGATACATTCTGGTTGAGATGTTCTAGACTTGGTCCTTGCAAACTATTCCTCTAAGGTCTGTGCTGACCTATAGAGTACATGTTGGTACATGTACATGTTACATACATGTTGGTTATATCAAACAGTCTATATGTTTTCCTAATTTGTGTGGGTTATTGGTTTATTCAGCATGCAATTTTATGGCCCTATTTATATTTAGTATATATATATATATATTGTTGTTTGTGCCTTGCTAATGTGTCTCATCTCGTCATCTTCTTTCTACTCTTTTGTTAAATCTGTCCTCTTTGACCATGGTTGGACTGGGAGCATCTCTGAGTAGATTTCTTGAAGAGGGCTATATGAAATTTTATTGATTGACTAATAATACATGTATGTGGCTCAAGTGTATGGTAACCTTAATTAATTACTGATGCAATATTTAGCAGTTATAGGGATGAATTTTGATAATTTGTTCCAAATCAGTAAATAAAAAATAGCCTCAAATATATAAGGAAATCACTCTCTTGCCCCAAATTAGATCACTTGCTAATTCACATCTTTATTGAAAATTATGACCATCACGTTAAAGTAACCATTGTAACATATCTCAGATTCTCAGTGCATTAGTAAATAGCCAACAGGAAGATAATCATAACAACCCATTCCACACATAAAACTGAATTCTAATTATCTACGACAAGCAATTAGTAGTCACCGAAAGTAATATGTTGGACATTTTTGGCTTGAATTTTCAAGGTTTCTCTTCATGCGTCCACTCTTGGTGATTGCCTTGCAACTGAAATTTGATATTACCCTTCTTCCAACATTTTTTTTGCTCAGAGGTGCACTCACCTCAATGATGCGACTGCAGTTGTTATGCAGAGCAATTGTGCACGAAGGACTTGCTCAAGGTCCCTACAATGTAGTGACTACACAGACAAGGGTTGAACCTGCACACTGAGCCACACACAGGCTTTATTGTGACAATACATTGTAACTGTGCCAGAAAAGGTAATTATTGATGTACTTATTGTCATGTTCTAATCACCTAAAGTTTATTCTGGTTTTATACTAGTGTTGGTAAGACGTCGTTGATGAATCAATTTGTCAACAAGAAATTCAGTAACCAGTACAAGGCTACAATCGGAGCCGATTTCCTGACAAAAGAGGTCATGGTGGACAATCGCCTCGTCACTCTTCAGGTGCCATACAGTATTTTTACTCAGTCTACACTACACTCAGTCTTTGCTATTACACATGTCCTTATCAATTCTGATAAAATGACGTTAAATATCTAATTTAATTATGGAACATGATCCTGTTATGTTGTGCTACTGCATTTTGCTTCTGAAGGCTTCTCAATTAAGAAATGTTTTTTTCTCATGTGATTAAAATAATCTCTATATTCTTGGTACAGTCATGATGTGACCCTGCTTTAGCAAGCTACCTGCAGAGGCTATACACGCTCCATGCTGATTGCTGTAATACATTTCTTCTGGTTAGGGTCCTTTATCGAGACACTCAGATCAGGATTGACGTTCTCTTAAATAACCTTCGCATCATGAATAACATTTAATGTAATGACTTTAAATTTGGAGTGACATTGAGTCAGTTGCCTATAACCAGAGTTATAGTGATTTCAGGAGCACCAGTTCTAAGAAAGAACCTGCATAAATTTTTTATGTGAGCTTGAAAAGTTGCTGCTTAGGAGTTTTCCCATGCGCTCGCTATATATGTTCCTGTCTTCACCTGGTCTAGTGTCATCTGTCTTGACGCATGATGACGTCACAGTGACATATATCTGCTGTTGCATTGGGACTTTGCCTGTGTTGAATCTACTTTATAGAACAGTCTTCCTACTCACAGCTTTTTGGTGTTGATGATTTCATATGGCATGTGCTTTGTTAGAAGTTCTGTTTGTCCATCTGACTAACACTAACAGCCATGTATGGAGTGCTTCTGAGAGGTGCTACATAAATGATTGTGTAGCACATAATAAGAATCCATGAAGTTACAATTTAATTTTGAACTCTTGAATTTAGCAGGTAAGTTAATCATCAGTTTGTAGTACAAGTTATTTATGGATAGTAGGTGTTGGTGCATGGTCTCTTCAAATGGTCATTTTTGAAGTCCAAAAAGTCATGCCAAATTGTGTTGTATTGTATTTACATATTTCTATAGCACCTCTGCCAGTACAACCTAATCATAGGCGTTCTCAGTGCGAAAAGCCCCATGGGAATAGAACAGAATGACAATTACAGAACAAGATTTCAGTATTTAAATAGAATTAAATTGCAGTTGTGTTAACTTTATAATTGAAATGATTTGTAGATTTGGGATACTGCTGGTCAGGAGCGGTTTCAGAGCCTAGGAGTTGCCTTCTACCGAGGAGCGGACTGCTGCGTCCTTGTCTATGACGTGACCATTCCAAACACATTCAAGACCCTGGACAGCTGGAGAGATGAGTTCCTTATCCAGGCCAGTCCCCGTGACCCAGAACACTTTCCTTTCGTTGTCATTGGTAACAAAATCGACCTGGAAAACAGAGCTGTAAGTTTCGCAGTTGTTGAGTATGATGTTCACCTCATGGAATTATCTCGTTTTGCATGAGTTAACCTTTTAGAGTTAACATTGTAAAAATCTTCTTTAAATCCATAGGCTTACTGCCTCGTTGGATTGGATCCAGAGTTTAACGAAAGCTTATGACAACAGAGGCCTTAGCCATCGATTACTGCCTCATGGGGTCAAATGTACTATATATGTCTATTCAGTTCTGTCATGTGCCAATGAGCTCGGCATGCCCACATGTAATTACCATATCATTCTATCACGTGTCTTTTGTTGGGAATTGTAAATTTATCGCTTATTATATGACTGGGACTGTTGACTGTGTTGGAGTGGCACTTAAATATGTTTGACTTGGATACCCTGAATGACCTGGTGTTATATTGTTCAACTTCTATTATGTTCATATGCTAAAAAAATCTTGCAATTTAAGAACGACATCTCTTGTGGCCGTTATTGATATGGCCATGTTTACTGAGATATAAGAAAATGAATCCTTAACATTGTATTAATGAAAAACTCGGTTATATATGCTGTTTGTTTTGATACACTAGATATTCCGAGAGTTTGTAAATTGGTGTATGAAATAGGTTTTAAATTCACGAGTGACAGATTGATACGAGTTATTCATTCATTTAAGACATTTATATAGGGCCTCTACAAGATTATCTACTCAGAGCCCAGCCCAGGTTGAAGGGAAGTGTTCCTGTTGAGTAGAGGTGGGTTACACACTATGACCCAGTCATATACTAACTGATGAATTCATCCGGTTTGAACATTCCCTAAGACAGTCCCGACTCAAGGACCTGTTCCAAGGTTTGCTTGTGGTTAGTACTGTGTAAAATTGGACTGGATGCATTCATGCACTGTCAGGTTACCCGTGATTCACATAACTGATGTGGTCTCCGATCTGTCAGTGCTGTTAACTTTAACGTGCTATGAAGAGTTAGTTAACGTGCTATGTTGTGCTAAATCTGGAAATAAGATGTACGTTTAATTAAATCATATGAACATGCTCTGTAAGGTCTTTTTATTTTAGATCACTGTTTTTTTGGATATGCATATCAACCTCAGTCACTCTACATCGTATATTTAGATATCACTATTGATTCTTACTTCTTAGGCATTAGCACCCATGCATTTTTGAGGAAAGGCGACCTTCTGTAGATGAATCAATGGTTTTTGATAGGGAGTATGTAAAGCATCCGTGAAGTAGCTTGCTGCTGGCAATGCTCTAGAACAGGGGTGTCAAACCCTTTGTAATGGGGGGCAGTAGCACTATTTTCCAGCAAGTGGCGGGCCAGGGTTCCGAAGGTGCATCAGGAAAATTGGGTAGGGCTCTTAGAGGGGCCATACAAACAGTTGAATGAGGCTTTGAAAACGTGATTCTGATATGCATCATCAATTAAAAGCATCACAGAAATCTTGTAAAGCCTTGAAAATAACTAATTGGACCTTTTCTTTTCAATTGTGTTGTATTTAGACAAGGCAATGCGGGTCAGAAATATATCGTCGGCGAGTCAGAAATGGCCTGAGGGCCGGCTCTTTGACACCCCTGCTCTAGAAGTTGTCATCATTACAATAAGTAGCATAGGTGTGAATTTCAAATCAGCATTTCTAAATATCTTGGATTCTTGGCTTTGCATTGTCAATTCTAGGAGGTTGGCGACTTTCTAGAATATGAGACATGGTAGAGCAAAAGTGGGGGTTGAAGACTTTGAGTGAAAATACGTGTATGTCAATTTGTGGAGCACAGAGTACTGAAGAGTTAGCAGCTGATAGCTAATTGTTGCTGCCATGTGCTGGGTGCTTATACGATGATTGAGCCGTTGTTAAATGGGGTTATGGAATATAAAAAAAGTAAAACATACATAAAGAAAAATAAAGCTCAGAGGCAGTTGGAAATTTGTTAATTTTTAAATCTTCATCTCAACTAAATGAACCCAGCTTAAATGGATAAGTGTGATTCGTTGAATGTGACTGTGAACACTATATACTGAATAATATTTTGGTTGCTGTATTGTCTGCTAATAATTTCCAACAGTCCAATGTGTTTGTCATTAAATAAAAATGAAATGAGTTTTATTTATAGCTGAATATGAATTTATTGCAAAATATTTTGTGGTAAAGTCGTCACTTTTGTAATACGCATTTCTGTTTTAAATTGGGTCACACACTACGTGTAAAATGTTTTATCGTTATGTTCAACGAAACGGTGAAACTACACGTGAGGGTTCTTTCAGAGAATATTTTAGTTTATTTCAGCTTTGTCTCTTTCTACATGCGGCCTGCTTTGCTCTAGTTTTAGGTGGATTTGTTCCACCACCAACTTCACATTAAAGAGTCCAATCTAAAATATGAAATAAATGCCAAGTCAGCGAGGTTCAGATTGTCGATATTTGTTGATGCTGTATATATTTTATCTATCTATGTATTTATCTATGCACATGCTCCATGCATGGTCAAAGAATTAATGCCCCACTAGGGTGACAGAGCATGGTTTACTTGAGCTTATTTTTACCAGTGGCCTGATGCGTTTGTGTTCAGGTGACAGCAAAGCGAGCACAGCAGTGGTGCGAGGCCAAGAACCATGCTCCATACTTTGAGACGAGTGCAAAGGATGCGATCAACGTTGAACAGGCGTTCCAAACAGTCGCGAAGAATGCACTCGCACAGGAATCGGACGTGGATATGTACAACGAGTTTCCGGACCAAATCAGACTGTCGAATGAACCGGCCGCCTCAAACAGCAACTGCGCTTGCTAACCGGATGTGTAGACAGCATTTAACAGACATAACACCAATCTGACACAATAATATGTGACGATGATGATGTTTCTAGAAGTCAGTGATAATGAATGATGGGCCTGGTAGTTATATGCACAACTGCATGTATGTGTTATGCATGTAAATATAAATATATTATTTATCTATGTATATGCCATATAAAGTATGAACCATAGGCATATCTAATGTATATAAATATATATATATAGGGTACATACAGTATCTGTCTATCTTGGCATACGTGTCTGTACGATATTTACACGTAAGCTGTGCAAGTGGTTTGTGCGTGCGCATGGCTAATTGGCATTTGTTGAGAGGTCGCTACTTGTACGTTTATGATGCAAGTCTGATATATATATATATATATATATATATATATATATATATATATATATATATATATATTTTTGCTTGTATGTGCCTATGTATCTAGACAGTGGAATTGTCACTAGTGCATGGTATATATTCAGTAAATGAAGGCTAATAAATATTTATTAGAAATAATATATATATGCAGTATCATACACTGATGTTGATTTATTGTATATACACATAATTAATTTTAGCTAATAGTTTATTTCTTGCATTCCCAAGTGACGTCTGCACTAGCACCGTGTTCTAGCTCAACAGCTATGGTGCCACTTTATGAGTTCAATAAGGGATTTCTGTTGGGAAGGCTGTGCATTTTCAGTGAACCCCTTTATGGAATAACAGCTGCACAGAATGATTGGGATATCTTTTTTCCCCAGTCACTGGGGGTATATTATACACCTATTGGCATTAGAGATAAATATGCATTACTGTCGATTACTTTCATAATTGTCGTGTTGACTATGAAACTATATCCTGGTTGAATGGAGTTGGAAAATTTGTTATTCATAGAGCATTTGGTAATTGTGTATCTCTTTATATAAACTAAAGGACAGAGGCAGAAGAATTGTTTGATGGTGAGCAGCAGCCAGTGGAGTAAGATCTAGGTGGATTCAGTCGAGTGATCTCAATGTTCTGACTGCTATGACCAATTTCTTGCTTTGTACATTTTCTCTACGGATTCTTCTGGTTATGCTTCACGATGTCTGCGACAGTCGTGTGCTGTACCACTTCGCAGAAAGCCCTGGCAATGCGGTGCATGTTCTTACCATTATTATAAGTAGGGGTCTTGAGGGGTGTTATAATATAAGTATTGATTGATTGATGGATTGAGTGATTGATTGATTGATACTAACTGTGACATATTGTCTTTGAAAGAGCCTCAAAGACCGAGCATGACAGTGCGTATATACGTATAATTGTAATCATTTGCTTGAGCTAATATGCTCTATGAATCCAATTAAGAGGTTTGATGAGCATAGGTATTGTTGTGTAATCGGTAAATTGTTTACACATTTGAACATGACAGGCTGCATGTATATACCGGTATGTCTATCGATGCTTATATAAAAGGTTTTACTCTGATAAAATGAATCGACTTTGATGAAAAATTTAAGATTAATTTTAAGCTGTGGCTGATTACTATTATGTCATTCTGGGCTATTCCAACTCCGGCAATGTTACAGGTTTTTTAATAAAAATTACTATATTGTGTTAAGTTGTTGTGTTTGTAACTGATGCAAGAGGCATATCACATGATGTCAACGATTGCACTGACTTACATGGTGTGCAAAAACCTACCTTATAAAAGAAACTATTTAAGTTAGACGTTGATTTAGCGTTAATACTTATCCAGGTTTAGAAGTCTAAAAACTATATTAAATTTTGGCAGAATAAAAGGAAGAAAATTTTAAAACTTTTTGCATTGTTGATTAAGAACAAATTGTAATTAACAATAAGAGGACAAAACAGCATCTCTGCAGTTAATGCTCAAAAATGTGAACCTGTAAGTTTGAGGGTACAATAAAAATAACGGTTGGGAAGCGCTGGCCTACACTACGTAATAACTATTAACTCCTCTAAGTGAGTTCAGCAAGTGCTGGCTGTCTCAGCAGTCAATTGCTCAGGCGGATGCAGCTAACGAAAGCGAATGGCAGGTGTGTAATATCGATCACAACAATCAATCACAGCACCTGTTCATTGCTAAAGGTATATATATATATATATATATATATATATATATATATATATATATATATATATATACATGTATTTACGGACATTGCACGAGAAGCATAGGCTATGCATTAGAAGTCGTCGATTTTGATTGAACGTATACATGACATTAAACTGGAAGAGCCATGGTCATCTTTTACTTCATTGCTTCGTTTCTCTTGGTTGAAAGAGCAGATAGTTTAATGGACATTCCAGTTAACCTGTAAGTAATCAGTTAACTTTTTATTCTACTGCTGCTTTCAATTTGCAGTTAGGCTAGATGACCAATTGAGTTGAGGCAGCCGAAGACAGTCTCGACTCTCTAGACCAGAGATTGCTCTCAACCTATTCGCTACTATCATCCTATATAATCTTCCGCCAGGTAGGCTATACGTTGGGTGGGGTAGGAACGAGGCTTCCCATGTTTCCTGCGTTCGGCACATAGCCTATAGTAGACCACTCTGCATCTGGTTACTTATTAAACCTCGTGTACGAGCGTCTCGAATTACAAACCAAGGTTATATCTTCCTCTCACGGCAGTTAATTTATTTTCTAAGACGATGATTCGATGAAGGCTGTCCAACAATTTAAGACGTTTGTTGACTTATAGTCAGTCGCCTCTTCTGTCGCGATCAAGCCACGATATCCTGTTGCAGCCTAGGGCCCTAGACCATAGAAGATAGAATGTATACGACACCGAACGTTTCCTATTGCAGAGGCAATCAAAGTCTGCATTCCTTAATCCTTCAATCCTCCATGCCTAGGCATACACTGTTCGTATCCCACAGGCCTAACATAGGCATATACGAATTCATAGAGAAGAAATGGTTTACAGTGAGCACTAGCTAAATATGTGGTCCATAATCCATTCCCATTTAGCCTCCAACCAAACCTAATACTTATTTCACCACCCAAATTTTAGGACAGATGGAAGATACTTTACGATGCACGCGGGAGTAGACCTAATGGTTATATATACAAGCAGGAATTGCAACTATTCCAAACAACCTGATAAGTTTTGAAGCCTATAAGGCTATAAGCACTTCAATAGTTAGCTATAGTATCCCCTAGAACAGAAGTTACGTTGTCACGCGACCTTTAGGCCGATTCTCTGTATTCCATGGATCTAACAAGCTGGTGCACGTCTTTCCACCGAGTGTTCAGGCTGGTGCCCTGGCTGACGCTATGAGCGTCTCTTTTGATTGATAGACGGGCGACCAACAGGATTGACAGACCCACGCATACATACTGCAGCACCCGCACACACATGCAGACAGATACACAAATAGACAAACCACACACACATATATAGCCTACATGCATACACACATACATACATACATATTCGTCTTAAAACGCTTTTTTTAGCCGTGCCAGGGTCGGTAGCGCCTCTGAGTAGTAGCCTTGAAGGGGCGCTATATAAATCTCTGTAATGAATAAATACATGCACACGTAGCAATAGCGAGGGTGTCTGAGTAAAATGCGTGACGTTTCAGACGCGCTGGCAGTTCTTATCCATAATAATAATAATAATATTATTATAATTATTATTATTATTATTATTATTATTATTATTATTATATACATAATACTTTACTGTCTATTTTAAATAACCTAACGCTTTTTGTGGCTGTAGAGTTGAACATTGGGCGAATGCGGTGGGTCAATCGATTCGTCAGCTGTTCAGAAACCTGACATCTATCGACCGAATTCAGAACGTGAGTGACAGTCTCTTTGTTGTTGCTAATCATCCAACGAACCTCACCTCTTGCCATCTCCAAACAGGTCTTTCACTCAGAACGGCAAACACTGCTTTTCTCAGTTCCTACCCCGGTTCCTCCTCTTCCCTTACATCCCTCGCTGCTTCAACTCTAAACACCATCCACCATAGCTGTCTGACTCTCTGGATATTAACTAGCTGCATATCGATTTTGTTTTGACTGAGCGCCTCTGATCAGCTGGCTCCTGCTACGTCGCTTTTGAGGGTGCTGATGAAATTCCGAGCTTACGAAATTACGATTACAATTGCAATTAACTGATTTCCGCCTTTTGACAGAAGTGGCGCATCTCTATTCGGCTGCGCTAATAGGCCTGCCTTTAGGCTAGGTTTACGAACTTTTTGGACGTAACACTGAAGAAATAAAGTATCTGCTGACTAAAATTTGATCGTCAAGCTCCCTTTTATGAAAAGTTTTGCGAGATTAGACGTATTTACATTATTTGTTAATCCCAGGTAGTTCCACTCCTTCAGGCCATGAAAACTATAGACTAATTGCTAATCGGAACTACTAACTGGCCTTGCCACTCTTGCTATTATCAATACCTCCATGCCTACTATTATCATTATGATTTTTTTGTCAATGTCGGCATATTGTGATTAAAATCATTGTGATTATTGTTATTGTTATCATCGTCGTCGTTGTCATTATCATCATCAACAGCCGGCTCTTAGCAGGTGCGTTGCTTTTTTATTTAAGTCCTAATTGCCGTTTCTCCAATGTCTGATGCCTTGGGGTTCTACATATTCTCTGCAGAAATTCTTATCTGGTTAGCAATTATTTTGTGATTGAGCATTTGTGCTGATTCAGAGGTTTGAGGGGATGACCGGAGGAACGGTTAAGATGAGAGACGGAGACGAAATGATTCAACGCTTCTCTGACGACATCACCGAAAACCTCAAGCAGAAAATCAATGCCATGAAGGTCATCACAATTCAATCTTAGAATTTATGAAGCGTCTGAACTGTATAAAATTATTTAATGAAGCTTACAAGATCACCCCTTGTCGCGTAGCGAAGGACCCGACGAGATGTAGCGTCGGCTATACTAGGCGACAAAGATCACTCAGGAACGCAGTCAAGTGTGCGTTAAGAGACCAGAGCGGGAATAATTATGGTACGAGATCTGTCGGGTCATATGGCTCGCAGCATCTGCTGCATCGGATGAACGAGAGTGGATGTAGACCGGAACACCATCTGGAAAAAGCTGGTGCAAAAGTTCCCGACCGGACGCCAGCAACGAGCAAAGATCTGTCGTATAAAGAAGGTAGGCCTACTTCAGAGGACCCAGGACAGAACCCTGGGGCACACCATACGAGGCACGGGTACCCAAATGGACCAGAACGAGACAAGGACAACGCAGTCAGTGTGTTCAGATTGGAATGATAGAAGCCGTTCGAGATGAATCGAGAGACTGTCCAACCCAAGTGAAGTAGGGAGACGTTGCAAGAGAATGGAGTGGTCACTAAAAGGCAGAGATAACGTCGAAAAGAGTCAAGAGAGTAACTGGTAACGGTCCATAGAGCCATAGAAGTTGGATATCAATTGGAGCAGAAGAGTCTCAGTGGAGTGATCCCTACGGAAACCAGAATGTTTCGGATGGATCTGCTCATCCAAATAAGCAATCAACTGATTTACAGCAATGCGTTCTAGTATTTTAGATAAAAAAATGAGATTGACGATAGGACAATCATTGATTGCAGGATCGCTCAAGCCCAGACAATCACATTTGTTAATGAATTTGTCTGTTGTAGAATTGACCATTGCAATTCTCCTCTTGCAGGCAGCGCATTTCAGTCTCATCTTATAGAGCCCCCCTCCACCCTAAGGCCCATCTGTCCCCTGTCCAGTCAGTTCTCAATGCTGCAGCTAGATTGATTGATCGTCTTCCTAAATCCTGCCACATCTGATGATCTGCAGGGCAAAATGGCATGGCCCGTATTTGCTTAATTAGACAACAGTCTACCAGATAAGACTATAAAGGATTATACCAAATTCGATTAATTAGATAATATCAGAGGAGAATGATTCGATTTTAGCGTTTCTTGACTTGCTGATCAATTTCTGCTGTCAATTGATGATGATGACTTTGACGATGCTGATGAAATTACAGAGACTGGTCGATGTTGCCGAGGCGTCTAATGAGGCGCATGAATTCAACGAATCGCTCCAGGTAGACGAATGCTAGGTCACCACCACCACCATCACCACCACCACCACCACCACCACCACCGTCACCGTCGTCGTCGTCGTCATCATCTATGTCATCGTGTGTTGGCTACGTTTGCTTAGTATGACTCATTGTAGCTTACTAGCACATTTAGCTTTTAGCTTAGGCTTAATATTAAACAGTGAAACTGGCGGTTGAGCTCTGGCAGCTTCTTCGTCTTGTGCCAATAGATTAAAATCGTTGAATTCCTTACACCTGGGAAACTCTATTATACAATTAAATGCAGCTGATAGGTTCTAACTTTCGACATTGTATTTGATTGCAATTTACTCTTCAATGAATATTTTGATACAATATTCAGACGAACCCAGTATCGCGTTCATGATCTTCGCCTTGGTTCATCTATCAGGCGCCCTGGTATATATATATATATATATATATCAGGTGCCCTGGTATATATATATGTATATATATATATATAAAGCCGTCTTGAATACCGTAACTCGTTTATTACTGGATAACTTGATGAGGCCCAGATTCGTCCATAAAATCCTAGTGGAAAAGAGAACGTCAGAGAGTGGGATAATTGTCAGAAAGGTTTACCATCTTAGCCAAACTCATTCACTATATCTTCATCTCACGTTGACTCTCAAGACTAACCCCCACATTCTTCTATGGGCTGATTTCTCTTAAGGCTGCTTCCGGTTTTCTTGGATGCTCCCTTTTAAGTTTCCACAGAACTCATCGATGCCTTTGGTAAGAACAACGACTTTGTTTGATGGAGAGTCTCGACTGACGCCTTCAACATTACTACAATGGCGCTAATTAAGCTTCGTTAATAGTTGACTACATACAAATCGCTTGCATGGTGTTCACATTGGCTCATTTTGAATCCACACTCATTTGCCACACAGGATTTTAATGGGTCCAAATATTTTTTTTGTAGGTCTTGTCATTTTACCATCACCCAATACAAGAATAGTAAGCCCACGATTGTTTTCCTGGAAACAAAAGGCATGCAGATATAGATGCCAAAAGTAACACAAGTCTCGCTTAATAAATGAGGGGCGGGCACCTATTAACACCAAGCAATGAGCTGGCAACTTTACATAGCTAAGGTATACCGCTATAATAGCTCTTAAGTTTAATAAAAATTAATGCGTATGACATCTAACAGGCTCTTGGGGGTTTCCAACAGTATCCATTGTACGGGTCAACTATATCTGTTAGGACAAAAACCCCGGACAAAAACCCCAGTTTTAGACAGGACATTAAACCCCCTGATAAAACCCCCCTTTCACCCTAACTAGCATTTGTCATATATATTTATTAGATGAACTATTTACGGCTCTGTAACTTAATTTGACACCCTACCATAATAACTGACACTACTAACAAAGTCTGCACAACATTACAAGTGACAACAAAGATGAAATCATGTCAACTAAATATTTTGATCTGTCTGGTGGTGTTTTGTCCGCGACCCATCTGATATAGGTTCAACGAGCGTGGCTGTCATGGTAGGCGATAAGTTCTTTTCGTAGTTCAAATGAAGTCATTCTGCTTCTCTTTGCAAGTTTTCAAAAGACGATGTCTCTGATTTTCAGTTAGATTATCCTAGAGCTAAACATCTGGATCCGGATTTTCTTCTGACGCCAAACAGACGATTCACCAACACTGCAGTCAATACATCTTTCAGCACAGTTCACATTCCAACAGATCTCTACGACCAATGTAGGCAAAACTACCAACCTCTAAATCGATTAATAATTGTGTCACCTGTGCACGATTATACGAACTAATAAAATAACGACCTAATAATTATCGATTCAATCAACGAATGATTTTAATTAATTATCAAGCTAAATTTATGAATAAATCAGTCGACAAACAAGGTTGCCTAAACGCATCAAATACAAGATTAGATCGACAACGTTTAGCTGGTGGTGGGAATAATGTTCCATTTTACATGGGCTCAGTAGTAAGCAAGGAGCATATTGTTGGACATATCTGCACCCTGTCCCTTAGAAGCTGCTGTATGCAGGGCCTACTAGCATAGGCCTGAACTGTTATTGGCCACATTCTGCTGGTTGGGCAGGTATAGTGGACGGAGCCAATTGGCTGCGGGTATGAGCCGGCCATATTGATTGACGGCTGGTTTGGCCACAAGATTGCCTAGCACACTAACACATTCGTCTGACCACACATTGGACAAGTTTCCTTAGCTTGTTTCCTTGCGTTGTCATTTCGTTTTATTTGCTCACCTACTCTTCCGCTCGTTTGCCTCACTTTATTTTCTGACCATACTTTAGTTTCTCACATCGTTCCATACGAATGATGTAATGCATAATTCTCATGGGCCGATGGAAGATGTGTTTATGAGTTGCCTAATGCGTCAGTATAAGGTAGAGGTAGTAGGCCTATATAGCGCTTGCGCGTATATATATACATATATATAAGTTCAAATCGTTCTTGTGACGCATGCTTAATGCCCATAGCGTCTGAGATTCTAAACGGCGTCGCCTGGTCCAACGCCCTCGATGATGTCTTCCGGTCCAACTTCGAATCCGATCCAACCCTCGGATGGCAGTACTTCAGCAGCTCTATCGGCCTCTTCCGCATCTTTCCAGGTGAGCGGGTGTTGGCGTCAAAAATATGCATAATAGAAAGATGTCAGCATATCAACTATGCCATTAATTATGGTCTTTAAGCCGGGGTTGAGTCGGGAGCGCTCCTGATTAGTAACCTTCAAGGGGCGCTATATAAATTTTCAAAATGAATAAATGTTGACGAAGCTGCTCTTAGATAACTGATTCTAACAACTGGTTCTGACTATTTCTGCAAGTGCCTGAAAGCCCCTCTTTTTGCGAGAGAAGAGAAGACATTGGCCCGAGTCTGGAGAGCCTCTGATTCTTGTTGGCGCGTAATAAATATTCAATTGGAATGATTATAATAATACGCAGATAATAATTTCGTCAATTTACCTAAACTACTTCAATGGGGGACTCTGTTAAATAGATGGCGCCAGTATCAAATGTGGGTAAGCTACCTGAGGTAAAATTGTGTGCTTGATGTTGATTGGTTGTTGTGCTGTATGTTCTTCACGCAAAAGTAATCTAAAAGTTAACCAGATTATAATATTTATGTATTTATCCATAATTATAATTCTTACGCCAGCCATCGATCGGAACAACATAAGCAAACAACGCATGGTCATATATCACGTAATATATCACGTCATATATCAAGTGTCATCACGTCATATATCACGTCACATATTACGATGTTACCTGGTTACTTTGGGCTGCATTGATATGCATGAGACGTCAGTGTGACGACGTATTGTAGGAATACCTTGGTCCATTCCTCCTGACTCCAATGGAGTTGACTTCTTTGATGCTAGGACGAGAGCCTGGTCAGTACTATTTATGTCGTTGACTAATTTCTCTATTTTAAAAATTTTAAAAACCGCATTCAATTTCGTTTTAAATTTTTTTCGGAATTTGCGGGAACTCCATGTATAATTTCATTCATAGGCTTATTCATCTTCTTTTTCACAAAATAAATTCACAGTAAACTATAGTCTTTCCATATTAATTTTATACAGCAAACTAATCTAGGCTAAATATTAACTTTTACTACATGTAATGAGTGGATTATTTCACAATTGAATTATGTAAGGAATGTACACATATTACATGAGTGTAACTGAACGAATCCTTAACCTTTGACCTCTGCGTGGTCCTCTTGGCAGGTACATCGAGGCGGCCACGTCTCCAAAGGACGTCATTGTTCTGTTGGACAGCAGTGGGAGCATGACTGGACAGCGCATGGCCATCGCTCAAATGACCGTCCGCGCAGTCATCGACACGCTCAGTGACGACGACTTCTTCAACGTCATTGCGGTTTGTAGCGCCATCGTGCAAATAAATCACACACACACACACACACACACATATTATTTCGGATTTTGCGAAATATATATATTTTATACATATATATATATATATAAAAGAGGTGTAGCAAGGTTTTGAAAAGTGGGGCATAATTTAAAAAATATTGCGCAAAGCGCACACATTTCTTTTGCCCCTCCCCACTTCTTAAATTTTGCCCCCCCCCCCTAATTAGAAAAATGGGAGCATACAATCCACACCACTAACATATTTTCCAAAAGTCATCTTAAAAAGCTATTAGAGAAACATAAAAAAGAACCGAGTTGGGGGCACATGAAGGGAACTGAGCACTATAACTGGGGCGGTTTTGCCCCCCGGTTTTGAAACGGGGGGCTGCGCCACCCCACCCTGCTTGTTACACCCCTGATATATATACATATATGTTATATATACAGATATACATATATATGTGTTACAGACAATGTGTGAAACAAAATACATTTTGTAAAATGCTTATTTTTTAGAATTTAGGCAATATATGTAGAATCACCCATTTACGATTAGAGTTAAGGTTATGGTTATGGTTAGGGTTAGGGTTAGGGCTAGTGTAGGGTTAGTGCAGGATTAGGGTTCTAATGTAGAATTAGGGTTTTACAAATTGCCTAGGCATTTTTACAAAATCCCTAGTTTCACACATTGCCTGTAACATAATATAGCGCCTCTCAAATGAGTCTTGCAAACACAGGAACAAATATCAACAAATGCGATGTAAGAAGAGGTTTGCTGAA
This sequence comes from Bimastos eiseni, assembly GCA_959347315.1. Classification (NCBI taxonomy): domain Eukaryota; kingdom Metazoa; phylum Annelida; class Clitellata; order Crassiclitellata; family Lumbricidae; genus Bimastos; species Bimastos eiseni. The sequence goes on along the minus strand of OY365811.1, from coordinate 14,709,010 downwards.
CAGAGTCGTCCGTAAAATATTCTCAGCGCGATTAACCTTGTTGGGGAGAATACTAGAGAAAGTAAAAGAAACGCACGTGGTGATCATAGCTGCGATCATTTCTGATCTATGAATATGAATACGAAGACAAGGTACAAGATGGCTATATGGACGTGGAAGCCAGAGACGACGAACGAGGTTGGGAAATGGATGATGCACATGATAACGAAGTGCGTTATGGATAAGCAGGAAAAGCATGCGACGGAGGTGGAAGAAAAGGAAGAGGTTGAGGTGGACGAAGAGGATAAGGGGAAAACGATCAAGAGGACGTGAAGGAAGCTAAGTTTATTCGAAGGGGCTTCAGTGGAAGAAAAGGAGTAGGAGAAAGCAGAGGAAGTCGAACAACGATCTAATTTATTGGGGTACTAAGTTTAATAACCCAATTTGTTGGACTGCAGTGTACCGTACTCCCACATTGTCATACCGGGAAGACACGATGCCCATTATTATTTTGTAGAAGGATGGCTTCATTCGTGACATAATTACTGTAAACAATTACAACACATCAGCATCATCGTTGTACCCATCATCGTCATCTTTATTATCACAATTCTGATTATCTTTATTATCATTTTTGGTATTATTGTTGTTGCTGTTATCATTATTATCATTATTTTTAGTTTTATTGCTATTACTTTTGTTGTTATAATTAAACCTATTACTAATCTTATTATTATTATTATTGCTATTATTATTGTTGTTACAATGAGATCTATTATTATTATTATTATTATTATTATTATTATTATTATTATTATTATTATTAATATTGTTATTAACGAAGCAAAATTTGATACCCTTGCTTTCGGGTCCAAAGTCACATCTTTGTTATTCTGCTTAGAGACGATGAGGCCACTGTTAAAATGACGATAGAGTATGATTAATGACATGAAGAGAATTTTGATAGGATGATGACTGGAATGCAAGTGACGATGCTGACGATGGCAAGTAGGACCTACAGGACCCTCACAGATAGCCTATACTTGCGACAGAGTGAGCAACTAAACTGGGCTAAACTAACTTGTATGAATAGTCCTTCACGATTCATTGGCGATTTTCTATTAAATTTATAATTATATATACATATAAACATATATTTTATGATACATGCCCGTGTTTTATGTCGACTGTGCTATGTTTCCTGCAGTACAGTGACACTCCGTCCTACATCGACGACTGTTTTAAAGGGACTCTAATTCAGGCGAACGGAGATAACAAACAGGTTTCATTTCATTTCAATATCTCATCAAACACTGAAATATGTGATGCACAGCACTCCATGCTAGCACTAGGCAACTATTGCATTTGCTAATGGTTGCTACGCGCCGCATAGGGTCTACGTTAGTAATATTATTTTCGCTACCTGATACCTCAGATAACTCGAAAAAGCCTATAGCTTATAGATAGGATAATATAGACCTTTAGTGTCGCCATCCTTCTTTATCCTGACTTGGGACTGGCGCTGGTAGAGTGCAATTAGCGGAGGAGTTTAGTTCATTGAAGTTATATAACTCATATAGCTAAATGAGTTTTAGAAATAATTATATTAATGGTTAGCAACTTAGCATTAGTGAATCGAGTTAGGCAGGATCCACATTCTCGCGGACATATCACTGTCACTTCGGAGATCCCGTAGGCCTACAGAAGTCCAGAACTTGAGTGGCCAATATGAATCCGGCTATTATGTTAGATTAGTATTTTTTGTATCTGTTGTAATCTTGCATGTAGCGCAGCTAATACGGATTTAAGAGTTATGGACGTCAAAGAGACATTCCCGAAGAGATGACAATAATTATGCGCTGAAGAAACACTAAAATCATGTATTGATCGGGCCGGTGTATGCCAGGCTATATATACTATAGCCTCCAGATAACAGACAGGAAAACTCTCCTACATGTGTATGTAGGCCTACTTTTGAATAGGACGTTGGGTCGGAAACGCATCTGAGCAGATGTCTTGGAAAGATGTTATATAAACCGAGTGAAAAAAATAAACAATGAATTAAAAATTGAGTAGATGAATTGAGTACATCGAGTCATAGAGCGAGTGGAATGCTAGAGCGACTCGAACCAACGAAATAAAACAAGGCCAGCAAAGAACCAATAGGGACACTTAATCTATCTCGTTTTCTTATATTTATCGGAAAAAATGTATAAAATGGATCGGGTCATCGGGTCGTTGCGTTTGTAGATCACCAGATGCACGAAAAGCGATGAATGAAATAGAAAGAGATGGCATTATAGAGATGAGATGGAATGACACGATGCTCCAGGATGCCCTTGTTGCCTTCATTAGTTGCTGCATCTCGTCTCATTTGGCTTTAACTTTTCCTTTCAGCCCAAGCTCATCTCACTTATCATGCGTTACCTTACCTGAACTGACCGTGCCTTATACTGCGCTATATAATTTAATCCTACCTTAATCTGTACGATGATTGTTTGTGACATACATAGAGAATACAAAAGAGTCTAATGGCCGTGCAAACTAAGAATGTGGCGCTATTGGAGTTTGGTCTGATTGAGGCTTTCTCCGTTCTGCGCAAGGTACGATCACAGATAGATTTCCGTTGTCTATTCTCATGAATTGATTAAGTAAAACTTGAATGTCCTCAATAGTGAAACCTGTAGAGGCGCTCAATTCAGAGTTGTATGGTCTCGAGACGTCTCGATACAGTTTTTTAGTGTCTCGGAAGCCAGCTGTCTCGGTCTCGGTCTCGAGGTAGAGTCTCAAATTTTTAGAAACTGTCTTGAACTGAAAAGTCTTGTTCTGTCGCGAACAAGCGGCCTCGATAAGTTTCGCGTTAACTGTCTTATTAGTCTGTCATTGGTGTAAAACCACCATAACCGAAACAATCGGAACAACTTCGAGTATCTCAGGGTGATTAAAGATATGCACAAATTTATAATTTCGTTTGGTATTTTTTTATCGAATTGCTTGTTTAAAATCGTCTAGAAGATTTCAGACGTGCTTTCTTTATACTATTCGGAAGATAGGCCGAAGAAGAAATATCGAAAAAGATAAAACTCGGCAATATAAAAACTGTTCTTGGGAATTGATACAATATACATTATAATTAAGTTTCAAATTGAAATTACAAATGAACCTTATTCCCGAAAACTGATACATTAGTATTTTACAGCCTTTTATATAGGATCACTTGTCTTTTACTGTCTCGAACTGTCTTGAACCTAGTGTCTCGGTCTCAGTCTCGGTCTCAGTAGGCTACCTCACTGTCTCGGTATCGGTCTCGGTACCTCACTGTCTCGGTCTCGTCTTGGTCTTGAAGGTTAAGGTCTTGCATACAACACTGGCTCAATTCCCGCTCTTCAGTCTATAGTCTATGCCGAATCATATAGATGGAGTTATGCGTGCGGTTAAGCGAGTTCAGTTCAGTTTACACAACACGCGGTTATGTTGATTACACTTTAGACTCTAGAGAGGAGTTATATATTTTTTTAGTCACAAGGCCGTGTCCACGTGACAACGCTGCTGTGTTATAAATATGCACTATGTCCGGGGAAAAACAACCCCCTAATAAGAAAATAAGTAGTAAATATTCATCGATATGTAAAATCTCAAAATCGTTCTTATACATGTTTTTTCCGGACACAATGCAGTGATATCACACCTCACAATCATTTTCATGACTAGAGTCGCCCACATCCTTTATACAAGATAGGGAGTGGCATCATCTGAGCACGACATTTGTCCATTTAATTTGTACAGATGGACCAAACACGAGAGGGCGCCATGTGCAACAGAGCAATCATCATCATCAGCGATGAAATTGTCGCAACCTACAAAGAAATATTCGAACAGTACAGTCGAGATGACATGAAGGCTAGAACTCAATTATTTTGCATAGAGTCTAGACCAGTTCTTAACTGATTCGTAATTGTAACTTTATGGTAGATTTATGTACCGCCAGTTCAGAAGAAACAAATTACGGGTAGACATACAGTGAAACAACAATTCTTAGAAGCAACAAATTATAAAACAGAAAAATTATGTATCTACAAGACCTAAAGTTCCAGCATAAAATGAAGCCATAATTATAGTTGTAGATACGCACATTCGTCGTGGTTATCCTAGTAGGCCTACTACAACCAAGACTGAAACCCAAATTAAAAAATTGAAAGTGAATAGAATCATAGGACCTATATATACATTTGAACCTTCAACTCGCATCCGACGACCAGAGTCTGCAAGGAACTTAAACACGGATTTTTTCGACAAATCAATTATAATCGTTGTGCAGCGAAGTCTGCATCGACTGACTAGGCATAATCTCATCTGCACACATTCCACTGTAACTGTAATTATATTTTTGCGACAAATTATAAGTCATCGTCAGAAGCAAAAGCTACTTCTAGGTTGCTATCCAAGTGACAATCCGTTTCCTACTCGTCTCTATAACTTTGTCGATCATATGCCGTCAGTCGTCGGTTATGCTTTGCATCACTATGTAATAAGTTACATGTATGTGCGCGCATGTCTTCATGTATGTCTTCATGGATGTCTTCATGTATGTCTGCATGTATGTCTGCATGTGTGTCTGCTTGTAGGTCTGTCTACTTATATGTGTGCGTGTATGTGTGTGTCCGCTTGTATGTTTCCATATATGTTTGCATGCCTGTGAGCGTATGTTTGCATATAGTATGTCTCATGTCCATTAAGTGAAATAAAAACGGCTAAATGTTTGCTGCTACACTATTCGCAGCTATGTTCAGTCAGTCCACATTGGAGTCCGTATTTGGCCATCAGTGACACACCCAGTTCAGTCCAGCTTTGGGTCTGGTTACATTGTGTTTCTTGCGTCCATGGCCATTGTTGTTTTTCGTTCTAGGTTCGAGTGTTCGTTTACTTGATTGGACGAGATGTTGTAAACGTCGATCCCGCTCGTTCCCTCGCCTGCAGTAACAAAGGTAGGTCAGCCATGATGACGTCAGCAGAGCACAGTGCTGGCATCTAAGCGCTGCCAGTGTCTGATTTGCCGTGGGAGGTCATGAGGGTTGAACCCTTGAACTTCAGCTTCAAGGACGTTGATTTGATGCTACATTCTTCAGATTCACAGAAATTATCATCAACCGACTCCTTTATTATTTTCGAACAAATTGGAACCTGGGCGTAGCAGTACTTGGATGAAGCCAAGTGTAGTTTAGTCTACTTAGAAGCGTGCATCGATTGATGTCCAGTCGCTAGCTATAATGAAAATGACCGGATTATGTAAATATTTAAATTATTTAATTAAGGAAACGCACCTCTATATTTGTCAATGTAGAAAATATTAAGTTATCGTGTGCATATTTGAAGATAATAGCAGTTGATGACAAACGATACGAAGCTGATGTTAGGTCAATGTATCTTGAAGAACTTTTCAAGCCAATACTTAATGAAAAATGATAAATGAATTACTCACCAAACTAAAATGTTATTAATTCGTAATCGTAATCGTAATCTCCAAATTTCTAAAGCGCCACTTGAAAGCTAAGCACACGGTACCAGCTTATTCACTAGTGCTGCGTCAAATCGAAAGGGTTGTCCAAAGAATAGTCCGTGGAGGTCAAAGTTCGGTATCCAGGAGGTCAGCAGAGAGACAGAATAGCTGTCTAGGAGGGTATCGCTTTGGTCGAGGATTGGAAGGTGAAAAGGTGCGATTCAAGTCTAGAAAGGAAAGCCCGGGGTGATGGCTAGGGGCGCTAGGGACAGACGATGTTGCATTACAGGCAGTGATGATGGCGGAACCTAGAAGGAGGAAGGTCATTCCATGCAGAGACGAGGTGCGGCGTTTGGTATGGCGCGGTTGGAGATCTTGAGATGAGATGTAATCTGGGATCGAGTGAGGATGAGGCAAGAGGACGATCGTGTCGAGCGGGTTGGCTGGATGGTGAAGAGTTTGTGAAGATATCATGAGCGCATTGGCCGAATACTTAAGCTTAATTGATCGAGTGCCGATTATCCGCTCAGTTACTAAGAACTCGAGTAGTAGAAAGTGTAAGCATCCAGGACAATCCACCTATGCACTTTCTGCTACTAACTCGAGAGAGTTTACATCATTGTGTAACCTGCCAGTCACTTCATGCCCGATCAACCCATTAATAGGCTTTTGCTTCAGTGACAATAGTGATTACTTTATGATTAGGCGCCCTTACAGTGGTATGGCCGCGTTTACGGCGCCTTATAAATCGTCGTCATTATTATTATTACATGTCCAATTTCAAATATGTAAATATTGTTGTCTTTAGGTTACTTCTCAATTATAGCGACATCTGCTGACATCACAGAAAACGTCCAGGTAAGAAGATTCCGTCGCAGACTCTTCTTCCCAAACAGACAATGCAAACTTGACCCAATGAAAGTTATTCGAAAGTTCTAGTTCCTACTGCTTGCATGATCAAAATCAATCGGTCGATTGCTCTTACTCCCTTTTCCTATGATCTTAGTTGTTAGTACACTTCTCCAGAAGCAACCCATCTTTATACTTGTGCTACTTTCAGCGTTATGTGCGTACCCTTGCTCGTCCGATGGTCCTTAGCCATCCACGAATATCTGTCTGGACTTCGGCTTACCTGGCATCCAATGACGCCAACGACCAGGTATTTCTAGTCAGCGCTCGTTGCGGTAATTTTTTTAAATTGTTTTTCTATTTTTATTAATGCGGCAAAACTTTAACAGACATTCAAATGACAGTTCAATAAGTTGTCTGTGACATGATGTTAGCACAGTATCGGGTTATTCATCAATTGATTGATTGAATTTTTAGTCGGCAAAAGCACTTTGTAGGCGCGCTGTCCGAAAACCAATATTTGCTGGTTCATGTAAAGACCAGAGTGGTTTGACAAGTGATTGGCGTGAATCATCAGGTCAGCTGGCAAGTAAAGCCCTAGTAGTGGTTGATGATTTCCAATACATGGACCAAAGCAGCTACAATTAGCAAATTACAATTTGCCTGTTTTGGTCGTTGATGGAACAAGTTGCCAAGTTGGCATCTGACTGCACACGCACCAGGCCAGAGGAGACCAATCTTCCAGTATCTCATTGTAGGATTATAAGTGCAATGCAAAAGTCAGTAAGGTAACAAAGCTCGTCTCTAGACCACGAAGCACCTTGCATACAAGGGTGGCAACTTTGAAATAGACCAGAGCTAGAAACAACAACTAGAGTAAGTGTGAGGACATAAATACGGTGCCTGAAGGTATACATTGTAGGTGGAGAGGGGAAGCTAGGAGATCAGCTGCACTTTGAACTGACTGTTTGGAGTAGCAACGCCAAAGAGGCAGAGAACAAAGTATTGAATTGCAATAGTCTAGGTGCGGTAAGTGAAATTAACGGGACGGAATATGAGCAGCGTTATAAGCAAGAGTAAGTTCGCTCAGGTGAAAAGGTTTACTGTTGCCCACATATGATATTCCAATGTCAACCAGGAATAACGTCTCTGGTCTAGGTCACTAACTATTAGCACTGGTTGAACCTAAATCTGGTAGAAAGTAATTCAGTGCCAGAGACGTCCAGAAAAGAGTTGATGTAGTCCAGGAGTGAATTGCATCACAGAACTTTCAGAGTGGACTAGGCCGTAGTGCTAGAATTCCACACCAGCCAAACAGGAAGCAACAGTCATTGTTTCATAAACTTTCATAAACTTTCCTTTCCGGAAATTGTTAACATATTAGTTTAACAGCTAAATATGAAACTATTTATGTGCACGATATCTGGATAGGAATTGCAACTGATGACGACGTTGAGTCAACCAGCGTTCGACACACGACCGGAAGCTGTGAGAATCAGATCATTCTGTTTAAGAAACGCATTCAGTTCCTTCAATTTCTTTCTTTTATTGTTCAGTTCTTTCGTTTCTTCTGGCCTTAGTCTTCCTGCTTCTGCTTTGTCTTGTCTGTATGGTTCCGGGACTTCTGTTTCAATACGTGTTTTTACCAACTTAAAACATGTACAATTGAGCACTCTTGTATTTTGTTATCTCGTTGTCTTGACTGTGGGTTTCTATTACATAAGATGCTATACAGTACAGGTTTACTACAGTAAAGAGATCTGACATGGTACGGAGTTGTATTAGTGGAGGTTTGAAATGGCTCCAATTGATAAAGGTTTTATTTGGATACGATTGATGTTAAAGCTGAAGCTATGGAACCACAAAGAGTTGTCTTTGTTATATGTTAGCAATGATTATTAAGTAAGTAAATAAGTATAGACTTGAATTCACAGCCTGACACCACATTCTGAGTTATAAACAACATTATGCATAATTGTGTACGGCCAACGACAAGAGAAATTAGAATATAGGGCTAACATTACGAATAAGTTCTTCGCATTCGATCGTTTGCCTCTGGGAGAGCCCTATCGTGCGCCCAGAGGGGAAGGGAACGCTCAGACTGCTTTGAGGGGGAAGTGATGGAACAACACGTGCATTTGAACTGATGTGGGTGTTGTTGTTGCTGGTGATGATGATGGCGCTACGACGAAGACGAATAATCGGTTAATTGTACCTCTTGTTCTACTTCTTTCCTCTAGAATGCGTCGGGGAATCTACTGGGAGTTCTTGGTACAGATGTATCAATGCAGGCTCTCACCAACCTCATTCCACCGTACAAGGTATCTATAGGCCTAAGCGCGGTCCCCATTCAGTAATTTTAAATAGACAGACAGACAAAGAAATAGATCAATGGAGGTCAGTTTAATGTAGACATTGCTCCATAAACATTATAGGCCTATAATTGATGCTATGTCATTTATGTGCTGAAGATGAAATCCAGGAAAAGGTTTTACAAAAACTTGGACATATGCATATGTGCAAATATAATCAGTCGAAAGATATAGGCTTAACGGATCGTAGGGGTTGTTCTTAGGGGTGTTGAGTAGACTGTCTCAAATGTGCGCTATATAAAAATGCTTTCGTGAATGAATGGATGAATGAATTGCCACAGGTTGTGAGGTTGTTGATGGTCTAGTGTATGACAATATTATGATACAGTTTTTCAAAATAGTACAACGAATTAATTTTTAGAAAAACTGCTTAGTAACTTAACGTCTGAAACAATTTTCAAATTGTCATTTGAACAGGTACTGCAATAATAATTATAGGACCCCATAAATTAATATTCGTCGGGCCCCAAAAATGCAAAAGATCGCTTCCTGTAGATATATACATGTTTATCCAAGACCTGTTATTAGAACTTCTTAATGCGAATAGTATATTCATTGGTCATTGGTCAAATGGTTTCATTTCAGTTGGGAGTAAATGGTTACGCATTTGCAGTTACCAACAACGGATACGTTATCTTTCATCCGGACTTTCGCCCTCTGGTGAGTGCAACACTTCACCACTGACATCATTCTATCACAACCGACGAAGCGCTTTTCCGCAAACCGACCGCGTCACCAAACTACCACTTAAGATCTTAATGAACCTAACTCGTTAAGCGTCTTACACTGACTGGCTTTCCCTGCTTTCATTCCCATCTGCAGCTAATATATCACTCGCCACAACTGCCCGTCTATTAATAATTGTTATAACCTGTTTGAATTTTGATTTGCCTAGGAATGCTCTGCTTGAGTGCTCTGAATAAGCGGAACCTCATTACTTTTCAGCACTAGATTTCTTGTGCACTTTTTGATCGCCATTAGGCCCACATTTAGCACTCTGAAATATGTATATATATATCACTCGCCACAACCGCCCGTATATATATATATACATATATATAATATAACGCTTATTCTACATTTTATATGTTCCTCTCAACTTCTGAAGGCATTGTCCATAAACTGGGAATGAGAAAGGAAAAGAAATGGGCGAGAAACTCTACCGGGGCTTTAGAAGAGGTAACGGCGAATCCAGATGATCGTTCAAGAGTTCGAATCCCGTCGCGATCATTGGCGTGGGATGCATGTATGCATGTATGTATGTATGTATGTATGCATGTATGTATGTATGAATGTATGAATGTATGTATGTATGTATGTATGTATGTATGTATGTATGTATGTATGTATGTATGTATGAATGTATGAATGTATGTATGTATGTATGTATGTATGTATGTATGAATGTATGTATGTATGTATGTATGTATGTATGTATGTATGTATGTATGTATGTATGTATGTATATATGTATGCAAGTATGTATGTATGTATGTATGTATGTATGTATGTATGTATGTATGTATGTATGTATGTATGTATGTATGTATGTATGTATGTATGTATGAATGAATGTATGAATGTATGTATGTATGTATGTATGTATGTATATATGTATGCAAGTATGTATGTATGTATGTATGTATGTATGTATGCATGTATGTATGTATGTATATATGTATGTATGCATGTATGTATGTATGTATGAATGTATGAATGTATGAATGTATGAATGTATGTATGTATGTATGCAAGTATGTATGTATGTATGTATGTATGTATGTATGTATGTATGTATGTATGTATGTATGTATGTATGAATGTATGTGTGTATGTATGTATGCATGTATGTATGTATGTATGCATGTATTTATGTATGTATGTATGTATGTATGCATACATGCATGTATGTGCTGCGAGGACTTTAGCCAGGAGTGAACATGATGTCTCTACCTGCTACATGTACATGTATATAGTAATATGTGCAATGTTGCGTATTTATATAGCGCCAGTATATAATTAAAGTCGCGAGGAGTTGTCTTTTGCACCGATATGCCATGCAAGGGTAATCTATAAAGAAATACAAAAAATTGCAAGAGGCTTGTGAATGCCGATTATAAGCGTAAGGTTGTTCTATTGGCTCTATATGATTATAGGCGCTCAGTTACATAGAAGTCACGTGATGTTGTTTGACAGGATGCAGGCAAACCAAAGCCCAGCTACAACAGCGTCGCCCTCTCAGAAGTTGAGATGTCGGATGTGGCGTCTCAAGTGAACTTTCAATTTTGTATCAAATTAAATCATTCGTTCATTCATTCATTCATTTATCCATCCATCCATCCATCCATTCATTCATTCATTCATTCATTCTGAGCATTCATAGCGCCCCTTCAAGAACCTACTCAGCAGCGCGCCCAGTCCAGCCACGACAAAAAATAGACTTGATGGACTGTTAAAAACCTGACAGTTGGGCCAAAAGCAAAAGAGCGGAGCTCAAGCGGAAGCTTGTCCCATGTTGAAGGGCCCAAAACCGAGAAAGCACGGCGCTACCAGGCGAGCTCGTGGAACAAGAAGCTCAGAGCGTCTAATCAGCCGAACTTCCGAGCGCAGAACCCGATATCCAACCGCCCCAAAACCACAAGAGAAAGGTCAACAAGTAGGGAACAACAAATACTTTCTATGGAGTATTACACTGAGCAACAATTCAGACGGCGCCGTATAACCCTAATCTCTCATTCCAACTTCAAGCGTCGATTAGTACTCATTAGTCTGTAAGCGTCTATGAATAACCGTTACTGCTAGAGGGGCCTTGTAAACGCAATGCAATGCAATGCAATAGTAGGACTGGCGTGGTTTTGCGCATGGGATACAGTATTCACAACGAGGTCAACCAGGTTTTTTAGGGCGCTCAAAATTTAGCACAGCTTCAATGAAATTTGACTTTTCTCAGCTTGCAATTAAGCTTCGCGAATATTTACAGTCATTGCCATTCGCCAGCGTTTTAAATGAACATTGCATTCTCCAAAAATCCACGAGCTCTAATTAGATGTTCATTTTTTACTTGCGACCATGTATAGAAACAACAATTTAATTAGTACTATAGTCTGTGATCAAAGTAATCTCTGGCAACAGATTTTCCTCTGCATCTATTGGTGATTATGGTAGCCTAATCATCATTCAATTAATGTTCAATTAAAAATCATAGACGCACATTCCTCTTCTTTATTATCGTCGTCATTTTGTCGTTTCAGTTGGAGGCCAAGATGGTTAATCGTGAGACTGGCAATTTGACGATGACAACAATGATGCACTATGGTCAACTGGTGAGACTGCAATTACAGTTGTATTGTATTGTATTGTAAATAGTATGTTTCCGATGTGCGGAGTATATGTATATACTTCGTGTCCTAAGCGTAAATGCAAACACAATTATACGACTATCTAATGCATTTTCAGAGCTCTGTTAGATTTGAGTTTTCTCCAATTTTGTTAATTAAATTGCAATAGGTTTTAAATCTCATTTCGAAACCTCGGGTGAAATTTCAACAGACAGTGGTCATCTGCTTTGACTAGTAATGGTTTGTATCATCGCACCTTTTGGTATACCTTTTTATGTGAGAATCAGAGTATTTATACAGCGCCTTAAACGACCTCGCAACAATCGTCTCAGTGTCGCTGATTGGATTAAATTGAATGGTCAACTGTAGATTAATCTTTTCTGTTCAATTCTTCCAAAATGACATTTATTCGATTGTCTTAGAAAAATAACAGCAATTAATTTGTTTTCTTGGATGTCCACATTTGCATACAATGTTTGTTTCCTACTTGCTAAGAAACGAGTGACTGTTCGTATGAACCATTACTACTTTGCACCGATCGATGGAACTCCCTTCAGTCTAGCTGTGGTACTTCCAGATGGATACGGTCTTCACTGGTTGGATGGAAGAATTCCCCTTGGCAGCACAGGTAGCAAAAGTAGGAAGACTAAGGTGAACGATGGGTGGCTGTTTTTGTTAGACGTCCGAATATAGCAGTTTGCTGGTAGTCTATCGTTTTTACTTGTATAAAACACTGGCTCCGTTTCTCCTTTCCAGTATTGATTGAGATGTATCTCTCCATTCGAACCTCCCAACTTAGCGTTGAAGTTGTTAGTGCTTAGGTCTAACAATATTAAAGAATCAATAATTATTAATTTTCACCTGAGTTAGACATTATCCCCGTAGCCCTGGAGATTAAATAATTCAATAAAATGGTAACAATTGTTATTAGTAGTGTCGTCAGTATTGGAGTAGACCTAGTTGTAGTATTAAAATGCTGATTCTAACCAACTTAATATTTATATAAAACGTGGAACAGTCAGCAGGCTTAGACAACAATATGTCGATAAGTATAAAATATTCATTATTATCCTCGAGTAGGCCTACTATTTGTTATTTTAATCGTTTGTATAGGCGTACATTGCATTCTCCGTGCGGACAATTTAGTGAGTCTTCTCAGTTCCATGTGATCGACATGTTTACCATACAGACCCATTTATCATTGTTAATTTCAAATCCAATATTATATTCCTAATAAATTATGCGTCATATTGAGCAGCAAACAGTTTGGTTGACATTGTGGGTTATAAGTCATTAGTTCCATATTTTGTTAATCGTCATTTTTTTTAGATTTATCGAAACTTCAAGACAGCAACACGATACTAGCCTCCTGGTGAGACAACAAATAATATTTCACATAGTAGAGTATATACTATGCACTCTTTGACCAGATGTACGCACACAGTGATTGAATTGCCAGGGTTGCGGGTTGGGATGTTTCAACCCCATTTAAAAATTTTTCGATTCGCCAGCTAATTCTCAAAAATACCTTACAGGATCAACAAACCTCTTATATTTACTTTCAGTGACACCCACCAATACAGTTGCCCTCTTCAATTTAGCGTCTATAGGCCTACCGGTTTCAGGTTTGCTAAACCTCTAATAGGGACATCTCGACATGCAAATAATTTTCACCGCCCCCCACCGGTTCAAATTTGACAATTCAAACCCTGTCTCCAACTGTTTTGCACAACACGAATAATCTCAATTGACGGAATTTAGGCTATTTTGGCTAAGAGTCCATCCACCAAATTAGCTTATCTAAGGGAATTTATCATCTAGACAAATTTATTATCTAATAAATTAACGAACTTTTATACAAATACAAGCGTGGTTGAGAGCCTGGTTTATTTTTACTGCTCTATCTTACACCGGATTAGGACGGAATCTTTCCATCTCGCATATAACTCTTCAACGAAGCATAATCAACATGAAAACCTATAGGTCTTCCACGCCGTGCTTGACATTGTCAGCTGAGTCAATTTCGTGTCATTTCTCGTTCACTTTCACCCAATGCCGCACTTGCTCTTGTTCATGTGGTCGCTTGTAGACAGTTTGACTAATACGTTGCCACAGGGTCGTACCGAGCTAATTGCGCCCCGTGCCTTACATCAATCTGGCGTCCCCACATTTTGAAAATAGTGCATTTTATGGAATAATAAGTTACTCTATCCTGAAATTTGCGCCCTTTCCACGTTTGCGCCCTGGGCCACGGCCCCGCTGGCCTCTCCTTCGGTACGGCCCTGCGTTGTCATCTATGTAGGCCTCCTATTGGGCGCTTCGCACAGATTGAGGGGTACTTCGCTCAGCTGCAAGTTCTGTTGTGGTGTTTAAAATGTTGCCGTGAGTCACATTATAAGCGTGAAATACTCCAATGGCTTCTGCTTTCCATCGCGATGAGTTTAGTATTTCGGGTTGGATCAGTTACTGTCTGCGGCGTGTGCGCCTTGGTTTAGACTGCTTGCGGGAGTTCTGTTCCCCTACCTCAAATTTGGCTGCATCACAAATCTCCGTTCTGCACCTCGAGGTGAACTCGTTCTCTACCTTGTGCGCACTTTAAAGTCTTGCCTTTTCAGTGGTTGGGCCGACTGATCACATGGAATAGCCTTGCTTCAGACCTGTAGGCCCTATGTTCGTCCAGGCTAGACTCTGCCGACGCTTATGTAACCATCTGGAGTTCTAATTCGCCTGAGTTGGGATGGGAACGTCTCTGACTTGGTTGTCTTGAGGGGGCGCTAATGTAAGTCCCATGAATGAACGAACGAATGAATGAATGAATGAATGGATGGATGAATGAATGAATAAATGGCATTTGGCCTAATTAACTTGAAGCGATCATCGACTGATGCCTTCCGTATTTATTGCGGCGCTACATAAATTACCAGATCTGATTTTAAAGTATGCTTAGCCTTGGCTGGACATTCATAGGTCTACCCAATGCTATTGGGTATGGGTATGGGCCTATTCCGCCTATGAATGTTTGAGGTCAGGTTGTTTGCAAGTGGTTCGTTCTTTAAAAAATTAATGCAACTAGGAGTAGGCCTAGTTGCCCTTTACTAACGCAGTTTCAAAGTCGAAGCGCCATCGAGATAAAGTGCAGTCAGTTGTACCATTGCAATAAGACAATTTTTATGCGAATTTTGTCGGTCTGACAACGAATAAAAATTATTAATTATCCATTACATCTGAAACTCTCGAATTTTAAAAATTTTAAGACAAGGCAAGGTGGTTATGGCGCTGCTGTATTTACTTATCCGTGTTTGTTAATTTAAGGTGTGTTAAGGACTCGCTGAATTTGAATTCTAAATGAAGTGCTAATCAATAAATTATTATCAAAAGACATTAATATTGCTTGATTTCAGGGATTACTGTACAAATATGGGCAATGATCCAATGGAATCTCGATTATCTGCCCTTCTGAGATCGGTTAAGATCGGACAACATAATAGCTCTGCATTCGACATCCTCTGTGAGTTTAGGATGGAGCAATTTTGAACTGACAAAAGACGATTGTTCTTGCAACCGTATTATTTTATGTCTGTGATCAGGTGTTTACTGCCAATGCATTATTGTCATTACTGTCTTTTATATTATTATTATTATTATTATTATTATTATTATTATTATTATTATTATTATTATTTTGTGCCCCAAGGATCAGGCTTATGATATGAGCTAATTATTATTTATATTATTATTGGTAGTGGTAGTAGTATTATAGCCACGTGCTACCAGAGTTTAGCTATAGGCTATTTAATAGTATTTATAAGTAGAAGTGGAGTAAGAATGTTGTCTTAGGTCACATTGGTTATGTATTCCTTCCTTCATTTGGTTAATTGATCGTTTATTCGTTCAGTCAGTCATTCCTCTGTTCTTTCGTTCAGTCGACCGGTCATTCTTTTGTTTGGTCATTCCAGTTGCTGACCATCCGTTGCATGTGCTTTGGTCAACTGTTGCTTTGAGGTGACGTGGAAATGGTAGAACGACTGTTCTTTGACGTCGAAGTCACTCAGGATGTGCTCAGCTGGTGGAGTGGCAGCGTCGAGAGGCAGAACATCCTTTCAAACGGAAGCATTAGATCGATCTTCATCGGGACCTCGTCTGGACTGACCAGATTCTGGAGGACGCATCCAAGGAGGTCAGCGGAAAATTAACTTCTAATTATATGCCACTTACATTTATGATGCGATCGTAGATGAAGTAGCCCACGAACGCGTTGTTATATATGGATGGATGGACCTGGTGTCTCTGCTGGCAATGTTCATAGCAGTTCGGCATTCGATTCGTTAGACCGTGGTACTCTCCACAGTCCTTATCAGGTCCTTACAGCTTTTCTGTCTCAATTCTGCTCACTTCGTTGGCTGGCTCTTTCTCACATGATCATTCTTTTCCACTTGTCTAGGGGATTACTAGGTCCACACGAGTAGAAAAATGAGTGATATGGTATACTGGCGAATACAGAGAGGAAGCAAACAAGATGTACGACCCAGAATCCGACATTTTTATTATAACCTTCTTATGACTCTGGTATGCGCATTCCATGCTTGAAGATAAACAACAATTACACCAAGAAACTTCGCGAATTAAACTTGCTTCGTTTATAGCCAAAGATTTAATCGTGACTAAGTTTTGGACATAATTTTAAAAAATTCTAAGTTTGCGATTGATAACACCTCTTCCGTTTCTTATTAGGCCTATTGGTGCCTTAGCTTGTTTGTGCTTTTGACATTTATGTGGCGCGTCGTTAGAGCACGTTATAGGCTACAAACTGTTGAGATGATTGTTGTAGACTCTTTCCTCAGAATAAGACGACAAGCTTAACGGAGCTGCACTACACGAGAGCAGTTGAAAACGGAAATGACATCATCACAATTTCAACGCCTTTTCATCCAGGTTAGCGTTACAGGGCAGCTGAGAATTCCATTTGCATTATTATGATACCGATTACAATAGCGCCTGTAACTACGACCGATTTACAGTTCCGGTCATCAAGCGCCATGTGCCCTGTGTTATCAATAATAACAGTATTAACAATAATAGTAGCAATATTAATACTGATAATAATTGATAACAAGCAATAATGATTGCGATGATGATGATAATGATGACGACGACGATGATTATGATGATTATGATTATGCTCATGATGATTGTGATTATGATTATGATTATGATTGTGATTATGATTATGATTATGATGATACCATCAATAACTTTGAGAACTATTTGCACATGTGTCCATCAGCGCAAATCTATGGCGTTCAATGCTTCAATTCACTGAGTAGCATCTTGGGAGCCGTCCGTTTTAATCATCAGCTGGAAATTGCCTTCCTGGACAACACTTCTCATTTTAAATGAGAAGCGAATGATACAGAAATGAGCAATTTCTGTGTAATTCGCTTAGTATCGCATGAAACGATCCTTCGAAAATAAACGTAGGCTAACAGTGCGTGAAACTAATTACCATTACTCGGTTGCTATGCCAACCTTGCAGTGAACGAATCTACGTCAGTGACGATGAGTTGCCCTGTCGTCGTTACCAATGACAACGGGAGTGCTATTGTTGCTGCGACTGGAATTCAGACGAGCCAGGCCTTTTTCAGGAGCATCTTCTTCGACTCCACGGCTTCCTGTGGCAGCAACTGCAGCCTCAGTTGCCACAGCAACGTATGTGTACTAATCGTCTTCGCAGGTTTACATGGCGTCCCAATTCTTGAAAGTGAACATTTATATAGCGGCTGCGTAAACTGTCAGAAGTTCTCAGTGCATCATGCAATTGATGGCGCCTTATAGGAATGTATCTTTAGACATATTTTATGCTTTTATAATGCCCATCCTTGAGTTTAATGTATGATATTACGAAGACTCCTCTCACTGACTCGCCAATCCCGTATCCGCCAATGTTTCATCGACGCCAATTAAGACCCGCAGGACAGTCTTTCCCATTGACTTTTATTTATTTCATCAAAAAACTTAATCATGACCGATGTTTTGATTGCTAACATTGAAATTTTTGTCCTTCATAAAAATCAGGATTGGCTTTGGCTACAGCAATAAACTCTAGTCTACGTATTGCAACTGATCCGACCCACGACTCCATCAGATCTAGACTATCGGGTGACCTCCAAGCCAAGAGTTTGAATGCACATAATTATTATGTACTGTGTGCACGACATCCTTACAGAGGCACTTGCACTCCATCGACTCAGCAAGAAACGTGTCGCTGTTTTCCTTTGTCTTGCATAATATCTTCCTGTTGCAGAAACTCGATTGTTATTTGGTGGACAACAATGGATTCGTTGTTCTCTCAAGAAACGAAGACGAGGTAACAGTAGATACGACGCTGGTGAATATTCGTGACAGTAAGCAACATTAGAATGGGCGATCGGGTCTTTCTGCATGGTTGCTCTGGTCCACGTGACTGCCTAGAGCAGTCTTGCATCACATGTTCAGGAAGCCTGAAGCATTTCTGTTTTTAAAACTGTTTCAAATATGTTTGCGTAGTGACTCTGAGCATTTGCCCTTCCAGTACACACTATGTACATGTATAAAGTAACCTAGAAGTAGCAGGCCTCCCTCTGAAGACGTTGAATACAGTTTCGTAATCGTAATTACCAATTACATCGTGGAATGGAGTGGAATAACAAACAGATCATGGTTAAGGCATAGATTTGCATATTAGCTAGAACAAAAGGCATTGAATCATGGCATATAATGCATTTTCCGGTTCGGACTATGGCAGAACTAAAATAATTAATATTTTGTTATATCTATAAGACTAAAAAGATGGGACAGATTGAGATATGGTGGGATGAGTTGCCTTGCGGTAGAATAGGACATTAGAGATATCTTTTTAAATGAATTGACGTAATTTGAATAGCCGGCGCAGAGTAAAAAGAATTATAATCATGATTAGTTTCATCGTTGTTTTTTGAGTTAGTAGCACAGTTCCTTATTGATTTGTAACAGAATATACTTGCAGATTTACGTGCTGCAATATAATCCCATGTGGTCTCAAATTGACTTGGTGTCATCGATAGTCTTCCTATCTTATGATCCTCGGATTCCTTCCACAACCTAATTCAAAACGATCTTCACATGTCGATAAAATTGCTACATATAATAATGTTCATCTATATGCATATCAATAGATTTATATGGTAAGGCTAATTGCAAATTTATATAGCGCCACTTGAGAGATGCTCATCATATGTTTTTGATGCGATACGAAACGATGTGATTCTGTCTCATCTGGTCATGTCTGTTGCGTTTTTTGTACACTCATTCCCATTATTATTATTATTATTATTATTATTATTATTATTATTATTATTATTATGCTGTTATCGCCCATGTGGGTGAGCTAAGTGAGCGGTGGCAATGTCCCGAAGAGGCAGGCGGCGTTTCCACGCTGAAGAACAACCGAGATACGTTGGAACAGAAATGACGTCTCCATTGGATCGTGGGTTGCAGCACTCGTTCGACTACCCAACTCTGAGATGAATTGCAGTCCTTCACTGCTCCAAGCGCCGCTGGATTCCAAGGAGAGGGCTACGAAGTCGTGGGTGTTGGTTATGGTGGAATACTTGGCCCTCTTCGTTTTAGCTGCGCGTTCGGCTGCTTTGCCAGCTCTGATAGATGTGTCGACAAGATGTGACTTGGCGTAGGTGTCGGGCACTGTCACATCCCATGCCAGACATCGACCACGTGTCCATGGACTGAGCGTGACGCCGTCCGGTCGCTTTCCATCTTCTCTTACCAAGCCGAGAGGTTCCTTTTGCGCTGGAATCTTCGCTCTGCCAAGAGCTCTCCAGATGACATCGTTCAACATGCTATGTCGTTGATGTTTTCCGCTGCCTCTTCTACAAATTAGTCCATGGAGCCCTTTTGCGTCGACGCTCTCTTGACATTGGTGACACAAATGTGGCTCGTAGAGCGTCGTTCCTAGCCTCAACCCGGCTGCCTTTCGTACATCCTCGTTTGAGAGACGCAGGCCTAGGGCAGTCACAGGGAGCGTTAGCATCCAGTCTCCAGAATGAGGTGCTCGTGAGGCCAGCAGCCGAGCACGGTCACATGGATTGTTATTGGACTCCAGCAGACCTTTCCATGCCTTGTCTGTGAATCGGAGGTCCCATTCTTTCTGGCGATGACTCGCTGCTCCTGTTGGTGGTTCTGCATCTGTCAGGGTCTTCCAAGCGTTGAGTGCTGAACTCGCAAGTTCATATGGTTCCTCAGCAGACTCTGTTGGTAGGATGTATGCCTGGAGTTCGCTTGTACTAGCAGCAGAAGCCAGAAAGGCAGAAAGTGCCTTATTATTATTATTACTATTATTATTATTATTATTATTATTATTATTATTATTATTATTATTAATATTATTATTATTATTATTATTATTATTGTTATTGTTGTTGTTGTTATCGTTGTTGTTATCGTTGTTGTTGTTATCGGATTTTGTGTGCTGTGACATGATCCGATCTGATCCTGAAACTGGTTCTGTAACTTCCATCAGGTCGGTCGTTTCTTTGGCGAGTTTGAACCGACTCTTTTGCTGGAGCTTCGCAACGAGGGAAACAATTCACAGGCCATATACAACAGGTATTTATCCATGTCCTCCATCAACCAAACAGTTCCTGTTCCTGTGTTTGATTGAGGTGCTTAAGAGACAGACACCTGTGTGAATCATGACCCATCTATGTGATGATCTATATTGTGCTAGAAGTTGCCTCAGTCAACTTCATCTTACTCTTATATAGGAAGCGCGTGCAGACGATAAATCGTGTCTTAACTTCTGACGTCTCTGAATTTTTCAGATATCAATAATTATGAGCATTTAACCTTTAACAACAAGCGTTACTGATTATACCTTGCGTTTTACTAAGCACTGATCGTTGCGCGTTACAGAGTTAATGGACGATGGATGTCTTTGACGACAAAGTTGTTCTTAAGGTGACCATCGATCCAAGGTTTTCCTTTCTGATAAAAACCCCATAGTCAACTCATCGACATTACAATCTGAATTATGAATATGTTTCACAAAACGCATCGACTGGAATTTTACAACTTATATGTCTAAAGGAGCAGTATAAAATATTTTGGACTATACTTACGGAATGTGTGCCAGTGAGACCATTTTTCTGTTGTGACGCTGTTAGTGTCATCTACTACGATTACCAGAGCGTCTGTCTGCTCTACAATGAAAAGACTTCCGATGCTGCTCCGTCTTCCTTTCTTCCGGCCAAAGTATGCTAAAAGGCTTTCATACAATCACGCAAACATTTTCCATTGTATTCGTTTATAGAGTATTAGAGTTGTCTTAATTAGTCTACGTATAACGCACGGGTTGCGCTTCTAGAGGTGCTAACGCTGTAGACATGTTGAGCTTTTACGATTCTTGATACAGTAAAAAAATTGCACATTTGGTTAAGTTATATGACATCTATGTGGTAGGCCTACGAGTGCTTGCTCTATTAGCGAATTATAGAATGCTTTTGTTCTTCTGTTGCTACTCTAGCGTCACATAGGCCTAGACTAGCACAGAGACATGCGACGGTGGTTTTAATCGCGTGATGTCGTTGCGTTAACTCCCGCAGTCTTTATTTAAAATCCTCAAATAGAACGCTTTCTGCAGTGACGCGGTGTTAGCGTCATATACGTCTACTATGAACAGAGATTCCTATTTGCAAATACTCTTTCCGATCGACTCTTAAGATCCATCGTTTTAACTGGTTTTACCCTCTTTTCCGTTGGGCTATCTCTTTCTGCCTCTTCTTCTCAACATCCCTGATCGCTGTCTTCTAACACTATCGCTTGTCTTCTTTTCTGCTTTCTGCTTCTCTGCAAGCATTGTAATCCGATCATTCATCTGCTCACCCACGAGTAAAACGAGCCATTAATGCACTTCCTTATCTCAGTGTTTCTACTGTATTTGACCTTGCCTGGCCTTAGCTTAACCTATATTGGCTTATAATAGGCTTATGTTAGCATTTAGATTTCATTAGCAATTAGATTTGATTATCATTCCGTAATTAATTTAGTGTTTTCATGCCAATTATATTGCCTCTTATTCTTCTTTACAGGTCCTCGTGTGGCTGTGGGACACCTTGCAGGGAGTCTCGACTCTCATCGTTCAACTTCTAAATGAATTGATCTCGTAAGGCCAGAGTAACATAATTTATATCGTATGGTGGTGATAACGACGACGATGATGTTGATGACGATACTGATGGTGAAAACGTTGCAGTTATGATGATTTTTATCCTGATGAGTTTATTCTTGAAGTGGCACATCATAGATGTCAGATAAAAAATTAAAGTTGCAATAACAATTTATATATTTTTGTGCGTTGCTGGTTATTAATTAAACACGTCATTTTTAATGATTTGAGCTAAAATAAATTATATTTTCTGTAAATTCCATGACAATTTGGCAGACTGCGAAGTCATACTTTGTATACGCCATAAAGTGTTTTATGAGAGTATTTGTTTACAGAATGAATTGGAGCTTGAAATCAATTCTTTTCTTATGGAGCCAATCAGATTCTGTGGGTGCGCGTAAGTCAAGCCGATTTTGTAACGTTTTCCGGCTCCATTTTAGTACCGTGCATCGCGGTTGTATGTGGTTCCAGAGGAGAAAGAATACATGCAGTAGTTTAATACTTCGTGTATACCATAGTATACACGAAGTATACACACTTAGAGCATACACACCTACATTTATATATAGATGTAGGTAAAGTTATAAGGTTTACCCTATTTGGATGACATTAATAGACTATGACATTAATAGACACCGATTTACACATTTGCATGGTTCATCGACGATAACCGTTAAAGCCGTCGATTTGAACCGGATTGGATATAAACCAACTCGTCTGCGTAGACGCCGCACAGTGATAACTCACATAGGCTACTGACAATATGTCCTACACAACGTATTGCACTACTGCATGTAATTAATTAAACTAAAAAGGTCTTAAACATTTTCTTCTTTGCAACCAAATACAACCGCTTAATATAAATGCCAGTCAAATTGTTTCTGACTCAATTGTAAAGCTCCACTTTAAAGAAATACATGTGGTTCCAAAAACAGAAGCCAAGAGCAATGGCTATAAAATTGTCGCCCATAGAAATTTCATATTTAAAAATGCGCATGATTATCTATTGTTAATCTAAAATGTACGAAGGTTGGGACAATGGAACTGAAGCGGAGAAATCTCGACAAAATTATTTGGCCTTAAAAATTTCATTTAGAAATAAATTGTTTACATTTGTTTCATTTAGAATCGTATACATTTGGTTTTTAACTGCAGACACTATTTTTCATTGCTATGCAAACACTACATGTATATACATGTATATAGATATATATACATGCATATACATGTATATACATGTATATAGATGTACATAGATGTATATAGATGTATATAGATGTATATACATGTATATACATCTATATACACGTATATACATGTATATACATGTAGTGTATATACATGTATATACTGCAACACGTATTGACAAAAGGATATAATGTAGTGATATAATTATCTTAGCAAACTCTTCACCATCCAGCCAACCAGTTCTACCCGATCATCATCAGGTCTCAATCATTCTCGACTTATCTCAAGTTCTCCACCTGATTCATACCCACCGTGGTTGCTTCTGTTTCTGCCTGTGTTATCAAGACTGCTCCTTTTCCGTGGGGCGCATCACACTGGGTGCGCCTCCGACGAGGTTGTACTGGTGAAGGCGCTATAGGCATTTGTGATTACAATACAATTAACAGGGCCTACAATGTTGCTTGATGTCGTAGAGAGTGAACCGAAACCTGAGCCGATCATGTGCGATCGTCCACTGAACATGTTCTATGCCTTGAGTCTGTCGAACACAACCGCACCGTCTGGGCATAAAACAATACTGGACTGTCCTGAAAAGTGTAACAGGTAGACATCCCTTGTCAACAGTAGCAGAACTTCACAAGAACAAAGACTTGTTCGCTCTTGCCGCTATTGCCTTAGGTTGCATCACCTCGATCTATCTCGTGCAGCCAGAGGTGTAACAAGCGGAAGTGCAGAGGGGCACCGGCCCCCAGTTTCAAAACTGGGGAGGGGCAAACAGTTTTAGTGCTCAGTACCTCCATGTGCCCCTAAATCGGTTATTTTTTATGTTTCTCCAATGGCTTGTTAAGGTGACTTTTGTTAAGATAATTTGTGTCCCTTATTTTTAAAATTTCTAGGGGTAAAATTCAAAAGTAGGGGCAAAAAAGTTTTTTGGCGCTTCGTGCAATATTTTTTTAATTATGCCTCCCCATTTTTCAAAACCTTGTTACACCTCTGCGTGCACCCTATGTTCACTTCATTGTATGTCTTCTTGCCAGGTTCTATTTTCACTTGACTTCTATTGCATTGTCTTGCTTTGTGTTGTTTTGCCTGGTCTAATATTGTTTAATTTTAATTTTATTTATTTATTACCGACATTTGATATCGCCCTTCTTCCAACATTTTTTGCTCATAAGTGCACACACACGCCTCGACGGCGCAATTGCAGTTGTACTGCAGAGCAATTGTGCGCATAGGACTTGTTCAAGGTCCTTACACAGTGACTCCCCGGACGAGGGTCGAACCCGCTCGAACACAGACTTGCCTTTAGTCGTTTGTCTTGCCGTGTATTATTTTCTCTTGCCTTGTATTGCTTTGACTTGCCGTGTATTGCTTTGTCTTGCCTTGCATTTGTTTTGTCTTGCATTGTGTGGCTTCATATTGTCCTTTTAAGAGCCTTTTCATGGAGTCACGTTCCTGGCACCAATTTGTTTCTGATCGTAGCCGACGCCACGTGCACCTGCTCCAAAGACCCGCCAATCTCAACCGAACGCCTTGCCGTGCGCTATTATATCCTTCGGTCAATATTTACCATTACTTAATATCTGTTAATTAACCGAGATAATTATTTGTGCTAGCAATAGACGATGACGGCGATTTCCATGAGAATATGGCAACACCAAAATATATAGTTGTCATTGTGTTCATCATCCTATCGCGATCATCATCACAACTCTCCAGAGGCGTCAATAATCTCCCTCTGAGTGATGGGGGCAAACCCCCCGGTCCCAAGTGTCAATAAAGCAAAATATTCCTCCCATTTGACTCAAAAATTCCCCCTTACCTGAAATTGGAGGCATTTGCCTCCGGACCCCCTGTCTGGACGCCTCTGCAACTCTCTTACTCGTTCACAGTATTTTCATCGCCGTCAATATCGTCTTCAGTAACATCATTGTTATCTCAGCCATTGTCATCATTTACATCATCATCAGCATCATCAGTATCAGCATCAGCAGCAGCAGCAGCATCATCATCATCAGCATCATCATCACAGCAGTCTTTTCTGTTATCTTTATATTGTTTTGCCTATTTTATCACATCTTCACCATCACCATCATTGTTATCTGCGCTTACCTCATGATCACCATCAGCAGCATTGTCATATTCATATTCATATTCATTGTCATATTCAGTATCATCCATGAGTAAACATCACAGTCAGCCTATGTCCATTAAATCAGCACTTTCATTAAAAATGTCTTTGGTTATTTAGAATGCTCCTTAAAGTTTTATAACTTTAAGGTGTTACAAAATTACTAGAGCGCTGCTTTACGATAGAACGGACGTCGTTTAGGCCTAGGGCCTACTAGACCTATGTGCTGTGAATGTGATTTGGGTGAGTTTCTTTAACTGATGCTGTTCAACATAATGATTCAACGATGTGTACAAAGCTGAGACAAAAGACGAATCGAATGAGACCAGTCTACTGCTTCTCTTCTCATCCCAGTGTAAGACGTTATCTGCATTACATGTAATCACATTCATCATATCCCAATTTTTAACACACATATCGAAGAAAGCGTTCAGTGATGAATGGATTGCATTGTGCGTATGTGATTCATATTTTTGGCTAGTCTAAGTCCGTGCAAAGAGTGTTTACAGATCAACGCGCTGTTTGAGTGAGTTTTATATGAGCGCTTAGGCCTACTTTGCTCGCGAAGCTAATACTTGGACTCGCAGTGTTATGAAAAGACACCAAATTAGGCCCTACCCCTCTCTACGAGTTGCAGTTTATTTATAAATTTGTGTAGACTTATATGCATATATATATATATATATATATAAGTATGTAGTAAGGCGACCGGAGAGTAGGCCTACTGATGATGTTTCTAGTTTCTACCTGTGCGATTCGGTCGCGCGTGTCGACTTCACCTTGATATGTTTAGCCAGACAGTAGTAGCCTTTGCGCAGTCACTCAGTTGTTTACGAAGAGGATAAATAAAATGATCTTATACAATACAAGATCACTGACGTCATAAGACTGGGTTCATATTGTTTGATGCTCCCATTGAAATATACGAGGACAGCAACGTATGAAATACAATGTTCTCAACGAGAGCTATAGAAACATACAGCCTAGTCGAAACAAAGTCGTCAGTTTTCATACTAATCTATATCGAGCAACTCCGTTGCGATATCAACACGCAACCGAGCGCCTCCAAGGAGTTTCTCTTGAAGTGGCGCTATATAAATTTACGATGACGGCAATTACGTAGTTTGCGCTACGCCCTATATCCAAGTCACAGCTCCCTGCGTAACTTCTGGAAACCGAACTTTAACCTCCCACGGACTATCCTTTGGACAACCCTTTCGATTTGACGCAGCGCTCGTGTATAAGCTGGTGCCCTGCGCTTAGCTTTCAAATAGTGCTTTACTAATTTGGAGATTACGATAATGATTACAATTGGAAACTTAGCACGCCTGTCTTAAATAAACGACAAGCGGCTTGCAACAGACTTCACACTCAGCGCTCTTTGTGGTCATAATATGCAAACATAACCAGTCACTGGACTTTCTTCTTCGCAATACAATGCAATACAATAGAATTCAATGCAAAATACAATACATCTATAGTAAGCCAACCGAACACTTCTAGCCCTTGTTTTACTATCGACCAACGGGTCAATGGGTTTGACCTTGTAAAGATACAAACGTTGACGTCTGACTCACTAACTGCATTCGCCTTATTCTTAATTAAATCTTGATCAATTTTCCACCTACTTTCTGTCATCTTTCAATCAGCGTTTGATCACTTTGTTCTTGCCGACCGAAATGAATTAGTATAAATTGCAGGATGAATTAAATACTAGTTTTCTTTCATAATAATAACTTAAGTGTTTGGTCGTTGATGTCTTTCAGGAGAAACCTGGATCGTGTGGCGGAATTCGTTCTTGTTCCTCTCCTGGAACCGTGTCCTTATTCGTTTGGTGCCAGCTTCTTGGAAGCTGGATGAGACGTCGTTTTCTATGACCTCCGCCTACGTCCTCTCACACTCTGCGTCTGTAAACGATTTTGTCTAATTCTTCTTCGATCAAATTATGTCTGTCTTCATCTTCCATATCTCGCTTTAGTCGAATTGGTATGAATAAGATCGTGATCATGCAGTTCACATACTCTTAGATCGCCTGCTTTGCTCCTTGCTCCGATGAGCTCCCTTCGAAAGATTTCATCAGCCATTATTCTGCTCGATGTCAAGGACTTTAAATGGGATGACGTCTAAACGACACAAATAAATTTGTCCTTTTTGTTATACAGCATGTCTTTTTTGTGACTCACGACACTCCGTGTTGCTTTTCACGTATCCTTCTCCGTGTGGTTCTCCGTATGTCTTCGTATGGCTCCTCCTTGTTTTTGTGTATGTATAACCCGAAAGTTTCTTGAATGCTTTCCTTAACTACATGTGGTCGATTCAATAAGGAATGAGGTCAGAAATCCAGCGGAAACGGTCGATATACGAAAGAAGCAAAGCATTCACGTTGCAGAATAAAGGAAAATCAAAAAGAACGAGGAAAAATGTCGACTTTGGTTTCGAAACAGTCTTCGGTTTTACAGTTGTATTGTATATTTTTATATTTATTGAACCTTTCTGTTTGTTTAATCTGCCTAATCTAAAAGCAAATAGAGTAATTGTTTAAACGTCACAGTTTACATGCAAATTAGAACTGTTCAATACACATCGAGGCAAGCGGAAAATTAAGAACAGATTATATTCGTACTATAGGCGGAGCCAGTTGACAGTTAGACTGGTATAGTTTTCATGCTGGCATCTAACAAACTTGAAAATTTAGTATTTGTTGAGGAATATGTAGGCCTATTGCATCTAAATACTTTATACATCTGCATTAATCTCTAATATTGATGCCTGTTTAAGTGTTTGAAACGCATAAAAATGCAACTGTTAATGGTACAGTCTCAGAGAGCAAACGCCTTATGAAGAGAAGAAGCTGGGACAACTTATCTTGTCGATCCCATTGTAGGCCTACCTATTAAAGAAGCAAAATAAAAGAGTCCGCGTTTGGTGTCAAGACATCAAAGTGCGAATTGGAGTTTATGAAGACAACGTGATGTAGTTAAGTAATGAATTACATGGCACCATTCCAGTATACATGGAATTGCGTAACATGCACGAAATGTCAGAAGTATTGGTTGACGTAGTTAAGGTCAAGAGGTCGTCAACAATTAAGAGCTTGAACTGACTGACCTCTGCTAAGGCTGACCTGTATTAAGGAGTTGACTGAGTTGGCAGATAGATTCGAAAATAAAAAATATTTGAAGTAAGTAAATAAGCGAATAGCTTGCTGATTGCAATTTACCTAAAGCAGTTACATACATTACTTGATATTTACTCCGGTTAATGCCACTATTTAGAGCATTTACGTAGCACTTGTGTGAATACCAGCTCAAAGGCAATCCGAGTCTAACTACGGCACAAGAGAATAGTCATGAACGAAGTCTCAGAATTCGGTCTAAAGTCTGGGTATGCAGTGCGACTCTGATTAGACGGATTGTTTTGAAACAGACTCGACAATGGCATAGTTATCTTGGTTCTTACACTAGTAAGTTATGTAAGTAAGTAACTGTAGTTCCTGTATAGACCTCCTTTCAAAGTTCAAAGTGCACACTCGATCATCATACGATAGAGCATCATTGGCTCTGAGCAATTGGGAGTCAAGGACATGCTAAGAGTCTCAACATAGCAGCCGCCTCGTAGGAGGCTGCAACCCGTACTCTCGGTGCGCTCCAATCAATCGGCCACCGCGCCCAATGTTCGTAGATCGGTAATAGTCTGGAAGATATACCATCGCATGTGACACCGTCTCAACCCTGCATCCTTTAGGTCCTATTGGTCGACAAAAATTTAACTAGCGCAGGTTTGAAGATAACAAAGAAGGTTACAAAGATTGTTGTATGGGTGTGGTTGCTCTTTGACCTCAGCTCCACACTTGGGCCTGTCCCGTGGGGTTTCTATAGGCCTACAACTACGTTCTCTTAACCTCGGTTCTGCAGGGACGCATACGCGTAGCTACACGTTATGAAGTTTCAGGTGTCTGCAAAGTAACAATCGTATGCGTTTA
Organism: Bimastos eiseni; assembly: GCA_959347315.1. Classification (NCBI taxonomy): domain Eukaryota; kingdom Metazoa; phylum Annelida; class Clitellata; order Crassiclitellata; family Lumbricidae; genus Bimastos; species Bimastos eiseni. The sequence goes on along the minus strand of OY365811.1, from coordinate 14,679,479 downwards.
TAATACAGCATGTAATAAGCATGATATCCTATATTAATATATTCATATATGCATATATATATAACCTAAATGGTAGATAGATATATTATATATTATTGTACATACGCATGTATATATCAATGTGCTATCATGCGTGAAAGACCGCAGTGACGCGGTGCACAGGCGTGACTGCAGAATGGCATTTCATATATTATGTCTTTTATGCATATATGCAAATACAAGACATTGTATTTCGATGCCTACTCGTAAGGTGGGTAGTATTCTTAGAGTGGCCTCTGTGGGGTGGTTGGTAGTGGGCTGAGAAACTTCGCTCAATATGTATTAGGCTTTTAAATTCGCTTTTAATTCATGGTCGTTTAGTCCAAAGTAGGCCTACTTATATATATGTATATATATGCATTTATACATGTGTATATCTATATATTTGATATATTTAAGGCATGTATACGTACATCTATATGTAAATCAAGGCAAAAGATTGATATTTGGCCTATAGGGCGATATGGTATTAATTTACCGTAGTAAACGTAGGTCGTGTTTGTGTTCGTGTGGCGGTGCGCTGTGTCGTCGTCAGCCGTGACGAAGACTAACAAAACAGGTAGACGAAGTCTAGTCGATTAATGTCGCTGGTATATCTGAACCTTTCTTCTAAGAAGGAGAAGATTCGAAAGCGCTATGTCGACCGTTCGCTTCCTATCGCTGTTCGTTCTGTTGGGCGCCATCGGAGGATTCTCTGTCGTCCTCGGAGGAGGCTCCGATCTGAGGGAAGAAGCGACGGATCGACGACTGGAAATCCTTCGAAGAGAGCTAATCGGAGCAAGGAGCAAAGCAGACGATCTTAGAGTATGTGAACTGCATGATCACGATCTTATTCATTTCGATCTGACATGATCTGATTCAATCGAGTCTTATGTAACCTGATCTGATCTGCATACTAATCTATGCGGCGATATAATATAATGTACATCCATTTTATCTTGAGCTTGGAGGATCTTGAACGATATCTGAAGAGGAGAGATTTCATATATGGTTTAACCTATATCTGACGGGTGAAATAAGGTTCCTATCTGAACTAATCTGATTGAGTTTAATATACATAGCTTAATTTAATAAAATATGATCTTCTTTAGTAATATCTAGAATGGTCTTGCGTGAAGATTACAATCTAGATGACAGGCAATTCTAAAGTCACTGGTCCATTCTTTCATTCTCATTCCTCAGCGGACTCTTGCACCACTAAGGTTAGCAGAGAGAAAACGCACGCAAAGATGCACAATTATAGGCCAACTAATAATAATTATTATACATAGTATGTCTGATTGTCATAATGTCTGATTGGTAGAAGGCTAGTCAGTCGAGAAGTCTGACTGACATCCTTGAAGGACTGAATCGAGAAACAACGGACGAAGAAGAATTGACGCAGAAGAAGAGCACTACTGATGATGACGATGGTTTAAAGGATCTTACAGGCGATGACGACGATGACGTGGATGTTACTGACGTCACCGATGGAATCTTCTATATCGCTGCGAACCTAGCGGACGAGATCCGAGCTACTTGTGACATCGACATCGCTGCCATCTTCAGCGGATACTCACCCAGTAGGTTCAGCAATCGATAGTAGTTTCAGCTTAACGACTCTGTGTGATAAGAAGAATCATTAGCGTCGCCCTCCTTCTTTCTCCTGGACTGGAACTGGCACGGCCAGAATGCAAGCAGTAGAGGATTAGTGGCGGAGGTTTCTATAATCTGTAGAAGTTCATCTATCTTTACTCAGGAAAGAAATTATCCTTCGGAACTATTAAAATGCCTTACTATTCAGAACATAAATGTACAGCCTACCTAAGCTATTATGCCAATGACATCCATAGCGCCCTTTGTTGTTGTTTGCTCGCGTGGAACTTGAGCACTATAGCAGCGATTCTGGACGGTTAATTTCACATGAGGAGATTTACACATGCTTCAGTTTACACTGGAATACAATTACATTAGGCAACCATTCACTCATTCATTCATTTCGAGAATTTATGTACCACCTCTTCGAGCAAAACTGCTGTAGATGTGTTCCCAATCCAACCAATGATTTTGACCACCTGCCTATCGATTCTGTTTTGATTAAGCGCCTGTGAACAAGCTGGTTCCCGCGGCATGACTTTTGTGGGCGCTATAGAAATGCTGGGATGACGATTACGATTACGATTCGGACCACTGGTTGTGTCAATTAATTTCGTACAGTCTTCGCTGGGTCCTGACGATGAAAAAACTGTTTTGCCGTAAGAGTGTTTAGATCACTAGGGGCCTATGTCTAGCTGTACTACTTTTTGGATTGAATGAGGAATATTCACGCATAACTCCCTCCCCGGCTCGCAGCACGATTCGCAGAGCATTCACATTTATCGTTATAGGGTTACATATATTTTTAGCAGTGTTTATAGGATGCATGTGCAACAGATGATTTAATAAATGATATACCCACTTACTTACTTATTTGAATATACTCCAAGGTCTGCAGAGAAACAACAAAAAGAGGGATAGCAACATCGAGACATTACACAACATATATTTGGATGATGGAAAACTGTGGCAAGACGATAAAGAAACCGATTGTGGGAGGAAGACATAATCTTTATTATAAAGGAGATGTCAGAACTCGATGAAAATTTGAACGCTAGACTTGACCAGACGTCTCTAAACAGCCAAACAGAATTATTATATAAAGATTTTTATGTGCATAGATCAAGTTAAAATCGTTTTATTTTCAGCCAGTCTGGCAGCGGCCAATGACGCTAGCACGAAGCTCTGCGCAGCCACGAAATGTCTCAGTGATGCTCTCGCTTCCGCTCCGGGATTTGGTGACGATCTTAAGACCTTTGCCGATTGTATGTATCCATTGCCACGATGCGAGTATAATGTCAATGCACAAATATGCAGTCATAATTCACAATGAAAAAATGATTAAGAGGAATAATGTTGCGTTTCTGGAGGTCAGGTCTGAGACAAAAGGATGATTCCTTAACAGGGATTGTTGTCGGCGAGGTAGGACTCCAAAGATACCGCAGCAAATTGAAACAAATGGTTATCAAATCAAGTCTTGAATTGCATCAAAGGTTATTATTCTCTGCACGAAATTTTCGTCAATGCTTTAACACTGTTCTCCTTACCAGGCCCAGACTGGGAGGTTAGGAGCACCTCTAAGCAGGTTCCTTGGGGTGCTATGTAATTACTATGCTACTAAGGAATGACTGAATACGGAGCCTGCAAGAAAACAAGATTACTCAGCTGCGGTTTGTACGATCTATCGAATTAATCAGCGTCCGGTTTGAATGAGTCTCATATTTATTGGTTTGAAGTACAAACAATAAACAGAGATTCCGATTCAAGTCCCAAAAACCTCATGAGCTGCAATAGCTCTTTGTTCAACTATAAAGCAGATTTAAAACTTGGTAGCCAGTGAATGCAACATAAGCGTTAAAATTATTTGTATTGCTTTTGTTTAACATATAAATTTGGGTGCATTACATCATAATCTCAACAGATTAAGTTTTGAACTCTGTTGTCGTTCTATGCTGTCATAGTTTGTAATACGATGTAACTGTTGCTCCAAGTCTGTGTTTATCTTCGCAGCCAGTAACTTCAAGTTATCGGACGTTGCCGCGAACATCGACAAGGCCTTTGTAAAGCTCGATAAGACTTTGTCAACCGTCGAAGACAAGGTCTTCTGCGCCCAAGCACAGCTCATCGCTATCCGTCTACAGATCTCCCTATACGGTAACCGATCAATCAATCGATCAATCAGTCGATCAATCGATCAGTCGACCAATCAATCAATCAATCAATCAATCAATCAATCAATCAATCAATGATCGATCAGACAATGAGTCACTGAAATTGCGCTAAATTTAATCTATCTGAAACGGCGCACCAGCAAGTTCTCTAAAACAGTTCTTCTCAGCATGCATGGACTAGACCTACAGTATTCTTCGGCTCTGGTCCTTCATTATTCTTCTTTGATAAAATCCAATGTCACCAGAAGCAGTGGCGTAGCGAGGGGGCGAACCGCCCCAGGCGGCACTTGTCCTAGGGGCGACCTTTTCGGTAAAAAATAAATACAAAATTATTATTGTATAAGTTGCATTCTTCAAGATTCTAGTTGCTCTTTTGTTAGCCTGGCACAATGCTTTTTAGTTTTTTCTCGACTTTGAAACTAACATATACGATATACCGAAGTACCATCGAAATTTAAACAGTAATATACACAGCACCTTGTAGGAACCTTTCTATTAGTCTAAAATCCAAACGCAATTGACATCTTTCTTATAAAGTTGGCCTCATTAGATCGTCTGCCAGCTTATCTCCTCCTCCTTCTCCTCCTCCTTCTCCTCCTTCTCCTCCTCCTTCTCCTCCTCCTTCTCCTCCTCCTTCTCCTCCTCCTTCTCCTCCTCCTCCTCCTCCTCCTCCTTCTCCTCCTCCTTCTCCTCCTCCTTCTCCTCCTCCTTCTCCTCCTCCTTCTCCTCCTCCTCCTTCTCCTCCTCCTTCTCCTCCTCCTTCTCCTTGTCTTTGTCTTTATCTTTGTTCAATCTACATTCCGCGGCAGGCGTCAAATCTGATGTTTCTTTGCTAATACAAAGGACATCAAGCAATCAGCATTATACATCAAGTACGCGCAGACGAGTATCCGTTATAAAGGAGTCATTGTTAATGGATTCTTCAGGCATCGCATTGAGCATAATAATTATGCCTTCACGATGTTTCAATTATTGGCAGGTGGTGTTGGTTTCGCCAATGGATACTTGTGCAACAAAGTCTTTGTTGAACTCGGTCAGTACATTTTCAGAAACGATCATAATTATGGAATAGACAAAGACGAAGTTTAGCTCAATGTATCGATCTCGCACGACGAAGGACACGGATTCCGCACTGAGACTGTAGAGACGAAATTTCGTTCTGCCCGACTGTTTTATGGATTGATTATGTTATAACTGAAGTAAAACCGGCGAATTCATGTCGTACGCATGTAATTGCAGCTCTATATTAGGGGCCGTCCATAAAGTACGTCATGCTCCAGGGGGAGGGGAGGGGGTGTAAGAAAGTGTGACAGTTTGTGACAGGGGAGGGGGGTCAGGCCATGTGTGACGTGACACATTTATTTTTTAAAATTTTATTTCTAATTTATTTTTTATTTTTTTAGTAGAATTTAATAGCTTTAAAAATAATTTTCAAAAATTTTGTGAAACATTTGAATTTGGACTTTTCCATTTTATAGTTAGTAAAGGGGTGAAAGAAAATCTAAATTATAATTTCGTTTTATTAGAGGTTAGCACATGGATAAATATTCATATTGCCCGCTGTAACAACCCTAGAGTCATAAAAGCCTGGGGCCAAAGGCTCGCGGGTTGTTACGAGGGTGTTATGAAAAAAACAAAGTATTAATATAATATATATTAATATAAAATTAAAAACTACTTATAATATATTACAAATACTTGATGTCTTGTGAATATTTTTGAATTAAACATAATTCACAGGCCCAAAATAAACAGATTCAATATAGCACAAGAGTTTGTCACATAATTTGTCAATCTAGTCTTTTTTAGTCAAATTGATTTGTTTCCTTTTTATTATTTAATCACTGGTCAAGTTTCGCTAATCTACTTCTTATCCTGTGTAAAAAGATTGCATAATCGGAAGATTATCTAAAACTTGACCTCACCTATTGTAAATGAAAAAGCAGCAGATAAATGATGTGTATTATATAATTGTCTAGTCTAATTTTTGCAATTTTTGTTTTCAAATTCAATCTAGATCGAGTTACTGCTTCAATGAATAACTGTGACAACTGTTGACAATTGACTATTCTACTAAGTCATTTTAATAATGTGATAGTTCTTTTAAGTGGAAATTTTATATTTTAATACAGTTTAATAGTGACGTGTGTTTTAGATTAAATTTTAATTAGGTGTTAATTAAAAAAAAATTTTTTTCGAAAGTGTGATGTACATTAGGTGGGGGGGGGTCCGAGATTTGTGACAGTTTGTGACAGGGGGAGGGAGGGGTTAAAAATGGTCAAAAATTGCGTGACGTATTTTATGGACGAACCCTTATATCATTCGCGTATAAAAATTATGTGAGTTACAGTTGCATGGAAAGCAATGACTGTTTTGAAAATGCCGCTAAATCATACGAGAACAGATGATCATATTTTTATATGATTGCTTATTAATGGTCATAAATCTAAGTGAAATGACATTGACTGGTCGATCCATTTTTTAAATTGATTTTCAATAGCTTTTAGTTTAAACTTGTCAGGATATTAGATAAACAATCAATGTGAACTTAATATAGTCATAAATGTACTGGTGGACTGAAGTCATAAATCTGGCGAAGTTTACGGAATTGATTGCGATATATAGTTATAAATTTATACCTGCTGGGAGTTGTTAGCTGTACGCTAGAAAGAGGCTAGTGAAGTAGTAAAACAGATGGATGACTACATTGAAGTTACTGAAGGTAGTTGGTATGAGAAGTTATTAACACCTATAGATAGCTAGAACATTTGTTGTCTGATTCCTGGTCAGTTCGTTTTCAACTGAACGCGTCAAGACTGCTGGAGGAGTCAATATCGGAAGAGGATTTCGTGAGGAACTGTACGAGGAACCTTGTCGAAGATATCACGTGCTATGAGAAGGAACTGGAGGCTTACAACAAAATCATTCCTCAAACGCCATTCACAGGTATCCCTGTCTGTCTATCTGCCCTTTGTCTGCCTTATGTCTGTCTGTATGTCTGTATGTCTGTATGTCTGTATGTCTGTATGTCTGTATGTCTGTCTGTCTGTCTGTCTGCCTGCCTGCCTGCCTGTCTGTCTCGCACATCGAATTAACGCCAGATTACTGCCGTCCGAATCTGACTTTATTGTATTACGAGTAATACAATTACGATTGATGATGCACATATGACGAAGATTAAGACGGCTGAAGAGACATTAGAGATGATGAAGAACACGTAGATGATTATAACGACTTACATAATAAAGATATTGAAGACTACGACGACAGCTGATGCTACTGATACTGATGATGGTTACGACGACAATGATGATGACGATAATTAAATTAATGTGAACGAGAATGATGTCGACTACGACAGTGATGATACTGATGCTGGAAGTGATAATAAAAGTAATGAGAAATATGATGACAATGTTGATGATGATGACAATTATAAGGATGATGACGAGGACAATGATGATGATGACGGCGATGATGCTGTTGTTATAGCGTCGAGTCCGTTGCAATCGGCGGCGTTCACTGCTGACTTTCTGATTGACTACGGAGTCCTTCTGATGTACCATCGAATCATTCTGTCACTCGAGGCTGAGATCGTCAAACTCTGCGCATCAGCCAAAGACAACGACGACAGCGAGGACAACGACATCGACGACAAGAGGAAGATGGAGGAAGTGGAGACCCTGAACGAGGACAGTAAGCATTCACACTTATCCAATCATCCATTACGAGACATCTGTGGACAATAGAGCGTCATCATCATCTTCATCGTAATTACCATCGTTACGTCTGCCATCACGAGCATCAGAACCGTTATAGTAATCGAAAACACGACTACTGTCCTAGTATATGTAATTATAATATGTCTATATGTTTGTGCAGGGGCTTGACTGGAGAGAGAGACAGAGACAGACAGAGACAGACAGACAGACAGACAGAGAGAAAGAGAGAGACAGAGAGACAGACAGAGAGACAGAGAGAGACAGAGAGAGACAGAGAGAGACAGAGAGAGACAGAGAGTGGGGAGAGATGGATGGAGACATAGGTAGTGGTGACATCTGTGGCACCCAGTAGGGAAAGGCATGCACCCAAGGTAACATAAAGTGACTAAAAATATAGCACGCATTCCAGACCACAAGGGTGCCGGTCAGTCTGTAGTTCAAGTTCGCTGAACCGTGAGTCCGTGACCGAATGACCATCTTGCGACACGAACAGACACACTGACTATATGTGCAGACGGATTGATTGACAGAGAGTCAGAAAAACAGGCACAGCTAGTCAGCTTCTATCCGACGAAATCAGAAGGAATATACCTCTCGGACAAAGTTACAAGAAGGACCTGAGACAATAGTCAGAGCTTCGTTGACGGGATGGGCTACAATTATCGAGTTGTTGCGTTGTAACTTTGTTCTCTTCTGCGCCGACGATTCTAAAGAATAAAGGCTTTTAAATCTTACTATGCGGAAAGGGAAACTTAAACAGGCGAATTTCTTAATAAATCTGTACATATTTATAGTGTGTAGACCTATTAAATGTATATATGTGTCTGTACTATTTTATGCTAATCTCCACACTCATGTGCTTGCATGACTGTATGGCATGTACGTGTTTTACTGTTATGTATGTTTGCATCATATGCTTTACGCATTTGCATGTATGGGATGCTTTTGTGTATAGTAGGTATATGAATGTTTATGTAGCTCTTTATTATATCTCGTCTCTCTTAGAACAGTAAGTTCGTCATAATGAGAATTGCAGGAAGAGTTTCCATCAGCAGTTCTCGCACACTCGTAGAACAGCGCCAACGTATTTTCGTTCATGTTGTTCGATGACAGGCGTCTTGTTAACTAAAGTCACGTTGTCATAGTTCGCTACTGTTATCACATAAAGGCACATAGAAGTACCAGCGTAATTACTGCTTTAAGTTATACGATTTCAATTTTGTTCTAATAAATTATCTACTCTCTTAATTTAATGACATACTTTCATTTTCGCTTTCACTTTTATTGTCACTTACTGGTCCGTTTCGGTTTGTTTCAGCTGAAAGTCTGACGGATCAGCTGCAGAAGCTGCTGAGGAAACTGAATGAGGTTACTGCTAAGAAGAAGGAAGCTCAGATGGCCTTACAAGGTGGAACAGGAGTTCGTGCTAATGATAAAGTACAATCCAACGGAAGAACAGGAGACAGTGGACCCAGAGAATCGAAGGATAAAGACACCAAAGATGTGATGGCTTCAACAGGAGAAAAAATGGCCATCAAGAGATCTTATTACAGGGAGAGGGAAAACTAGACAACACCGTCCCCTCTATTTCTCAAGAGCTTAATTAAATTGGCCCAACTGCAAATCAAACTGAAGTAACTACGCTTTTAAATGTAATCTAAAGAGTTCTCGGGAGAAATGGTTATTAGATGCAAGTGGAAACACTGACAATTAAATGAACATTGCATATCGTCTTTCATTATTGGCAAAATTCCATTTTTAAAGTTGGTTTAAATCTAAGTAAAATGACATTAACTTAGAATTTACCGTCGAACCACTTTTTAAAATTGATTTTCAATAGCTTTTAGTCTAAACTTTTCAGGATATTATATAAACATGTGCGATCACAGTAATCATGCTTCGTGCTTATTGTTAAGTGTGCATCTATGGTTTTGTTTCAGTGCAATTTTTATGCATAGTCTATGTCGCCATTTCTTAAATTAAAAAAATACTGATAGAATATTAATTTTAGTTTCTTTCCGCGAACACGTAGACCTTTGACCTTTAATTAAATACTTCTTTAACCTTGTAATGCTACCTAATTCAGTTCAGTAAGCTGGCGATGAAAAATGCTTTTAGTACCATGCTAGTGCCTCCGTTAGTTTCAACAAGGTACTGTTATATTGAATAAAGAGAGGCTATCTGCAATTCGTTGTTGAGTTAAATTTACTGTGCAATTAATTGTAGAGCTCGATTTCTTTGTACACGGACAACCGCGCGGTTATGCTAAATGGCTTAAAGGGTAATTCAATCGATCAGTGAATCAATTAACCAATCAATCAATCAATGTGAACGTAATATAGTGCCCCTTCAACATAATACTCAGAGGCTCTCTCACGGTTGAAAAGTAAGGATTTCAAAGAAGAGTAAAATGCAGGCGAGGAATTTCTAGGCAGGAGGTGTAGCTCTTGGGGAGCCCATTCAATAATGATTGGGCCACCACTGAAAAAGCCCGATGTTGCATTGTAGAGGAACGAGCGATAGGGACAACCATGGCCCCATGGGCAGCAGAACTTAGTATGCGTCGGTCACTAGTGGCCCTAATGGGCTGACACAACTTCTTTAGGTAAACTGGAGCATCGCCGCAAAGGCAACGCCACACAAGGACTTATAACCATGAATGCAAATAACAAACAAAGCACTAAAATGGTAATTAACTTGTATAAGTCGCCAGTTTGCCTTTGGATAAAAAAATGAGGCATACTGAAACTGATTCTTTATTTGTGACATGAGAAACTCGTCTAAAGCGGGGCTTTAGCCCTTTTGGGTTTCTCCTTTTGAGCCATTGGTTCTGCATTTTCTTGTATATATATTGAGTTTTGATATATATATCTTGGTTTCAATAAAAACAACTTGACTGGACTTGAATTTTGTGCTGCATCTCCGACACAGAAATTACACCAGTAAAAGCCTCTTCATATGCATATGCATGCTTAAAAATGTCGAAAGTTACTCAGCCGTCATTATTTATGACAGTCTGTAATTCAAAAATTGAACTTGTAAGCTGTAGGCCTAATGTTTCTATCTCATTCCCAACTGTAACTGGCATATAAATGAACATTGTGTTGCATTGTTTTGTTTTGCATTGTATCACAGTATTGTACTGCATTGCATTTAATCACCCTCTCTGTCTGGAGAAGTCCTAAAAGAAGGATCTTATTTTGATCTGACTGCGTTGAGCTTTGAGAAAATATTCCGCGTCATAGCCAATAATTCACGTCTGTCAGAAGTAAACCAAGTTTTAAAGACTAGACTGAAGTCTTCACGATGTTGATGACGCTGATGGCATAGGCCTATATATACATATATATATACATATATATATACATATATATATACATATATATATACAGGGGTAGGAGGAGCACGGGGTCGATTGGCAAGCGCGCTTGACTTGTAAGGCAGGGAGGGCGAATCCCGAGGCCCTCATACAAATGGTTACCGTGTGGGGACCTCTAGCGATTCATTCCCTCACATGCAATTGATATGCGCCGTCGATTGATGTTTGATCGTCAGATAGTGGCGCTCCATGATTGTACGATTATATACACACTCTGTCGTGCATAAGATAATCTGTTCGTAGCCCCTTGAGAACAAAACGATTGACATCACAACATAAAAGCTGGAGATGGCATGATGGTCAAGCACCTAAATGTAAGTAGGGCCTCTAGGCTTTTCTCCTCAGCGATTCGGTTTCGAATCCTGAGGCAATAATAGCGTAAAGTAAGATAGATTAGGCCTACATTGTGCGTAACCTTGGAGTCCGTCATTTTCGACCTGAGTGACTTCTTAACCCCAATGCCAATTTTAGCTTAGTAATGCTCCATGGGTCTACATATATGACATCACTTACGTCTGCAGTTTTCAGCAATTCAACTGGCACCAGACAGACTCAGTGACAGCAGCATGCGTCTTATCTTTCTCTTGTTTGTTGTCGGTGGAGCAAAATGGTGCTCGAGTGTGTTGATTAAATATAAGCCGCATCAATGGGGGACTCTGTGAAATAGATGGCGCCAGTATCAAATGTGGATAAGCTACCTGAGGTAAAATTGTTTGCTTAATGTTGATTGGTTGTTGTGCTGTATGTTCTTCACGCAAAAGTAATCTAAAAGTTATCCAGATTATAAAATTTGTGTAATTATCCATAATTATAATTCTTACGTCAGCTATCGATCGGAACAACATAAAAAAACTACGCATGGTCAATATAACTTTTTTAGACCTATGTGCATACTGGCGCCACCTGTTTCTACTTAAGGAACTGCCCACAGAGTCCCCCATTGACTGAACGTCGTGTTTCATTGACTAACGGAACAAAGCAAAAACTAATGGCTGGATCTCTTGTCGTCTACTCTATATTTCGATGGAGCCCCAACGCCCCGAATACGACCTCCACAATTCTAGATCATCACTGGACGTTTGTCACGGTATCAATGACTATCACATTACAAGTCGCCAAGTTGTCTCTCCCAGTGGAATAACGCCATACGACATTCTGTCACGTTCTTTTGTAATTTTCACTACCGCATCATTTGGGTTAGATATAAAATAGAACAGATATCTTCGCCATTTATTCTGCCAGAGATCGACTCAATGTTTCTAATGCTTGAAACTGAAGCTGACTTGCAACTACTTTGATTTTTTAACTGTAAATTTTGTTATCAACTTGTGATGTAGGCTGAGCAGCGTTCCTCTGCCATCCACCCTGAATACAGCAGAGGTGGGTCTGGGCGTAGCATGACGGTTTCTTCTGTTTCTCCAACGTAATAGATCACTGGTAAATCCGTTTGACCTTCCTTGTCAATGTAGCCTATTATAGGCTAGTGTGAGATTTTTCCGACTGCCAAATACGACAAACGAGGGTCTGGCTGATCAAGATTAAGTAGAGCCAATGTAAAAGATGTATCTTTAGTAACTGTAGGACCTACTAACGGACTCAACTGAGGCCGAATGGAGATCACGACCATTCGATCTTCAAAGATCTAAATATAACTGTGAATATGTCCTGGGCTGTCTTCTGCATCATGTAAGCAGTGTTGCCAACTTACTCCGTCCTCGAACGCATAGTCGTGAGATCTCGCGTGCTGGCGCAATAACTAGGTGTGGCTTTATCGCCCGAATGCTACGCAAATGACTCGATTCCTGTTGCTCACTTTCTCACTACTCCGAAGACGTGCGCTTTATCATTGCTTTTTGTGAATATTCTGTGCACTGTTTGACTGTTCTTATCTGACGCTTCCGTAGAGTGTTTGTAGGTTGTTCAATAAAGTACATAGGCCTAGGCTACCTACTTTCTAACTTTGCTTACTTATTATCACATATATACATTTTGATATGTTCATCATCCTGGGGATCTGTAGTCCTAGAAGACTAAGCGGCCAGTGTGGCCGACGCACTTCAACCGTTTGGTTTGAAATGGAATTCATTGTAACTCACAGCTAGAGAACAAAATATCTTTTATTTGTTCTCTGTTATATGTAGCGCCATTACATCTTAAGACGATCGATCACACATCAATGTGTTCAGCTACACAGATGCTGAAGGCTTCTTCGTGATCCCTGCACTGCAGTGTTAAGAGAACACTCTCCATTGATCGGTCGTCCTCCGTAAGTGTCTAGTAGTCGTGCAGAAGTCTCTGGTTGCAGACAACAGTTATTTTATATGGCCACATTTAAGACCATGAGTTGAATAGACACTCGGACGTAGAGGCATCAAAAGCATCGCCCGTCGTTGTTCGATGACAGTATGTGTGTGTGGGTGTGTCCCTATGCCGGCGTGTGTCTATGTGGGCGTGTCTCTATGCTTTAGTGCGTCTGTGTGGGCGTGTGCATGCGTGGGCGTATTGTTTTGTGCGCCGGTCTGTGTCGGTCTGCGACAGTTTGTCTTCTGTGTACGTGTGTCGCTGTAAAATTGAACAAATGAATCACGAAATCTGCGTTCGAATGACACCTTGACGTATGGCTTTATCACTGGATCATCGGCTTGTCTCCTCCTTCTTTCCTTTCCTTGTCTTCTTGATCCTCCTCCTCATTCATTTCGTCCTCTTTCTTAACCTTCTCTATCATTTTCATGTTCATCTTGTTATTCATCGTTTACGACCTGCAGTGTAGTCCATTCCGCTTTTGCCTCCGATTCTTTCGATCTCTCGTTCTTGCTCTTGCTCTTTCGTTCCCCGTAATCTTCTCAGCGTCTGTCATCATATTCCTATTTTCCTTCCTTCCTTTCCCACAATCTTCTCTTAACCATCTCCTCATCTTTCAGCATCTCAGCTGCTGATTCTGCTGTCTGTGGATACTGATTGATGTCTCGAGTGATTGATTACTTCACGAACCCGATCGCCTAAAGATACCAACCTCGTCGTCTTTCATTCTCTACATCTGTCCCTCTTTCCTCCTCTCTCTCCCTTTCTCCATCATTCCATTCCTTTCTTCCACTCTCTCAACGTCTTTCCGTTCTTTTCGCCTTCCCTCTGTCCATCTTTCTCTTCCTCTCTCCCTTATTCTTTTTCCCTCCCTCCGTGTTATCTTGTTTCTCTTCCTTTCTCTCTTGCTCCTTCCGTCTTTTCCTCTCTCCATCCCTTCTTGCATACGTCTATCCGTCCCTCCATTTTGTCCAGCTTCACCTCTATTCCTCCACTCCTCTCTCCGTCTTTCTCTCCCTTCTTCATCTTTCTCTACCTTCTCCATCTCTTTCCCTCCCTCTCTCCGTCTTTCCCTTCCTTCTTCTCTCCGCCTTTCTCTCTCCTCCCCTCCTTCCCCTGACTTCCCATAATTCCTCCCTCCAGTCTTCTCTCCTCCTCTCTTATACTTCTTCCGTTTTCCATTTCGTTTGATGTTGCATCCCGATCCATGTGAATTTCTTCGTCAACCAATTATCCATGTTTAATAAACCAGCCGACGGTCAAACAAATGGCGACTCCGTCAATGGTTCCCATCGACACAAATGTTGCATGGGTCGACAACGTCGCTTCCAAACCATACCCACACATCCACAGGCATACATGATACATCTAGCGATGGCAATTAGACATATATAATATATATATATTTGATTAATGTATACTATTACGCTAATAATACAAGCGTGTATTATTATTATTATTGAAAGCCATGGATGATTGATCCACAAGAGTTTAGTTTAATTTCGATCATCAACAATACTTATAGTCAGCATACCAAATAGACAATTGATCATATGTAATATCAGCGTAACAGTCTCTCATATAGAATATATATACAATTATATACATAATTAATATCCATAATTACGCACATAATTATGTATGTAATTATATAGAGTGGTATGCATATTACCACCCTGGAAGCACCATACTGTTTAAGCGGAAAAGTATTGCACTGTGTATGTGTGAGCGTCGGTGGATGGGTGCCACGGGTGATCGGGTGGGATGGTGTTTGTGTTTTGGTTGTAGGAATATGCAGATGGAAGCAATGCCACTCGATCAAGATTATCTGTAGGTACGGGTGGTTCTTCTGAAAGTTTGAACATCGTAGAAAAGATCATAAAATCAAAGGACTTCACAGTCATCGATACCCTGGCCTGACCCTACCCTGATGCCTTTCATGTGCCCCTCAGCGAGATGCTCAATCGGCGATAGAGTCTGAGACGCATAGTCCTTTCAAGGTTTACGTACAATTAATATTCCGTTAACACTGGTTACAATGTTATAATTCAAGTGTTTTCAAAGCATAGCATTATCGCAGAGTCAAACAAGACTTCGCCAAACGTTTGATGTACCGTAGTTTATTCGTTGCCATAGGCTACAAGGTTTCTTAAGCAGCTCTGTTTATTTAACAATGAATCGATAGCCGACGTCTGGCTAATTAGTCATCGGTAATTTCAAGTAATCTCCTGCCAGAGGCAGATGAAAGCAATGCCACTCGATCAAGATTAAAGGAGCGATTCGTCAGCATTGCCATCTGCTGGTCAATTCGCATTTGCCATCTGCTGGTCAATTCGCATTTGCCATCTGCTGGTCAATTCGCATTGTTTCTGTTGGTCGCTATCAACTGGTCAATTTTCATCTGTTGGTCAGTTTGTCAAAGCGTATTTTTGTTAGCTGCATTAAAGTGTTCTGCTTAATGGAGATAATGGTATACAAATGTGTATCTGAGACGTTGCTTAGCGGCGTTGTCGCCAAACAAGAGCTGCCTTGGGCAAAGATTATCTGACTCAAGACAAGAGAATGTTGGGACGTTATTAGAAATAATTCTTCAGAAATGATTGTCTAAGTGTCGGCTGAAATTGATATCGTCATTTTCTGATTTGATTGAACTTAATTATTTAATCAGTCTGTAGGACTTTTGTAATGTTTATGTTAGCAACAGATGTGATTCGGTGACCCTGGCAAGATTAGCTGTAGAGTTGAGTTGGCTATAAGAGTGATTCAGTTAGCATGCGCCACTGAGATGACACGTAATCATGACAAAGCACAATTAAAATGTTTCAGGCAATGAATAGAGATTTAAACAGGTGAAGTAGGCTTAGGGAAATATTGCATAGTAGACTTGAGTAGATAATATAATCTCTGATGAATTAATAAAATGAGTCGAGATAAAAATAATAAAATAATATCAACGAAGATGAAAGGAAATTGATAAGATAACACAAGGCCAAGAAAACAAAGGAGGCATTGTGACACCCTAGAGATGCATGAGCTGCATTCGTCTCCTATTATAGACGCTTTCAGTGCACGTTCGTTGTAAATGGGTCATGGATGAGAAACACAAGTGAAACAAGGCCAGACAAACAAAGTAAGAATGGGGCAAAATAATATATAATTCAATAGAATAATAATTAGATGTAATATTTGAAGCAAAACATAAGACGACAGAAAGCAGAAGATCAAATCCGCATCGATGGCTTTCGCTTGGAACCTAATGATCGATTCAGTCGGTGATGGTCATGGTCCATGGTCCTTAAGCCATGACAGCCATAATCCTTAAGCCATGACAGCCATGGTCCTTAGCCATAAACCCATGGTACTTGAGCCATGAAAGCCATGATCCTTAGGCCATGAAAGCCATGGATGATTGATCCTTAAGCAATGAAAGCCTTGGTCCTTAAGCAATGAAGGTCATTGATGGTCCTTAAGCCATTAAAGCCATGATCCTTAGCTTCTGGTCATCCGTCTCGACCCATTCCCCGTGCAGTCTGTGCTAGACACGGATGAGGGAATCGCGGAGTAGCAGTGACCGAGGAAGACCTTGCGGAAGGTCTTACGAAACTGTGCGCTCATGATGCAATAGAGGATGAAATTGGCTGAGCTGTTGAAGAGGACGAGGATGTCCCAGATGTCGCCCAGAGGGACGTACACGTGCTCGAACACGTAGTTGTCGACGCCGCTGAGGAGTGCGAGGACCCCCTGCGGCAGTTCGGTGATGACGAAGGACAGGACGACGACAACGAGCATGTGGGTCGTCCGGTCGTTGTCCCCCGCTCGGTCCGATGACCCGCGCCGAATGCTAGAGCGAAGGCTGAGACGCCGACGGTTCGCCTCCTTCATCGCTCGGATGAGCAGCGTACTGAGCACCGTGAGCAGGATGCACGGCGCCACCTTCAGCACGACTCCGAACAGCCAGAAGTTGAAGACCTTGTGCGATTCCGTGACGAAGTCATTGTAGCGGAACCAGTAGCCTCCGTCGTTCAGTCGCTCCCATCGATAGAGCACGTAGTTCGGCACACAGAACAGAACGGTTATGACGAGCGTTGCAGCGATGATTTGCTTCGCCCGATGAAGGTTGCAGAAGCGGGGACCGAGCAAATGATGGCAGACGACGATGTAGCGAAAGAGAGCCAGCGCAACGGTCAGCCACATCGAGACCGTGTGGCTCGTGATGATGAAGTACGTATGGAAGAGCAGATACACCACCCAACCTATTTGCACAATGAGAACAGTGCAGTTGATGAGGCGCTATATAGATAAATACAGTGTAACGGTTTCGTTTAGTGTTACGTGGTGTTATCGTACAAGAACGGAAAGTAGGGCATTATTACGCAAGGAAAGGTTTTAGAAATTGAAAAACAATATAAGAAGTTCATATTGTTCATTTTGCTCCACGCTTCGATTAATTTTCAGAGGTTCTCTACATCAGCAACAGGCTAAGGTGCTCACTGAGTTGTAGATTCGTCTTCTTTTTACCCTCTTTTACTTAACTTGGCTTGCGTAAACTTTGTCGCGGTTGGACCGTAATCTTTGAACTCTTTTTCAGGTATGTTCCTGTCGACTTACAGAGCTACAAAATTTCCACACATTTGGGGCCTGCATCAAATTTCTGCGCACATAAAAAACAAAAAATATTTTAAAGTATAAAGATGTTTTTGGAGATCTTTGAACTCTTTTTCAGGTATGTTTCCATCGACCAACACAGCTCAAATTTTGCCAACATTTTAGTCTTGCATGATAATGCAACGTATCAAATTTTTACGGACATAACTCAAAAATTGAGAAAAAATGCCAAAAAAGCAAAAGATTAAATATAGCTTAACCACTCGAACGAGTCCTCCTTGGCTAGATCCGCTCCGGCAAGTTTACATCATCAATAATATGTAATTAGAAATATCCTATGGAAATGGAGCCCTTGCGCCATCTACCAGATAAAAAACGGTCCCAAAAACATGGTTTTACTTTAACTTGTTCATTCGCCAAGTACCATGACCATAAAGATAAATTTCACTGCCACATGTTTTAAAAAGTTGCCCAACAGCCAAAGTAGGAGCGTTTATTGTGTGTCCAGTCAGAGCGCCTGACAAAAAAGCGCCCCGACAAAAGGGCACATCAGTATTAATGAAAATAATTCTTCCTAATATTGAAATTGGATTGATGCAAGGATTATGCTTAAATCGAAGACGGATCGATGAAACAGGAGCTGTAATGGCAACATTATCAGCTTTGATCATTGAGTATAATTAGAAAAATGCTTTCACGGAAGCTGGCGCGATAGAGAAATTCACGCATAATTTGAAGCTGGATTGATGAAAAGTATTATGCTTCAGTGGAAGCGGGAATGATGAAACACTTTCTGTTTTAACTATAAGCTGGGCAGAAGAAAATAATTATATCTAACTAGAGGCCTGTTTTGAAAATAATTCTATCTAACTAGAGGCCTGATTGATGAAAATAATCCCGTTCAAATGGAAGCGGGATTGATCAAAAGAGCCATGCTTAACTAGAAGCTGAATGGATTGCAAGATTCCTTCCATCAATCCAGCTTCCATTCAGGCATAATTTTTTCCTATCAATCCAGCGTCAATTCTAACGAAATTCTTTTCAGCTATCCCGTTCTTAGTTTAAAATAGCATTTCTTTTGTCGATCCAGCTTCTAATTGAACAAGATTAATTTCATTAATCCAGCTTCAATTTAAGCTAGAATTCTTTTCATCAGTCCAGCTTCTATCCCAAATTGTCTGTGCTCTATCTTGTCGGCGCTCTTTTGTCGGGGCGCTCTTTTGTCGGTGTGTCTATAAATGAAACAATGAGAGAAAGGCCCCTAAGAGATCAAGGTCCGCTGACAGGGTTACTCATGCACGTGGAAAAGATAGCAACGGGTTTCATAACATGAATATCAAGAATATGACGTCTTATCTAGTTTCCTGAGATCCAAATTGAAACACATTGAAAATAAAAATAAACATCGAGTATCTGCAGCAGTCACACTATATGCAAAGAGCCGTTATACTTATACAAAGGCAGTTACTTCCAGAAAGGCGGTGATTGTACAAAGGACAGTATACACAGGGGAGTAAGAAGAGAAACTAACGAGGGAAACGATCAACTGTGGTCACGAAGCTTCTGTTTACATGTAGAGAAGACGGTGGACTTTATCTCCAGATATTTCTAACGGCCATTTTTACAATGCAGTTAACCCAACCGGACGAGAATCATAATTTTTAGCCAAGACTGCACAATGGTATGAAATAAATAGTTGAATTAGAGAGTTATATAGACCAAGCTTAATTTTTACTGGAAGTAGGTATACGCAGTGCGAGCGTTCTGCTCACACTTTTTTGCAACTAATTTATGAATGTTTTGAATATAATTTATGGACCGAAGTTCCATGTTAAGAAATGGTCCACGTATACTCTCGGTATTTTAACCGAATGCACCTGTGGTATGAGAATGTTGTCCATGCGAATTACTGTTTCTTTAGCTTCAGAACGTGCTCACAATATGAGCAGAATAATTTGTGACTAGCTATAATCCGGTTCACTTATTCACTGTGAACCAATCAATCACATTCTCAATTTCTAAATTTCATTAATTGGAAAAGTTTTTCATATGAGTTATTGGAGACAAAAATGTTGGTATCGTCAGCAAATAAAACAATAGGCCTACGCAGAATCTGAGAGGCATTGAGAAGGTCGTTAATAAATAGCCTAGTAAGAAAAGTAGAGGTCCAAGAATTACTCCCTGGGGCGTTCCAAATGTCCTTATTTTTATTTTCGATAAAGAGCTGCAACATGAGACCTGCTGATTTCTGTTATCAAGATAATTCCTGTGCCAATCCAACGCAGTACCACGCACGACACTAATTTTATTTGGTAATTCAGTGTCATGTGGTGCTATCATATACAACTGAGGTATGATATGCTATTGAAAGAATGAGAATATACCTTTCTCCCATTCATTTCTTAGATCTCTGTCAATGGTCATTTCAACAATGCATTGATTCTTGCGTTCATTCATAGACAGGTCTCATTTATACAGTAATTAATTCATTGACTTGATCTGTCATCCATTCATTCATTCATTCATTCATCAGTTCAAGGATTCATCTGCCAATTCATTCACTATTTAGTTCCTTTGTTCATCCGCTCATTCATTCGATTATTCGTTAGCTCTTAGGTGGATTTATTTGTTAATTAGCTCGTTGGCCTTGCTATTTCTGAGTTACTGAATTCATCGTTAATTGATGAATGGCGCTAAGCCAACAACAAGTGTCAGCTGACTAACCTTGCGAATGTTGCAGCGCCATATCTGGTGCCGATATGCAATGGAAGTAGACGGCGTACGGCAGATAGGAGACCATTGTCAGCATGTCAGCCGATGCCAGCGCTGTCAGCAGGCAGTTCGTCGGAGTTATCATATTCCTCCGGGTCAAGATGGCGATGTTCATCAGGTTGGCAGCTATGCCAAAGATACATACGACGAGGCTGACGTAGCCATGGATACCCTGGTACCAGTCGCTGAATCTGGCCAGGTAAGGCAGGCCGCCGTCAATAGGTCCGATGACGATCATGCTGCTATTGTCTGAGAGTCTCGTCATCACGAAGGAATCATTTTGAACAAAGTGATAAGGTGAGGACGAGGAGGAGGAAATGGAGGACGAGGAGGATATTGGGAAGGAGGAGGACGGAGAAAATGAGGAAGATGAGGAGGGAAAGGAGGAGGAAGAAATGGACGAGGAGGATATGTGGAACGAAGAGGAGAAGGGGGACAATGAGGTAGATGAAGAGCGAAAGGAGGAGGAATCATTGATTGTCATACCTGTGGTTGCCATGGAAACAAATGGCCAAGTGATTGAATGATTCAGGTGACAGGTAGCCAAGAAGATGCAAATTTCTGCACGGAAAGTTCAGCTTGAAATGCGTAGTCGGAAAAACGAAGTAGTTGCAGAGAATCCATGAATTTTTCAAACAATTTCAAATTGATTTCATTAGATAGTTTGAGGTTAGGCCCACCTCCAAATACGACGTTTTGTTCTCAAACATCAGCAATGAGTCCCAAATC
Source organism: Bimastos eiseni (assembly GCA_959347315.1). Classification (NCBI taxonomy): domain Eukaryota; kingdom Metazoa; phylum Annelida; class Clitellata; order Crassiclitellata; family Lumbricidae; genus Bimastos; species Bimastos eiseni. The sequence continues at coordinate 14,658,186 of OY365811.1, read as the reverse complement.
TATTATATGCAGTCTTGATAGTCGAAAGGTTCTCTCAATAACACTTGCTCTCTGAAATGTCTCGACGAAACTTTAATAAACAAATTGATTCTGTCCGTCAATATGCGTCGTAACAGTTTGGTTGGTGCGTGTTGAGCGCATAACAGATAATTTTTGTCTGTAGCTGAACTAATAAAGTATTCAACATTTGAATCGTAGAATCAACTGTTCGTATATTGAATTCATCTTTTAGGGTCACTCAGCTATCGCTTAACTTGTCAAATACTGAGCTCACTTAATTATTAAGTCACGGTTAGCTGACTATTCGACTGCTGAATTCAACCATTGATTAATTAAATACTGAGAACATGCGACCAGCGGCATCTATTAATGGGGGAGGCGAGGTTCAAAGAACGACATCTCACGATTTACAGACGTTAACGTTTTGAACATGACTGTACTTTTGCTGATTTTCAATGATATAACAGGTTGTTCTTCCATTCCAGATGTGGTCAAACGTCATTGTATATATATATATATATACGACCCACTAAGCATGTGCTTATATATGCGATGCGCCTTTAACTGGACCTTTCGACTATACTGATCCTGTATATCTAATTAGAGACTTGCGCCAAACTGAGTCATGGCTACAGCATATTTCTAGGCTGCTAGGACTGCATACACTCTGTCTTATAAATGACGCGTAGGAATAGATATCGAAATTATTCAGACCTTATGCGCCTCAAAACATTTCATGAAGAACCTCATTTGTTCCGGTTAATCACCTTCTTAATCCGACGATGCTTTGCAGTCGTTGGCATAGGCTGAACCGCTAAGACATATCCCATAACTGTCACCAGTCGTAGAGAATTCACCGCCACATATCATCATCATCATCACTCGATGTTTCGCCAACAGATAGTGAATTGCTGTCTTCTTTTCACCGGGGACCATATCATTACAATGTCCGGTTCACATGCCACGTCTTCACGCGCCAACGCGTATGCTTCATCGTATTATTCACGGGCGACTGAAGGCTACAAACGCGCAGACAGTTAACTGTAAGCACGAACTTACTACATAATAGCAGACGAATTAACTTATTCGTCAGCCGAAAACATGATCGATTACTAACACAGAATTTACTTTATCGCAGAGTATGAGAAACGCAGTCCCTCACTCTCAATTAGCTTTCCCTACGATAGGAGCGTACTCGAGGTGTTTTACGACCTGTTGCAAGTAGGTTTTCGACGAGATGTGCAGCTGTGGCTGACTGCCTCACAAGATGAAGTAATTTCATCCGTTTCTTCTGCCTGAAACATTGGCCTTGTTGCTGCGGCGCGTTAGTGTTTGCAATGACCGATCCGTGTGGCAATCACGTCTGCGCTTAGGACCGACGCCTTCCACGGACCTCAGCCGCACACGAGGCTCGCATCGATAACGAGGCTCACGTCGAGAACGAGGCTCACGTCGAGAACGAGGCTCACGTCGAGAACGAGACTCACGTCGAGAACGAGGTTTACGTCGAGAACGAGGCTCACGCCGAGAACTGGCGAAATATACGAAATGCTTCGCAGTAACAACGCAGGCCTATTACAATACTCGCAATCGAGCAGAGAGCGATATGAGCACCAAGGCTTATAATAAAAACGAGATCAACGCTATTAGATAAGAAGCCATGCAGTAGACTATTAAGGAAGTTCAGAATGCAGATTGTTCCACTCAAAACATTTTTGAGTCACGGAAGAACGCTAATTGATTATGGGCGAATACATAGGCCTACATTCGGACTACATTAGGTCTACATTTGGCCTACATTAGGCCTGCATTCGGTCCATATTCGGCCTATATTCGGCCTATACTAACCATGCGTGTTCTTCCGTTACTCACAAGTCAACTGTTTCAGTATATAATTATGTTACAAGTAATCTAGGAGTATGAACATTTATCACTCGCATCGGTTTAGGTTAAATTGCTCTTTACAAGTAGGTCTACTGTTTACAAAATATCACTTAAGCCACTACCTGTCTGTGTGCCAAAATAGGTCAATAACCTCCTCCTAATAGGCTACCAAGCAACCACCTTATCATCAAAACTCTCAAAGTAAACACTTAGGGGTATGACCGTACATGGTCCAGTAAAAAACCGAACCTTTCGACCGGTCGAAAGACTGGCACAAACCAATTAAAGGGCCTCGCTGAACCAGACATCACTGAGGCCCAAACACAAACCTCTATTTGGGATTTGCATATCCTGTCACATTTTGTTAGACGGCGTACAACTTACAAAAAACAACGACTCGATTCAAAATATACGATGAAGACAACCACATGATTTCTATTCTATTCTATTTACGGATTTATAAGGCGCCTCTCCCATTATAACCTAATCATAGGTGCTCAATTTGCGATTTATTTGATCAGCAAACTGATTTATTTGATAAGAAATCGAAATTAGAGAGTCGCGAGAGAAAATAAATAAATTAGATCATAAATGAGTCAACAAACCATTCTGCCAATCAGTCTCAAATATAAATATCCAAAACAATAACGACTGATTGATTGAATGATTGATTGATCTCTTTCACTCAACGAGTTTGTGAGATGATCAAGTCATCATTCCTTCATTCTTACAATTAGTCAGTCAGTCACTCAGTCAATCAGTGGGTGGGTGAATGAATGTTCGAAGCTGCATATAATTTATAAGACAGATTGATAATAGCAAGTTGTCTTTATGCTCCTTTTAATGAATTCACTGCGAAGCACTATTAATAAAATGTCACTCTGTGAGCCACGATAGATTCTATCGTGGCTGGTAGTAGAGATGTAAGTAGAGAACAGCCTATGCGAATATATCCAAAATTCATCAATCAATAAATCAATCAATCAGTCAATCAGTCAGTCAGTCAATCAATCAAAAGACTTCATATAGCCACCCTTCAAGATATCTGCTCAGAAACGCTCCATGATCAATAATTCACTCGATCGAATAAGATTGTATCAGACCTGAGCTTATGGCATCAGACCATCATGTGGTGGATCATATCAGATCATTCACATATGATCGGATCTAACGGATTAGATCATATTAGACCGAAGTGTTTGCCATTTGCGTGTATACCAGTTACTAGCCCTAAAAAGGGCGCTATATTAATGACAATTTTATGGCGTAAACGCAGAACGAGGCCCGCAATACATGGATGCCTAGTTTACGACTGCAAGGGAGGTATGGAGGGAGTGGGTAAGGGAAATGGAAGAACACGGGGAGGGGGTGAGTTCGACCAAACGATCAGCTAACGACTTCCTCAGCCAAACGACGACCACTCCCTTAGTCCACCGGTTGCATGCTACGACATGAGCCAAGCAAGAGGGACCCTCCTCCTGCCTCAACAGACCTAAGGACCCGATGGATCATACTGTCAATCCTAGTATGGCCATGAAGGTGGTCGACGAACATATACTCCTCCTTTAGCAATTATAAATTGTCTGGTAATGGAGCGTCAAAGTCAAAGTCACTCTGAGCTGCGGCAAGACGTTGTCGTTGATAGCACTAGACGCTGGATTGCTTGCCGATCAGTTAACGGATCAATCAAATATACAATCAATATCTTAACAGCAAGTCAATAAATGTATTAATAATCAAGCATAAATAAGTCAACAAACCAGTCTGCCGATCAGTCTCAAATATAACTATCCATAATAATATCGACTGATTGATTGATTTATCCCTTTCACTCATTCATTCATTCATTCATTCAGTCAGTCAATCAGTCAATCAATTAGTGGGTGGGTGAATGTGTGTCAGTCGATATGTCAGACTATATATCCGCGTGTCTGGGTGTGTGTCTGTGCCTGTATGGTTACTTATTTCATCCAATGAATATGGCATTGCAGTATAGGGATAGAGCCAGAATATATCATATTTAAACGTCTCTGGTCGAGGTTCAAACAGGACTCACAATAGGTACCTGTAGTTACCAGACATTGCCAACCAGTCCGTGTGGAGTGCATGCTTCAAGCGCACTTTGACAATGGTAGTATATGTCGGAGGATGATGTCAGTGACTGCGGCCACCGACGCCGCTGCAGAGTTTTAGAGCGAGCATCAAATGGCATAAAGTACGACAAGCGACCGAGGATAAAACCTCTCTACCCACGTGCACTGGGCACCAAGTTGCCCTAGAAGACAAGAGGGATAGCGCGGACAGACAGACAGACGGACAGAGAGACAGACAGACTTAGCAAGAGATACACGATGCTATACAGAGTGAATGCTTAGATAAACGGATGCCTGAGAAGAGCGAAGAAACGATACAGAGAAAGGTTGGAGATGAGATGAGAGACGATATAAACATAGAGAGAGACAGAGACAGAGACAGAGACAGACAGACATGCAGACAGGGACAGAGACAGAGACCGGGACAGAGACAGAGGCAGAGGCAGAGGCAGAGACATACATGTAAAGAGGTATGCAGACAGTCAAACTCACAGTAACGTATATGTCCAAGAGCACAGATAGATACGGAATACGAGAGACACTGACAAATACACGTAAGCAAAGAGAGACTTAAAGGATTTCTGATAATGCGCCACAAGAGACAATCAGTGAACTGAATTTGGACGCAGACAACTAATTGACAGTCGTCTGGTCAATACATCACAAGAGTAGCATCGACTGGTCTATTTATAACGACCTGTCTTCATCTATTTCTCTACGTCTATTTATAACGACCTGTTTTCATCTATTTCTCTACGTCTATTTATAACGACCTGTCTTCATCTATTTCTCTACGTCTATTTATAACGACCTGTCTTCATCTATTTCTCTACGTCTATTTATAACGACCTGTCTTCATCTATTTCTCTACGTCTATTTATAACGACCTGTCTTCATCTATTTCTCTACGTCTATTTATAACGACCTGTTTTCATCTATTTCTCTACGTCTATTTATAACGACCTGTCTTCATCTATTTCTCTACGTCTATTTATAACGACCTGTCTTCATCTATTTCTCTACGTCTATTTATAACGACCTGTCTTCATCTATTTCTCTACGTCTATTTATAACGACCTGTCTTCATCTATTTCTCTACGTCTATTTATAACGACCTGTCTTCATCTATTTCTCTACGTCTATTTATAACGACCTGTCTTCATCTATTTCTCTACGTCTATTTATAACGACCTGTCTTCATCTCTTTCTCTATGTCTATTTATAACGACCTGTCTTCATCTCTTTCTCTACGTCTATTACAATGATCTGTCTTCATCCATTTCTCTATGTCTATTAAAATGATCTGTCTTCATCTATTTCTCTATGTTTACTACAATAATCTTTCTTCATCCATTTCTCTATGTCTACAACAATGACCTGTCTTCATCCATTTCTCTTTGTCTCTTACAATGATCTGTCTTCATCAATTTCTCTATGTTTACAACAATGACCTGTTTTCATTTATTCCTTCATGTCTATTACAATGATCTGTCTTCATCTATTTCTCTATATTTACTATAATGACCTGTCTTCGTCCATTTCTCTTTGTCTATTACAATGATCTGTCTTCATCAATTTCTCTATGTTTACAACAATGACCTGTCTTCATTTATTTCTCCATGTCTATTACAATGACCTGTCTTCATCTATTTCTCTATATTTACTATAATGACCTGTCTTCGTCCATTTCTCTATGTTTATTACAATAATCTGTCTGTATCTATTTCTTTATGTCATTTACAAGGATCTGTCTTCATCTATTTCTCTATGTTTACTACAATGATCTGTCTTTATCTATTTGTCTATGTTTATTACAATAATCTGTCTTCATCTATTTCTCTATGTTTACTACATTGATTTGTCTTCATCTATTTCTCTATGTTTACTTCAATGATCTGTCTTCATCTAGTTCTCTATGATTACTGCATTGATCTGTCTTCATCTATTTCTCCTTGTTTACTACAATGATCTGTCTTCATCTATTTCTCTATGTTTACTACAATGATCTGTCTTCATCTATTTCTCTATGTTTACTACAATGATCTGTCTTCATCTATTTCTCTATGTTTTCTACAATGGTATGCGTTCATCTATTTCTCTATGACCTATAATCTGTGCATTCGTGAATTTCTCTCTACCTGTTTCTAGGATTTGGCTTTGACTGTATTTTCTCGGTTTGTAACCATGAGCCAATCGCACGATGACTTACTTCCTGACCCTATTTGATGTAATCGCTGCTTTTATTCAGTCTTTCACGATATTCTATTACTTCGTCTCTACTTTTTTTCATCTCACTGGTCGGTCATTGACCGACTCGTCTCTCTTTTCTGATAGAGCGCACCTCCTGTTTAATCATTGAATCAACTACATGTAGGTTTCAGTGGGCCCCTGTGAACGCCTTTTACACTAGTGGAATAATAGCACTTTATTCTCTTACTGGGTCCGTAATCACATTTACGCTGATGACACACAGGAATGTGTCCACTGCCGGGCGTAGGTTGTTCTCTGCTGTGCAATCCGCGCGAGTGGCTATAAACTCACTTGGATCCTGGATATCCTCTAATAAACATCGGCTAAATCCCACAAACAACGAAGTTTATCTGGTTTGGTACTGCAGACCAGAATCGCTTTCCTCTCGACAAATTCTCTACCTCTCTTTGTAATTATCTAAGTATCATTCTCGACCAAGAACTTATTTTCTTTCAACAAACCAACATTTTTATTCCGTAGCTCCTTTATTTACCAGCTAGACATGTACGTTAGCTCCATATAATTTCTCGATCTCTCATGCACAATGCCGCAGTCACCTTAATACAAGCCCTTGTCTCTAGTCGTTTGGACTACTGCTGTCCCAGTTATGCTGGAGTCCCATGGACTCGAGTTCAGAGACTGGAGCTAGTCCACCGTTCAGCTGGATGATTGATGACAGGGGAATCCGTGGGCCGAGCCCTATATCCTCCCCAGGGCCAAAGACCTGTCTTCTTTTGTCCATTCTTGCTGTCTATTAATTATGATTTGTCATTGTCTATATCTCTCTATGTCCAAACATAATTATACCACCTTTGTGTATTTTTTCTGTCTATTACAATGACCTGTCTTCATTTATTTCTCTCTCTTTACTATCATGATCTGTCTTAATTTCTCTGTTCTTTCTGTCGATTACTATGATCTGCCTGTGTCAACTTCTTCGCATATTTCTCTCTTTATATAACCATGATCTGTCTTCGTCTATTTCTCTCTCAGTCACTTCCTTCTTTCCTTCCCTATGTTCGTCCATATATTATACGGCCTTTTGTTCATCTGTTTTTGTTCACCAATCTGTTCATCCGACCGACCAATCAACCAGGCCGTTCTTCAATTCGTCGTTCCACAGTTTCGTCCGTCCATCCTCCCGTTCTTCTATTCTTCCGTCCATCCATCCTTCCGTCCATTCATCCTCCCATCCTTCCATTATGCCTCCCGTCCTTCCGTTAATATTACAAAAAGAGCGTGAATAAGTGGGAACGAGAGTCAGTTCGTCGCTTGGAACGTGTGTCCATCCACTTCCATGTAGGTGGTGGGGGAGTGCGTCAAGGCAACGAGCACCTGTCGCAATTGAGCCTCTCTGCTAACGCATACGTCGTTTCCAATAGGATCTCGGTATAAGGAAGCGGATGGATAATCACTCGATGTGTCACGATTCTCTGCCTCCTGCGCTAATTAGATGTTGGCAAAAACAAATAGAAGGACGAGACGGTGCACAAAGGGATCCAAAGGGATTCGAAAGAATTCGAAGGGATCCGAAGGGATTCAAAGGGATCCCAAGGGACCACTATGCAGATCATATCGCATACAGTTTGCACATCTTAGCGTGACGACCATTCACATAATATTATGTCTGCTAACTTTGATCAGCTGCTGTGAAAGACGAAGACCGCTATGCTCTCAGAGATACCTGTGAAATCCACGCTGTATTCGTTCTACATTGTTAATTCAGAGAAATTCACTGATAGAGCAATGAGGAGAAATATTATAATTATAACGATTAGCCACACCTCAATAGTTTCTGAATATTAGTGGACAATTCTTCAACAGAGCAATTATACTTAATGGGGCCAACGGTTAGTTGAAATTTATAGTCAACTTCACGCGTACATCTGATGCGTTAATGTGTTTACAAATGTATACCTGTATACACAATTATATTCATGCATTCATGCATATATAAATACATACATACATACATGTACATTCATACACACATACAAAACATGCATACATATATACACACATAAATGCATACATTCATATATGCATATTCGTACATACATACATACATACATACATACATGCATACATACATACATACATACATACATACATACATACATACATACATACATACATACATACATACATACATACATACATACATACATACATACATACATACATACATACATACATACATACATACATACATACATACATACATACATTCATACATGCATACATTATTACATTAATACATATATCCAAACATGCTTGCATGCGTGCATATATGTATGTATATGCTTTTGGCTGTCTGTCTGTCACAGCGAACGTTTTCTGTCTGTCAGTTTCTTTGTCTGTATCTCTGCCTGTCTGTCTGTTTGTCTGTCTGCAAAGAACCGATGTCGAAGGCATTAGATACAGGACACCCTTTAGTCGATTTCTTTAATTTAACCATCCATCTTCTCATGTGATACATAACGAACGTTTTCTTTCTTTATTTGTTATTTATCTTAAGGCAGTTATATATTTAAACCTATGGATGTACTCAGTTCCGGCCTTCGCCATCTTGGCGCAGTCAGGCGGAGTCCTTATCCGACTTGCGACCTCGGGATGAGTCTTTTGCTTCAATGGCGCCCTAAGACCGACTTATTCAAGGCGCCGATTTCAATATGAGAAATGGCTAAAAGGTGTCAATTCCATAAAAACAAATCGCTCGTCAGGCCAAAGATCGGCGTTGGTTGCACTTGAAATAAATGTCTGATAACAACATTAACTAGCCTAATGTGGGCTGGCTATTTGGCAAGCATACAAACCTCTTGGGACTATAAACTTCGTGGCCACATTAGAGATTGCTGTTTGCGTCGTCATGCTCCCACGACTGTTTCCTTGGCTCAATTGGTGTCCATGGGTGTGCTATGGAGAAACTACCATTTTCCATATCGAACTAATCCCAAGGGAACAGTCTCCCTAAACGGAAGATTGAATTCCGTGGCTTCGGCGTATATCAGCCGGCGAGCTTCGAAGATCAGACGAACGACGAGCCTTTGATGTCCACCGAAAATCGGTGGAATAAAAGAGAATCATTTACGATCATACGCATCTTCAACGGCACCGACAACAGTAAATAACAACTTTCGGAATGGCCTACGTAGTTTACTCGCGCCATTACTGCCACTCGCTTGGCCGTTCAGACCTACTCAGTCGTTAAAAGTGGCGTGTGAAGGGAAACCTAATGGTCAGCCCTATGAACCCAGCATATTCCACGCTCGAGGACTGATCCACGAATCAATAGAGACATGACATGATGACTCCGGTTCCTTTGAGGTACGTCATTGAGTTACCCCTCTCACAAACCAGCAACGACAACAACCTGGCCTACGTTGTTTCAGACCATAATATGGGTCGTTCGAATCTGAATTAAGAAATCAGTTTCTCAGCTTCTTTACCCGTCTAAGTTTTTCTCGTCTATAAGATTTTAAATGCTCTTCTCCAACACAGATTAGGGTTTTTTCCCCGCTATTTCACTTTCAAACCGTTAAGAAAAAAGCATCGATTTATGAATAGTGTCTTGTGAAGTTGTGATAACGGGTTAGATTGTGATGGTCATCGTTACTATCACTGTTTTCATCATCATCATCATCATCATCATCATCGTCATCGTCATCGTCATCATCATCATCATCATCATCATCATCATCATCATCATCATCATCATCATCATCATCATCATCATCATCAACGTCATCGTCATCGTCATCGTCATCGTCATCGTCGTCGTCATCGTCATCGTCATCATCACCCTCATCTTCATCAAAAATGACGTTAGCTCACCCGACGCGAACAGATATATCCGGAACAATAGGACTACACTGATCTCTTGAATCATTAGTTTATTATAATTTGTAAATGGCTGCATTTAGCAGCCATGATATTATCCAAATAAATGGGATACAATACAGTGCACCGCCTTTGGTCGTCTACCACACAAAGATGGCCACTGACCAGATATGAATGCGTCAAATGAATCCTAATCTTCCATTCCCTGGTACTGCATGTATACTTGTGGGCAAAGTCTCGCCTTAATAATAATAATAATAATAATAATAATAATAATAATAGTAATAATAATAATAATAATAATAATAATAATAATAATAATAATCCGGAGACACTCGAGAAGCTAGCTATCTTTTTCAGCGGCTTTCGATTATTATCCGACGCTTCAATGCTGCTGTTGCGTTTCGCGTTACTTTCAATGTCTGAACCGGTGGAGACGTAACCGTTTCAGATCGCCCAATTTCTCCGTCTCTGGACAATTTTTTTATCACTTGAGGGATCAGAACTACCTCGAGACAAAAAATAATAATAAAAATAATAATAACAACGCCGCTTAATAAGGCGCCTTAAACGCGTCACTATGCAGTGTAAGCACTACAAGGGTGCCGTAGGAATACACCATAAACAGAAAGTCAGCTGACAGGATTTACCTTGGAAAACAGGAACACTTTCAACTTAGTTTTAAAGGAGTCTATTGAGTCGGCAGGACGTAGTGCTCAAAAAGTACCAAGAACATTCTTAATATCCCTGAATGCCTTTCATATGATTTCATATTGCCCCGTTAGCAAGATTTTCAAATTATTGTGACAACTTAATGCATGGCATCTGTGTGCACAAGCTGCTCACATGGCCTGTCGAGACTTTATATACGGATTCTGACTACGCACTTCCACTGAACGTTGTGCAAACTACGCTGAGTAATGAAGGCATGCCTCTTCAAACAAATCACGTAGCTTCATTTTTGGACAACAACATAATTATCAATATGCTGAAAATGTTTGAGGAACTCACAAAATGTACGAACAAGGAACCTTGAT